>OX608074.1:125890183-127090183 GCA_951509635.1 Eupeodes luniger
CGTATAAAAAGTGAAATTGTGTCCGTAAATAGAAAAAATAAAATAATAATACAAGTTTGTCTCTTTTCTATGTTTCAAGTACTGCAAAATTTTGTTTTATTAAAAAAGTTTACACTCAAGTCTGAAGTGGTGGTGTGGGAAAACACAGTAAGTTTTCTATGGAATTTTCTTTCATTTTTCATTTTACATTTTTTTTTTTTTATGAATGAACATTGCACCTACAATCCACAACGAGGATTATGATGATGATGGTGATGACTACGACGTAGGTGGTTTATTCATTGCATCCCCTAGAGCAGGGTTTCTCATTCAACATAGAAAAAAAAAGTAGAAAAACCGACATCACCCCGTTCCTGAATTGCATTGCATTTTTATCTGTGAACACATTATTTTTTTTCTCTCACCGTTCGTCGTCATATTTTCGTACTTACAAGCTCACCCTTAACCACCTCTCTATTTTACTTATTCATTTTCCCACCCCATCATCGTTGGCGTTGTCGTCGTTCGTTGTTGTCGTTGTTGCTGTAAGGTGACTTTACTTTTTCAATGTTGTAGGAAGGTAGAGGTAGATATATACGTGCCTTTTAACATTTTCATTTAGATTTCGAGTACCTACCTACCTTCCTAAATTCCTACCTACACATAATTTTTTCCTCTCTATTCTTTAGCTGCGTATTTGGTATTATTTCATTCCCATGTGACATTAGATGATTAAATAGAATGAAAACACAAAATCAGAAATACAGAAAAAAAAGCTTAAAATCCAATCCAATATGAGAAAATGCTAATTTCTTAGCTTGATTAAAGATGGAGACAGAACAAAAGTAAAATAAATAGCTATGTATATGAGAATGACAGGAAAACATTTTTGACAAAGAAAATTTTAATAATGCTTCTTTATTTCACTCTGAAAATGAAAATGTAATTAGATATACTAATTAAATTTTATCCGTTTCTCTTCGTTGAGTTTTATTTTTGAAGTTGAGGAGTCGATTTAGTGTCTTTCTTCAGTTATTCTGCATTTATTACATACTTTAAAAAAAATGGTATGTAATTTAATATTGTAAAAAAAACCTCCCCATAATTAATCATAAATGTTCAAGTTTTTACAATTATTCTTCTATGTTTTTGAACAAAAACAAAAAAGCATGACTGGCAACACTCTTACGAATTCGATATAAATTTTCTTTGTGCGGCCATCATCGTGCACCGTGTTGTGGTCAGGTGTCAATAACTTGTACCTAATGTATCTATCTATCTCACTTTTTCCTGCACCTTTTGGTGGTGTAATCGAATAGATATATAATAATTGCATGTTATACATAACTAGCATAAAACAGGGATGTCGTAAACTAACTGTTGTGGTTTGTTTGTTTTGTAGGATTATTTTTTTTGTGTTTTGTTTGTTTATTTTAGGATTATCCTGGAAAAAAATAATTTGAAATTCGTCGGGGAGCTAACACTATGACTTAAAAATACTTTATTTGAGTACTTTTACAGGATATGAGACTTTTATAATTTTTGCTTTTAAACATAAAACGGAAGTTCATTAACAAACGTCATAATGTTAAATGTCAGAAGTCTTTTGGTATGAAATGCTTTGGCATTCCCTTAACTATTCTTCAATGTGCTTAGCTGTCACTTTTCTTTGATAAATTAATAAAATTCTCTATTGACTTTCCCATCGTAAAAAAAGATATTCAAAAATTTGGCTTTAATTATACAATATGTACATATAAGACAACACCAGCTTCCCCAGGAATGTTTTTTAAACGCTGCTTATTGACTGCCATTATATTCCTATAGGTATAACATGGGTTGCGGATACTCCAATATTGAGAATTTTAGGGACTGTATGAGAGACTTTTTAAATCAATTCGACAGACAATGTTAAAATGTCAAAGTAAGTCTCCTTTCAAAAAATGAGTTGAAAATGAATCCCACAATTTTGACAAACAAATCTGAAATCCACCTCATACACAATTTGTTTTTAATTTTTGAAGTATGAGTATTGTTTCTCATTTGTGGCCACAGATGACAGATCGAATTTATATTGTTATATGTCAGTTTTGTCTTTTTTTGTTGTTTTCAAAAATTCAATTTTTTGGTACAAAGTTGTCATCAGTTTTCTTTCCTTTATTTCTTCTAATTCCGATTAAGGCTCAGCTCACACCCTCTCCAATATATGTACCTACCTATATAATATAATCTCAAGAGGATGTGAAGCTTTTTGAGGGTGTGGAAGTTGATGACATGACTATAAGGGATAAGCTCCATGTAATTGAACAATCTTTCCGAAGTTCTTTATTATATTACCCTTAAACGTTTTATTTGTTTTGGGTGTTTTTTTTTTGTGTTGCTTCTGTTTAATATAACTTCGTTGCTATACATTTTTCATCACTACACTAGATGTATAGATACATTATATACACATGATGTATCTGGAATAAATTCAACGCATCATACACATACATACATACGTATAAACGAAAACTTGACGCATTCTTTTTTTTTTGTTGCTACTCTTGTGTTCAATTGACCATGATTACTTTGGGCTTTAGTGCTCCAATTTAATTTGACGTTTTCTATACACATGATGGCATGTACAATTTAACAGGGAGGGGAGATTAACTATTTATGTACGTGAGATGTTTTTTTTTTTTTGTATTTTAACTTTACATATATTGAATATGTTGTTGCAGTTTTGGATGGTATGAGATTGTGGTTTTAATTTTTGTTTTTGGATTAATGTACCTAAGTGTTTTTTTTTTATTTTCAATTGAAACATATATGAGTAACCACATATGGATGTACATAATATGTATGTACAAGTATATATGTATGTACATATATGCAGAGAGTAGTTAAAAATATCAAATAAACACAACCATACTTCGTTAATTAGTAAGATATAATTATGGATCATAAGTTCATTCATAACAAAAGTTACCACATAACTCTGTTAATATTTTATTTTAAATGTCATGTGTGTTGACATTAGTAAACTTAAAAAAAAAATTATGTTACTTTTACTAATTCAGCAATTTAGGATAGGTTGAAATTGACAGTCTTTGGAAGCCATGTTGTTTTGATGACGTCTGTCAATCTTTGTCAAACTGAAAAAATCAACAAATTTCTTTTGCAAAGGCATTGTTTTCAATTACGCAGTTGGTGATACATTTAATAACATAATTTGCGTACCGAATCAGCAGGAAAAAATTCGTGCAAGCGATAAAATCGCAAATTTGACGGATATCTGACGTTTTGAACTAGCCGTATAATTGTCTTTCATGAACTGAACTCATCAACTTAGCCAAGATCAGATGATGTTATACTACGTTTCCACCGGGCACTAAACCGAGATTTAGCTAGATTTGTCACAAATCTCCTTGAAATCTCGAAGATTTACCATACAAATTTTAATCTCCTCAAATGAAGATTTCAAATAAATCTCATTGAAATCTACTTGGAAACATTAGTTTGGCAAATCAAACAAACTTTTTTTCGGAGAATAATTGTTGAACCGACCCATTTAAACGCCAATTTCGTTTATTGACAGATGAAAATGTCAACAAAAACTATCTGTCTCACTTCCATTTATTTCTTTAATTCTTTAAAGAATTCATCGTCGTTCTTAATAACATCCTCTTCCCAAAAAGTACTTGGACGTATATTACATTACATTACATTTCACACTACTCAGCACATAAATGTACAGAGTAGAGAACACAGCACCTTGAGCGACTAGACTATATAAGGTGATAACAACACAAGACATTAATACAAGACAGAAGGACAGAAGAGAAAGAACAAACAGAAAGAACATATGACAACAGCACGCGGTAGGTTTCGAGTCGGTACCCCATCTTTCTACTAACCACGCTCACTGATGCTTGATTTCGGTGATCGATGAACCGATGCTTTATCAGTGACTAGGCCGTTGCCAAACGTCAAATTAATCTCCTTTTCTTTGGTGGAAACACCTCAAGATTTATTTTAAATCACTTTCCTTAAATCTCGGATTATTTTTTGGTGGAAACGTAGTATTAGTCAATTTTGGTTTTTTTTTTGTATGAACTGTCACTTCTTTAGACGAGTTCAACTTAAGTAGTTTGTAAGGAAATTATTTTTTTAAGTCTAACAGAACTTTCAAATTTCAAATTTGAAAATATTTATTCTTTTGTCCCACTTTATATTTGATTGTTTTACTAACTTAAACGTTCTTTTTTTTTGTTTTTCTTTGCAGTTAGTACCAAACGATGTCGTTGGACACACTTTTAAAAGCCGCTCAGTATATTGAGTTGCAAGAACAAAGTCGATCATTAGAACTATCACCAGTTCCATCTATCGGTGAACGTTATCAAAGATCTCAACCGCAACAGCAGCATTTTTATGAAAGTCGAAACAATGCACGCCATCATCACCAAGTGTCATCGTCATCATCGCCTTCGTCGTCTTCATCATCGTCACCGTCGTCATCATCATTATCATCATCATCACCACCAGCAACTGCTTATGTTCTGTCAAATGGCCAAATTATGCATAATAATACCAACCTTAGTAGTAGTATCAACAACAACATCAACAGCAGCAGCAACAATAACAACAACATCAGTCAATTAATTCAAAATGATTTTGATTATGGCGTTGAAGCGGTGACAAATGCAGTGGCAGCGACCGCAGTTAATGGTAGAACTAGTGAAGGTCGCAGTATTACGGGTAAGTTTTTATTATTGCGCTGTCTTAATTTATATCTACATATATTTTCTTTCTTGTGCTTTGGCTTAAATATGTGGTGGCAAAAGGATGCTTATTCTGAAAAACAAAATTATTTCTGTTGTATTACTAAAAGAAGTTATTGTTTAACTAAAAATAAGTAAATACTCTTAACTTTTTGCAACTAAAACAGATAGTGTCAAGATACAATTCGCCAGTTTATATTTTTTAGATTTCTGAGAATAGAATATAAACAGAATTCACTTTTCATTCGCAGTTCTTGCTTTTAACAACAACTTTGTTTATATTTCTGAGAATACAAAAATCTCTGAGAACTAATAAATATGTACTACATATAAGCGATCTAATTTCTTCTCATTAAGTGACATTTTCGTATGTGTCAAACATTTGATTTTTAAATGAATGTGTTCAGCGCCACATTATTTAATTTGTGGAATGTTTACATGGTTCATTTTTAACATTTAGTTAGGTCAAAATTCAAACAAAGTTTGTTTATATATTTATATTTCTAAGATTTCTGAGAATTTTCTCAGACGGATTGAAAAAACAGGAGAATGAAATATTAACTCAATTTACTACCCATTCTCATATAGCAATAAAATTAGCTTTGCATTCCCTTTCTTCCTTTTTAAATTATGCGTTAGACAATTTTTGAGAAATAGAATTGTACAAACTGTCAGATTTCCGACAGCAAAATCTCTGACAGGAAATCTTTTAAGATCTTAGAAAAATAAACTGGCCAAGCAACACAAACAGTATTATTGTTGAATTTTATTTCAATGCGTTTCGCCCAGTTTGACAGTTGGGCTCTTCAGACTTTCTCATAGGTATATTGGTTTCATATAATGTAACATTGAACTTTTTAAAATCTTGCTGAATTACATTTACAACTTGCAGCTACATATACATACATATGTACATAATGTATGTGCTATCATTTTGGATTATTTCTGCAATAAAATAAAACAAAAGTATAAGTACACATATAACAAAAATTTCATTGAGCCATGTTGTTTGACCTTGTTTACAAATTCCCTTATTTGTCTTGATTTTGTTAAAAAAGAACATATCAAACCTCACCTGTCCATACAAAAACAATAAACACACGCATACACGTGACAAATAATCAACTCTAAATGACATTGGGAAAAGTTAAAATAAAATAAAGAAAAAGAAAAAAAAAAACGTAAAATAAACAAATGATTCATCGCCAGAGTGAAGGCAATAAACATCTCGTCGTATAGATAGACCTAACCTATATGTATACTTGCCTACACTAAACTCAATACAACTTTAAATTTTTTCTGCAGGCAAAATGAACTGTTTGACAGCAGCTTTGTCGCCGAGGCGGTAAAGAGCAAAAAAATTGCAACTTTGTTGCACGCTGCGTAGTTGTTGTTGTTGTTATTTGTCATGGTTTTTTTCGTTAATAAAGCATGTGATACGCGAGTGTAAGTCAGCTCAGCGCGCATACAAATCGAAACCAACCCGACCACTTTAATTGAAAAAAAAGAAAAGAAAAACAAAGAAACCTTAGTTGTATTGTGTGTACAAAAGTTGCAACGTGTAAATCTATGTACAAAACCCGGTCGAGCTCTTTATAGCACTGTTTCTCCATATCCCCGCTCCACTCCTTAAGCTCTTCACTAAAATAACAAAACCGTTTACACTCTATATCCCTTCACTTCTCTATATTCGGTCCTAAAAGTCACACTTCAATCATATCACATGGGTCAGAGAATAAACAGCACAGCGCGGTGCGGCATATACAACACATACTTACACTAACCAGATACCACCCCGCCTTAATGTCTCATTGTGCTTTGCTGACTGTAATTACATTCTCGTTTTGAAGACATACTGGCATGGGGCTTGGAATTTGGAAGTGGAACTGGGAGACTGGGAGTGGGACCAGGCTTGCCAGATTGGGATAACTTTTTTTCAAAACTACCCCAAAAAATGTAGCTATAAATAGCCCAAATCTAATCTTTGTTCATACGTCAAAGACGTCAAAAATCTTTGTAATGAATTGTTGTGATTAAAATTCTCAGAACTTTAAATTGGTATTGCGCTACTTTTTGGGCTACTTTTCCGGCTACAACTTTGAGCTACAAATATTTTTGAATTGGGCTCTTAAAGCAATTCAAGATATGGCAACCCTGACTGGGACTCGAAGTGTCCTCTCCTCGAGAGTATAAATAAGCTTTCTTGATTGTACTCTCATTTGTTTGATGTTGTATTCAGAGATGAGTATTTACTTCATATGTAGCAGATCTACTTCATTAATTTATTTGTATGTATCTGCTACGTAGCAACTTATTTTTACTTCGTTTTAAAAATTTTTCTAACGCAAAAAATTTCATTTAAGATGTGTTGTATTGATTCGTTTTTTGTTAACTGAAAACACTTCGTTTTGATTTAACTAACAAAAAGTAAAAATTGTTAGAACTTTTGGATCCAAAAGTAATTCAAACTGAAACATATTCGACAATCCTTCCACTTTTGAATGAATTTCCTTATTTTGATAATAATGTAACAAACATAGAAACTCTGAACTCCGAATTAAGAACGCTTATGGTTACTAAAAGTATAAAAATGAACGACGACAAAGATGTTGTTGAGTTTTGGACGCGTTTACAGTCTCAGAAAAATATATTGGAAGAAGATATGTTTAGGGTGTTGCCCGACTATATGCTTACACTAGCTAGTTTACCGCATAGCAGTACAGCAGCCGAAAAACGATTTTATTAATAAGAGAGTTTGTGGCTGGGCTGGAAGATTTTGAACCTCCCAAGAAGTTATTACGATATTTTTCAAATTTTAAATATGTTCAGGAGGGCTACGTATTAAGAACCAATTAAAATCCTTATTATATGCATATACTTTATAATATTTTATGAATTTGTGTTATGTTTCCCTTAGAGGAGAATCTAATTTAATTTAAAACAGAATGTTCCTATATATTTCAATGTAATAATTTACCTACATAGTATGTACTATATATGTATATACATATGTACCTTATTTATGAATTTGTGAGACTTGTTCAAGTCAATGTATGTTTTCGTTATATGGATGTAAAATAAAATGAAAATAAATTAGTTTTGTTTGTATTTTTTGTTTTTTTTTCATTATCTGCTACATATTTTACAAATCTACTTCGTTTTTTTGGGCAAAATGCTTCACTTTTCGGGCTTAGCATTCTCATCCCTGGTTGTATTGTTTTGTTTTTATGTATGTATAGAGGCATAACATATATAATAATGTGGAAAGTTTATTATTATCAAATATGTGTTTGTGTGTGTGATAATATATTTAACAGAGATTATCGAATCTCTTATCTATTCTATTCTATTCTAAATTAAAACGATATACATATTTATTAAGGGGCAGATTGGGTTTCTATGCCATGCTTCGAATTTCTAATTAAAATGAATTAATTAATAAATAATTATGTCATGTTTATGACTTAATTAAAGTGATTGCTTTTACTAATACTGTTTTAAGGCAAGTGTTACCAGCTACAAACTACGTTAAAACGAACTTCTTAAAGTAAGTAAGTTTATTACTTTGTAGGTTCCTATTAATATTGACGTTAACAAAGTAGAATTTACATCTCAAAACCAATTTTTATTGATATACAGGGTGTTTTGAAATGAACGGTGTACAAGTTCTGCTATTTCACCTGTAAAAATTAAAACGTCAAATCCATTTGTCAATTAAAAGTATTTTCTTTTTAAGTATAGATGTTGACACATATTGATTCGATTCTCCGATTTACGCAAAATCAGATCTTTTTGCAAACGCATTGACGTTCTTTGCCCACGAGCGTGTTGTAGGGGCAAATGACACTACTACACTAATATACGTTATTGAATACCAAGTTTTTGCATACATATTTTATTTTGATTTTTCATTGTCATTAAAAATATCATTCTATTGTATTTTTGACGCAAATGACATTTCCAGACATATTTTGTATTAACTTTTCTTCCCAGACAACATTACTCGCACACAGGAATAGTTGAGAGTTGTAGGTCACTTTATTTTTTTTTTAACTATTTTGTAAATTTCAAGGACCGAAAAGTCATAACATCTATGTACATACTAATGAACAATGCATGTATGAAATTTCAAACAACTTCTTATGTCAAGTGCTTACAACGCGTGGCTCATTATATTCGACGGTATTAATTGAAGTGTTTTTTGCGAATTAGTTTGCAAAACTCAAAAGTCAGGCAAACGTATGCATGCCAATAATTGACCCGGGTAACGTGACTTTAGAATTCAATTGAAAACACGTCCATACATACATAGGTTAGGTATGTACAATGTACACACACAAATCGCTATAAGAGACATTTTTTTTTTTGACAGTCGTGTCTCGTGTGTGAATGGGTGAAACAGAAAAATTCGCCAGTAAAGAAAGAATAAAAAAGAAATTAATTTCAATTTGAACTTTTCTAGTCAGATGGACGCATTTATTTCCTTAAATTATCGATCTAGGCAAAAGTCATCTCACTATCGATCGAAAGATGCTATGACTTCTGCAAATATCAATTGTACTTTGACAGGTGCAAAATCTACACCACAATACTTCGCCATCTTGCATCTTTTTGACGTTTATATTAAATTTGTCTAAATTCTCAAGTAGGTACATTTTTTTTTTCGAGCACATTACTTGCCTTAGGAATACAAAAATTGACGTTTCTCTTTAGGTATCAGGTCATGTTAAGTTTCCACAATTGTTATATTTTTCTTATTGATTGATCGCGTCACAATGATTGCTATACTAAGTACGTACCTATATGTTCCTCAAAGAACGTAACGTCTATCGCAATACGCACTACAACTATACTAGATAACCTAGCTAGGCGTACTCTACTCACACTCACACTTAACACACGCTTCTCACTATCAACCATCTAAACGCAAAAAGAAAACAACATTTAGCATACAAAACGAAAAACGAAAAAAAAAACATAGTAGAAAAGAAGCAAACACCGTAAATGTCAATGAACTCTGAAGTGTGACATTTTTATGTTATTCGGTCTTGTTTTGTTTTATGCTATTAGGTTGGTATGTATACATTTTGTTGCATCAGTATTGTGCTATACCTATGAACATACATATTATTATTATTCCCCACATGGTAGTTGTTGGGTGATGTTATTAGGAATTGAGTGGTGAAAAAAAAAAAAATAAACCAATGGATTTTTCTTCTCGTATATAATTCAGCTTATCACATTTTTTTTTGTTACCTTTGTGGTGGTGCTGGTTCTGTTACCTAAATTATAATAATATTGGCAGCAGTAGTAGCGTCAGCGACGCGTCGCAATATTACGTACATGTGTACCTACCACTAATTATGCAAAATACACGCAGTATAGGTTTGGTTTTTTATTTGAAATTGTGGCCTTATGATTTGTGTGAAGTTTCACAGCAAGTAGGTATGGTAAGGTTCAATGAGCTTTCATATGTATGTACATTTTATGTATGTATTTTGTAACATAAGCAAAGATTTGCGGTCCCAGAAGATGTAGGTTATCATCAAAATATATCAATTACTTAGATTACTCTTGGGAGTACCTATTGAATGATTTATGTATCTACTCGTGTTTTTTGTATTTACTTTTTTTTTCTTGATTTTATTTATATAACGGTCTATAATTTTTTGCTTCAAATTGAAGGTTGTTTTTTATGATACTTAAGAATTTTACATTCAGTGACATTTGTAGAATAAGAACAGCGATATTTGTTGTAAATATCATAATTTTTATTCACCATAGCTGTCATTTGGAATTCATTTGTCAAAAAAAAGAGTATCTGTCATCATTAAACTTCATGATATTGATACTTTCTAGATAAGCATACATATTTACAACATTTTAACTTTTGAAGAAAAATACAGTCTTTTATTCAATTAAAAACCTTTGAAAACAACAAAAAAAAACGCAATTTTTAAACTCACGTTGTGTGTAACTTGACATGAATATGTAATTCCAATTGTAACGCTTCTATTATAGTCAAGAAATAAAAAAAAAAAACAAAACAAAAATATCATACTTAACGTTGGACGCCATTTCTATGCCCTTATTATAAATCCATCTCATTGCACACTAAACCTACTCTGTACAGTACACACCGTCCTCACCACCATTCACACACATTTCCTTCAAAGAATAAAGAAGGAAGGTAAGCACTTTTCTTTTTAACCATGTCACGTGGTTGTGTCAAATCCTTTGTTTATTTTTCTTTGTTACAATAACGTGAGTTTCCATATCTTTTTGTATTATTTTTTTTTTTTTTTTTGTTTGCAGTTTTCTCTTTTCTTCTTTTTCTTTTAAACCAATGTAGGTAATATGCGTTAAAAATAAACAATTTTCAAAGCAAAATCTCTTTTCAAGTAAAGCTAAGCTGATGTGTATACCACAAACTTGTGTATTGTAGGATGCCTAGGTGCCTTTAGTACATTCTCAAACACCCTGTGTGGAAGTAAACTTAGAACCAACTAACTTACGTCCGTTTCCGTTCCGCTCAAACCGCATATCAGTTAAGTCAGTCGACAGTCAGTCACTCAAGATGGGATTATTTCGCGTAAGAAATGTTGTTTTTATAATATGCATCACCTTCTTCAACTGGATTTTATTTTATTCCTCTTTTTGTTTTGTTTTGTTTGTATCTTGCCACTCTTTTATGTAAATTTAAACAATAATCGACTTGTCACAAACAAAGCTGTTGAGTTGTAGAAGGAGGTGGTGAGCAGTAAGGAGCATTTTAATTTTGACTGGCGTTTTGTACATTCGCTCGTTCAAGTTTTCCTTTGCATCGCCATTCGCAAATTGTATAGTTTTCTTTTATTGTCGTGCACCGATGACGATGACTCTGACGCTGACGCTGGCGCTGACGGCCGAAAGCAAAGACGACAAGACGGACGGTCGAGTCGGAGTCGATGTCGATTACGATTACGATTACTTTGCTATTCACATCACAATGGTGCATTGTTGAAGGTGGAATGCTCTAGGTGCAATCATTCGCATCGCACAAGCGAAAGAGTAGGGATCGGTTCCGTGTGTTGGCTGTGTTCAGACTCCGAGTTGTGTTGTTTTCAATAAATTAATGTGGCGTCGTTGTCGGTGTTGAATGTTGATGTTTGTATTGTACCTTTACCTACCTACTTTCATAAATTGTGCTCCTTAACTTCTTTGCTCTTTTCTAAGCCGCTGCTGTTGTGCCTGTGACCTTTGTTTAGGACATTGTTTTCCAATATTTTTTGTTTTTGCTTTGTTTTGGGTGGTTTAACTTGTTTATTTTGATCTTGTTTGATTGTAAGCGGAGCTTTATAAAATGCAAAACAAAAACTTAACAAAGAAACTGCGATCGAAAATTATAACCCGTGAAATGGTTGATGGTGGAGTTTTACCGTCGGCGTTGGCGGCGTCGTCGTTGTTGTCGTCGTCGGTAACAACAACAATTGAATCATCAAGATCACATAAAGCGTCGACGTCGTCGTCGTCTTCGCCGTCTTCATTGCCATCAAAAGTTGTATGGCCGCGAATTGAATCACGGCCATTGACAGAAGCAGCAGACGCATCATCACTGCCATTACGAGTGGTGATGCCTGTTGTTCCAGTAGCAAGAGCAACCACATCAATTGCTACGACTGCTAGTGCTGCCGCAATGCAAATAGACTTGTTGGCAGATATATTCTTGCGTTTAAATGCATCTCTAATGAGTTCGAATCGGTTATTTAGTAGTGCAAACGGAGGTGATAGTGATGATGGAAGTAATGTGAACGAGCATCAGGTTGTTCGGACGTTGCCAGTTGTACAGAATAACCATAGCAAAAGATATTCCTCATCTACAACGTCGCCGCCGCCGCCGCCGGTTAAAAATGAGAGTCGTAAACGTTTTTCAACAATGGAATCTTTGACATTGAATAATTGTAAATATTTAGAAGAAATTGACTCAACAGTTCTACCACCACCTAAAAAGAAATGGATACGCCATTATTTGATGGGTAACTATTTGTTATGTCATATTCTTAAGAATTTTTCTATATCAATTGATTTATTTTAAATGTCATAGATTTGACAACAATTATAATACATAATTTATAGTTAAAAACCAGAACTCAATTTTTTTACGGGTTTAAAACACTATGACAGGTTAAAGTTTTTTGTCAATTTTGACAATTAGCTCTTCTTAGATAATACCTTTTAATTAGGCAACATTGTTTTTAGTGACAGTTGAGTTGACATTTGTTGTATTTTTTTAAAAACAATAAAGCTTTGTAAAAATTTCAAATTTCTAAAGTTCTTAAAAAAGAATTTCAATTTGAAGTGAAAAGGTTTCTAGAGCATATTGACATTTCTCGAATGTCACAAATTTGACGTTTATCAACAAACGAGATTAATGTATCTTGTTTGTTAAAAGAATTTATTTGTTAAGCAACAACTACCTACTAAAGTGACAAAGTTTTTTGTTCTCAGGTTTTGAGAAAATAAAACAAATTATTGGTGACACTTCATTTATTAGAATATCTAAAGAGACCTGGCACCACTGTTTTTTCTTAGAGGCAATGCTCCATCTCTGACAGCATTACTCGCACACAGGAATGGTTGAGAGTTGTAAGTCACTAAGCCCCAATTCTCAACGGACTGTTGTGCCACCTAATTTATTTATTTAATGCACTTGACAGCTGACAAATGTCAATCTTCCATGAATAAGAAAATGGTACACCAAATGGTGCATTCGAAAAACAAACTAAAAGAACTATCATTTAACTTCATACTCGTAGTTTGCATACAAAAAATAATTTATTTTTCGCAAGTTCATGTTTTAGCGCACGTGAAATGTCTCAACAATCCACTAAATTCCAATTGAAACAAAAATAAATTAACTATACATAGGTACTTTGTTTGTTATTTCAAATCTTTTGTAATCGCGATTCAGTGGAAAGCAATATTCAAAGAAATCCACACAAAAATATACTTTGTAAACATATATGTATGTATGTTTTTATTTTAAATTAAGCATATGCGCATGTTATTTATTTGAGCTATCAAATGAGGCACGTGTATCTGTGTAAATTTGCATTTATAAACAGTTGCAGCTTTATTAAAAATAACATTATAAATAGATCTCATCAATTTAAGAATTTGCTCATAGCATAGGTATGTATAGGTATTTTATTTTGTTGGAGATTTCTTAAATAAGAATTTAAAAAGTCGAGAAAATACCAATTAAAACAAATATTTTTCTTTAAAAATAAACTATTTTAAAAATTTGACAGTTCAGTAAGTGAAAAAGGTAGTAGGTGCGTGCCTTTATGAATAATGTTAATACAATTTCTAAAAGTTGTATTTAAAAAGAAGAAAATTAATCAAATTTCTTGTGCATACATACATTACATTCAGTGGCGTACCCAGGGGGGGGCTCAGGGGGCTTGAGCCCCCCCCAAGCAAAATGACACACTATGCTAAGATTTCCAATAAAATCGAAGAATAGTTTTAATTTTTTTTCAAATTTACTTTTTGTTATATTTAAGCTTTCAAAAATATTCCTTAATTTTTAATAAAAAAGAAAAGATATAGGTACATAGGTATGGAATCACTAATTTACATCACACGTAATCTAATCTAGATTTTGTTTAACATTTCAAATCAATCTCAGTATTCCAATTAGTCAAAAGTCGCAAAACGATTTCACACATTTCAATTTTTCATCTGAAAAAAAAACGATAAAACGGAATGAAATCCCTTAGTATCTTCTCTTTTTCTGTGACTGACTGAGGTAGCATTTGAAAATGCATTGTGAAAAACTGTAAGAAATCCCATTCCACCATTATTACTTTTTAGTATGACCAACAGCTTTTGAATAAAACACTACAAAGTAAAAACACAATAAGCTAATAAGCAGTATTCAGCTTAACTAACCTCAGTTTTATTTTTAGGACAAACAAAACAAAGACCAAATAACAATTTTATATTTCAGAATAAAAATGTATTTAAAAATGCTTAATAAGGCATAATTCATAAAAAAAATTTATTCAAACCAGTGAACAAAAAACACCTGGTCACACGAAGGAGAAGATCGGCATAGAGAAATAATATATACAAGCATTCAAGTTGTGTGTTGTGTCGCCTTAAAAAAAAAACATTGCAAGAAAAGAATGCTTATCTTATACGAACGAGTATGCATGAGTTGGTGCAAGGGAAACCTATCGTGTATCATTTTCTTACATCAGCGAAAGCACGTATGCTTTATTATAAAAATATAGTTTTGAACTACTATAGATATCAAAATTTGTAAATGTATGTGAAGTCTTGTTGATTTTTATTTGTATTTGAACAGACTTTTCGCTCTTTGGTCGAAATTTAGTAGATTCGTTGTAAAACGGTTCATACAAAAAAAATATAAAAGCGTTCTTTGTGAGTTGTTAGTTGTTCCAGTTTAGTGCGTACTTTTTTTAAAACATTGTCTACTCCGTTCTTGTCTCCTTGGTTGAAAATAATGTCGCTGCCGAAAAGAAAAGTTAACACCTTAGATTCCTTCGTTATTAAAAACAAAGTAGCTAAAACTGTGATAGGCGGAATCGATTTTGATAAAATAGATGAGTTGCCAGGGTCCGCTTCAACTTCAAGTAATTTTCAAGATAAAAGTGTGTGTCTCAGTGATGCTAAAAAAAATAGTGCTCAATTTAACCTTTCTTCAAACGATGGAGAAGGAGATAAAATAGCCGGATTTTCACAAGTTTCAGTTGCACCAGATTTAGATGCATTTCAAGGTGACATTTCAGATATAAGTAACCTATTATTATGTTCTAAATCTAAGATTGATGATAACTTAAAGTACACGGTTCTTTCAAAAAACTATAGAGAAGGTTTGTTAGGTTACAAATTCCCTGTAAAACAAGAAGGATCAGTAAGGAGATCGTTCCAATACTCTTGGCTGACAAAATATGAATGGCTGACTTATTCTAAAAGCATCGAGGGTGCTGTCTGTAAATATTGTATACTTTTTGGAAGAGGTGCTTCCCATAATAGTGTCGCAGGGGTTTTAGTGAGTCAACCTCTAACAAAATTCAAGAAAGCTTTAGAATATTTCAAAAACCACAGTGCCTCTCAGTTCCACGTTAATTGTGTTCTGGATGCTGAGTCGTTCAAGAAAATTTATAATAATAAAATATGCACAGTTCAAGAACTCGCTGATAGTTCTTTAAGAAAAACTATAAATGAAAACCGCAATAAATTACTAAGTATAGTCAAAACAATTATCTTACATGGAAGAGAAAATATTCCGTTACGTGGGCACCGAGAGGGTAGTTGTGCTCATATTTTGGAAAAAGAAAGTGACGAGTCTCGACATAGAGGAACATTTAATGCTCTCTTGAAATTTAGAGTGGATGCTGGGGATAAAATTCTCAAAGAACATCTAGAGAAAGGTCCACGAAACTCCTTATATATAAGCCCCCGGATTCAAAATGAATTGATTGAAGTCTGCGGAGACATTATAACCCGAAAAATTGTTTCCGAAATAAAAAAATCTCCATATTTTTCGATATTATGTGATGAAACTACCGATATTTCAGGGTTGGAACAGATGTCAATTTGTATTCGATATTTAAAAGATGATAAAGTTATAGAAACATTTCTTGCTTTCGTTGAAATTTATTCTTTAACTGGAGAAGCTTTGGCGAAAACAATTTTGCAAACTTTGGAAAAATACGAACTAAATATTGAATTTCTGAGAGGTCAAGGCTACGATGGGGCGTCAAATATGTCAGGAAGAATTAAGGGTGTCCAGGCTAAAATCAAAGAACGCCAGCCTTATGCAGTGTACACGCACTGCTGGAGTCATGTTCTTAATCTGGCTATAGTCGCTGCTACCAATAGCCCTTCCGCTTCTCGACAGGTAAAAAATATGCTAGGAACTATCAAATCTACAACAAATTTTTTAAGAGATAGTCATTTAAGAAGGGAAGTTTTGAAAAAAAATCTCTTAGAAGCGGAAGGAAATGAAACACAAAAGACTGTTTTAAAACAAATGTGTGAAACTAGGTGGATTGAGCGGCACACCGTTTTAATAGATTTTTTTAGATTTGTTGAGACAATAGTTAAAAGTCTTGAAGAAATAAACGAACTTGGCACTCAGCACGCATTGGCTTTCTCCTTTTTGCAAGCTATTCAAAGTTTCGAGTTCCTTGCAAGCTTAGTTATTTGCTCAGAAGTAAGTGGACTAATGTTACCAGTGACAAGGTACCTGCAAACAAGGGGTATTGACCTGTTTCAGGCCAAAAAATCTGTCAGCACACTTCAAAATGTCTTGAAAAGCAGGCGCGAAAACGTTGATGACTCATTTGACGCTATATATGAAAAAGTTAATAATATAGCCCAAAATCTTCAAGTCCACCCAAAAGCCCCAAGAATGTGTGGTAAGCAAGTTAAGAGAGCAAATGCTGGTCAAGGAGAAGTACAAGATGTAAAGCAATACTATAAATTGAATTTATACATCCCTTTTCTTGACCACTGTATATTCGAGCTCAGTGAACGTTTTGGAACACAGTTTTTAAATATATGTAAGCTGCAGACTTTTTTGCCGAACGTCATTACGAATGCTACGAAAGAAGACATTAAAAAAGCTGTAGACTCAATTGAGTATAATGACATTTCAAAAAGCTGCCTTCAAGTTGAATCAGAGGTAGATAATCTTCTCATACTCTTTTTATAAAGTTAATGGGCCGTATTCATAGTCATTTTAAACAATTTCTTAGCTAAACCAAATTTTGGATTTTCATATATTTTAATTTTTGTCAATGCACTATTTAAAATGTATTAATTAATCTTATTTAAACGGTAGTTTAGCAAAACCACTATGAATACGCCCCAAAAAAATTCGTATTAACAGAATTTCCTTTGAAAAATCTTACTTTATTTTTTTCATTATATCATTAGCTACTGCTTGTGCTACTTTAATTTATAATATAATTATAATAAACATAACATAACTATAAGATCACTTAAAGAAAAAGGAAATTCAATGTATATGTTTAATTATGAATAACATACTCCTACCGTTTAGTTTAAAGTCGATGAAAGTCGATTTTTGTCATTTACGATTATTTGAAAAATGAAGTTTTATTCATCAATGCGTTATGCGTTTAGACAACATCTGTAAAAGGAGTTATTTAACACGCATTGTATTAAAAATGTTGTTTTATTTCAATATTTAGATATGGAAACAAATGTGGAAGGATGAAACCGAAATAACTATGCCAGAAACTGTTTTAGCTTCACTTCCGTTTTGCAATCCTGATTTGTATCCTAATTTAAGAAAGATAATAGAAGTTCTTTGTGTGCTTCCAGTGACGTCTGCAGAGCCAGAACGTTCGTTTTCCACTTTGAGACGGTTAAAAACGTGGCTGAGATCCACAACCACGGATACCAGGCTAAACGGATTAGCTTTGTTGAATATTCACAAAGAAATCGATGTAATACCTGAAGATGTGGTCAATCAATTTGCAAATAAAAAAAAAAGAAGAATGGATTTAATTTTTTCAACCAATTTTACTACCTAAGATTGTTATTTGAAACTAAAAAACTAAAATTATAAACAAATTTTTAAAAAAAGTTTTGTTTTCGTTTTGTAGTTTTCTTATTGAAAATTGAGTTGTTATTCATATAAGGCGGTTAATAATTATAAGAAAGGCTTTCATTTTTGTGCTAGTTTCAGTGATACCTTAAAAAAATGTCTATTAAAATTGAGACTGAGCCCCCCCCAAATAAAATCCTGCGTACGCTACTGATTACATTTATTATGTACAATGTACATACACATGTTATGTTACAGCATGCATTATGTGTTTTCAAGACGGAATTATACATATATGTAAATAATTCAAGTTACATAGCAAACTAATATAAACGAACAAAACAAGTCTATATATGTATTTAATTTTCAATTTCAACAATTTCGATTGCATCTTGACTTGAAAATACATTTTCCAAAAAAGCTCTGTTTCTTTACTCTGATTATTTGTGTAAGGAAGTGTAAAGTTCATATTGAAAATTTTAATTGACAGATCTTTGGATTAAAAATGGTAGAAAACTACAGAAAATCAAACGAAATTAAAAGATTCATTATTTCGTACCCTTTAGCCTCATATTAAAATGTATACAAATAAGTTTTGACAGATATAATTGATCCCAACATTTTGACACTTGACAGATATAATTTCGCTTTATTGATCAAATCACATAACTGCACATTTTTTTTATAGGTCCACGTGTTTACTAAGAAAACATATACATACAAACATACATACATACATACAAAGACAACTTGACTGGACTTTTATTTTTCCATCATCATTATTCTATATTATTTTTCTTTACGTAATCGCCTTACCGCTTATTTCAGTTCAATTTTGCCTGCTCCACTCAATCATTATAAATGTAAAGTAGTTAGTAATATCTACTAAAATATTTACCCCCCACATCCCAGTCCTAGTCCAAGTACTTCTTCATGCTTAAGGCTCCATTGATTAAAAAAAAAAAAACAATCTTTTCTTTGTTCGTTTTGTTAAGGGGTGGGCTGCACTGTTTTGTAATAACAATGTTCATGTTTATTTGAGGGCAACCGCACAAGCAAGTGTAACTACCTTTATATATGTATGTATGTTGAAAGAGAGACAACAACATTGAAAAACACATGTTTTTTGCTTAGCAAACAAATTTCATTGTAAATAATTTACGACCAATGCTCTGATTACATTGTACAAACCTGGGCACATGGTATTTTTTGTTGTAGTTGTTTCAAAACTTTACAATCGTATTTGGCATGTATGAGAGTGTGTGAGTGTTGAGTTGACGCAAATGAACATGATTCACGTGGGAAATGAATGACGTTTTTAGAAAAGAAATAACAAAATAAAAGAGAAAGCTAGTTATACCCGTTTTTATTTGTACTTGTTTTTTTTTTTTTTTTGCAAGCAGAAGTGCAAGAGGTATTTGATTTTTTTTTTTCGGAACTTAAAGCTTAAAATTTTATATTGGATATTAAAGCTTTTATTATTTTTCTGTTTAACAAGTGGGTGGTTGAATGTCTGGTTTTGTAAATATATCTATTTTTTTAAAATATGTTTCTAGATTTATCGGAATTAAAAAAAATATTATTCCTAAATGTTTGATTTCTTAACTTTCTTTACTTAAAACTTTAAAATCAGACCGTTATATAGCAGTAGTAGTAGTTTTGTTTTTATAGACAAAAATTATGCTGTAGATTGATTGAAAGACTCCCATTATTAGTTACCTATAATTTATTTAAAATTGACATATTTAAATTTATTAAAACTGACAGATGCAAAATCTACAAATTTATTTAAAAATCATTTTTCATACTGGAAGAAAATTGTTCGCTGAACTCTTATTTCCAAGAAATTAAATTCAACACAAAATCTTAATTCAGTTCTAGACAAATGTCACTTTCAACAAAGTGAGCAAAATATTTGAAAATGTCAAAAATATTAAGTACAGAATTGCCGTACTTTCTCTTCTAAGTTGTTTATAAACGTCAAACAGAAAATTGTGACTTTTTAGAAATGTCAATATCCATTTGAGATCAATTGCTTTCCACACTATTTGGAAGTCAGTGCGTGTACTGACAAATGGTGATTGATTTATTTTCAAAATTGTCTTTCAATGCATTTTCCATTACAAAAAAAAGCGGCTTGAAAAACATTAATTTTACAAAATAATTTTATATCAAATTATATCAATATTATAATTATACAAGAATAATACTATATTTTAAGTTCTTATTCAGACGCGGTGACTGCAAGGTGCCGTGAGTTCATGTGTCAATTTCGGTTTGAAATTTTATAGCCATCTCAATGCTCTCCAAAATGCTAGCTTTGACAGATTCGTAAAATTCTCAACTCTACTGTCAATTGCGTCACATTGTCACTCCAAAAAAAGAAATAAGCAATTTAAATACCCAATTAGGTATCAAACATTTATTTTGGATTGTATGTGTTTAATAATAGTTTATTTGCCGGTGCCAAACCACCATGCGAGCGTTCACTCAAAAGTGGCGTGCGCGTTCAACGTGCTCACGAAATGCAAGCTTTTCTTTTTATTTTTCATACATATACATACCTATATCTTTATGTAGATATAATATGTATGTATGTATATAAATGTTTACTATATTGCCATTGAGTCTATTTTAATTAAATTTTATTTATGATTCTTTGAACTGCGCATGATTATAACTTAAATAGAGAAAAACATACTACACACCACACTATCGACAGTATGGCAAACTTTTCTGTTTTGATTCACAAAATTTCCCACTTTTCCTATAATTCTATGGTAGATACGAGTACTTGTACTTATATCGTGTTATTTTATAGTTGTTTTCTTTTTTTGCTGGTGTAAAATTGATTGTCATTTAAATGACTTTTTAGTGCAAATTCTACAGTTTTTTTCGTATATGAGTACATTATTTAATTATACAATGTATGTAATTTTTCTTTAATTATACAATTTGAGTTGTATAACAAATTGTATAGGGAAATATAATATTGAATTCACCAGTTTAATGCCTTCCGGTATATGTACCTTACTTTGACAATGACAGAGAATAGTGTCGTTTTTTTGTTGTTGTTGTTGTTGTGTATACGTTTGCTGCACATAGATATGAGATAAAATAAAATGTATACAAGTCTTTAGTTGGGCGTAGTTTAGTTATTCCCCATTAAATCTGACGAAAAATAACGGATGTCGATGTTAATTTATTCAAAAAGTAAAAAAAGTGTGGGAGTTTGTTTTTACAATTTAATTAACGTCATCTCCCTCCATTATCACATCGGTTGTGGCTCGGTGGCAAGTGGTTTGACTGGTATTCTGCTGTCAATGATAATATTGCATAATTTTTGTTGTATATGTATCAGCCATGTTTTCATAAGTTTTTATTTTTACAAAGTCATAGCATTACGAGGAAATAAAATTAGAGGAACAAAAAATAAAACGAAAACGAAACGTGATTCAAAATAATGCGATATTTGTTGATACTATGTATAATTAAAGATGACAGATTAATGATTCCCGTTACTATAAATTGAAATATCGCAGGTGGACTTTTTTTAGAGGTACTTTTTATGATATAATTATTTATTTTAGACATTTTTCTTATTTTAATAAGAAATCAAGAAACATACATTTTTAGTTAGTTTTAAAAAGATTAACCGCTAAAGTAATCTTTTGAATAGTTTTCTTATTTTAAGTTGACGTGATTAAATCAGTGCTTAAACTTTTTCTTTCGTGAAAAGTGTTCTCTTTTCACTTTTGCTTTACAAAAAAAAAGGATTTATAAGTTTAAAGTTTGATTTTTAACAATAACCAAGTGCTTTTCAAGTCTTCTAGAATTTTTCTTTGGCGAAATAAATCTATTTCTTCCTGATTTGTAGATTTTGAAACATAGACTTTCTAAATTTTAGTATACAAAAAATGTATTGATTTATTTTTACTCAAAAGATTTCCATTGGAAAATTTCGATTTCAATAATAAAAATTGATTTTTTTGGTCATTCATTAAAAATGAATTTTTTGCATTATTCCCGTTCTGTCAAATTTTCATTACATTTTTTTTTTCTTTGCTAAGAAATTTGCATTGGAATTTTTTTGACATGTTGTTATAGCTTTCATTGAAAATGTCGAGTCATTAGACATTGATTGGAATCACGTATTTCCTGATTGGAATCAAGCATTTGATGTAAGAGTTGATCCTATTTTAGTACAAAAAAAAATGTTCCTTTCTTAACCGGTTTTAAAAAAACTAAATTTTGATTGATGACGCCCAATAAAAGCTATAATATAATTAATGGATCTCAGAAGAAGAAATTTACTAACTTATTTATAAATAGTAACGTATTTCTCCGAAAACAATTTAGATTGACAGATTGCATTTTTAATCAAAAATAAAATTCCTCATAAATTATCAAAATAATTCGTCAAGTTGGTAATTTCACAGCTTTAAATCTAATATAAATTTTACTATCATTACATTTTTTTTTTCACACAATTTTTTGACACAAGAAATAATAAGATAACAAATACAAATTAATTAAATTCAATGAAATCGATATTAATCGATGGATTTTTTTAATTTCCTTGACGGAAACATAAAATTAACTGATTATTGTCCTACATGTGTACCCGTGGCATGATGGTTAGTGCGTTGGACTGTCATGCAAGAGGCCTTGGGTTCGATCCCTGCCTATGCCATCTAAAGTTTTTTTCACGGGTACTGCCTCTTGCGAGGAATTGACAAATTCTCCAAGAGTAATTCTTGTCATGAAAAGTGCTTTCTCAAATTAGCCGTTCGGATTCGGCATATAAACTGTAGGTCCCTTCCATCTCTGACAACATTACTCGCACACAGGAATGGTTGAGAGTTGTAAGTCACTTGGCCCTGGTTCTTCATGGACTGTTGCGCCACCTAATTTATGTCCTACATTATATAAAAGTGACAGTTGACAATAAGACACCATTTATGTTGATTTCAGAATATAGGAATGAATTGAAAATGGACAACTTTCCTATGTTAGAAACGTCAAAATTCACAGTCAAAACTGACATTAGAATCTCACCATAGCCAAGTCATTTAGCCAGTTACTTCTAAGATCTGCAAAATCATGCAGAAATCTAAGAACAAAATTTCTCACAACTAAAAAAGGAAGAATAGAAATGTAGAGCTAAAGCATCTTGCACCACAAGAGCTACGAACTGCGAACTATGGATGTTCGCATATTTTGACTTTTCTTTCACATGAGCTTTATTTCTATTCGCAGACAGCGACGAATTGTCAATTGTGTCTCTATATTTTCCTCAGCCATGACCTTTCACACAAAAAACAAAACAAGAGTGGTATAATTTTGAGGTTAAGTTGCGCGGTGCGAACAATTTATTCGTTGCAGTGTGGATGGAATGTGGAACGCGAACAGAGTTTGACAGTTCGTAGCAACCACACAGCAATTCGTTACTACCAAATTGTTTTTACGAAATTGTCTTGTTTTAGAGAACAAAATGCAAATTTTATTATCCTTACATTAGTGTTAGTGGTTTCTTATAATTTAAATGTGTTTTTGTTTGAAATTGACTTTTTGAAATGTGTAAAATTACGTTTGTTCGTCGATTCGTTCATTCGTTGTTCGCTCTCATGTGCAAAGCCCTTAATTGAGAATAAAATAGTGAATTGTATTTATATTTCGTTCTCCTGCTCTGTCAATCCGTCTGGGAATTTCTTAGAAATCTTAGAAACATAAACTGGCCAATCGGATTCATTAACGTTAAAAAGTTTGATTTTCAAAGTGGGTCTTTTGTTATATGGCAAATTTAAGACCAATGTACACTTTGAAATTTATAAACGTCACAACAAGGTTCGTTTATAAACTGTTTTAAACACATTTTGTGTTATTATCAGCTTTGGTTCCTAGAGATTTGTATCTCCTTTAATTTTAAGTAGTTTGTAAGATTAGGTTAAGATATTATTTACTCAAATTAGGCTAAGAATGACACAAACGTCAAAAAAATTGTCAAACGAGCTCCATGAGCAAGAGCTACAAAGCAATCAAATGAAAAAGCAAGTAAGCTATATATACATAAGAAGTAAGAGAGCCATACGTGACAGTTCTCTATAAACCCTAGTGTAAGAATGAAACGATATGTACTGTAAAAAGAAAAAGAAAGTCTCAATAAAATGAATTGAATTGAATATAAACTGTTTTAAAGGCATTTAGTTAAAGTATATTGAGACAATTCCTTTAGTTCAATTAACTAATCCTACAATTCCCAAGAAGCATCTAAAAGCTTATTAACAAAATACATTGTTCTTCTTAAAAATGAAAAAAGGGAAGGTAGCTATGAGATATTTATATTAATGTTTTGCGCGCAAATATTCATCGTTTATTCAACAACAACAGAAATTATCAACTCTTCGTTTATTTAAGAAAATTTAAATGAGAATATGTCCATGCATAAAAACCTCATTAATTTTGCAACTTCTTTCTTCAGTCATAACCGGTTCTAACTTCCCTGGTTGGGTCATCATAGTTTAATTGGAATCGAATTAAGTAATGCAAAAAAAAAACAACCTCGTGTTTTTAAAAACACGTCATGATATTTCGTTTTGGTTTTGTAAATATATAATAATTATGTCTTCTATAATAATCTA
Organism: Eupeodes luniger; assembly: GCA_951509635.1. Lineage (NCBI taxonomy): Eukaryota > Metazoa > Arthropoda > Insecta > Diptera > Syrphidae > Eupeodes > Eupeodes luniger. Next base: position 125,915,155 of record OX608074.1, read on the forward strand.
CAGTTAAAAGTCATATATGTATGTCATAAAAATATGTTTTTGAGAAATTCTGCGCAAAATCTTTCAATTCCCCAAAGGCCACATGTCAATGTGAGGATGACGAATCTTTATCAGCAATAAAAAGAACAAATAAAAAAGTACCTAAAGACAAAGCGTCAGGCATAATTAATGATTCGGTTATTTGGATTTTCCTTTGTTTGCGCCTCGCGTTGAACCGTATTATTTTTTTTTTTTTTTTCGATAATGCAATAGGGCAATACAACCTCAGCACCATCATTTCTTTGCCACTCTCGAATAACCTTCAAAACATCATTGAATTGGATAAAAAAAACATGTATTGTTAAGGCACCTTCCTGACTGCACTGCGGTGCGTACTATGACAAGTTGTTTTTGTAATTTTGTGTGTTTTTGCTTTGTGCCTTTTTATGTTAAATATGTGTAATTGTATAATTTGTATTTTATTTCCTTTCATCATTTTTGACTGTTGTCCATGTTTTGTTATTTATTTTGCGTTTTTTCTTTATTTTTTATTTTTACAGAGGAGCCATACTCGAATGGTCACTCATCCCCTTCCTCCTTTAAAATGATTAAAACACCAACACCATCTACCACAATCACAACAAATAAACACCAACAACTACATCAACAAGGATTACAATCACAAGAACAACTATCATTGTCCAACAATAATATTAATAATAATAATAATAATAATAATTGTTCGCCAAAAAACGAAATGCTTACATCCCTCTTCTCAAATAACAATAACAATAATACAACAATAACAGTTGTTGATAAAAATAAAAATCCCATATTCACCACGAATGGCAATAATAGTAAAATTAATAATAATAATAATAATACAAGTGCTAGTTTGGCAGCATTTAATGGTGGTGTTAATTTGGCAGCATTGTCTGCAGCTGCTGCAGCAGCGACAACCCAACCGATTGTCATAAATGTAACCAATACTCGTACTGCAGCGAATACATTTAGTGCCAATAATTTAATTCCCCACACAACACCACCATCAACAATAGCAACAACAACTATCCATAATAATAATAATTCAAATTCAAATTTAAGAAATTCACCACAAATGGGTGCATCAGCTGTTGCAGCTGGAACTGCATCAGCAGCAAATACTTCTTCAGTATTTCGTAAAAAATGCATACCCCTCACCCCACCGCCAATGTCAAATAGAAAGTTTATAGAATCTTCAAGAATTCGTAGTTACTCACTTTCTTCCAATAAAATTACAGCCAACAGTTTAGTTGGAAGCAATGGAATTATAACCACCAACAACAACAACAACAACAACATAACCAACAACAACAACAATAGTAGTAGCAACAACAACAATAACAACATCAACAACAACACACCCGCCATCTTGCATAACCATTATATTCATCAAGTTTTGGCTGCAGCCGCTGAAGATTCATCACAATCCAGTTTGAATTTATCATCGTCTGGTTATTTGAGTGGTGGCAGTATTAATTCGAATGTCGGAAGCATAAATTTGTCTACGTCTGCTGGTGGTGTTCCAATGAATGGTGTTAGTATGATGAACGGATCACCGCCCAGAGGAGGAAGTTTATTGGTTTCCGGTGGACATTTGGAACACCCGATGTCGTGTGTTGCATCATCGGCGCCAACATCTAGTGGAGTACATCAACTGCATGGATCGATTGGTGGTGGCAGCAGGCGAAGAACGATAAGTTCCAATAGCAATGGGTAAGTTGATAATTTTATTAAAAATTCATTTTAAACATTATCCATATGAATGTATGTATGTTGGTAGCATATTATTATTATAATTTTCATTTTATGATGAATAAAAAAAAAGAACGGTCACTCTGGCGTATGAGCTTTATTTTTGTTGTTGTATTTTTGTATTAAAATTATTTAATTTTAATTTTGAGGCATGATTCCAAGAATATAATTACTGTTTCTTTCCTTAATTGGTCACAGTAAATTTATTGAAGTATTTTTGATGCGTTTTATTGGCATTTCGTGTACAGCCATTTACGAACCAAGTGGTGTCACTTGTCACGAACACATTGAGCATAGTAAAAAACAAAGTGCAAAGAATTGTACATTCTATTAAGAGGATTCTTCTGAAATTGTTCACTTGGGAAAAAATTACATTTCTGATTCTGAAAAGAAGAGAATTAATCTTCTGAATTTGAAACTAATACCGAAATCAGTTGAACTGTCACTGTAATTTATACTTCAAACGTCAAACTTGATAGTTGTCATTTTTTGAGCCCTATTGGTTTCTAAACAAATATAATTTTTAATTTTGAAATGGATAACACAAAGCATCCTCATAAGACTTCAGAATCAAAGAAAATGTTCATTTAGAACCCCAGACCGAGAAGAAATTCCGAACTGTCATATAAAACGGACATTGCTCCTCATTGAAGAAACTTCAATTTGTATCCTTCAGTTTGGTGAATTAAAATTTAAGACTTGTTTAATACGTATTATAATACGTAATGTATTTGAATCGTCAAAATAAAAGAAACAATTTTCTCATTTAAATCCAAATTTACCAATGAAAAAACCTGTGAAATAGGTCAAGTGTCAACCTTGACAGTTGTCATTTTTGTATGTCCTATTGATTTTCAAACAAACATAATTTTTAATTCTGAAATGAATAACATAAAATGTCCTCATAAAACTTCAGAATCGCCAGAATTTAAGAAAGTGTTCATTAAAAATCACGGAACGAAGAGAAATTCCAAACTGTCATATAAAACTGACATTAATCTGCCTTGCACAAACTTTAATTTGCATCCTTCAGTTTGGTGAATACAAATTTAAAACTTATTTGAAATAACACGTTTTCAAATCGTCTAAGAGAAAAGCTCAATTTTTCTCATTCAAATCCAAATTTACCAATGGAAAAACCATGAAATAGGCCAACTGTCAAACTTGACAGTTGTCGTTTTTTGTGTCCTATAGATTGTCAAGCAAGCATACATTTTTAATTTTGAAATTGACAACAAAAAGCGTCTCCATAAAACTCCAGAATCACCAGAATCAAAGAAAGTGTTCATTTAGGATCCCGGATCGACGAACATTTTTGAAATGTCATGTAAAACTGACATCAAACCTCTTTGCACAAACTTCAATTTCTATCCTTCAGTTTGGTGAATTTAAAATTTAAGGCCCCTATTATGAATAGCGAATCGAACTTAAAACTTTGCGAATTCGCTAATTTCGTATTAGGAATAGCGATTCGCTCAAATTAAGTTCGCTTTAAATGTCAAAACTTTAGCGAATTAAGTTATCGACGAATTACAAATAGAGAGAGAGTTCGCTAATTTAACCGCTCAAATTGTCAAATCCTATCGAATCAAAATATTTAGTGATAACGTTAGCGAATTACAAATTGGCGTGTCTAGAAAAATTTCTATCGATAATTTGTTATTATTTGTTTTGTTTGTTTCAATTAAAAATGTGTGATAAAACAAAAAGGTAGTTTGTGAATTATTATAAAAAAACGAAAATAATAATGTTTATTTCAAGAACAAATACAAATCAGTTTGCAAAGCTTGTGGAACTGATGGAAAGGAATCCCGATATTAGTTAATTTTCAGAGCAATAATTTGTTTACACACCCAAGTACATTGACCTCTCTCCATTTCGCCACCACCTTCTATAAAAGTAGATTCTCGCGTCTTGTTTTTCCCTTTGTGACATTTCTATCTGTATCCAAGCTGGACAAAGTTTGGTTTCTAGCACTTGAAGAACTTCGTTCAAAACGATTGACACCGTTGGTTGGGATAGCCCGAGATCGAAATCATTACCAACACAGTTTTGGTAGCTACCACTTCCAAGAAATCGCAGCGTACAAGATAGTTTTATAAGAGGTGGAATGGAACGTGTTTTGGTTGATGTGAATGTATCACTTATTTCGTTGAGCACATAGTTAAATGCATCCTTATTCAGGCGAAAATATAAAACAAACCTAACAAAACAAAGAACATTAATCTTTTTGTAGAAATAGATATTTTTTGAAAACTTAGAAATGGTCTGGGAGTTCTAAGGGATTGGATCTATCTCAAATGTTTCTCCTAATTCTACCCATCGTAATATTTTCTTCCCTCGTACTTTCAGAATCAGTTTCTTCAAAAAACAAATCGACGTTGCTTAACATTATAATTAATTTTTAATAAACAAATGACAATTTATTGAAGAACGCAAATCACAATATGAGAAAACAAATTTCACAATAATTAAAGCAATTGACATTATTTGAAATTTAACATATGTTATTTCAATGCAATTATTTTTGGCAGCACTGATTTTGAAGCGAATGCGGAAGCTCGCTAACGATAATACCGATATTACCCAAGTTCGCTAAAATATTCGCTTTTAGTCGAACGTTCGATTCGCTATTCATAATGGGGGCCTAAAACTTGTTTTGTAGCTATGAAATAACACGTATTCGAATCGCCATGAAAAGATCAATTTTTCTCATTGAAATCTAAATGTTCCAATGGAAAAACCCATGAGATAGTTTTGTTGATTTTTATTATTTTGTTTCCTTTGGCTCAAATCGCTCTCAAAACCAATCAAAAAATAATTCATTTTTTTTCAAGAATTAAATCATTGCATGTTTTTTATTTTGTGTTAATACAAGGAAATAGTATTTTGTGTTGAACTAAAAAAAAAAATCACATCTTTCCATCAAAACAAAACCTTATTAAATAAAAAAAATCCAATATCAGTTCCTCGTGTACTTCTAGGGCGGGCACTCGAGAAGTTCATAATAAACTGGAAAAACATCGAAGAGCTCAACTTAAAGAATGTTTTGAACAATTAAAAAGCCAATTACAACTTAAAGATGAAGAACGAAAGAAAACTTCAAATCTATCCATCCTTGGAGCTGCTTTAAAACATGTTATGGTAATATTTGTTCATTATTATTATTGAAATTTAAACATTTTATTTTAATGTATATATGTATTTTTTTTTTCTTCCTTCCTCCCTTGCTAACTGCTCTTAAACAGGCACTTAAAATGAAAGAACAAGAACTTGAACAACAAGTTGAGCTTCTGGCAAAAGAAAAAATCAATGCACAAAAGAAAATTGTAAATCTTAAGCGTGAGCTTGGACCAAAAGTTGATAACATTGATTTTTCCAGTATTATTTCTGACATTGAACTTGGCAGCATTCCGATCGAACGAGGTAAGTTTATTTTTTTAATACCTACTATTTCAATGACATTTATAAAAATATTCTAATGTGCTCCATTGGAATCCTTCTAAAAAACCGACAGATAATCCAAATTCCATAAGAATTCGTCTATCTCATAGACATGAACCCAATATTTTGATGCAATGGCAGTAGAATGAATTGATCACTGTGGCGTATGAGTAATATTTTCTTCTCAGTAAATAATAATTATTATTGATTATTTTTGTCAGACAAGTGTTATTTACTTTCATAAAGCACTCAAGATGCTTGTTGTCTAAGCAAATTGCGTTGAAGCTCGACAAATTAGTTTCATAACCGGACACTGCCTAATGGGACCAGACACTGCCTAATAGGAAAGCACCCCGTGGATAGACGTAGTCTCAAATGACTTGCAGAAGTTTTATGAACGAGGAAGGCACAGTTCTTTACCTTCTTTAGCTTTAAAACGTTAGACTTACCTAGAAGAATTCTTCTAAACGACCTCAAGCACACTAACATAATTAGTCTTTTACGTTTTTCGCAAGGAACTCCAAATGGTATCATTGAGCTCAGAAAAAGGCCTCAAAATTCATGTGGTATCACAAAGGGCCAACAACTGGGCTATGTGTGCCAGTGATGGAGGCAGCCACTTCCTAACCTAACTTAACCTACATATACTATCATTTTGTTGATAAAACCCATAAAACATTTATTCTTTGACTTGAATTTTAAGTATTAAGCATCATCACTCTAAAATCATAAACCTCTGATAAGATAAACGCAAATTTATGGCAGCATTCGAAATTATTCAAGTTTTTCTCAGAATAATTGAATCTATTTGAGAGGCTTATAAATTATACAACACGAATAATGCGTAAAAATTAAAATTCGTTTTTCTTCCCGATTGAGTCTCATAGTTAGCATTTTTCTTCAAGATTTGGCGTATGGCTTGCCCCTATCGTAGCATATGTGCCTATATTATTGTATTGATTCTTTTCTTGAACTAGTTTTTCAAAATTGATTGAAGATTTAAATACAAATTTAATCTTCTACTGAAGGTTGCTGAGGTATGGCAATGTACATTTCTTGTAAAGTTTTATTATTTTCTTTTTTGTAAATTACGCTTGAATACAGAGCGAAGTGTAACATTGTGTAAAAATAAGACTTGCAAATAAAAGTGAACATATTTCGTAACGAATTCCAAATGCAACTCATGTAAGGCGCCAATTTAAAATTGATATAATCGAACAATCTGTTTATCTCAAAATATTCCATTGGTTTTGTTTTAGAGTTATTCTGACTGTATTATATTTTATTTTATCTTACCAAAACTTTAAATAAAAATGTTATTTCTTTTTATATTTGTATTTTCAGTTACTGAAGGCCTCAATGATTCGATCTCTCTGTCATCTGGACGAGGTAGTATGTTGTATAGCTCATCTAGCTCTCTATCGAGTGGCAGTGGCGGCAATACAATGTCCTCACCACTAGGCGCTGGAGTAAGTTACCTTTGGGCAGTGTCTCTTTAACGAGACGACACAAACAAGCTCAAAAGTCTCTACTCTCTCTCTCTTTCTCTGCTTCTCAACTTTCGCAGATGCAAACTTCAATGCCAACTGCATTGTCACCTGTGATATCACAATCAACATCGTCCTCCTTCTCTGCCTCTTCTAGTAATAGTTCACCAATATCTCCGAATATAATGATGAAAACATCATCGCCATCATCTCAGTCTACGTCGTCGTCGTTGTCATCGCCTTCGTTGTCTACATCAACGTCTGCTGCCGTCGCCGTTGCCGCAGCCGCAGCCGCTGTCGGCTCATCATCATTAGTGGTGACTAATCTATCTAATACTGGAAACAGTGGTGGTTGTTCCTCGGCAACAACATCCGTTACCATGCCGCTGTCTTTGACGGCGAAAAACATATCGGCCACATCAATGACTCGTGGATCACCAACACCATCGACGCCCTCACCATCGCCGTCCTCATCGAGTGGTGTATCTTCCTCGTCCTCAATTCATTCATCGTCACCGCCAATTGGTGGTGTAAAAATTGTTCCAAACATTCCAACGACGAGTTGTGTGAAGTTTGGTACTGTGACCAATGTCTCGGCCAATGGTAATACATTTATTTCATCTCCCGTTATAAATATAACATCACACAGTGAAAATAATGGAGGTATTTCGTCATCAAACAGCGTCTATAATACTACTGCCTCGGGTATGCCACTTAACATGAATGTAGCCGTTGTGCCCTCCAGTTCACCCAGCTATCCCTCCTTTTTTTCATCATCATCAACATCATCTCCGTCGTCGTCGTCATCAGCAGCATCGACCATCACAACTTCTGTCAGCCATAACAAAGAATCAAATAATAATAATACCGTTGGACGTAACGGTCTGACTCGAAAAACTCCTGCTAGCTCTAGCGATAGCCACAACAATAATATTGACAGTTACTTTAATAACAATCAACATCACTATCAGCATCAGCATCAGCAGCAACTCCTGGACGAAGGTGAACAACCTGCAAAGGTTTTTAAGGTATTCAATGGACTGGCATTGGGTCAAATGGATAAGGACAACAAATTGGGTCTTGCAACAACACCTCTGCAATTGTCTCAAGTTGTTGGTGGTGGCAGTTTGGTTGTAAGTCCTTTTTTGACTTCATCTCAAAATGGTGGTGGTAGCCTGCGATTAGTTGGACCAAATAGCTTGGCAACAATTGAGCTAAGCTCTGGACCTTCTAATCAGTCCAGATGCAATGGTAGTCTTCTTGGTCAGTCATTATCCCCGCCGAATTCTGGAGGTGGAGCTCAGTTACATAAATTATTGATGAGTGCTGTTAGTGCGAGTGCTGGTGGTGGTGGCGTTGGCGGTGGCACCAATACTATATCGAACGGTAATTCCTCGAACTATGTATCGGCTGCTGAAGTTGGTCGATTGCCTGGAGGTGCCGAACTTAATATCCTTCCCACCGCAACAAATGGTACAACCTCAATATACAGAGGTAATGGAAAATTGTCCATTGTTAATAATGGAATTTCACTTAAAGGTTAGTTATACAATTTTTTTTTTAAATATTCTTGATCTTAGTGACCTTCAATCTGTTCTGTTTGTTTTAAAGGAGCTGCAAATGATACTAATTCATCAACTAATGTTGGACGTGGTGTTCATGTACTAAACACTCAAGTTCTACAATCGGCTGCTGGACTCGGATCGATTAGTGTTTCTCAAGCACAGCAAAATAGTAACTTTGCTCAATTGATTGCCACTTCACCTCAGATGGCTGGAAAGGTAATTATTACACAAATTTACTATAACTAACTTTTATTATTTGTAGTAAAATATATAAAAGTTATAAAAATATTTCAAAATTATTATTTAATTTATTTCGATTTAATTAAAAAAAAAAATATGAAAAGTTCTCGCATTCTTTTAGGTAAATCTCTCAGTGGGTGGACAGAGCCTACCATTAATTGGCACCCAATACCTCGGTTCAATGAAACCAATGGTTGTGGCTGTTTCAACAAATAATAATTCAAATCAACCCACCTTACCGTCATTGTCATCTGTTGTTGTTCCGCCTACATCACTGACGACATCGACCGCTATTGTAACAGGAACCACCAATGGCAATGCTTTATAAATCTTTACCAATTTTACATTTTGTAATCTATAAATCTATAAGTAGTGAGTTAAAAACAAAACAAAACAAAACAAAAAACAATTGTATTTGATTTAAAATGATTTTTTATTATTTTTTCTATTATGAAATTAATATAAATTATGTAGTGATGTATATTGTACTAAACGAAAAGAAAATATATATATATATATATAAAAATAAATATATGTAAAAACTTTAAGCCACAAACCACACCACACACCATCGATTGACCACACCACCCAACCACCACCACCATTCTTCCTGTTTCATATTCATAAACAAAATATATCTTATCTCAAAAAACTTTATTTCAAAATGCATTTCTTCTTGTTGTTTTATTTTCATTATCATTTTCATAACAATTATTATGTTTTTCAAATTTCTCTTTGTTACTATTTTTCTTTAATTTAAAGAAAAAATAAACCAACAAATGCATATAAAAATCTATATTCTATATATTTACAAAGAGAAAAATCTATATAAAATAAAAAGAGAGCCATCATCAATTTTACATTGTACAAGAAACGAAGAAAAATTAACAAACAAAAATAAAATACTTACTAATATGAAAAGAAATTAATGAACAATCGTTGTTGTAAACACACAAACAAAAATATATAAAAATGTATGTACATAAAAATATATATAAACTGAAATGTATTTTCTCAAAACAAAACAAAACAAAAAAGAAACTTAATTTTAAGTGAACAAAAAAAAAAAACAAAAATAATCATTGTGAGTTTTAAGATAGGAACAAAAGAAATTAATTTTAAGAATCAAATAGTGGATAGAAAATTAATTTTAGATATTGTCTAAAAAATGTATTAAAAAATTATCAAAAAAAAAGAAACAAGCACTTTTCTTTCACTTGTCAGTTGTACAAAAAAGAAAAGTGTATTTTGTTTATTGTAAATATATATTTAAATTATCTTTACTATTAAAAAAAAATTTATTTTATTTAAACAAATAAAAAATCCGGTGTAAGATAGAATGTTTTAAACATTTTTTTAAAATATCATTGAGTCTAAAAGAAACATTGTTTTTTTTACAACTCAATGAAAACAAAAAAAAATAATTGTACACATTTAGTTGTTATATTGTTATAATTATATTATTATTTTTTTTTAGATTTTATTAATGTAAATGTATTTATTTTTACCTAAGACGTAAAATTGAAATTAAGTTGCGCCTTAAGAAAAGAAAATTGTTTTTAAGAACAAAATTCATGTTGATACTTTATTATAAAACAAAAAAAAATGTGTAACTTTTGTTTATATTTTTTTAATTTATTTCTTTTTTGTTAAACATACTATATTTTTTTTTTTTTAATCTAATCTAACTAAATAAGTGGGTAAATTCAAAATATTTTGTTAAAAGTGTTAAATTGTGTATAGAGAGTGAACAAAAAAAAAAAAATCATGTATAAAACCGGAGTAATTATTTAAAGAAACCAACACGTGAAAAAAGAAACGAAATTAGGGAATCATTTTATTGTAATAAAAAAAATATTAAATTAAAACAAAAAACATGTATGTTTTTGCCGATATATTGTATTTAAAAATGGACAAAAGGGGGTGATTGCTGGAGCTTTATGGATTAAAATCGTCGATTTCAACAACTAAAAACCTTTTATAGTGGAAAATGGTAAGTTCTCATTTTGAAAAAAAAAAAGAAATACTTGAAATTGATACACATCCCAATCCTAACACAATCAGATTAAGTCAACAACTCAAAAACAAATATTTTTTAAAATAAAGTTTAAGACTGAAATATATGCATACTTAAATATTACAAAGTATTACTTTTTGAAAGTAATATTGAGTTGCTATCTATACTGATACTTAGTCATGTTTAATTTCAATGGATAAATAGACCATTGTTGATTTTCCAGCTAAACTCCTTATCAAACAAGAATAATAATATTTAGATGAGTTTTGATTTTGACGATTTTCGATATAATAAACTGGACACATTTTTTTTATACAAAATTTTGAGTTTCGATTAAGATTCTGGGCTAAAATTAAAAGAAGTTACTCTTAAGAGGTTCAATTTCAATTATGATACCCTTTGAGCAGCTCTCTTCGACTTAAAAATTAAGGGCACTTTAAAGGCGTGCATCGAACTATAAAGGGCCCTATCGGGAATCTTCCGGGGAATTTTAGTTCCCACGGAAAGTTTTATTCCCAAGAAATATTTTTAATTATCGTGAAAAAGTTTTTTCCCAGGGAAAAAACAAAATTATTTTCGGAGATCAATTTCGATCAATGGATCATACTATAAAAAAAATAAAATTTAAGTTGAAATTCCCTTTACAATAAAACAAAATATCCCAAACAAATTTCCCATCCATGTGAAGAAAGAAATATTGGGTGCTTTTATTTCAACTGAATTGTACTAAATTGCAGTCCTCTTTGATACCTAGTTAGTTTGCACCAAAAACAAAATAATTTTTCATGTTGCCAATTAGATTAGATTTCCGTCTGAACGAGGTGTTAAATTTGGCAGAAGAAAAAAATCCCTCCATCTGAAAACACTGGGGCCTGATTATGGGATTCGCGGCGAATCGTTTTGCTAGCGAGTTTGCCATTTTTCAATTATTGCTTTCGCTTTTCCCTTCTTCGTTTTGAATTCGACCAATTAACAAATTCGAAGGCGAATTTGAAATGTCAAAATGTTTGATGGCGAGTTGAAATCCGATAGCTTTTTTTTGGCGGATTCACAGGCGAAAGAGTGTTCATTATTATTCACTGTTCGATTTCGTGGATTCTTTCTTGATTGTAATTATATAAAAATCTGAGTTAGCTTTATTTTAATTTTCTTATAATTTATCCACAATCCACAATAAAATATAAAATATCGAATAAATCACCGCAAATTTCACAAATTCAATCAAAACAAAACAAATTTTGTTTGGAAAGCTGTCAAATCACTGGAATATATGAAGAAAAAGTCAAACCAAAAGTGTCAAATCACTGGAATATAGGAAGAACTATTTTCCATTCGCCGCGAATTCGTTAATAAGGAAATACGACGCGAGTCAAATTTGGATGGTCGAATTGAAAACGATCCGCCACCAACCTCATAACCAGGCCCCTGTTTTGATAGTAAAATTTATTGTTGTTTGGAATAAATTTTGTTTTAGCCGGATCGAATTTTAAAATTTTACAATTTTAAGTTTTAAAATGCATAGCATAGAATTTGTATTATTGGGGATGGAGGAGGAAGAAAGACAAAAATAATTATAATTTTGAAAACAAATATGTATTACTTTTTTCCAATCAGATAAGGATTTGATAGATGGACCAAGGCTATTGAGCTCGGTTTCCGTTTTCTTCCAAAATTTTGCCAAAAATTTTCTTTTTACCTGTATGTAGTAAATCAAGTCGCTTTATCTGTATTCTTTTCCATAATACTGACGTGCTATAATAAAATTTAAAAAAATGAGCTTATTTATCAAAAAAGTTTCAATTGATCTAATATTGCTAAGTCTCGCCTTAATTTCTCCGCCAAAATAAATGCCGAAAAAATCCAGAGAAATATCAACAAATTTCCCATGGAAAGGAATTTCGAACACCATTCATTATACGAATTTTTCGAACGTTTGAAATATTTCCAGTGAAATCTAGTTCATGATAGGGCTTAAAAAAAAAAAGTAAAGGGAAAATTTAGTGATAAAATTTAGACACAGAAGAATAATAATTATCACCAATAGTTTTTCTCTTGTACCTTTTCAAACCTGGTCCCAGATTCTATAAATAGCGAGAAGAAAATGATGGTTCGTTTTTCTAAAACGTTTTGAGTTTCTATATCGTGTGAGACCGAATTTGTTCTCCCTCTAATAATATCACCCTTGCCTACGTTAATTTTAAAAATCTTGTTGTTATATTTATGTCCCCTTTGTCAAAGTCAAAAAAGTCATCTTTCATCCAAAAGAGTACCTAAAAGCTGCAATGGGATTTAGCAAAGTTCATGACTTAATTCTTAGCCCATATCTCCATCTCAACCCTCTTGTCTATATTAAAATGGGAATTAAACAAAAAACCTGCTAAACTAAGAGTAATTTTAATCAAATTAAATTTAAAAAACAAAAAAATGAATGTGTAACAAAATAACGATATTCTCCCTCCTTTAAATCAAATAAAAATGTGAACAAAATGTAATTTTCTATTTTGCATTTGCTTCTTTCGTACAAAACGTGGCTTATAAATCCAATTTTATAAAATGAAAGGCTACAAAAAAAAAAAACAAAAACAAAAAATCTGTGCAATGTACACTTTGTATATTTTCTTAAGAAACAACAACTAAAAAACAAATTATCGAAAAATAAATTATATACATACTCTTAACAATGAATTAAAAAACAAAAATATAAAATTACTATCCTTATATAAATGTTTGTAGATAATGAAAGTGTATAAAATCATAATGTATATATAAAAATGCATACATTTAAAACAAAATTATAAATGTGTTTCAATTTCCATCAGAACTAAACTAATAATTGTTATTACAAAATAATATTAAAACAAAAAAAAAAAACAAACAAACAACTTAGCAAATATTTTGCAAGGTTTATATACAACACACCACAAACACTGAAACATTTAATAATTAAGAGACAACCGATAAAAAATAATAATGAAAAAGAAGAAGAAGAAGAAAAAACTTTATAGTTTGTTGTTTTTAGTATTAATATTTTTTGTTTTTTTTTTTAATAAAATAAAAATAAAGTGAAGAACAAAAAGTGGAAGCAAATACATAACAAACAAGTAAAACAAAACTAAAAATGTTTATATTACTATACTTTATGCATATAAATAGTTACAATATACAATATAGACTTTTATTTTTAAAAATAAAAAAATATTTATTTACGAAAAAATTAAAAAAACTCTGTTTTATTTTTAAATGTATACTCATTAATTGTGGTCTAAAATAAATATTAGGTTTTCCAACTAGAGGTTTTATTTTGAATAGACCGCTATTTGGGCAGCTGTCACCTTTTGACATTTGACAAGTAAAAAAACTCTAATAAAATAGAGAAATATACTTATCAAGAGAACCGACCGGTACCCGTATTGCCTTAAACACCCTCAAATTATATTTTAGGTGAATTCTCTCAAATTCCGTATCGGTGAATACATGTGAGTGGTGGAAAAAAGGAAAATTGTCAAATTGGACTACAAGAACAAATTATGGAATTCTTGTCAAAAATGACAGTTCCACAGTTTCGATAGATATATTTCTCTATGCTTTAAAGTAAGACAAGTTTCTAGCATCAGATTGTTGAGCTGCCAAAAATTGGCCTTAAAATTAAGGCAACTTTATTGGAAAGTTGACTGGAAAGTTAGTCAAGGAAAATCTCGGTAACTATCAAACCAAGTTTACTTATGTCAAAATGAAAGTTGATCCTGTTTTTTCATTCACCTAAAAGTTGTACTTAATTAATCTATGATTCATTTATTTTCTGCACATTTCTTTTTGATGTTTTATGTAATCTTATCATATCTTATCTTGCAAAACAATATGAGTTCAGAAAAAGAAGTTATAAGTGCCTTGCACATGAGCAACGAACTGCGAACTGCGAATGGACGAACAAACGTGATTTTACACATTTCAAAAAGTCAATTCCACACAAAAATGCATTTAAATTATAAGAAACCAATTGACACTAATATTAGGATAATAAAATTTGCATTTTGTTCTCTAAAACAAGAGAATTTTGTAAAAACAATTTGGTAGTAACGAATCGCAGTGTGGTTGCTACGAATTGTCAAACTCTATTCGCGTTCCACATACCATCCACACTGCAACGAATAAATTGTTCGCGCTCAACTTAACCTCAAAATTATCCACTCTTGTTTTGTTTTTGTGTGAAAGATGATGGCTGAGGAAAATATGGAGAAACGGGTTGACAATTCGTCGCTACCTGCGAATAGAAATAAAAGCTCATGTGAAAGAAAAGTCAAAATATGCGAACATCCACAGTTCGCAATTCGCAGTTCGTTGCTCATGTGAAAGATGCTATAGTGTTCCCAGAACTATAGAATTCATAATTTCTGACAAAACGAAAATTTTTTTTTGCGGAATTACCTTCATCAGTCAATCCGTGTCCACGATAAGTGCAACCTTATGAAAACGACGAATATTACTATCAAAAAGTTTTTGTTTTGTGATTTTAAATATTAAATATTGTGGTAAGTAAAAAGTTTTTCGTTTTATTTATTTTTTCGTAAAATTTGTTTATGAATTTTCTATCAGCCACGTAAACACCCAATTTTATCTTTCAAAAGTGACATTTAAAAATTGGTAGCCATTTTCTAAATAAAATTGACCGACTTCTTGCAATCGTTTTAATTCGACTAAACACACAATTTTTTTTATAATAGGACAATTGTCAACTAATTAGATGATATTCTTGCCAACAACGTCATCTAGTTTTTAATTGGCGGATTTTAAAAGAATTTAAAAAATACAAAAATGGAAAGAAATAAGAAGTCACAGTTTGTCAAAATAACTAAAAAGTTTCTTCTGTGACAACACATCTTGCTCCTTACTGGTCTTCAACAAATATTCTGTCAAGATAGTCCTTATTTTCTGCTTCATTATTGTTTCACTTCAACCAATCGTATGAGCAGTCAATTTTCACTTAAAAGAAAATTGGCAATTATCACCTACTTTTGACAGTTCGGTTAATATTGGAGGATTTTCAAATGATGTATACTTATGGGGTTTTGCATGATTAAATTCAGATTTCCTTCAAAAATTGTTTCTTTTGGAGGCGCATAGAACACGATTGGAATTGTTTTAATTTTATTTTTTTATTGCATTAGTGCAACTTCGAGCATTAGTAAACGAGTGCGGTAGAGCTGTCAAATTGCCAGCTCAACATTTTTTGAAAATTACATTCGTTCTGGTGCAAAAGGTGTCAATCTGCCGAAAAATCCCGATCTTAAATCAAAAATAAATCAATTTATTTTCACTCCATTAGCTTTCCTTTTAAAATTTCGAAAAGAATATTTTGCTTTGCAAAATTGAAATTGTGGAATTGTCCTTTTTTACAAGCCCCAAAATATTCCATAATATTGGTTGCGTTCAATCTCAAACAGATAGGGTATCCTTATATCTTTTTGTTAGTGTTTTATGTTTTGTGGTAAAAATTTGCTGAATTGTTTAAATTATGCATTTTATTTTGCAACATTATTGACCTCGAAACCTCTACAGGGTAGCCTATCCATCCCAAGATTGAACGCAGACAATTTTTTTTGTAGTCTTATCTGAAATTTAGTTTTTTTCCACCACTCTTATGCATTCACCGATAGAGAATTTCTTTACAAAGAGTGTTTTTGCTTTTTTAATCATCTACGATTCAATATAGTACCCGTGGTGTGATGGTTAGTGAGTAGGACTGTCATGTCAGAGGTCTTGGGTTCAATCCCTGGCTGTGCCATCTAAAGGTTTTTCACAGGGACTGCCTCTTGCAAGGAATTGCCAAATCCTCCAAGAGTAATTCCTGTCATGAAGAGTGCTTTCTCAAACTAGCTGTTCGGCTTAAAACTGTATATCCCCTCTAACCTGACAACATAACTCTTATACAATAATGGTTGTAAGCCACTAGGCCTTAGTTCTCAACGGACTGCTGCGCAACCTAATTTTATTTTACCATTCAAGAGAATTTACGGTATATTGCTTTGGTTTGAGCAAAGCTTTTCAAATCAATTTTCTCGATATGTCAGACTATACAAACTTGTATTTAAATTTAAGTTTCATTAGAAGAAACAATGGCGCAAACATTTTAAAGGACCTATTGTTAAGGGTTTAACAATTTACTAGTTAGCAATTCGCTAAATATTTAGCAATTTACTAAGGGAATCCAAAATTCCTAACTATTAAATCGCTAATTGCCTTTTAATAAAAACCGAGCATCCAAACATGTCCGAAAAGTGACAGTTCGTAAAAATAAACAAAGCAAATACGCTAAACCGGGCCTATTAACTGGAATTCTCAACTGTTGACTGGAAAATTCCATCCACTGCTCTCATATGAATTATTGTATAGATGTCATATGGATTAAGCAAATTGCTTAAAGTTAAATTAGCCATTCCGCGATTTTAACTTTAGCAAATTGTTAAGAAATGTTAAAATCGTTCAAAATTAGCTGAATCATTTTTTATCCTAGTAAATTGCTAAAAATGGCTCTAACATTTTACTAAATCGTTTAAAATTTTGCGCCAATAATTTAAACTTTTGTATGGTGTTCAGTTTGACCAGGCCCTTATATGGAATCTAGTACCTTGAAATTATTTACTTTTTGAACGCATCCTCTCTGAAACCCAGTCGTCGATTCAATCAAACAGATCTTTGTTCTGTCAAACATAATTTTGAATTTTCAAACAGAGATTTAAAAATAAAACAAGTGAATTAAATAATTATTATTTTCGTAATTTAATTTAATGAAATATAATGCAGAGGCCGCGGAGAACCACAGAATATGAAACTCCATCAGAAAAACCACTTCAATCAAGGTACAGTGCTTTATATTTAGGAAACTAAGAGTTATATCAAGACTATTGAATACATTTCTATTTAGGACGAGTCGCCTGCAACAACCCATCCGACGTCCATCCATTCGGCGGGATGGTTCACTCCGCAGAAGTTCTTCAGCTGAACCACTTAACTCCCTTTTTCCTGGGACAGGCAATCACCTTAATGTGCCGACGACGTCAACAAAACGCCACAGAAGCAGTAGTGTCAGCAATGCTCGCACTCCACAGCGCACTCCAACTCACATTACACCCTCTAAGGGAGCACAATTCACTGGCGAGAAACAACGCGCCGCAATTAATGACAAGCGTTGGATTCAAGAGCAAATTGTGAGAATAACCGAATTCTTGAAGGGCGTCGATTGTGGTATAAATACTGAATTCTTGAGCCGAGGTGGCTTGAAAACCATGTCCATGAAGCAATTTATTGGCTTGGTTGACTATTTCCTGAAATTCATAGCTGGAAACAAGTTTAAAGTGGGTTCCAATCACGTAGAGTCCATATCGAAGATTCTTAATCAAATCGACTACCCGTACACAGTGAACAAGTCATGGCTCAAGACTCCCACAGCTCCTCACGCTTTCGGTAATGCGGTCATGTTATTTTCATTCTTCATGGATTTCATTCCGCCAGCGGATAACATTGAATTCTTCAAAAAGAACTATTTGATAGCCAGCGAGGAGTTTCCAGATATAGATTTCGCCATAAAACTGTCCGATATGGCCGAAGAGGGATTCTCCCTGTGGAACAATCAGAAGAACGAAGAATTCGAAAAGCTCCAAAAGATCGCAGTGGATGAGTTGATTTGCAAAAAAATATCCATCCCCAGTTCGGATGCCGTCGACGAGGCGATCAAGCATCTAAATATCGAACTGGATGAAATCTCCGCAAAAGCCGAAGTTATCGAAACTGAGGATGAGTACTTCCGCTTGGACAAAGAAGTCAAGACCAACCAGAGGAGGATTGAGAAACTGCAAAAACTAATGCAGGACAATCAGAAAATAATCGACAAACTGGAATACCAGATAAACGGCAAACAGGAACTGATTGAGAAACTTCGGTTGAGTGTTGAAGACATCCGTTCTGTAATCAACACCCAAAAAATGTCTATTGAAGAGCGAAATAAGCTTATCGAAGAAGTCGGCCAGAAGCAGTACCAGTTGCAGACCAAGCAAAAAGCCGTGTGCGACCTTCAGGAAAAGGACAATCAATTGCAAATACAACTCGCCCGACAAATCAAACTGCTCACAGAGAAACTCTCCCAATTCAATGGGTACATCCGAGAGATGGTGGCGGATATCAAAAATCTCGATTTTAAGAATCTAAAAGTAGACATTGAATCACTCTGCTTGCATCAGAACTCCGAACTAGAGACCCAGATACAAAGAGTCGAAGAATTTCTCAAGAAACTTAAACTGCACCTTACCAATCGAATGTCCCATCTGTCGGAAGAGATAGACAACAACGAAAAACAAATCAAGTTGGTTTCCTATGAAATCTCCAATTGGATCGAACCAAATTCCAAGGAGAAAATGCAAACCATTAAGGAGAAACAAAAGGAAGTCGATGAATTAGACCGGGAGATCATTGCTGTGACAAATTTCACAACCAATCGCATAGCTGAATTAGAACACAGAGTGAAACAGTCAGAAGAGGCTTTGAACTCATTGAAAAATTCGATAGAGCACAATCGACAGGAGATTCTGAAGACACAAGAAGAAAATGAAGCTATGATGAAGTTGGTGAGTGAGCGTTTTGAGGAATATTTTAAAACGAAAGATGCCCTTCTAAAGCAATTCCATGAAGCATTGCAACAGTGCCAAAAGAAATGTGCCGATGCTAAGGTTGCTTTGAAAAAATGATCATTCAATTTTTTGTTTTGTTTTTTTTCTATTGTTTAAAATTTAAGATAATTTATAATAAAATCAAATGCCCAAATTAAACAGGCTCTAGAACAAAAAAATGGTAAGTCGTGTTATTTTTATGAGGAATACAATTTTTGTCTATTGCCACAAAAGTTTGTGTACTTCAATTGATTTGTTTTGTGTTCATTCGGCAGCAAAATGCCCGAGTGTTCTTTGCACTTATTTCATTAAAATTTCATCCAAGCACGTTCCAGTTTACTATTTGCCTTTTCTGGTTGCTTCTGCTTTCCTTAAAATTTCCTCTTCTTGATATTTTGATTTCTAATTTCGGTGGTACATGACTTCTCGATCAATGATTTCTGGGTTTTTACAGCTGTGGACAACTAATTAGAAACATTACTTGCTTCTCATTTCCACATTCACTTTGTCATGTGTGACTAGAATAGCGGTATCCTAAACGGTGTAATGCAAGCGTTATTAGATAATTGTTTGAAAAAGCATCATTTGTGCATAAGTCTTTGCATAGTACACAACAAAATCAAGGTAGAGTGTAAAAAGTGTTCGTTTCAACTGGTCAACTAATTAGAAACAGTTTAATTAGATTTGATTTGGGTGAAATAAAAATAATCTTTTTATTTTGCATTGGTAAGTAGAAAATTCTGAATTGTCTGCAAACGTTTTTAAAGAATAATTTTTAAATTTTGGAGGTAATTGCAATGGGAAAATTAAAGAGTTGTGATCCTCCTACAAGAAAAGCGATTCTTGAGCTTTGAAAGCTTTTAAAATGTCCTATAGAGCAATTGCATCTCAAATGAAATGTTATGTAAAGAAAGTTTTCAATGCAATTAAGCTTAATTCAGATCATACTCCAGTAATTTTATCACTGAGCGAAACAGAAATAATAGAAAAAAGTAATCCCAAGCTCGTGAATAACAGAACAAACTGGAACGAATTCAGAGACAAACTTGAAAATTTTATAAACCTAAGATCCCCTATGCAAACAATTGAACAAATTGATCATGAAGTAGAACAATTTATTGCTGATGTGCAGCAGGCTGCAGAAGAAAGTACTCCAACTATTTCGAATGCGAGAGAAAAAGAAATAAAATATCCTATCGAAATAAAGGAGTTGATATTGGAAAAAAGAAGAGCTAGAAGAAAATGGCAATCCACGAGATTCCCAGATGATAAGGTAGTTTTTAACCGTCTTTAAACGAATTAAAAAAAAGAATCTGTGAGTTTAAAAATGATTCACTAAGTAGATTCCTGAAAAGTCTGACGACGGATGCTTCTACAGAATACTCCTTATGGAAAGCAGCTAAGCGCCTAAAAAGACCTCAGACACAAAACCCGCCGATAAAATCTCAAGATGGTAAATGGATCGGAAACCCGAAACAAAAGGCTGATCTCTTCGCTGAACATCTCGCGAATGTTTTCAAGCCATTCCCAGCAAGCACAGCTACAGATCCCTTACAGTTTGTTGACAGAAATGACGAATGTGAAATACCTTTTGTCACGCTCAAAGAAGTAAGAAGCATGTGTCAACATAAGTTGTCAAACAAAAAATCACCAGGGTACGATCTTATAACTGCTCAGGTTCTGAAAGAAATGCCTCTTATAGCCTTCAAGAAACTCCAATTTATAATAAACGCATGCCTTAAACTAAGATATGTGCCACATCATTGGAAAATTGCAGAAGTCATTGTTATACCTAAACAAGGTAAGCCACCAACAGAAGTTACATCTTACAGACTAATATCGCTTATACCAATCATGGCAAAAGTTTTTAAAAAACTGCTACTGAAAAGGCTTAGCAAAATAATTGATGAAAGAAGACTAATTCCGAGCCATCAGTTTGGATTTAGAAATAAACATTCCACGATAGACCAAGTGCATCGAATTACGGATGTTGTGGAAAAGGCACTTGAAGAAAAACAAGTATGCTCGTCTGTATTCTTAGATGTTGCTCAAGCTTTTGACAAGGTTTGGCACTTGGGACTTGAGTACAAACTGCATAGGGACCTCCCCAGGCAGTACTACGAAATACTGAAATCCTACGTTACGAACCGACTCTTTAGAGTACGGTACGACCAAAAATACTCGGAACTTAAGAAAATTGAAGCCGGTGTACCACAAGGAAGTGTCCTAGGACCAACCCTGTATCTGTTATATACAAGGGATATTCCAGTGGACATCAACGCTATCATGGCCACCTTTGCTGATGATACTGCAATATTGGTGCCAGATAAATCCGTTACGAAGGCTACACAAAAATTGCAAAATGCAGTCGATAAAGTTAGTGATTGGACGCACAAATGGCGTATCAAATTAAACGAAACAAAATCGACGCATATATTTATTTATTTATTTATTTATTTATTTAATATCAATTAGAGTTTACAATCTCAAATAGACTAATGAAATTTTTAAAATATTCATTGAATCAATATAAAATTAAAGCTATATACAAAAAAAAATTACAATTATTTAATTACATTATTCAATTTGTTAAAAAGTACAAGTTTAACATATTTTTGAATGAATTTCGACTCAAATGAAAATTGAAATCTATATTATGTGATACATTATTAATCTCCCTAACACTGCGAGTTATGGGTTCATTAAACGCATAATTTACTCTATGAACGTTTTCCCGGAATAATGTTCGAATTCTTAGTTCTCTAGAAGGAGCGTAAAGATCAATAAGCGATAATAAATAAGGACAATCAATATGATATGATAAAATATCTCTGACAAAATTTATGGCAAACATCTTACGGCGGTTTTCTAATGTCTGCATACCAATAAGCTGACATCTAACGTTATACGAAGGCATTTCAATGTTCCAGCCTAGTTTGTGTACTACAAATCTTGTAAATTTTTTTTGGACATTTTCTATTCTTGTAATATGAACATTGTAATGAGGATTCCACACTACGCAGCAATATTCAAGGATTGATCTAACATAAGCCACATAAAGAGCTTTAAGTGTGTAGGGGTCCCTAAGACCAAACGAATTACGAAAAATAAAACCCAACATAGAGTTGGCTTTGTTCACCATGAATTCTGTATGTTGTACAAAGTTTAGCTTGTAATCAAAAATGACTCCAAGGTCTTTTTTAATAGAAACTCTATCAAGGACATGACTTTGCATATTGTAGTCGTAAACGATAGGTAACAAACGACGGGTGAACGAAAAACATTGACATTTGGATATGTTTAGAGCTAATTGGTTTATATTGCACCAGTTGATAAGATTGTTTACATCATTTTGGAGAAGTGTACAGTCTGTTAAGTTTTTTACGCGTCTAAAAAATTTTAAATCATCCGCAAACATAAGACGCATTGAGTTTGTAAGGACATCAGGTAGGTCATTAATAAAAATAAGGAACAGCATAAACCTTACAAACAAAAACATAAACAATGTTCCAATATTTATAAACAGTACAGAAGTACCTTACTCCAATACCGCCAAATACCTTGGAATGAATTTGGATGCAAAGCTTAAATGGAAAGAACACATCAAAAAGAAAAGAGAAGAAGTAAACTTGAAGTACAGAAAAATGTACTGGTTAATAGGAAAGAACTCTGACCTATCTATTCAGAACAAACTAATGTTATATAAGCAAGTATTGAAACCCGTTTGGACATATGGCATCCAACTATGGGGCTGTACAAAGAAAACAAATGCTGAAACCAATCCAAAAATTCCAAAGCAAGGTCCTTCGTGGAATAATAAATGCACCTTGGTATATAAGAAATAGCGATCTACATCGTGACCTTCAAATTGAAATGGTTAAGAAACACGCTGTATCACACAATCAGCGACTGCAAAGTCATACTAACTCCGAAATGGAGACCGTATTAAATGTACGAGACAATGTTCGGAGATTAAGAAGAACCAAGCCTCATGAGCTGATGGTCTAAAAGCTACGGGAAAGTGTTATAACCTTAAACTTCCCCCAATGCGATTTTAAAAATTAAGAAATAAAAATCATTTGTCGATCTTTCATAGATTGGTCCTGATTCACCGGTGGTTTTAGTGCGGTAAGAGTCCCACACTACTCGGTACCGATTCTTACCGAGTGTCTTTTGAAGATTTCCATCGGATAAAAAAAAAAAAAAAAAAAAAATGCAATTAAGCATTTTCAGCTCCACAGAGATACAACGCCAACTATCGGTTGCATTCAATGTCCTGATAGGCCCACGCACAATCAGAAGAAGATTGGTGGAAGTTGGGTTACATGGTCGTATTTCTCGAAAGAAACCATTAGTAACCGCAAGTCAACGTAGACTAAGAATAGAGTTCAATTTGTTTTTCTAATTAGTTGTCCACAGCAAATCTCTGAAATTGTCAAATTCCTTACCAAGGGTTGATATTGAGATCTACAAATAGTTTTTGTAATTTCGCAATGTGTGTACTGATGTCCTCTTGTTCATCTTTTCTTGCTTGAAAGAAGCTGTCTATCAACATGTTAAGCCTTTGGATGTTGCTTCTTTCGAAAAGAGCGCATAATTTATCCAAAATGTCCTTGGAATATTCACATGTTAAGACAAATTCGGCAATCGGTGAGCTAAGCGATATACCAATGAATTCAGGAGCTTTTGCATCTTGTTGAAACCAATCGTGTTGTTCCCTCTTTTCTTCCGTTTTTGATGTGACTGTAGGACATTTTTTCTCTCCATAAACGATTTCTTGAGATCACATGCAAAGAAAAGCATACCCATTGGCCATTTCCATTTCGCCCAATCGCTAGGACCTTTAAGCATGTCTACAGATACCTTTAAATCATTGGATGCCATTTTCTTCTTCTTTATACGAGATTGAGGCCCATAACCTGATAAGAACTATCTAAATAAAGGACTATTTATTTGTTTATTTGAGGAAAATATTCCTACAGCTTCAAGCATATAAAATAAATAAATTAGGTGGCGCAACAGTCCGTTTATAACTAGGGCCTAGTGACTTACAACTCTCAACCATTCCTGTGTGCGGGTACTGTTATCAGGGATGGGGGGGACTCACAGTTTTTAAGCCGAATCCGAACGGCTTATTTGAGAAAGCACTTTTCATGACAAGAATTACTCTTGGAGAGTTTTTAAATTTCTCGCAAGAGGCAGTACCCGTGAAAAAAAACTTTAGATGGCACAGGCAGTGATCGAACCCAAGACCTCTGGCAGTCCAACGCACTAACCATCATGCTACGGGTACTACGCTTCAAGCATCTAATTAATAATAAATATACATTTTCTAATTGATTAAGTGATAACAAAAACACTACTTAAAATTACTTTGTTCCGTTTTAACAAGGATCATTATCCTGTTTGAAATAATAATCATTAGCAATGATCAGCATATCTACACTGGATCTTGAATTTCTTTTAAAAATATCACCTATACACATATTGATTCATTACTACTTCGATTATTTCCATCTTACCGATCCCGGAAGCCGAAATACAATTCCAAACGATAACACCCACATCTCCACGCTTGACAGTCTTAACTGTACATTTAGGATTTAAGGCTTCATTCTTCTCCACATTCGCAAACAACTTTAAACTTTAAAATTTCCAAATTTTAAATTAGTAGTGGGAACATCAATTTTCAAGCTCAACGTAAATTTTTTTAAATTTGATGTTCTAATAATGGGTTTGGTTCTTGATTGGGACTCATGGCCTTTTTTTCCCTCTTTACCCCTCTTTGTGATAAAAACCCAACCAACCGAACAGTTAATTTGCGCTACAATTAATTAAAAATCTCATACGGTAATTCAATGAAAAACAAACACTAAATTTGGTCTCACTTGGCCATTCAAAACTTTCGAAGAATTCGAAAAATTTCTTCGAGGGCCCTTTTTGCCCAGAAAAACAGACAATTTTTAAATTTACACGAAAAGTCCTTACAAATTTAATAAATCATCATAAAGACACCTTAAGCACTTATTTGTGGTGTTGCAGAAAATAATTGGCCCTATTTATGAGGAAGGACAATTCCGTAGAAGGTATAAAAATGAGTTATACGAAATATACTGTGAAGCTGATATAACCACAAAGATAAATTAGGGTAGTCTGCAGCGGGCTGACAGCCAACAGCCAGAAAGGTGGAGAAACATGTTGAACGAGGTCTTGAGCCAGTTAAGGAAGCGATGACGGAAACGTCGGCAAGATCGACGAAGTAACTAAAAAGTGAACGATACTCACCTCAGATACCTGGAGTATATGAGGTACCTTGCAGCTGTGGGTCCTAATGCTTAAAGAATATATAAGCTCTGTAAGCAAAAAACAAAGAGAGAAGTCAGCTAGACCATCCAGATAAAGCTAAGGTTCTAGCTAATGAACTGCATTACATTACCTTCGTGGGGTGCGTGACAAATTCAATCTGTCGTGAACCTGCGGTCCCATTTTAAACTCGGCACATTCGATTCGATTGCCGTTTTATTCTAATTCGCAGTGACGCAGTGAACTCGGTTTGCTCAAAACTTGTGATTCAACAACAGCAAGATTGAGAAACTACTATGCATTGCTACAACCTGCGTAAGCTAACATCGATAATTACTTCTATGTATGCATATGGGAGGGAGTTTTACGGTGACCACCCTCAATGCGAAAACCAAAATAGAATTTTGGGAATTTCTTTTTCGTTGATAGAAAGATATAGCACTTTTTTGTTTCCCTTGCCATTCGTAGTACGAGTTTTCTCCGACAGATCTTGTCATAAGGTCATGTAAAAAGTTCTCGACAAAAAATAACAGAAAATAATAAAAACACTTAATTCAGTATATTGTTCTTCTTTTAATATCATTATTTACTTCAATTATCTGAATTAAATACATTAATAATAAATATTTGTTGTTTCAATAATTTATAATAATTTTGTTCTTACATTCTTTTTCGTTTTCTTTTTTTTTGTTTTATATTTTCATAAATCCTCAAAATCCATGTTAAGTGTTAGTACCAAAAACTTTGTATACAAAAAGTTCCTTCCTTAAAATTGTTGTTTTTATTTTTTTAATATTTGATTCCACTGTCATAACTTTTTTTAAAACGTTAATACTTAGAAAATTTGTTTTATTCTCTTTTCTATGTGTAAGTATTTAGCTGCTTCTTAAGTAAATTAAAAATTGATTGATAATACAATATTCTAGATCTTATAAAATAAAATTTAAAATTATGTTTTTAAAACTGAGACAACTCAAAGAAAATGATATGAAAAAGCAAATGTGTTAACTTTTATCACAGAATCTATTCCAGCCGGAATGTTGGGTACATACTATAAGTTCTGTGTTTGGAGTTTGGAGTAGTTGTGCCTTCCCTTTCCGATAGATTCTGTGATATCATAGAAAAACTAACAAACTAATACTTTTGTTAAACCATGGACGAAATATAAAAATATAAAAAACTAAAATAAACAAAGAAGAGACAATAAAATAGTTAGATTCTTTTTTTTGCTTGTTTTACTTTTCATTAAATGATTTAAAGCAATAATATTAAATTTTAAAAATAATACGTACAAAAAGTTTCGATATTGGAAGAATTAATTAAAAAAAAATATGTTTAAAAGCAAAAGGCCCATTTTTTATGAAACAAAACCTTAATATTTAAGTTCGACATAAAACTTTATGCGAAAGTTTTTACCGACGAAAAACTTCGAATGTTAAACTCAAAATCCTTAGGACTTGTTACTTTAAATGGGCCCAAGTAAATTAATTTAAGTCTTCGTACAAAGATTTTGAGTGTGTTGTTGGTGTTGTTGTTGTTGTTGCGGTTGCTATTATAGGCGCATATAACAAAAAATCCAAAGACCTAACACCTCCTCATTCTCATAATTTTTGTCTTCTTAAGATTTTTTTTTAATGTTAAAAATCTAATCATTGTGATTCATTTTGAGCTCACTCAACGTTCCACTAAATCTCGACCATTCATCCCGTGTTGGTTGTGCGACATGTTCAGCAACATCGTAAACATAAAGTTTACCTGAATCATCACCAATTGTTAAATGGAGCCCAGATGGGGTCCATGAAACACGATTCAGCGCTGGAGCACCATCAACAACCACTGATGCCGAGGGCACTTCGGTATCCTGATTTAAATTCCATAAATCAAGGCGACCACTGCCGTCGACAGAAGCGAACACGGCGGGATGAATTGGAGACCATGCAACATCCATGACATAATCAGAATTGTCTTCAAAAGAGTATAATGGTTTGGTGTCCTAGATTCAAACAAAGAAAAAATATTTAAAAATGATATGGAGGACAAGTATCGAGTAGTATCATTACCTTAAGACTCCATAGTTTAATTGTCCAATCAATAGACGATGTAAGGAACAAATCACCAAAATCTGGTGTTGATTGATTTGGATGAGTTGATATTCCCGTCACTGGGCCTAAATGCTTCTCATACACATCAGACACACCCGAACGTATTCCATGGCGATAAGCTTAAAAATGAAAATATTCAAGTTTATAAGTTGAAATAAAAGAAAGGAAACAAAACTAACCAGAGTATACATTGCCATCTTCACTGCCCATAACCAGATTGTTGATCTCATTCGATGGAAACGACATGCAAGTGATAGCTATTGGCTTCGATTGCCGTTGCTGCAATTCCAGTGTATCTTGCGGCATCGACAGCATATCCAGACTCCAAGAGCAAAGCTTACCATCGGATGAGATCGATATCACATTGTGTGCATTCTGTGTGCCAACCATTTGCAAACAGTACACTGGATGCGTATGTGCGGTAGCACTAAGCGGTGTTCTCTGGATGGGCGTACGCTTTTGAACTCGATTATCCCATAAAACAATCTGACCAGAATAAGTTCCACCCAGAATTAAATTCTGATTGAATTTAGCAAAACATGTTGACATTACGGCACTCTGACAATGGAATACATCTTCGGGTGTTTGTTTTTTGTATTTTGTGTTCCACACCATAACAACACCATCTGGTTCATTGGGACTTTCCTAAAGAATATATATTTATACATTTTTTGTATTTCCTTTAAAAGTTTAATTTAAATAACAGCACAAACCTCATTATTGTGATATGAAGCTACAACCAGTTCAGGAAAGTGTGTTGACCAATCCATTGAAGTGATGCATCGATTCTTTGACCATCGGTCTTCATAGAAAGCTCGATTCAATGACAGCCTAGCATGTGTCTTCTCATCGTTTGCTTCTTCATTATCACCACCTCCTATGTAATCCGTATAGATGTCCACATTCTCGGATAGGGCCCTCTCAATTACACGTCCAGCGCGTAGTACAAACCTCTGGAAGTCCTCCGACAAGATGATCATCTGTTTTTGTTCTTCCGATAGTTCCTTAACTAAAAAAATTAAGAAGATATACAAAATGTTGTCTTTATAGATGATGTAGCATTATACTTACTCTCTTTTTTCTCTTCATGTTCTTTTTTGTGTTCGAGTGGTGTTATGGCTGGGGCTACTTCCTTCACAGTGGGCAGACCATGGGGTAGAATTCCTGGCGGCAGCTTGGAATGAAAACCATGATCGATGTGTGGCAGCGAGCTCTCTTCGTCATCTCCTTGGGCATCATAGGTAAGCACTGTTTAAGGTATAAAACTAACACAGCTAGAGGAACATGACAATCGACAAAACAGGAACAATTCTACGATTTTCACTTTGTTAAGCTTTTTTTTTATCTTTTCTTTTTTTATTTTTGATTATAATATTTTTATTACTTAAGTTTTTAAATAAAAACGAACACATTGGATATATTTACAAACAAATTATTCTTCTTTTGATTTGTATTTTGAGAATTTTTATTAGAAAAAAGAAATACACATTAGAGTGCACTGTTTTAAAAAGATCTAGCTAAATAAATAATGTATTTAGGTACCCCTACATAATATTTATATGTATAAAAATCAAATGAAATTTTCTAGCAGAAAACGAATGCAATGTAATGTTTGAACCTTGGAGATGGATTTTATTTTTAAATATTTGTTGTAAAGAATTAACAAACAGTGAGTCTGACTCAAGAGAGATCGGGTTGGGAGGTGGGGATAGTTGGAACCTAGAAGCTTTTAACTGAAAATGTTGCCACATTAAAGATTTAAAATGCGGTTCAATTTCTGCGTTCCACAATCTAAAAATATTGAAAGTTGGCCAAATAGCAAAATACATGTGCAGGAGCGCAATTTAAAATATCAAAACTTCGTTTGTCACGGAACAGAAAATTTTATTGTTTAAATAGATCAATAAATACAACAAAAGGCTTAGTAGGCGGTTAGGTTAGGTTAAAGTGGCTCTCCGTTGTGATATCACATACACCTTGCAATAAAACCAATTGGCGTTACTTACGAAACATGAAAGACTTATAATGTTAGTACGTTCGAGATTGTTTAGATCATCATAGAAGAATTCTCCTAAGTAGGTCTTACGTTTTTGAGCTGGATCAGGGCATGTACAGAGAAAGTGAAGAACTGTTTCTTAGTCTGTCTCGTCTGTACAGCTTTTCCAAAACTCATTTGAGAGTACGCATAGCCGCCTTGCGTGCTTTTCTATTAAGCAGTGTGCGCTTTAGAAATCAAGTATGCCAGCATTAGCCAAAGGTGGCAGAATTGGTAGTACTGTACCATTTTTGGTGAGTGAGGTTCAGTTAGAATTGTTTAAGAAAATTTAATAGCAGTCGGCCTTATCACAGGCCCCGTCGGTATTGGTTTGTACTGCAATTCAAAAAACAAGCGCCCTCACACGGTTCTTAACAAAAATGTTTGCCACAGCATTTGGAGTTCGTGAAAAGAACTGCTTCAATTTTTAAAATTTTAGGTTGTAACTTGAGCTATGATACCTTTTTTAGTTATTGTTGGTGTAAATTTTCTTTTACGTGGTCTGCGGTAAGGATGTATGGAGTTTTTAAAGGTAATTTTCGGTATAAAATTAGTCTGAAGCACATTTTTATACTTTTGTATTATTCGGTCAGTTGAAAAAACAAACCAAAAAATGATGGTTTAGTGGTGTCATGAAGCCTTTTTTTCATTATTAAAACTTCCATAATTGTAGATTTATTTGAAATACCAGTGTCAATTTCATCAAAACGTTGTCACAAGCCAGATAAGAGAGTGTAACGATGCGATGATAGTGCTTTATCAAGAAGTGGTGATTTTTGTAGGATCCTGACAGTGAGAAAAGTTACACTAAGTCTAATTATTGGATTCACATGAAACATTTTTGATCGCTTGGAGTTCTCAAAGCTTTTATGAGTTTCATCTGAACAAAATTTCACTTTTTTTAGTAATAAGTTATAAGCTTTTGAACAGCCTCTAAAAAGAACTAAGCAAACATTTCTCTTTAACAGAATTAAATATCGAACGAAAAGATAACTCTCAAGGAGGAATTTATCTGAAGTCAGTAATATTTTCCGGTTACAATTCACAGTAAGGCAAAAGTGAAAAAACATTTTGTACGTGTAAGACTAATAATAGGGGTGAATATCTGAATCATTGGGCAGGTTCAGACAACATAAGGGACTTCATTTGCAGCCAACTTCATTCTTTGAACGTAAATTTTGACCAAGTTTTTCAAGTGTCATGAATTTCAAATTCAGAACTTTACTTCACAAACCTCTACTTCAAGTTCATAGTACAAAAAGTACTAACATTATTTTTGTCTACAAAACACTCCCCAGGCAAGTTACAAGTCCACCACGATTTGTATTTTGTATTTTAAAGAAATGTTACTTATTTCTTTTACAAATTTACAAGGAACCTTTTTACAGAAAGCATTAGATGAAGTTGTGCAGAAAATAAATAAATCATTGAATAATAAAGTTCAGCTTTTAGTTGAATTAAAAAACATGACCAATTGTCATTTTGACATAAGTTGACTTGACTTGATAGTTAGGGAGATTTTCCTTAATTGGAAGGCAATTTTTTGGCAGCTGGCCAATCAGATACTAGAAACTTGCCTTACTTTCAAGTCCCTTATGTCGGGTGAACCTGCCCATTGATCCTATTTTTCCCCGTCTGACAGACCGACAGTGGTAACCTTAAGGATGCTTTTTCTAGGAAATAATTGGTATAAAAGTGCGAAAAATTTCCTTGGAAACTTATTTTTTAAGCCATCGAATTTTCATCAGAGGGGAATTCACAATCTGAGATATAAATTTGGAGGAAAACGAAATTCCTCAGAAGTTTCAATCGCAATGTCAAAGTTTTATTAATCGTGTTTTTTGAAATACCTAAATTATTTCAAGCCTGCTTACCTGCTTACGTATTCTGAGGTTGATTTTCTAAACAACATTATTTGTTTAATCGGACTTTAAATGAAGTAAAAAAAAACAACAACCTGAAGTCGGCCACACACGAATTTGCCTCGGTAGATTTGAATAGAAATCCAGATGACTCGACCGATATAAATAATTTATAGGGGCGCCCGAGTCAATTAAATTTTTCATCAATTTAAAAATCCAATTATCCTCAAATAACTCGACGGAGTCCAATCATACCTGTCAAATTGGCTCGTTCGGACGTGTATGGTCAGCCTTACAGTTTTTGAATTGAATCAAATGCAATTTATCTGAGATTTCTTACTATGAACATATTTTGTAATATTTTTTTCCAGAATCCGTAAAAATTTTCGATTACGAAGGAATTCATGATAGGGCTGATTCCTTCTTATTCCAGCTTCGAAAAACGAGAGGAATTCCGAAGGAAATTTTATTCACTTTTAGAAAAAGTTACAATTCAAATTTGGTTTCAAACAGTTACGCATACTTTTTCCAAAGCTAGGAGTTTTTTGTTCATTTGGAAGAAAAGTAAAAAAAGTAATATTTTCAGAAAACTGTAATATCATTGATAAATTAGAAAACTATTAAAATGCCATGCAAAAGATTTAAATCAATTAATTTGAACATTCTCGAATCTGTACATTAAAAAAAAAAAAAACTATCTTTAGTAATAATAACTATTAACAAATTTTTAATAGAACAATATATTATTATCATATCAGCAAAATGACACGCAAAACGATTTATGTAGCGAAAAAAGTTTTAAAAAAAATATGTATATGCAAGAAATGATTTTTTATGGTGAATTATATTATTAAACAAAAGTTAGTTACCTTTAGAGCATTATTATGTGCAGAGATTATTATTTGTATGTCTGTTTATTTTTCCTACAAGCGGTGTATGAATACGTTTATTTATATTTTGTAACTTTGATTCATTTCGTTTTTTAGAAAGAAACAAACAAGTATTATTTGTTTAATAAAATTTAAACACAGAAAAATAAAATATTAAATTATTACTTTAAATGTTTCATTAAATATACCCACACACACAAAACATTAATTCATAATATTGATTGGTAAACTTGATGTATGAAGTTGTAGGTACATTTTAATGTAAATATCACTTTTTAAGGCAAAATGTCGTTATAAAGAAAGAAAATTAATAGTTTATACATTAAACTTTGTTTTTTTTTTTTTTTATATATTTTATGTATATTTCTTTACCGTGTATATAAACAAAACTTTAAAAAAAATTAAATTTGAAAAGCTTGGTAGTTTTGGTTTTGTATTTTTGTTTGTACAAAACAAAAGAAGAAGGAATACAAATTAATAAATTAATTAATAATACAAAAAAAAAAGAAACATAAAATTAAACAATAAACAGTAAACAAAAATTATGTATTAATAAATGTATAAACAATATCTTAATTTAAACAAAAAAAAAAAAACATGTGTATTTGTCAATTATTATTGTTGTTTTTTCTTTGTAATTGTATATTTCTCCACCCAATTGTATAAAAGAGTTAAGTTGATGTTTTAAAGTTGAATCTTAAAAACAAAACAATCATTTTTTCTAAATTTTAGAAAATAAAATTGATTTTTGATTTTGTAATTCAAACAGTTCTTAAACTGTGACTGCAAAAGATTTTTCATTCATATTTTTATTGGTCATACATAAGCACCAACGACATTTTTATAACATGAACTCAAAATAGGTAATAATAATTATTAAATATAATGTAATATGTTAAGTTTATTTATTATTTAATTTTTAATTTTTGTGAACAAAAAAAATGTAATTAAATAAAACATTCAAGAAAACAAAAGTTTAATGTTTAAACAAAGCTTCACAGGTAACAAATAATTATTTATAAGAAAAAAAAAAAAAAAACAATTAAATAAAGATTCAGGAAAAAGTATCCCTAGCCAGAGAGGAAATGGAAATTGTGGATTGAAAGTGTGAGGGATCATAAATTAATCAAGGTTGGAAAAATTCTATCTTAAATAGTTGAATTATGAGTCACCTCAAAAATGTTTTCTTAAATGGTTAACTCTTGTTTTAGATATTTTCGTAATTTAAGACATTTAGATCTAGATCAACAATAATTAACATAATCAGTTGTTGGCCAGTAGATTAAATGGACCATATTTTAAATGTGGTCTAAAAAGACTACCTAGTTTTTATTAAGCTTTTAACTGGAAGATCTAAAAATTCATAAATCTGAACATTCGGATTGGAAATTTGATGATATTAAAATGAAGATGTAAGCACTTCTTATCAAAAAAGCTTTAGAGTTTGGAAAATATATCTTTTCAAAGATTCATCTAAAGTTACATGGATGTAAATTTTTATTTAACAATAATAAAAGTGATTGATTGTAGATTTGTTCGTGAGAATTGAAGAAATCATTTAAATATGACGATAGCAAATATTATAATTTGCCATATGGCTCCACGACCATTGTCGAAATATGTGTTTTTCAGCTTTTTGTCCAAAACAACTGTGGACTATAAATGGAAAGCCAAACAGCTATGAATATGTTTTAAGAAAGCTTAAATCTTGTCTAAGAATCAGTGGACGCCGCGCCGTTAGTGCGAAAAACTATTAAATTGAATGAAATGATTAGTTATTAGGTCGCCATTCACGACCTAGCCAAATGGCCCCCACCCATTAAATTTGATACTTATCATTGGCCTCTATTGAGTCATTTTGATTTTCAAACCGTCGAAAACCCAATAAGTTTGAATGAAATCAATCATAAAACGGCTCGGACGAGCAAATCAAATTGATAAAAGTTTAAAAATCCATGGAACCGAATTGGCTCTTTTGTGTGTATGAAGTGTGCTTTACATTTGCGATTTAAATCTCTCTGCAAGATTATTAACATTTAAAAATTATTTTCTGTTTTATGTGTGTGTTGCGCAAAGCAGCAAACGCAAAACAAACTCAAAAAACTTATGGGCCAGTAAGGGGCCAACAATTAAAGCTATCATTGGTTTTCAACATTAAAACCAGTCATTGGAGTTTATAAAATAAATAAAGAAATTATGTGGCGCAACAGTTCGTTAAGAACTAGGGCCAAGTGACTTACAACTCTCAACCATTCATGTGTGCGAGTAATGTTCCCAGGAATAGAGGGGACCTACACTTTAAAGCCGAAACCGAATGGCTAAATTGACACTTTTTATGACAAGAATTACTCTTGAAGGATTTGTCAATTCCTCGCAAGAGGCAGTACCAGTGAAAAAAAAACCCAAGACTTTTGGCATGACAGATCGTTTATAGCTATCATTAGAAATTTCTGTCATTGAAAAAATTTCGTGATTGTTTCCCATCCAACAATGTTTAGGCGCCAGTTATAGCTATCATTGAAATCGATCCGGAAAAATGTTTGAATCGATATTTGACGGTTTTTCCCTTTGATTCGAAATGAAAATTATATACTGATACTTTCTGTTCCAATTTCACACAGTTCCAATGACAGATTTCTGTCAGTAAAAATTTGTCGGTGGATTTCAATCAAGAATTTTTTTTTTCAATGACTGAAATTTTTAATGATAGCCATAAACGACCGGTCAAAAAAATTCCAATGTTTGTTTTCAATGATGAAAACCAATGGGCGCATTCATAAAGCTAGTGACTACGTAGTCGTATTTCAACTAGATTTGTGAATGCAAAACTTCACTACAAAGCTAGTCAATCCGGAACTGTCATATCAATGACAAATGCAAATATATAATACAGGAAACATTTGTGTTTTCAGTACTTTAAATAGTTTGTTTTGTTTTTAAATTCAATAAAACCGAATATAAGATATAATATGAGTGATTTTTATTTGTATTTAAATACTAAATGATTTATTTCATTTTGAATTCTTGTGTCCTTACCGAGCAGCTGATTGTGAAACGTCAAAACCAGTGTGCACTAACTTTGTAGCCGAAAATTTTACACTACGTCGGAGGGGAAATTTCAACTACTTTTGTAGTTAGATTTAGTCAATCAGAATCCCTCGACTACGTAGCCACTAGCTTTCTGAATGCGACCAATGATAGCTATAACTGGCGCCTTACTGACAGACATCTGTCATTGGAGTTGTGTGAAATTGAAACACAAATCAGTGGAACGATTCGTTTCACTTTTGGACATATGTAAAACAATCAGCTTTTTTGAAAAATAACAGTCGTAATCATTTTTTGTATCAAACAAATTCTATAAATCATTTCAATGTTTGGTGTCAAAATGAAGCTGATTATTTGTAGAATTTTGTCTAACAAATAAAAACCCGTTATTTACCCCAGAACTTTTCTTTAAGTTCATGGTTAGTTTTTAAATGATGAAATCGCTTTCAATGAACAGTGAATTGTTGATTTCACATTTCGGAACAACATCGTTCCACTGAAAGCGATCTATTTTCTTTGTATTCCCAACTGTCAGTTTAAGGCGCCAGTTATAGCTATCATTGGTTTTCATCATTGAAAACAAACATTGGAATTTTTTTGGCAGGTCGTTTATAGCTATATCATTAAAAATTTCTGTCATTGAAAAAAATTTCCTGATTGAAAGCCACCGAAAAACTTTTACTGACTTTTACTGTCATTGGAATTGTGTGAAATTGGATCACAAATCAGTGGAACGATTCGTTTCACTTTTAAACATAAAAATATCAGGAAAATGAATTTCCGTCCGGAAAATAGCAAAATGCATTTTTAGAAAAAAATAAATGTGCAACTAAACTTTTTTTTTCTCAAAAAAAAATTCTTTGTGTGATTTCCGATCGATCGGTATATAATTTTTATTTCTAATCAAAGGGAAACACCGTCAAATATCGATTCAAAAAATTTTCCAGATCGATTTCAATGATAGCTATAACTGGCGCCTAACTTCAATGTTCAACTGTAACCTCAAATGCTCGATTACAATGAGGAAATTCTTGATTCCAATCAGGAAATTTTGTTTCAAATACAGAAATTTTCAATGATAGCTATAAACGAACTGTCAAAATAATTGCAATGATTGGTTTCAATGATGAAAACCAATGACAAGCTAAAGCTGGCCCTTTAATGAATGTGCGAAAAAATTATGTTTTAAGGTGCCACTTATAGCTATCGTTGGTTTTCAATATTGAAACTAATCATTGGAATTGGTTATGAGAGGTTGGTTACAGCTTTTACGGATAAATATTTCCTCAATCAAGCATTTGATGTTTGAGTTGATCATTGGAAGTTAAACTGACAGGTGGAAAATGCAACGCTTGCAGTGGAACGATTATGTTCCAAAATAAGAAATTAACAATTAGCTATTCATTGAAAATGATTTAATCATTGAAAATTTAAAAATGAACTAAAAGAAAAGTTCAAGGTTAAATAATGATTTTTTCTAGTAGAAACAAATCTACAACTCATTAGCTTCAAAACAAGAACAAAAACATAACAAATTTGACTCTTTTACTAGCTTTTAATACTCGAAACAAAATTTTCAAAGATGAAATCCAATGATAGCTATAACTGTCACCTTCAATTGATACAAATTCGAAAGTTGTAAATGAAAATGAGGATCGTAATATGTGATCGCAACAAAACGATAACGAGAGATTTTGCACGAATATCGTAGTACATAATAAGGAAATTAGGTCTTTGTAAATTAAGGTTAATTGGTTTTTGAAAAGGGGTAAACTACATTATTTATGAACAAAAAAAAAAATACGGAATAACCTTTTACCAAAAGAATTGTTTATGCTTTATTACAATGTATTTATTTAATATTATTTATATACTTTTTTATTTAGTTTTCTTAAATTATCAACAAAAAAAATTACAAATGTCCTCCCCAAAAATAATTTGATTTATTGAAATGTGATCTGCTGCGTTAGCAATAAAATTGTTAAAAGGCATATTCAAATGATTTAAAGCCAAATATGAATGAATTAATTAATTACTTTGTTATATTTTTTAAATAATGTTAGCAAATACATAGAAAGAAGCATGCAATAGTAGTTGAATATAATATGTAGGTAGGTACAATTACAATTTTGTTTATATTTATGTAAATTATTTGAAACATTTGCTATATTTATCAACAACAAAAGAAAAAATTATAAATTGAGAATACAAATCAGGCAACCATTAAATACATTAAATAAAATAGTAGATCTACATTAAAACAATAGATAACACTCTCTTAATTGTTACCGAAAATGTTTTTGTTTCAATTTGTTTATAAAATTTAACTTGATTTGGATTTGATTTTTATAAAAAGCTTTTGTATATTTCTGTAGAATGTTCAATAAATCGTTGAGAGACAAACGCACATACAAAAAAAAAAAAAAAAAAAAAAACACGATTTAAATTTTAACATTTTTAACAAGTTCCTATTTTGCTTCATGTCGATCCTATTCACTGTCGATATAACTCACAGATACCTACCTGTGAATTCATCCTCCCACTCTAAACCTGGATTAAGATTGTATTCATCTTGAAGTAGAAAAGAATTTGTTTTGTTTTGTTCACGTTTTATTTTTATACAATCATCAACAAAAACAAAAAAAAAAGAATAGAATAGGAATAATATCGATTTAAGTAACTAATTCTTATTTTGATTTATATTTGTATTTATTTTGTTATTATGTTGGCCAATTTCTAGGAGTTTACAAAAATAATTAAAAAAAAAAAAAAATAAACAGCAAAACAAAACTAACGAAAAAATATCCTATATGAGGTTATGTATCATAATAAAAATGAATTTAAATTGTTTTTCGAATCGAGTTCATGCATACAAAAAGAAATGGAATGGATTTTGATAAAACAACACTCGACTGACTGTTTTTGTTTTGTTTTAAATGTATGTTCTTGTTTTAGTAGCACAAATAGGTTGCACAACAAAAACATTATTTTTTTTATAAAATATAAAAGTCGTGTTAACCTCTCTCCAAATATTAATTAAAAATATAAAAGTAAAAACAAACATTTTAAAACAATTAATTTAAATTTGTACTTAATTAAAATAAATGAAAATGGAAATGAAAATGGGACTAATGCAGCCATGTATGAACCAATAATAATCTAATGAAAAATTTCTTATAAATTTAAAGTTATCTTAATTAAGGACTAATAATGGAACCACGTTTAGCAGTTTTCATTGATTTTAATTTGAATTGATTCTGAACTAATACTTTATGCCTTCTACATGATACTTTATTTATTTTGTGTAAACATGATTCTAAAGCCATTATTATTCTAAATCAAATCTTATGCTTCAAATAAGCCCCCCTGCTCAAAACATAGTTTCACGCAGCAGGTTGTGTTTTTGGTATGAGTGAAATAATAATTTACAAGAATTTTCATAGCTTATGTACTGAGAATCTACTCTGAGGACCTGTTCCGGTTTATTTATACAGCATAAGTTAAATTGTACATTTGTGGAGTCCTGACCATCATTTTCTCAAAGAAGAAATGCTCATAAAGCATAAGTTTACAAGTTTCTGGGATGATGTTTTAATTCGATGTCTACACTGTACGTGTACAGTGCTCGACTGTTAAATATTTCCTTAAGGAAGCATTTTAAGTTGAATCCCCGTAGCGATTTAATGAAATGATACAAATTATTTATTATTCATAATTCACTTTGCCGCCAGAAGCTATTAATTATATTTGATATAATTTATTTTGTTAATTAAACAACTACATTTATGTTTATCATACTTAAAAGTGATTTTTGCTAAATAATGTACTCCAAGTTTCAAAGCTAGCTCTAATCATGTCAAAATAGTGAAAATGCAAAGAAATTGTGAAATTGTTCCTGTTATTTGGATTCTGATGAGATACTGCAAGTGCATCATTGTTCTTTATTTTTTCAAAGCAGCGTTAAAGTCATCGCTTCGCGGAAGATTCTACAATAATTTTTTTTTTTTTAATTTAATGATAATATTTGTTAAGTAGGTAATACAAACATTCAAAATATTCATCATGGCATGAATTAAAAGTAATCTCAAGCCAGTCATCGAAATCCAGTTATTCCAAATGACTGGAATGGAGCCCCCAAAATCGTTAAGCCAAATTGCATCTAGTGCTCTTGACCTCGACTAAAACATTTGCAGATCGGCGGAGCAATTTTCCGAAAAACAGAAATCACCTAGACACCTTTAACAGATTTACATAATGTTTGCGGAACAATTCATCGATTTACGCCAGAATGTAAAGCGTGTTTTATTAACAATATTAAATTGTGTTTAAAATTCTGTTCAGTAAGGTTTGACAATTCATCATGAATCGAAGATGATAGAACACTTTGTCTATGTTTTTAGTGATGAAGCTCATTTATGGCTTTATGGCTTCGTCAAATTGACTGTTTGATGCAGTTTACACACTAGCAGCGCAATCGGTCCTTATTTCTTTCTTCGAAGTGATCAAGGAGCTATCGTTACGATAAATAGCGAGGGCTTTCAAGTACTGACTGATTTTTTGTTGTCAAAAATTATTCAGTTAATACCGACGACATTTGGTTCCAACAAGAAGGCAAAACATGTTATACAACGCTCTTAACTTAATAATAGTAATTTATTGCAAAATCAACTTGGTGGCAACTTTTTATTCTTAGCTGTTAACTGCCACCCTCGTTGATGTGACTTAACGCCTTTCGATTAATTTAAATGGGTCATTGGTTTATAATAACAAACCAGCCTACATTTAAGCTACCATTGACGGATTTATTAAAAAAAAGTAGTGAAGTAGTGATCCGCCATCTATCGTTTTTTTCTACTAGTGCTTATTTCGTGAATGGTAACACTTAGCTCATGTCTGATTTGACAGATAATTAGTTTTATCCTTCCTCTGAACGAATATGCTTGTGTATACGCTTGAACAAAGCTGGGACCAACGCTTAGAGAAGATTTTGCCAAAAAAATCATCTTTTCAGATCAAGCTCATTTTGATCTTGGCGGGTATGTAAACAAGCAAAATTGTCGCATTTGGGGCACAGAAAACCCGCACGCATACATTGAAAAGCCGATACACCCAAAACGAGTCACTGTTTGGTGCGGATTTTGGTCCAGAAGCATAATTGGGCCATTTTTCGAAAATGAGCAAAGAGTTGCCCTTACAGTCAATGGCGATCGTTATCGGGCCATGTTGAACGAATTTTTGTTCACAAAAATTGAAGAGGAGGATATTGGCAACATTTGGTTTCAACAGGACGGCGCAACGTGCCACACAGTCGAAGCTACACTCGACGTTTTGCGCCCTGTTTAAAAAAAAAGAAGTTATTTGGCGGACCATTTACACAACTAATGGATTATTTAACTCTTAGACACGGCGTACATACGTATGCCTTTGTGCCTGTCTACACGCGTTGTGCCCACAACGTTGTGCTCACAACACTATGTGTTTACATGTGTTGTGACTCCTCATGACCGCTTTTCCATTTTGTGTTATGGAACGACAAACTTGAAACATTTTTGTTTGAAATTTTGAGCCGGTGATACTGCCGACCGACATGCATTTACGGTTGCCACTTGAAAAAAAAGTTTGTGTCCAAATTTGAAAATGACCACTTGTAGGTAAAAACGACCAACATAATCACATTTTGTTTAACATATTTTCCTTATTATGCAAATGGCATTTATTTTTTAATTACGTACAAATACTTAATTAAATTAGATTAACCCAAATAAAGATGAAGAAATATAAAAACAAAGCGTTTTAACATTAGATCACAGTATATAAGTTTTTACAATAATTTCGATTTCGAGAATTTTTACGGCTTGTGTAATGAGTAGATAATTCTCTCTGTTCCCTAAGTCCAATTCAGATCAAGAGTTTATATTTTTAATAAAGTTATTATTTACACAAAGTTGCTTAAATGAGTTTAACAGTTATTTCTATTTAGCCATGTGAGTATGTTAAAAGAACGTTTTCGTTACTCAAATTGTCGAACATCTTTTGTCGTTTCCAAAAAATATGACACAAATGGAATAAAAAATGACCATTTGACCAAGTGAAAAAATAATGACCAAATTTGGTCACAGATGACCAACGTGGTAACCGTGTATACAATATGTGCCAAACCGAAGAGCAAAACTAGTATACCTTTCGCATCGACGAACAGAAAATAATGAGAAATTCGGAACGAAATGAGAAAGGAACTGTACTGCCCAAGCAGAAAATTTAATTTTTGTCATGAGCATCCCGTCCCTTTACTCAGCTCCTCGCTTGCCCACAAACTCTCGTCACAACGTTGTGGGCACAACGCGTGTAGACAGGCACTTTAGTATTTACTAAAGGGTGATTTTTTGCTGTTTTCTTTTTGGCAGCACTTGTTTTGACATCTCACGCACGTTAAGTGTCACTCTCATCTTTTATATTATGCAGTTAAAAAAGTTCATCACCAGCTTTTTTTATCGAAAAATTGTGTTCAGCGATGAAGCTCATTTCGGATTTAATGGGAACTTGAACAAGCAAAACTGTTCTGAACTACCAATGCATCCGATGATCCGATGATCCGAATCGCAACGTTACTGTGAATGGTAAGCATTACTGTGCGATGATAGCATCCTTTTTTTTTGCAGAAAATGAAAGAGCTTGACTTGCATGACTCGTGGTTTCAAAAAGTCAATTGGCCTATATCATGCTACAACACTTATAATTTTTTTTTTTGTGGAGCTTTGTTAGGGCTCGTGTCTATAGCCAGAAGCCCGCTTCGAGTGACGTACTGGTAACCAACATTGAAGCATTCATTCTTAAAATACCGTCCGAAATGTTAGAAGAAGTATGCCAAAATTGGACCAAGCGCCACTATACACCATTTGAGAATGAGCCGTGACCAACATTTCCATTAAATAGTCTCCACACATTAAATTATATCGGCTGTACTATCGATTCAAATAAAGATTTATTGATTTTTTGAAATTTTACACGTATTTTTATTTTTTAATTTTCGAAAACTCTTAAAAAATCACTTTTTATTATTTAACATTCTTAATCTTTTACAAAACACTCGGTATGATAGGAAGAGGATAATTTATGTCATCCTTCAATAATACGTTCTTGACTTTTGTCTCTCTTATTCCGAGACAGTTTGCCCGGACCGAAAGGATAAAAAAGTTTTAAGTAAGAAATATCTATGTTTGTGTTTCTTTTGCGGTTGGCTTCGTAATAACTATAATATATTTTGCAATAAGTGATACGTACTAATTAAATTAACGTTTTAGTAAGTTCCATAATTAGTCCCTAAAAAATATCAATAACTTTTTGTAATATTGTGATACTTGTATGAACATAAAACTGTCTCTCACAAAAACCACAATCAATTAAAAATAAACTATTATATTATTCATTTTTGTGTGTACTGATAAATCATTTATAATATAACAGAAAAAAAAAACATGGGTGGAGAAATAAAATTATTATAAAAACAAATAACTCCTGTAAAAATTAAAAATAATTTAGTCTACAAAAAAAAAAAAAAAAACATACAATTTCTTACATCTACTAACAAAGAATATAAAATTATTATATATTTTTATACTGCAACTATATAATATTTACTATTTACCTCTTTACATCAAAAAATGAACAGAAAATAAAATAAAAGAAAACAAAAACAGAAACACAAGACATTTAATAACTCAACTCACCGTAATAATCCGATGCGTGAGCTAAAATTAAAACAAGAAAATTAAAAAGACCAACATTAGCTTTCTAAATAAAATAATACATAAATATTAAATACAACATTTGGCACTTTTTTTTATTTTTAAATTAAAAACTAGAATTATTATTATAATTTTTTTATAAATTATTATTCGAAGAAATTAACCTCGGTTGTTATAAAACCATAAATGTAAAATATTAATTTTCTTATACTCTTTAATCTACCACACACTCGTATGCATTTTCTTAAATTAAAATAATAATCTTTTCCAATCACACTAAAAAATATAATTAACTTAAAAATATTGATTATTTCTCAAACAACCGAGATAAATTGTTTTAGTATTTTTGTTTTTTTTTTATCTAAATAAATAAAAAAAAAAATTTTTTTGTTTTCATTTGATGTTATAAGGTTATGAGAATATAAATGAAAGAATTTTATATTTATTTAAAGAAAATACCTTTGCGGGGTCTCCACCAATCCTCCATATATCCTGATAAAGGTGAGGAATGGCAAGAAAGAACTGTATTTGTTATTTAATTTCACTACGAATTGCTAATTGGGATTTGTTTTAAATATAAAATTTTGTTTAACTAATTTTTTCTTCATTAGTTAAATGCAAAAAAAAATATTATGTAGAGAAGTTTTAGCATTGCTATTTTTTTTACTATTTTGCAGGTTAGCGCAATAATTTTTAATGTTTTGAGATTAAAAAAAATAAAAATTTGCGTTTGTGTTTGTTGGTGTATGTTAAGGAAACGTGCAACAAGTTTGTGTTTAGTTTTTAGGACTCAATAAACATGCTACTACTGTTGAGAAATTGTGTGTGATTTTTAATTAAACAAAAATAAATTAATAGTTACAGCTTTTTTATCTCCTAAACAAGCCTTTCCTCTTTATTTCTTACATTATTTGGCTCTGTGATATTTAAGAAGCTCATTTGTGGAATTAAAAAAAAATTTACTTAGTGGTTCTAATTACATTAATCGGTCATAGATTATAGTAAAGAATCTATAAATTAGTTTAAAGCTTTTCTTTAGGTAATTAGATGTTATAAGAGCATCATGACGGCTTACTTCCAGGCTATATTTACTGTCCAAATCCTTATAACTGTATTTTCTTTAACACGAAACTTCGCAATTTGAGAATACTCTCTCTCACTCATCCTACTTCTTTTGGTTCATATGAACCTATTACTCGCATGCTACGGAATTTCCATTTCAACGAAAAAAAAAATCGATTTGAATGGTCAGGTTCAAACAACATAAGGGACTTCATTTGCAGTCAACTGCATTCTTTGAACGTAAATTTTACTTCACTAACCGCTATCTTCAGTTCATCGTACAAAAACTACCAAAGACATTATTGTCTTCAAAATAATCTTCAGACAAGCTAAAAGTCCATCACCATTTGTATTTTCTATTGTAAAGTAATTAAACTCATTTATCTTCCAATTTGAGAAGGAACCCATTTTTTAACAAAACATTAAATGGAATTGTACAGAAAATAAATAATTCATAGAGTAATAAAGTT
Organism: Eupeodes luniger; assembly: GCA_951509635.1. Taxonomy (NCBI): domain Eukaryota; kingdom Metazoa; phylum Arthropoda; class Insecta; order Diptera; family Syrphidae; genus Eupeodes; species Eupeodes luniger. The sequence continues at coordinate 125,959,858 of OX608074.1, forward strand.
CAGCTTTTAGTTGAATGAAAAAACATGATCAACTGTCATTTTGACATAAGTAAACTTGACAGATAGTTAGGGAGATTTTTCTTGACTAACTTTCTAGGCAACTTTCAGAAGACAAGTTTCTAGTATAGATCGTAGTAAAGAATCTATAAATTGGAGCCAAAAAATTACCTTCCAATTAAGGCAACTTTATTGGAAAGTTGACTGGAAAGTTAGTCAAGAAAAATCTTCCATACTATCAAGTAAAGTCTGCTTATGACAAAATGTCAGCAGATCAAAATTGTTCATTCAACTGCACATTTAAAAAAAATTGTATCAAAGGGTTCCTTGTCGTATTGGTAAGGGAATATGATGATTCGCTTGAAATCTGTGCAAGGAGTTTAATTTTTTAGATAATAATGTTTTTGGTACTTCCTACAGGTAAAAGATAAACAAGTAAGATCCCAAGTTTGAAGTTTATGACATCTGAAAAATGAACTAGCTGCCTTGGTCTTATTTTGCGTTCAAAGAATGCAGTTGATTACTAATGAAGTCTCTTATACTGTCTGCACTTACACACTTCTTGCTTGAGACATAGGGTCATATGCTAAAAGATGAGAAAGTTCTCAGAGTCAGAGCTGACGAGCTTGAACTCGAATGTGAGCTTAATCGAGCAGACTCGGACCCGGACTCAGTTTCAAATGCAAAAAAACGAGTTCACTATCTACATTTCTGACTCAGTGATATGAGAACGATCTCAAAGCTCCTTGTATGTACTTGCACTAGTTAAAACAGTACTTTCTGTGCGGTCAGTCGAGTCAAGAAGGAAAAATGTCTTCTGAAAGCGAAAATGAAAGTGTAATTATAAACAATAATGCTAACCATCTTAGTGAATTGCTAGTAAAAGAACTGAAACTAAATAATAACTGGAGAAGTCGCAGTTACTAGTTTTAAAGGCAAGAAAAAGAGATGCTCTGCTTAAAATTATAGAAGCAGAAAAATCCTCATTTTTTCTTGATGAGTCAAAAAACCACCGCGTGTTTTCAGGGTTGGGCCCAAAAACTCATCTGTCAATAATTGCACACCTATTTCACTAAATCTATACAATTTTCGAAAATCTTCACCAATTGGAGATCTTCTATTTTTATAAACACGATTTGTAACAAAATTATTCAGAAACTCGGTCATTTTGATAGTTGTTTATCAACTGAGTAAGAGAAAACCCATCCTCGACAATTTGTGAGATCGATCTCATGCAATCGAGTGTATGCTCATCTTTTTGCATATCAAAACTAGAACTGTCTCACATAGAGCTTTCGTCGAGAGATCGATCTCAACACTTTCAGTTCGAACTCACAGCTTGAGATCAATCTCGGTCTCTGTATTTTTTTTTGCATACCACTCTAAGAAAGTTCACAGAAAAGAAAGTAAAGAGCTTGAACTCTTGCTTCATATTTAGCTATAAGTTACTTGGTTTGTAAGTAAGTTTGATTGAGTCGTATGTTTAGTTTGAACTAGGCTGAATAAAAGCGATTAATATTTTAAGTCAGTAAGTAAGTAAGTTAGTTGCATTTCCTTCTACAATTCAGATTTATCGAAAAAGTGAAACATTTTTCACGAAACTTAATAGAAGTTTTTTTTTCAACTTCAAGAAAAGAACACATTGACTAATTTAAATCAACGTTTGATAATAAAGACGCCCAACGGAAAAGTTGAATACTGTTCAAAATCTGTTAATGCAATATCGTCATGTGACATAACGAAAATAGAGGCTAATTTAAACATTGCTACTAAACTGGACTATTATCGCCTATGAAAATAAGGCGATCAAATGGTCAGCTTCGGAATAAGAGGTAGAAAGCTGGAAAATCTTTTACACATTCTTTTTGAATTTCGGGACATTTTTTGAAGTCTCATGAAATATCGTGTCCGCATAGTAAATTATGGAGCACCATAGGTCACGAAAACTGTTTTTTTTTTTTTGTAATTACATATATCCATTTCTATATCTCCAAAATTATCAAGAATACGATTTGTGACAGTTTTTGCCTAAATAATTGTCCATACGCTCAAATGTTTAAACCACAGAGGACAGGAAGTGCGATGTGCACAGTGCTCAACAATTTTATGGATTAGAATTAAAAGTGAACAAAAGAATAATTTCTTTTCATTTACTTTGATTATTTCACTTATATTTGAATCTTAAACAACAAATACTGGGCGATGCTCACTTTTACTCCTCTGCCTATAAAACGGCTGAGTATATTAAAAAAAATGATTTAAAATTTTTTGAAAAAGCGAGTTTCGGGAACTTAAGAAGTCAATAACTTACGATGCAGACACGAAATGTTAGGAGGCTTTAAATGCAATAATAAGAATACCAAAAGGGAGACATAAACATATTTTCAGTTTGCTATCTCTCATAACAAATGAAAACCTTTATTTTACTGAACTATAAGACGAGCATTAAAAAGATACTACATTCAGTAGTAGTTGCTTGAAACCCGTATACGGTGTATGACTATAATCTTGAAATATATGTTTCGTTCGCGCTCGAAGTACTTCCAAACAAATAATTATAAGCGGACATGTTTCTGAATACTATTGTTTGCTGAAAATCTTTTATAGAATGCGGATAACAAATAAAAGATGTTGTACCCTCCTTCAATATGAAAATGAAAACTCTCTGGATACCAAGATTTTTCTATGTAGATAATGTGTTCAAAAATCATATTTTAAAGGTCTCGCAGGCGAAGTGATGAAAGTATTTCCATAACTGGTGCAAGCGCATGGAAAAACACTGACATGAAATGACATATTATTATCATTGTTAGACTAAAAATATATACAGAAACAATACAGTTTACACACTCTTTGATATGTAGGAATGAAATTGCAGATACATGTGAAGCTTGCATCATTGTAATCTGTGTTAGAATCAATGTCCAAAGTTAAATTTGAAACAAATAAAATACGATATAAATAACAAATATTATATTAAATGCAGAACATTCAAATCTTAAAATTGAAACTCAAATTGAAAAAATGTTGGGCTATTTACAATATTAAAAGCAAATATACTTCGAACTCAATTTCGATGTGCAGTTTTATTTGTTGCAGTGCTTTACTAATGTTAGAACTGAATGCATATTAGAACTGCATGCAGAATTGGCACATCACAGTTAATGTAATAAACGCATTATAATATTAGTCTTTAGGCTTTCGGCTTTATGCCATGTTAGATTGTAGCCAAATGGAAAGAACATTGCTTTTTGACTAAGCCACTCAACTTTTTCTGTATGTTTTTATTACGTCTGAAAATTCCGAAGAGACTTAAAATGGAAATTTTCGAGCTTTCTATGCAAATTTTTTCTTAACCTTGATTAAAGCAGGGAATCAATGCTTAAGATTAAAAACTTTTTTCAAAAGAACGTTAGTCGACATATAAATTGTACTCTTCTGAAAATGTTTCATTTCGAACAAAATTAATTTAAATATTTACAAAAAACTACCTCTTTTTCCCGTATTGCATTTTCCATAAAATTAAGTATTCTTTAGAATTTTAACTCAAATAAATTAATATGTATTCAACTCGAAAGTGAAATGATATAAAAACAAGAAATTAATGATGTTACTAATTATGATTATGTCCAATTAATAAATATCGATATAATGTAGTATAAAACAGGAGGTTTAAAAAGGGACTAAAATCCATGAAGTTTAATTATTTTGAACTTATAAACAAAAAATTAAGGCTTATTCTAAAAGTTAAGTAGACAAGCATTTCCATCATAATTAGTAGGGATATATATATATGTGTTTGTATTATATTATTTTTATATAAATATGTTTATATAATATATATATACAGGTAACAAAAACGAAAAAACATGAAAGCTATGTAAATGTAAAATTTAAAAAAACAAAATCAAACCAACACATTATAAAAACCACACAAGAAACTACCCACCATCACGTTCGTGTCCACCTGAGCTATTCGTTTGGGTTTGCTTTGTGTAGACGAGAGTTTCCTTTGGTGGAATGTTTGTTGCCTGTACAGTGACGACACTCAAATTCAATGGCTTTTTACGACCAACACTTTAAGAAGAAAAACAACAAAATAACATTGTCAAAATTTACAATATATAGAATTGACAAGAAAAAAAGACCATCATACGAGTACCTTTGGCCATTTACACTTGGTTGTAAACTTGCATCTGGAGTTATATTATTTGAGTTTTCTGATGCTACAGAATTAACAGATGAAAGTGAGGATAAGACCTCTGATACTGGAGCAACACCCAAAGATGATAACATTTCATCTAAATCCCTATGAGAAAGAATACACATTGTTATGTTATGAATTACAAATTTGAATGGCAATGGAAAGCTGAAGACTTATTCAAAAAACTTACTTTCTTTGATCCTTGTCAATTCCAACTCCACCACCTATTCGTCCAGTAGCCTCTTCGATGTCTTTCATTTCTTTTTCACGACGTCTGCGATCTTTTTCTTCACGCAAAGCAGCCAGTTTGGCTTTTTTGCGTTCTAATTCAGCTTTGCGATCCATGACGGTTTTTTGTTGTCTGGATTTGTTTTATTTAATTTAGGAATTGGGTTTTAAAAGAGATTCGCCGGAATTTTTGAGCTGAAATATTTCACAAGAATTTAAATTATCTACTACACTTGTAAGTAAATAATATTGATGAAATATAAGTTCTACAAATAAAATGCTTGTTTCTTTGACTAAATGTTGGGAGTTATTCGGATCTAATAATAATGATTAAACTGCTTACTGACACTATAAGCATAAAAGCCTTTTTAGTGGCAACAAAGTAAATAGCACATGAGGGCTGTATGAAATAAAAATTGTTCACTTTTTCTTAAATTCTAAACATAACTTCAAGTTAAAAAATGTATTTAAAAAAATATACATAGTGTATTAATTTCATATTGGCACCCCTTCTATTAAAAACTTAAATATTCTTTTGTTCTTAGATCTTGTGATAAAAAAAAATTAATACGAAGTGGAATTTCAGCATAAATATGTACGTAGTTCTGCCTACGTACGCAATACTTAGAACGTAGTTCTGCATATGCTGTCATGGAAGAGCGTAGTTTCTCGTCGCAGTCTTGGTCAGAAGGTGACCATTGATAGGTATAACTTCGAGGTGTTCAAAGAATTTCTCTACCTGGGCACTGCTGTTAACTTTGCAAATGACATCAGTTCTGAAACTAAGCGTAGAATAACTCTTGCTAATCACTGTTTCTTTGGACTAAGTAAGAATTGAGAAACAAGACCCTAATCATCCCTGTCTTGCTATATGGAGCAGAAGCATGGACCCTCTCCCAGGCGGATGAAGGCTCTCTTTTCCAGAGGAAGGTTCTACGTTCGATCTATGGACCGATTTGTGTGAACTGGCAAAATAACTCATGGCCGAGACGATACAGCCAAAACTTTATGAGCTGTAAAGCGACTTGCCATTTGTCAAAAAAATAGGGCATGTTGAGCGAATGAGTATGGAAGCTCCAGCTCGTAAAGTATTAAACGGCAGAGACAGAGGGAACAAGAAGCAGAAGCAGACCTTACCTAAGTTAAGGCCGATACATGCAGGTTTTTTTTTTATCAAAAAGTGGAGACAGAAAGCTAGTGATCAAGTAGATCAGGAGCACTTCGAGGTGTAGCGCAAACAAATGTAAAGTAAGTCAGGACGTAGTTCTGCCATAAAAAAGTGCTTTCAAATAAAAAACAATAATGCCACGTGGTATGCATTTAAGCGAAATTGAAAAAGGCAAAATCTTCGCTTTTCGGTCAAGCGGCCTAAATCTTAGGGCCGGGTTTCCCAAAGTGTGCTCCGCGGAGCACTTGGTGCTCCGCGAAGAATATCCAAGTGCTCCGCGGAAATATTTGAAAAAAATAAAAAAAAATTCCCAGACGGACTAGTAACTAGTTAATTTTGGGCTTCAGATCTTGTAATTTTGATTGCAGCAGTTGAATTGAAATTCATATTTAAAAAAAGTCAGCATGTAACTACAAAAAAATTTCAAATAATTTTTTGTTTTTTAAACGGCAGCCATACTAAGCCTGCAGGCAATCACAATCAGTCGAAGTCGAATACCGAGAAAAGACAAAAAGAAGAGTATTATTTCGTAGTTGTAAGGAACACTGACATTCATGGACAAATTCTATTTTTTTTCTATCTTACTCGTATAAATTTTCATACAATACCACGAAGACTAGTGAGAGTGACGATTGAAATAGAAACAGTTTTTGCAATGTTTCCAGCAAAAATGAAACGTCACTTTGCAAGGATTCATCCAGATTTATTCAAAAGAAAGTATGCTGAACTTACAAAATCTCAAACCGTTATTACTTTTCACCCAAAGACAGTGAACGAAAATGTGTTGATGACGTCCTACTTTGCAAGTTTCCGAAGCCCATACTATTGCTGAAAACTTAATAAAGCCATGTTTTAAAGACATTGTTTAATGTTTGTTGGGCCATTCCTTAGCAATGAAAAAATGCCGTTCTCCCTTAAAGAGGTGTTGGACGAAAGCGTGAAAATAATTAACTTTATATTAAATCACGGCCAAAGAATCCAAGGCTTTTTAAAGTATTGTGTGATGACATGGGTAGTCTACATACGTCTTTTCTAATTCTTCACGCAGAAGTAAGGTGACTTTCTCGCGGAAAAACGCTGACGCGGCTTTTCGAAATAAGTGCTAAAGTTAGAACTTCCTCATTGACGATTACTTTGTTTTGGGGGACATGTTGTGTAATAAACGTTGGTTATTGAAAATGGCATATCTGTCAGACATATTTAAAAAAATAAATGATTTGAGTGTATCACTTCAGGGAAAGGCAATAACTGTTTTCGATGCCAGTGACAAAATAGAAGCATTTAAAAATAAAATCCAGTTTTGGGCTGAATCTATAAAAAATCGAAACATTAGCAGCTTCCCAATGCTCAAAGAATTTAAAGAAGAAATAGATTTGGACATTCCCGATGATATTTTAAATGAGTTTCATATCCACCTAGTAGGTTTGCTGGATAGCTTTCTCCACTATTTTCCAGACGAATTTCACCTGAACATTAAGGAAAACGTATGGGTAATAAACCCGTATTCTGCCGCGTTGGCATCGCTGCAGTTTGAGTGCTTGATTGACCTGACATCAGATTCTTCGATAAAAGAAATTTTCGCAACAAAGAAGTCTTTATCAGAATTCTGGTGTATGTTGAAAGACGAGTTCAGTTTACTGTCAAAAAAAGCTAAAATAATTCTTCTGCTGAAACAAAATTTGAAAAAAAAGTTATATTATTTGCTAAATGTAACTGCGAAAAATGGCATATGCGCAACGAAGTGCTCCGCGTGAAATTTCTCACGCAAAAAGTGCTCCGCGACTAAAAAAGATTGGGAACCGCTGTCTTAGGGCTATTGGAAGACGAATTTCGCGATCGGATCGTGTCGTTCGAAATTTTTTAAAAGATCCAGAATCTTATGGGACAAAAATAAGACCCGGGCGTCCGCAGAAGCTGACACGTCGCGACAAGAGGCATTTAATCAATGCTGCATCCAATTCGGTGCATTCTTTGCCGGAATTTCGTCACGAATTGGGTTTAGGAGTTTCCGTTTCAACCGTTTCTCGTGCTTTAAAAAGCAGTGAAGTGATTGTTTGAGACAAAATGGTGCCAGCTCTAAATTTAACAGCAGCCCACAAACAAAAAAGATTGGTATTTGCCCACCAAAACATGAATCGGGATTGGAAAACCGTAAGTGACTTTCTATCAATCTACACTAAAATGTCGTTATTCCAAACGGCATACCCGAATGAATATTTTTTATTAGGTTATTTTCAGTGATGAAAAAAAGTTTAATCCTGTTTTTAATTTGTAAACACCAGGAGAGGAAATAACGGTACTTTATTTTCTACTCAATTTGCTTGATCAGTGATGCAACTCAATAAAAAATAGTAAGGAGTCACTCTTATTGTAGGTTTTCTATAAAACGCATTTTTTCAGGTGCGGTTATACTTAGCAAGGCACTGTATTTCATGCTCATTTCTCGCGTGCCGTAGTAAAAACTCTTTCCCTATGTTTACAAATTTCTCCAGAAGTCATTGTGCACCTATGCGATCCTATTTTCTTCAGCGCCTCTATCCGTATTAATAGGAGCGAAATGGAAACCAAAATGTTTACCTATAATTGACAAGACGAAAATGAGATCGGTGTTCATTCAGTAAAGCGGTAAATATTGATTATTGATATCGAACCGAAAAGGATAGAAGCCACATGGTTTTTGCTGTTATACCTATAAAAACTTAATATGTGCCGCATTATCTTTTAAATTAGTCTTCTCGATTATGTGTTAAAACCATTTCCACACCATCTCTGACCGACCTTCATGTTTAAATGTTTTTTGAGGGTTTTTTTTAAAGGTATTCAATGTGCGCTAAAACATTTGCCCGCCATTCGAGCTATTAATATTACAGTTTAAATCGTCTTTGAAAATCACGGTTTTCCAAGAATCGAAGACTTTTAATTGGTATTATTTAGCGAATGCATGCCGTTTTCTGTTTGAAAGGCTTGTAAAGGGTTTTTGTGAATTACTCTTTCGTTGAAACAATTTTCTCTTATAAATTTGCACAAGGTATTAATACAATTTTCTTATTCGAATGATTGACGAAACTCTGATAGTTTTGATGGACTTAAAAATTTCAAGGGTATTAGGTACTTTTTAATAACATGGAAACAAAAAATTCGAATGGATTGAACATTTCAAGAAAAGCACTAATCGGTCCACAAGTTTTATTTTTATCCTTTAAAACACTGTCTGCTATAGGACAATTATTCAAGTTGTCTAGGGAAATAAATTGGGGAAAAAAAGTTGCAAAAAGAACTTCAGACGTTGCAAGGCAAAATTTGTATTCATTGAGTTATAAATGCTATTGAATTTGCTATAGCTCGATTTTGCATCAGTTTTTAACACTATGAACTAAGAGAGAATGAATTAATAAAACTCCTAATCTGATTTCTTGTATTCATCTAATAACACCAAGATAACGAAAATGTGTACAGAAAGGGCAAACCAGGGCTTAGGAACCATTTTCTCACACACCTAAGGTATAGCAAATAACAATTTACACAATTTTCTTATAAATACGCTCTAAACTGTTTAGGGAAGTGAACTACCAAGTTGGTTCATGAAAACGAAATAAAAAATGTAACATCATAAGAACGCAGGGGTGTTTTAATAATCTTTAGGCACTGTTTAGTATTTATGTGTAATTACAACACCTCATTATGTGTAACGATTATATGTACTCATCCATCTACCTACGACAAGTATCTCTCTCATCTAAACAACAACTACTTGAGTCTTGAGACAACTCAGCAAGGACCCATCACCACCCGACACGAGCCAATTATAAAAATGCAACAAAATCACATCCCACATCAGGAAAGAACAAAAAATCGATATCTTAAACCGACAATGACAACAAAGAAAAATCCGGGAGGAAATTCAAGAAGTATAAAAAAAACAAAATCCATGAAGTTTTGACTTTTCGTGCCATCGTTGTCGTCGCAGCTCCACCTAAAAAAAAAAAGGTTTCCATCCCAATTAGAAATACAAAAATGCAATGGGCCAAGTTAGGAAGGTGATGATGTCACCGATGAGTGATCGCTTATTTGTTAAACTTTTAACTTAACTTTATTATAAAACTATTACAAATAAAGATCTTCCTATAACCATAGTTCTAAATATTGAAATAAAAATACAAGAAAATTCTTTAACTCATGCAAGAAAATCCGATTTAAGAGAAAATAATCAATAATGGAGGAGAAAACTTTCAAGTTTTCCTGAGACTTCGTAAAAAAAAATCATATTTTTCAAGCTCACTTTAAGAACTTTAGAATTAATTTTTTTGTGAAAATTCGATTTCAGTACCTTAATGTACGATCTAATGCAATTGTTTAAACAATTTCTGCACTTTTTGTTAAATTAATTTAACATTTTTTAATGAGAAACAGTAATCACACGAACTACTAATCACCACAATGCAAAAATTTCTATTTCTATTTTTTCTAATAAGAAAGAAAATAGAAATTCTCTGTATTTTATCTTATGCCCTCTGGCGGGTACTTTAGTTTGACATACAGATGAGTGCATTCAGTTGTGTTTCTATGGGTAAGGTAGTGCGGACTTTTGATGTATGTGGTTCATTTCGTTGTCAAGGAAATTTGAATTTGTTTATTTCGAAAATCTTAAAGAATTTTTATAGCTCATAAAATAAAGTAAATCAAAATTACAGAAAGAATAATTAAAAATTGAAAAAAAAACAAAAAATAAACATGGAGGTTACAACGAGGATTGAAGAAGAAAATCGTGTTGGGTAAGGAATTTAAACGATAACAGTTTGATTGTTCTTCAAATTACCGTAAGAAAAGTGGTTCGTTCTCAAATAGGCATATCACAGAGTTGATGAACCGGGTTTTTGTTTTGTGTTCGAGTGATTCTGTAGGTGAAATATTGCTTTGAAATTAGGCAAAGATTAAGGATGCATTTTAAAAATATTACAGAAACTTACGCTTTCACTATTGTTAAATTTTTAGCATCTGTTAACATTAACAACGTCCCTTTCCCTATTATTCAGTTTTAAATTTAATATTTTGTTAAACTCATTATGTATCATGATCATTCAAATAGTCATAAAACTGTTCATATTGCGTTTTAAAATAATCCCAAGTTAAGACAAGTTTCTAAATTAAAAATTTCTAAAGTATTCGCGACATAAGTCTCCAATAATAATTACTGCTTTTTTTACCGTAATTATAGAACTGATGAAATAAAAGAAGAATTTTTGCCAACTCTATCTGATGTGGAATCAACTGATGACGAATTGGAAGGACTTGATACATTTAGTCTTGAAGCAGCTAAAACCGATGTTTATGAATTACAAGGATGTCATAAAATAATGCTTAAGTAAATTTTTGTTTTCTTTTAATAAGAACTTTTTCTATGTTTTGTTTTTGTTTGTTTTTAAGATCAAAAGTCCAAAAACAACTCGGAGTCGAGGTGGGTATCAATGTGAGCGAAGAATTTCCATGGAAACGTATCAAATTTAGCCTCTTAAGTCAACATCTTTTCGACGAAATCGATAACGGTGAAATGCTTCAAGAATTCTTTGTTAACTATAAACCAGAAGATAATGTACTTCTTGGCTATGCCCCTTCACTTGTGGAACAAGAAGAAGCCGATAGTACAGTTGAAGATGATCCCTTTGTCATTTATGTCTCAGAAGATGATGCACGTGCAGCTGCAGCAATAATTAAAAATATTGAAACTTACGAACGTCTTGTGATGAATAAGAAACTAATCAAGCGTCCAAGAAAATGGATAACCAAAGGAAGTGAATATGAAGTTAATTTGGGAATTCCACCGGAAACATCTGAAGTAGCAGATGTGGAAATTCAGACGGTCTATCCAATGAGACAGTCGAGAGTTAAATTTGAAATGCGTTATACATCGGATGTTCGTGATGGTTATGCTGAATTGATTGCAGGCGAAGCTAGATTCAAGAATGTAGAACAATTAACGGTAAATGTGGGTACTCAATCAGCACCAGCAACGGTTACATTGGAACAACAAACTGACCCGACATTTCCATCAAATGCTTGGTCACAATATTTGTATGAAATTAAAGAAGGTAACGTAGTTTGTTTTGTTTATATTAGTGACGTCAGTTAAGTTTTCACTTACCGTATTATGTATGTTTTTATTTGTTGTAACATAGAACAAGACGGACTTGATGAATCATCTGAAGACGAGCAAGAAAAAGGAAAATCTGCTGCCACTAGTAAAACTGTCACCCCATCTACAGAGGCCGAAAAAGAAACAAAGCCTCCACCCGAAGTTTCCGAGCAAATAAAGTATCTATTGAGTGTACTGGAATTTAATCAAATCGATATGTACAGGTAAATAATAAAATAACAATGCAATTAAAATTTATAAGTACTCAAAATGTTTCTTGAATTAAAAGCTTTATTCTGTTAGCCTTTAAAAAAAAATTTAAGTTTTCGTGTTGGGCGCCATTTAGTACAACTTACCTACGACTTGCATCACTATTCTTATGCTGTTTTGCAACTCCTGTTTTTTTTTAATTTTTTGTATAGAAACGATTATCCCAAAATATCGACAGCTCCAATTCAAATATTCACAAACCCCTACCTCAAAGAGATATTTTGCTTTGCTAATATTGCCAAGAGCAATAAACGTTATGTGTCAGCTGTTGATTGGTATCCTCATTTGACAGGAATAGTAGTTGCTTCTTATGCTTTCACCACAAAAGTAACACAAGAAAAAGGTAAAACAAAAGTTTGTTTCACCATCATCATGACTACAGTTATTATTATTTCAGTACAACCTACAGAAAAAATTGATTCAGTTCAGAGAGCAATTCTTCAGCCTAATCCAATTCTGATGTGGAGCTTTACGGACAGCTTAAACTTTAAATTAGAATTTGAAGCACCTCGTGAAGTAACATCCCTATCCTTTTGTCCATACGATCGAAATATTCTAATTGGTGGAACAATTAGTGGACAAATAATTATTTGGGATCTTCAAGACCGTACAAGAAATCTTGAGGAAGAAGAGCATCTTACTGCTGAAGAGGCAAGCAATCGGGAGCTTATTAGTGAATTTCTCGCTTGGACAATCCAATATAACGAAGGTACATGGGTATTTCCCGCCGCCATTAGTGCTCTTGATGCTTCACAAACAGATGCTGTAACTGAAATTAGATGGCTAAGTCGCAATCACTATATTTCCTCAAACGGCAGAATACATGAGAACTATTTGAAGACAAGTAAAAGTCGATACTTTTTAACCATCTCTGTCGATGGTTCGGTAGCATATTGGAATCTAGATTATAATCCGGGAAATGTAGCTAGGGCTGCAAGTAAAAAAAACCTACCTCCAGCATTGACAAAAGATGAATCGGTCTTTAAAAAATTAGATAAATACATAAAACCTGTATTTGTAGTCACTTATCAGGAGCCCTTAACGTCAATTGTTTGCGATGAAGCTATCTTCTCACATACCCCTCAGCTGACAGCTGAAAATAGTTATCATCCTAACGATATTGAGGAAAGAAATTATCCGGTTATAGTAGAAGAGGCGGTAGATCAACCCATATTTCGCAACCAGTTTATTGTTGGATCATTTTTTGGAAGAATTGAAAGTTTAACTTTTGAAGGCAGCGAATCGGGTTCAGACATAAATAGTGAAAACATAACCTCCCCGGCGTACAGTTTTGCCAGGGTTCATGACGGACCTGTTGTTGCTCTGAAGAAAAATCCTTTCTATCAGGAAATATTTGTATCGATTGGAAGAAATATTATGGCCATATGGCGAGAAGATTTTCCCTTTACACCGATTATGTGGCGTGTTCGACCAAACGCATTAACAGCTGTAGAATGGAGCACGGACAGACCGGCTGTTTTGTTTCTAACCCGAAGTGATGGAAGCTTTGAAGCTTGGGATTTATTAGGTGAGAACTAAAGAAATAGAGTAATAAAAGGTGGGCTTAAAGTTGACACCACCAAAGTTTAATTTACAAATGTCAAAATAGAATTGACACTTGCCGTCATTTGCAAAAACTGTATCATCTTCCCATTGATTATGACAGCTTCTCCGACACACATTGTAACTTTTATTTAATGGTGATGCTTAAAATTTGTTTTCAGCTAGGGATGACGACGCATGTTTAATTGAAGTATTGGGTGGAGGGATTATAACAGCATTATCTGAGCATAGAGCTGCTGTCCCAAATAAAGTCATAAGCATTGGCGATTACAATAGTAGCTTTCGGATGGTAGCTTTACCTGAAGGATTTTATAAGCCCGTTCCTAACGAGTTGCAGGTACGAAATGATCTTTTTGTTGCTGAGAAACTTTAAACTATTTCTTCAAATATTGAAATATTAACCATTTGTTTAATTAGCTCCTTCAAAACTTTGTCGAAAAGGAGATATCCCGTAAGAAATCAATTCAAAGTTGGCAGCAGAATTGGTATACTCAAAATGCCGACATCATAGAAGAAAGAAAAAGGTCGAAAGCATCTGCTGCAAAAGATCTAGAACGCTTGCGTTTGGAGGCTGAAGATGCCAAAAAAATGACACAAACTCCTGAAGACAAAAAGTAAGTATTATTACTAACTCAAAACTCAATGACTAATATTTCTGTAACAGTGAACCATTGGTTACAAAATCTGCTACTCACTATGATTTCGAAGAAAAACTTGACAAAAAATGGGATGAATTGAATCTCAAACGTCTAATACGTAATTTAATGGCTCGCAAAAGGATGGACCCAGAAAAACTTGAGCGTGAAACAGCTCTGGAAAAAGACCGTCTTCGTTATGAAGAACGAAAGAAGGCATCTATCAACGAAGCCATAGCCAAAGTAAGTGAAGAAATAGCTGCTATTCGTGCAAGACTTCTTCCAGTCGAAAAAGAAGACGTCCAACTCTCCGATACTATTGCAGCTTCTGTAAAAAATATTTTAAAAGTTGCACCAAGTTATGCTGATGTAGAATTGGAGGCGAAAACTTTCCTTGATGAAAGTCCTCCTATTCCAACAATACCATATGATACGATTATGGCTCGGTGCGATGAACGGCGTGAGTTGTTGAACAAGGTCTTAGGTATGCCATATCATCGTACTCTTCATTGTGAGAAAGAAAGGGCTTCAGGTGGTTATAAGGAATGGGATTATGGCTATGATGAATTCTTTCGAACTCTTGAAGAATCAAAGAGGACAAGTAATACAAAATCCAGTCCAGAGCCTTCTTCTGTACCGCAAATTTCTTACAGTGATCTAGACTTGGTTCCTACAAAGGATTTGGAAGCATTATAATAATTTTATTTGTTGCCATCATCATCATCATCAGGGGTGGAATCGGCTAAAGCGATAATTGACTATCAAATTTTTGATAGTCAAATCGACTATCACCGAGTTTCCCGTCTGTGTAAACTGATTCAATTCAATTCAATTCGATTGAACAATTTCAGAATATAATTGCCACAATTCATTGTTGCCATGGTAAAATTTTAAATTGATTTCTTTAAAATATCTAAATAAAAGTATTAAATTGTCTGTGTTTTAATAACATTCTTAATTTTCTTATGCTTTTTCGAATGTCGTAAGCTTTGACCGTCACAAGAAAGTGTTTTTGTACTTAAAAAAGGTAACTGACAAAATTTTCCATTCGTTTTTTGTAAGCGTCTGGTAGCTCTACTCAGAAACGACATGTTTGTAGGAAAACGACTATCAAATTTTTTTAGCGACAGCTTTTTAGGTATCAATTTGACTATCACCTTACACAGATCAAATTCGATTATTTTGACTGTCAACAATCAACAATCACCTTAGCCGATTCCACCCCAGATCTAATAAATTACCATGAGTACATCACGCAATTGATTGTATAGGAACTTATATGGTTTCTTTGAATTCGGTATGTGGGACATGCATAGACATGTGATGAGAGAGGTTCTTCTTATTGATGGGTTTTTGATCCAAGACGTGCACAATTTGACAAATTGTGCATTAAAATTATCTGATATTTTACTAACACATAAACGTGTAAAGAATTATAAATTCAAATAATTTATATACATACGTCTTGGATCTTAAAAACAATTTGTGCATAATAAAATACATGGAAAGATATGCATGAGGAAGAGTTGAGGTATAAGTATCTACGTTCGATAAAAAGTGTTATAAAATAGTTCAATAACTGGATTGGAAAATAAATGCCTTTAAGATATACATAAAAGAAAGGTAAGTACTTGATTATAAAAAAGTTGAAATTGAAGAGTAATGCATAGAATACTAATTCAATATCGTTCATTTCTAAAATATCGAATGAAAAGGGTGTTCCTGAATTGTATGAATTCTATAATTAATATCTACCATGATCGGTAGATGGAAATAGATAACAACCTAGTTTTATAAGATTGAAAGATTTTTTAAAGAAATACAATTTACCGAACAGACAAGCGAAATATTGAAAGAAATATTTTTAAAAAATTTCAACTACAGACTTTTCTACAAAGACGCCTGGCGGTATGGTTCTCCACCAGTAGCTGCGGAATTTTTTTATTTTGAGCAATTTTTTGTTCGAGTCTTACATTGTAGTCCAACCAAACCTATTGCAAATAAAAACTTCTTTAATGGAAACTACAAATTTTTATCAACAAACCTTATGCGAATCTTTTCCTTCACAAAACGGAGGTCCAAGAGTGTTCAGTTCTTCTGCAAAACTCTGCCAATAATCTTTTTGGTTCCTTTTTGTTGAACAGAACACTCCTATGCTGCAAGCCATATCGGGATTTGTTTCCATTAATTGCACCAGCCTAGCAAATTGAATGCATTTGCCCTTTAAAATATATTTTTTCATTTTCTTTTTTTGTTATATAATAATATAAAAATTACCTTTCTCTTTTATGACTTATTTTAACAAACAAACGGAAAAATCTGAATTCGCTAGGGTTATCACTGATTCGATAGAATTTGACATTTTGAGCCGTTAAATTAGCGAACACTCGCTAATAATAATTTAGCGATAACCAAATTCGATAATGTTTTGACATTTGAAGCGAATTTAATTTAAGCGAATCAATACTCATGTCATAATAAAAAATTATCGAATTCGCAAGTTTTTAAGCTCGCTTCGCTACTCATAATTAGGGCCTAAATAAGAATCAAAATGCAAAAGAATTTCGTTAAAAAAAAAATAACTAAGATGACATAGGAAGGAAATTTACTTCTTCATAATTACTAAACTCCCTCCTACTGGTTATGGAGATATAGTATTGAAATTAAATATCATATATTGCAGTAGCCTTCACAACGGAAATACCAAGTATTTTGTTATACTTGTCATTGTCACTCAAAAGATTTATGAGTGATTTGTCACCTATTAACAGTTAAAGGTATATTTGGGTAAGTCAAAATTAAGAGATAATTGGCAAACAAAGTTCCACAGTAATTTAAATAAAAAATATGTGCAAATATGTACTTATCATTTTGTCAAGAAAGGAATTATTAAGATTCAGAAAAACTTATGGAAGTTTGACAGACAGATATCAATATGACTTCCACCACAAAAGTTCAAAAGTACATAAATATTTTCAAGCATTTCTGGGAGATATTTTGGTGATACGTCAAATTTTTACCGTTATGAGCTTTTTTGGGTTGGGTTTCATTCCACCTGACTGAACTGAAAGATATGTGTGTTATGTATTTCCAAATGAAGTTTTCAATTTTAGGAAAATTTTGTGTGACATGAATAAATAAGGCTGTTATTTATTTGAATTTACGATAATCCGATTCAGCGTTCATTCTTATGTTAAGAATATAAAAGATATTCATTTTCATAACAAGTCTTTACGGCTGAATTGAGAATCGCTTTTTATTCTCGAAGATCGTAGAGATAAAAACATTACTAAATAGGGATTTTTTTTAATAGAAGCAATTTAGGTACAATGTAGTACCCGTGGCATGATGGTTAGTGCGTTGGGCTGTAATGCCAGAGGTCTTGGGTTCGATCCCTGCCTATGCTATCTAAAGTTTTTTTCACGGGTTCTGCCTCTTGCGAGGAATTGACAAATTCTCCAAGAGTGATTCTTGTCATAAAAAGTTCTTTTTCAAATAAGCCGTTCGGATTCTGCTTAAAACTGTAGGTCCCCTCCATCCCTGACAACAGTACTCGCACACAGGAATGGTTGAGAGTTGTAAGTCACTAGGCCCTAGTTCTCAACGGACTGTTGCGCCACACAATTTATTTTTATAATTTAGATACTTGATATTTCAAAAATGTGATTTATTTTTATTTGACGAACTAGAATAATCAGGCTTGTCACGAATTCCATCGTAATCGGAAACTTTTACGAATTCCGAAAAACCGTGCCATGAAATCCGTTCGTAATGGAAACTTGTATGAGATTTTCCACTACGAACGTATTTTGCAATAGTGTTTTTGGGATTCGTACGATTTTCTGATTAAGATGGAGTTTGTAATAGGGCTGAATATTAATCCAATTTTATTAAAAAAGGTATATGTATATGAACACATCTAAAAAGTGACAGTTCAATAAACTAAATCTGGGGACCGGATTGGCTGCGTTCCATCACCTGTTGGGTAGACTGTCCTGGATAGGTCAATTTTAAGATATGGTATTTAACCAGTTGGATAGTTAAATTGTTTAAGTTTTTGTTTTAATAAAGTCTAATTAAGGTTATTTTATCAATCTGAATTCTGAAAAATTAGGCGACAAAAAGTTTCTTCATCGTGTATTCTATATGTATATATAAAACTTCAAATATTATTTTAGCTAACATCTTTTATTCTTTTTTTACCAAAAATTATAAAAATTTAAAATCAGTTTTAAGATTCCTTCAAATTCAATCATATGTTAAATCAGCTGTTCTGTCAGATAGCCACACTTCTCAGAAAATGAGAACTGAGATGATGTCTTGTAAGTCCAAAGAAACAGTCTGAGTTTATGGCGGTGCCCAGGCAAAGTCTTCAACTACCTCAAAGTTATACCTATCCATGGTGACGTTTTGTCCAAAACGTTGTCGATCAATGTCCTTTCTTTATGGCAGCATAAACTTGGTCTTGCCCTTATTGACCACTAAACCCATCTTCTCCGCTTCCGTCTAAATGTTCGAAAACGCACCACATCACGCTTTAATATTTCAAAAAAGCGTCCAAAGGTTTTTCTCAAAATCCACCTCTGGTTACCAGCTCCTACTTTCACCTCTCCGAGGTGAACATCGGTAACCTTTTATCTCAGTGAAAGATTGTTGGTGGTAATAAACGAGATGAGGGGGGGGGGAGTTGAGATGTTTCCACTAAGGCACCTCTCTTTTTATCCAGACTGATTAAACGCAGCCACTACTGTCAAATGTCAGAAAATCAAAAGGTAATATTGACTTAGCAAGTTATTACAAGTCTAATTAGCCATTTTGTGATTTTAATTATAGTTAAGTGTTAAGAAATAGTAAGATGCTAAAATCTTTTAAAATTCTTTTTAACTTAACATTTTACTACATCCCTTTAAATTTGATGTGATTCCGAAAATATCAACGCTCCTATATAAGATACATAAGCAAGAGTCAAAACTTTCTTCTCATACACAAACGAATGAAAACCCGAATTCCAAGTGAGTCCCATTTACTCAAGTTTCCCTTAAAAAATAATTTCTTTGATTTGACATCACTTGATGCCCACTTTCTGCATCGCATTGAAGAAATCAGGGAGTGCACAAAATCAATCTTTGTCGATGTCTTCCGTAACACATTTTTCTATATTTCAAATTTTTCATGTGGTATGTACATATGATGGTAATAAAAATGGTATAGTATATTAAAAATAATTAATTTATTTATCGAATCATCTAAAATCCCCAAACACGATAACCTCAGACTCAGTTCAAGACGTTTAATAATCTTGTTCGCAAGTATGAATATCGATATTCGTAACATATACCAACATTTATCATACTCCTCCTCATAATCATCATTTTATATAAACATTATTATTGAAGGCTGGAATTTTGTAAATCATTGATTACTTAAACATCTCTCTATCAAGTCAAACAAATTTACTTATCTCTTATTATTAATTAATGTCTGAAGAAATTCCAAAACTAATACAAGAAAGTGTGGTATGTCTTTGTCACATTGCATCGCCATCGCACTGGTGTTGATCGCTGTTGGGGTGACATTTATTTTTGCATTTAACTTGACTTGACTCTTTTAATAAAATTGCTTAACTGTATTAAAATCAAATTAGTTTTAATTATGTTGATTGATAAAATGTATATACAAAAATTGTAAAAGTATCACATAATTTCTACTTTATACAAAAAATGTAAATCATATTGTATCTACATCTTTTATAAATACTCCTACATATACGAGTATATACATATGTACATACATATGTACATACGTATCTATGTTAGATTCAGCAAAATTTAAAACTTTTATTTTTATGATGAAAATGAAAAGTAATATCAAAAAACCTGTCCCTGGGGTGAGAGAGATTTCAAGGATAACATCTCATTTGCACGTAATTGCCCATGTTGCTTTGTATGATGGTAAAATATACAAACAAATATATATATATATATATCTTTTATTTAACCGGTCAGTTTGTATATTTTGCCGGTGACCAATATCGCAAAACAAAATTAACTAGGTAACTGGGTGGGTATGTGTGGTAAAAAAAAGTAGATATTTTAAGAAACATTTTGTGGCCTTTTGTTATATATTAATCTTTCTTTTGCACGTCCGTTGTCGACGTCGCCGTCGCGTCGTCGTCGTCATGCGTCGTTGCCAGATCTTAAGCTGGAGCTAGAGCTGAAGACCATCTTCTCTTTAAACAGGACTGTCAAGTTGTATGATTTTAGATTTGGTATAGGTAAATTGTCTTATGTAATAAAAATAGCAGGCTTTCAAACAAGTTAGGCAATTTAGTTAACATATAAAAATAAATATATTATGGACTTTGTGAATGCTTAGAAAATCATATTCAACTTTTAATTCAGTGAGCTTAAATATTTAAGATTCATACATATGCCAATAAATGGACCTTACATTTTGTTTGTTTTGCAAATAAACACACTTATTATTGAGATTTTTCGTGCCTTGCCATCTTGTCAATCATGTTTTTATCTATTTAAGAAGTCCTAAGAGGGGGCTGAATAAACTAAGACATGTGTTCAGGTATTTCTTCAATAGAAACATCCAAGTTAGAGAAGAACTTATCGAGCTCAGCTCAGAGGAGGCCAACTTCAAAAGAGTAAATTATTTATTTTTTACCTTCAAAATAATTAAATGTCTTTTTGATAGAAAAATGACACAAAGTTCCAAAAAAGAATCATTTTTAAATTACGTACGTACATATGTTCTTCACTCCAAAACTGAAATGGTTGAATTGAAATTCATATAACCAAAATTATGAAAATAAGTAAGACATAAAAACCTTTTATAAAGTGTCTTAAGCTAAGTGTACACGATTGCCAGATCTGCAAATATTGCCAGATCTGTCACTGAAAAATTTGTCTCGAATGGCTGACAATCGTGTACACACCAAATTAATTTGCGGACAAATGGTTTGGCTCCTAATTTGCAGACAAATATCTGCCAATTAATTTGTAGATATCTGGCAATTGTCTACACGCAAGCTGACAACCGTGTACACACCAAATTGATTTGCAGAAAAATTTGTTCATCAATCATGTTGAAGACAAATGAATTTGCAGATGTGGCAATCGTGTGTACACAAAATTCATTGGGAGATCACCAAATTTTTTTCATTTTCTGACGTTTCTGCAAACGTCTGACAATGAATAAATTTGCAGATGCCGTTTGAGGAACATTTGCAAATTTATTCATTGGCAGACAAATTTGGCGAAAACTACAAGGTACATTTTTTGTGTGTACACGGTTGACAGAAAATCTACAAATGTTTGCAAATCTATTGCTAGCTATTTGGCCAAATTAGTTTGTCGACATTGTCAGACAAATATTTGGCAACAGATTTGCAGATGTTTGTAGATATCTGCAAACCGTGTACACACAAATTAAATTTTCAGGTCATTGTCAGCTCATTTTCATACATTGTCAGACGTTTGCAGATCTGACAATGATTGTCAGACCTGGCAATCGTGTACACTAAGCTTTACAATGCTAAATCCAGCGCTTAATTAAGCTGCAAAAATGTATTATGAGTCATTCCGAACATTAATAAGGCGGGATTTATTAACATATTCTGATTTTTATCGTATGTCACGAAGTATGTAAGTAAGTAAAGGGGTTGAAATTTTAGTAAGTTTAAAATTATACATGCGTACATAGCTTAAGAATGTTTTTATGATCAAACTGAATGGAATGTTAAGGATTTGTTAACATCCATTTTGTTTTGTTCTCCGCACCTATACACATGTACCATGCCAAGCTGTTACTTTGCATTGTGTGAAACAGTATGACAATGTTCACATTATTGGACTCTTTTAAAGGTACTCATTAAAATCATTGCAAATCTCTTTTTAACTTTCCATTGGTATAATTGTTATGAGACGTCACAATAAGCCTCCTCAACAAAACCCAATGTGAACACCAACTTGAGATATATGACATTCGGACCGCCATCTTTAATTTTTGACACTTTCTATTTAAAAAAAAAAAAAATGTCATACATGTGTGTACTTTAAGACACTTAAAACGAATTGGAGCAAGATGGTCATCGTTGATCTTTACCTGGGTATCTGGTTAGATCAGTATTTATATTTCGACAGACATATAAATGCTGCTACGACTTGGGCCAGAGGAAGCCTTCGCTCTGACGAAATGGCTGTTTTACAGCAGTCGGCTTGACCCCAGAGTGAAGGTAATTTGCTACATGGACCTCATACGGCCGATGATCGTTTATGGTTGTCCTGGGTGGTTCAACGTTGCCCCTTCCCAGATGGAGAAGTTTCGGTTGTTCGAGTGGCAGTGTTTACGACACTGTACCGGCTTATATCGAACAGCCGAATCTTCTTACGTGCATTACTATTCCAACAAAGTCCTATACAACGGGGCTCGAATCAACAGAATTGACAATTTCGTGATAAAACTCGTTCGAGGTCACATTGCAAGAGCTATGTCTTCGACCAACAATTTAATTTTCGGGGCGTTCTATTCGAACGACGAATATTTTGAGAGTGCACGCTTGAGCGGCTTCTTTCCACCAGAAGCGTTCCTCTTCTTAGATAAATGCGGTCTGATACAGGATAGATTGGCAGTTCCGTTAATCTACCACGTCATACGACGAACCGTGGATAGGCGGCTCCTGTACAATCGGGAAGTCATGGCACAAGACGGAGCAGAGCTCCTTCGGTTCAGTAGGGCTGTGTCCGAACGGGACCGAACTGATAGGGTGAAGCAGGAGAACCAGTTTTGGTGGCTTCAA
Organism: Eupeodes luniger; assembly: GCA_951509635.1. Lineage (NCBI taxonomy): Eukaryota > Metazoa > Arthropoda > Insecta > Diptera > Syrphidae > Eupeodes > Eupeodes luniger. Next base: position 125,982,862 of record OX608074.1, read on the forward strand.
TCGGCACTTGATAGTGGGTAGTCGGGATGGGGTTTTACGGCTTACATACTTGTTTTATAGTTTAAGGGTTTAGTTTTAAGTAGAATAGGCATGGTGGCACAAAAAAAAATAATTACAAAAAAAAAAAAAAAAAAAACATGGAATAAGGAAAAAAAATGTTAGATAGTTAGATTTTCTGCTGTCGTTGTTCTAGTTTTAAGTAGTTTATAGGTAGTCTATGTTAGTTTTAAGTTTTATGTTAAGGACCTTAGTTAAAGTTGTTTTTAAGTAAAAATAAAAAAATGATATTGAAACTGTTTTTTTTTTATTTTATAATAATAAAAAAATAAATAAAATTGAATTCTAGTAAAATAGATCTTAGGGCCGAAAGGCATTAGTATTAAGTGTTATAGTTTAACTAAGAGTGTCCGTATGGGACCAGTAAGTTAGTTGTAAGTTATGGTTAATTAGGCTAGTTTTATGAATTTTTGTCTAGCTTTAAGATAGGTTTAAGATTGAAGTAATAAAAATGAATTTAAAAAAAAAAGAAAAAAAGTGCGTTGGACTGTCATGCCAAAGGTCTTGGGTTCGAGCCCTGCCTATGCCATCTAAAGTTTTTTTTTTTCACGGGCACTGCCTCTTGCGAGGAATTGACAAATTTTCCAAGAGTAATTCTTGTCATGAAAAGTGCTTTCTCAAATTAGCCATTCGGATTCGGCTTAAAACTGTAGGTCCCCTCCATGGTTAAATTAAACGATATAGATTGGTTAATATTAATCATGTAGGTTGGTTAATTTCAGCAGAGAGTTTAGTTAATTAAAACCGAGTAAGTTGGTTACAATAACCCAATTAGTTTGGTTAGTAAAAACAGAGTAGGCTGGTAAATATTAACAGAGTAGGTTGGCTAATTTCAACATAGTCGGTTCAGTATACATATAAAGCAGAATAGATTGTTTAAATACAACTAAGTCAATCAGCTAAATTCTCACAAGTTGTTTGCTATTTCATCTAGGAAAGTTTTAAAATTAACCGAGCTGCTTGGTTGATATTAACAACATGGTTGGCTTAAATGAAACAAACAAATCGGGTATAAACTGCTGAGTGAATCGGTTGTTTTTTGCAGACTTAACTTGTCTGCATCTATAGAAGTACCTTTTTAAGAGTAAATGAACCTTAATCGTGTTCTTGGTTGTTTTTAAGCGATTTGTCCTTAATTCAGTTAACTCTACTAATTTCTGCAGAGTTACCCTATAGGTGCTATATTAACAGTGTTAGTTGGTTATTTTAAACCAAGATTTGGTTTATTTTAACTCTGCAATGTTTTTGCGTGTAGGCTATTGAATTATTGATTTGAACGCTTTTGACTGAGATCTACTCAACAAAAAATCATAAATGACAGGAACATTGGCTCTTGTATTATTTGGCCGTCAATCTTTACCTTACTAAGTGTTTTGACTTGCGTTACGCACAATTATTTTCAAGTTACTTACATGAGATTAAGTGTCTTTAAAATTTTCTTTTTTTCTTAGAGTACTTAGACTACATACTTGGGCAAGCCACCAAAACTTTCCGATCTGTAAAATGAACTGTCATTAATATTAACCACCTTTTGAGGTATCATAATCGAAGTTAATTTCTTTAGAGAAATCTAAGTATAGTAACAAAAGATTTAAAGACCAAAAAACCCCAATCTCAATTGAAATCAGGAAACAACCTACAACAAGTCTTGTTTTAATATACATACATATCTACACAGGTATATACTTTCTTTAAATGATTGCCCCATATTTCCTGACACATGCGGAACCTTATTCTCAATACCCGTATACCCGTATCCACATGAATAGCCTAAAGCGAATAGAGGGTGCCAAATGCACGTATGCCATACATTTTTATTAACTAACGAAATGCAATAAACTCAATACGACCTGCCACAAATGTTGCTGACCAGCTTTATTATGGCATACCAATATCATTAGTTTGTGCAGTTACTATAATATAGTAACTGTATATTATATTTTATATCGATTTCATTCAAGGTTTCTGATCGTCAATAAAAACAACAACACTAATGAAAATCCATCCAAGTCACTGATGCCAATACACAATTCGATAATGTAACTAGATTCTTTTCACTTGCAATGAAACAACAACAACAACAACAAACACAACAAAATGATGCACGTAAAACCAGATTCTGGATGAAAGTAACGACGTTTTCAATTGGCAATCTGGAATTGTTCTTCGATTCGGAATCCCAATTGAACAGTTTTTTTTTTATTCCGAAGAATCTGAAGTTTGGTGAGAATGTATTGGTTGAGTATGACATGTGTCACATATATGTGTATTCGCGCTAAATTTTATTTTGTTTTTGTGCTGCAAACATGGAGGAAGTGACATTTAAATTTTATGAATGTGTGAGTGATTCTGCTTCTGATTCTGTTTTAAAAACCAGAAGGGAAATTCTCTTCTTTTCAGAATCAGAACTGTCACTTTTGCCCAATTGAACGCATTCAGAATGCTTTTTTTCACTTCCAGATTGCCAATTGAAAACGACGTAAAAGTTGGAATCTCTGCCTCGAGGTAATTGGCTCAGACATAAAGTCAGATCATAACTTTTTAACTCAAAGTAATGTGTACTTTTACGCACATGCAAGATAGATACTCGAATTTATAGATAGAAATATGTACATAGATACGTATGTACATGCATAAGTTGATATACAAAATGTATATAGATATTTAATACAAAAAAACAACTTGTTGACTTGGTTAGATACATGTTATGGAGCTTGGGTGTTGGCATTGTGATTTTTATTATTTTTATGGGTTTGGCATTTAATTGCTTACGTTAAGTCTGTTCCTGTACTTTCTGCAACGAAATTCATAGCTAAAATATATAAAAATAAGTTGTGAAAAAACCATAATAACACGGAGATTCAGAGATTAGAAAATAAACTGTGTGAGATCATATTTTGCATAAAATTTCTACGATGGTGTTCCCCAGGACAACCACCTAGGTCCTCTTCTTTTTAGTCTAGTTTAAAAAACTTCTTTGTAATAAATATAGGCATATTCAAATGCCAGTGAATTACTTCTTCACTAAAGTATATTTAGTATTCAATAGTCTATAATCTTCTCAATAAGACTACCAAGTCCTCTTGTGGAGTCTTTTTACAAGCTTGGTTCTTATGTGGTCAGGAATTTACATTACTTCTAAGTAATGATTACTTCTAAGTAATGGTGTTTTATTAAATAGAAAGCCAATTTATACTTCAGTTTTGAAAAATGGTAATATTTATTTAAAAAGATATTATCAATCGTAAATTGTATCCCGAGTTTTGAACTTTTTTAAATTTTTCGGCATGCATTTCAACTAATAAAGAAATGCTGCTAATGTCTGAAGAAACGTATAGCCTAGCTTAAATATTTATGTATTGTTTTTGTATCATATTATTGTCCAGATAGTAATTGCATTTTGGATAACATAATAATAAAAATAACGAATTTCAGCTTTAAGGTCTTGAATAAAAAGCGTTAGTAGTGGCTATATTTTCCACGTGGCTCACAAAAGTCTAAAGTAATTGAGAAATAACATGGCCTGAAAAATGTTCATGCAAAGCATGTACATTTTTGTGGTACATTCTCAAAATTTAATTTAATATGTTGAAGCGTGTGTTTTTAGTAAAGATGTGGTTTTTGCTTTTTAGTGACAGATGCCCAAATCAGATTCCCGATTCTTATTAGACAAACAAAATATTGTAAATTATAATGGGTCCGATTTGTCGAATTGTACATTTTTATATTCCTTGACGTTTCAAGGACATTAGAATCTAAAGAATCTAATTTTTAGAGTGATTCCTGCGTGTAATTTCGGAATACCACTTTTCGTCTTCCATATGTCAAGAACTAGTAGAGACATCGATAGATGAGGAAAGAACTTTGAAAAAAATTAAGTAAATGGTTCTTGATGAAAAAACAATTATTGATTTTTAAGTTTTAATGCAATTCCACCAATTCTTTTGAAGAAATGTGCCTCTCTTGGGAACGGTGAAATTCTTTCAGTGGGGAAAAAATCATTTCTTTTTCCAATTCATAAAAAATGGTCCTAAACATGAAGTAAATAACTACCGTCATATTTGTAAAATATCAAGTATACCGCAACTTTTCGAGACAATTATATGAGAAAAGTTGACATTTCTCCTTAAGGAGCATATTTCATCTTTTCAACATGGATTTATTGCAGGAAGATACACAACCACTAATCTTTCTATCTTTTCCAATTTTCCTTTCCTTTTAAATAAACTCGAAGAGGGCTACCAAATATGTATAAATGTTATTTATACTGATTTTGCAAAGGCTTTTGATAGAGTTATTCATACTATTTTGAATGGAAAACCGAAACTACATATTTGGTTTTCACTCAAATATGTTGAAATGGTTGGAGTCCTATCTAAGGGGTCGTGTACAATTCGTTTGTATTTATCAAGTGCTCTCTAGTCCAATTATAGTTACCTCTGGTGTCCCGCAAGGAAGTCATCTTGGTCCCCCTCTTTTTTTAATATTTATCAACGACTTGGCTGATATCTTCTTAAATTCTAATAGACTTTTATTTGCAGATGATTTAAAGTTTTTCAGATGCATACATTCTTTAAATGATTGTATTCTTTTGCAAAATGATCTCCGAAAGTTAACAGAATGGTGTTCAACGAACCAATTATTCTTGAACGTTAATAAATGTCAAATTTTTTCCTTTTGTCTCAATTTTTCGAAAATTCCTTTTGAATACAAAGTTAATAACTTTGTTCTTGAAAGAGTTTTTTGAGAAAAAGGACTTTGGTGTATTGTTTGATACAAAACTTAACTTTAGCAAGCATATACAATATATTGTAGCTAAATCCAATTCAATGCTTTTTATTAAACTTAATTCAAAAGACAATTTTGAGTTAAATATCTTTGCGAATAAAAGGAGGTACAGACTTTCCAAGTTGTTTCATGTCAAAGAAATATACATAGTTGATAATGTTTTTCAATATTTAAAGACAGTGGTGCAAAATTTTAAACGATTTAGTAAAATGTTGAAGCTATTCTTAGCAACTTACTTAGCTTAAAAAGATGATTTACATAGTTTTAAACGATTTTAACATCTTACTTTCTCTTAACAATTTGCTAAAGTTAAAATTACGGAATGGCTACTTTAACTTTTAGAAATTTGCTAAATTCATATGATATTTGTGCAATTATTTTTATAAGAGCACTGGATGGAATGGTGCAGTTCACAATTGGGAACTGCAGTTAATAGGTCCGTTTAAGTGTATTTGCTTTATATATTTTCACAAACTGTCACTTTTTAGGCATGTTTGGATACAAAATAAATAAATTACGTTGCGCAACAGTCCGTTGAGAACTAGGGAATAGTGACTTACAATTTTCAACGACTCCTGTGTGCGAGTACTGTTATCAGGGATGGCACCCAAGACCTCTGGCATGACAGTCCAACGCACTCACCATCATGCCACGGGTATTACAGGCATGTTTGGATTTGGATGCTTGTTTTTTAATAAAAGGCAATTCGAAATTTTAAATTTTGGAGTCCTTTAGTAAATTGCTAAATATTTAGCAAATTGCTAACTAATAGTAAATGTAAATTGTTTAGCCCTTAACAATAGGTTGTTACAAATTTTACGCCAATGTTTTCCTACAAAAATATATTGATTTAACTCCTTGAATATATCTCCACAGAAAACAGCTTAAATTTGTTGTTACATATCTTATCTTACAATTTATCTTAATAATAAATTTAACTTGTTATGAAAAATACCATTTGACAATTTTTAACGAGTTCCAATGGGAAGTTATCAGTGTGGGTAGAATTCCAACCTCTTTTTTTAATTTTACCATTCCACATTCTTGATGTGCGGTCAAAAAAAAGAACCTCTATACTTGCGTCCGAAATTGGGCTCAAGGATAAACTGGTGAGAATTCCTGGAAGTGCAAGTATTATTTGACAGAACAATGATTGTAAAATTATCGGTAAAACAACGAAAAGCATGAAACATTGTGATGGAGTTCGAGCGATCAGAGCTTTTTAAGAGATTTAAACTTGATTTTGGGCACCTGCCTGAATCTAGATGTGCTTGTAATATTCAAGTTTTGGACGAATGAAGGTTTGTAAATTACAGCCAGATCGGAAGGGGTGAACAATTTCTTGCACTGTCGAAGAAAGCGGCATCGGGGTGGGTTACGTTTAAATTAACTGCTGAACTAATATTGACAAAAAAGAATCTGATTGTTATATGTGTCTTATCTTTGTTAAAATACATTTCACCTCACTTAAAACATACAACAAAAAACAAAAGAGTAGGATTGGTTTGTATTTAGAATTATGTAAAGTGAAGGAATTTAAGTAATTAGTTTAATTGTTCTGAAATAATGACGCCACACCGACCGCCAAATCATTAGAACAAAATTAAAAACAAATAAACTTTAAGTTTGAACTTTAAACAATGTGGTTTAATTTATGTCTGACCATATTATAATGACGTTTCAATCATCAGGCCACCAGGTAACCACAAAAGTCAACCAACAAGAAGAAATAGAGGTATACGATATACGGAGGTACCTAAGTTATATACGAATATGCAAAAGCAGCTTCTTTCAACACTTGGCGTGATGCATACCAATGATTCAAAATCAATTATGCGACTTTAAGTATGTCTACCTTTGCATCCATATTGCCACGACAAAATTATAGTTATCCTAAGAATACCTGCCTGCACCTCCTATATAATTGTACCTACATTTAAAAAGTCCAAGTAGGCACTTTACCAACAACTTAACTTTAACTGTCTGCCAACAACAGAAACAGCAAACAGCGCCAGCCCAAGCCAGGTAGAAATTTTTAAAGAAATGTAAATATTCAGCACACAATTTCAAGTTGTGCGACACTTGAATCTTATGATGGTTTGGTTGGCTTTGGGCTTCTCGGGACTTCGCACTATATACATCGATGTATATATGATATAGATATTGTATCTTATTGTACATATGTATGTATGTACATATGTGTGAAAAGTAACGTTTTTCTTGTTTTTCACCACTCTTAGAGTAAACAACAAAAATTATATACTTCACTAACTTATTACCAACACTAAGCCATCTTATAACAAAAAAAAAGTGCAACAACAAATTTGTATGCCAAGCTTAACCCAAGACCGGAGAAGGGAGTCTTGAAAAGTCAGAGTCGAGTGGGATTCGAACGTAGTTTAAGTATAACCATCGAACTGTTGAGTTGAAGCAAGAGTGACGGTTGACGCGACTCATATATACATAAATATTATTATAAAATAAAATTTAATTTCATATACAAAATGAAACAATTCACTGTTTGTGCCATTGTTGCTGCATTACTTGTAGTTTCAACCAGTGAGTGTTCTTTTTTTTTTTAAATTAATATTTAATACTATTTTTCTTAAATATAACTATACTAAGTGGATTCATAAAAATTAATGGTTCTTTACGAAAAATTGCATTTGTGAAAACCATGTGAATTATTTGATTTTATTATTTCATTTTATTTATTTCGTTTTCTTAAAGTTTTAAAAGAAAAAATATTTTCATTTTAAAAGTGCATACGTGTTTTCACCTGATCTGTATTTTATTTTTTAAATTGTTGGTGAAAATAAAATATAACCTACCAGTTAATTGTGTGGTGAATAAAATCTGAGTTCCTTTTGTCTAATCTCAATGCCACGTTGACATTTGACATTGTCACTGCCTTCTTCCAAAATATTATTTTGATGAAAAAATATAAGACAGTCAAAATATTAAAGATCTATACATATTTTGGAATGATTTAAAGTTGCAAATTTTTTAAAAATAAATATCATTTATTTTACTTTTTAAAAGGACCTTTGTGATGGGTTTGAAATAAACAAAGTATCATCATAATGTACACAACCATATCATCAATTCTTAAATGGCGCCCAATGGGAAACTTTTCTTTTTTATTTTTATAAGAAAAGTCATTGAACAGTCATTAAACATCATAAAACACGGGATTAATAAGCATTTCAAAGAATTTATTGCAAAATGTTGATTTTTGAGATCAATTTTTGTTTAATTAACGAATTTAATTTTTTTAAGTTTGTTTGTTATGAAATGAAATAAAACGTCTAAAAACGTTTTTTTAATTGTTGTTTTTGTAAAATAAAATTTTCTGATTGTTAACATGAAAATTTACATGAAAACAAACAATTTACATGAAAATTTAATCTCTACACCTATGACAATCAGTTATAATATTTTAAATTCTCTTTTTGTTTAAGCTAAGTTCAAAAGCGAAAATGTTTAACGCCTCCAATAATTTAAAATATTTGTTTGCTGATTTTTTATTTGCAAATTGGTTTTCAGACGGATATAATTATAATAAAAACAAACACGTGAATCTACTTTATGACTAAAAATGATTTCTATATTAACTTTATTTCAAGTTAGTTTGTTTTTCTTAAATTCCATATTAATAAGGAATGTTTTCCCAATGCCAAAATTATCACATATTCCTAATTTAAATAGCAATAATATTGGCTTTAAACAAGCAGTTCCATATTCCATTGAGCTTATTTATTGAACTTGTTTTATTTCCTTAAAATGTCAAACTATATTGAATAGAGATCATCTGTCATGTGTCATAATTTATATGAAATAAAGCCAGTGTTACCAATATAAGAACTAAAAATTCACTAACATTACATCTAGTAGTTGAATCTTAATTACTTTTTAGAGAAGTTGTCTAATTAATTGAATCTTGAAAACATAATTATTACATTTTAAAATACATACATACAAATATGGTGATCAGAAATGATCTGTCAAACATCATTATATTCTGTCATTAAGAATAATATTTCCTATAAAATTACTCATTTCATTACCTTAAAGGTTACGTATACAATTCCAAAGCAAAAATGTGTACTCTTACAAGACTTTACGTCTGACTCTGTAAAAAACAGTAAATGTTATGAGTCAAATATCTTCCACATGTCTAGACATCATGCAAATTTATTCAACATAAATATTCTAACGTTACTAAAGATTTTAAATGTCAAACAAATTAAATAAAACCAGATATATGATTGGTACTTAATGTATTCATCATTTACAAGTTCCAACACAAGATTTTGCAAAAATGATGAAAGATTTAATCACATTGCTTAGCAACTGTAGTATTTTTTAATTATAAATTATACTAGTTTGACATTTGATAAAACCTAAAACATAAATATGAACCAGTTATGGTGCAATATACGAAAATTGATTGATTTACATTTTCGCAATAATTTGCATTCAAATTAAGTAAGAAGAACAATAAAATCTTTAAACCTGATAACAAAATAATTTTAATAAATGGAGAATACAAATAACGATCAAGGTACCATAATATTGGTTCATAATAAAGCATTTCATTCAAATAAAATAACAACAACAATAAACCACACAATATGATATTATTTCGTTTATACTTTCGTTTTCAATTCACTCAACTTGAGTTTAAGCTTGAATAACATTAAGCAATTTTATATTAGGTATATTCTCACGCAAACAACTGTCATTCAAGTTATAATATAAAAGAAACCATAAAAACCCATAATAATAGTAATCGATTGAATAAACATTATCTATGCAAATCCAATCCACTTTATTTTTTTCTTTTTTTTTTTATTGTTCAATTTTATTTCAAAACAAGATACCGGCTTTTTATTCTTTTGGAACCGGCCTTAAACATTTAGGTTATGGTTGTATTGTTTTGTTATGTAATAATTTAAATTATGTAATGTCCTATTTACTGATGCTGAATTGAGCTGGAGCTTTTAAATGATGAAATGTACATAATTTAATTTTTATTTTAAGTGCATAACATTAATTTTATTATAAATTTATGAGATCAAGTCTCGTACAAGGTACAACTGTGGAACAACACGATAACGTCAGATGAACGTGACGTCTTGACGTGGTTGTACATATGTACGTAGTGAAGTGTCAATGAATAAAAATGCACACGTAAATTGATACGTTACTCTATGTCGATGTTGCTCTAACTATAAAAATTTTCATTTTGCGCAATCCACATATTTATGCGGTGTAGACGAGTTCACGATGTTACGTATAGACGTTGTGGCGCGGCTGCGCGACTCCATGTGTATGTAACTACTTTTATGCGGAAAATGTAATTGCATCTTTGAACATCTTGCAGACCGAAGATGGAGATTTTTATAAAGAAAAATAACTTTCTATTTCGATCTATAGACAGACACGCGCAGCTTTGATGTCAACTTAATTACTCTTAAGGTCAATAACTTCGTTACAAAGTTGATGCTTTTCAATTAATTTACGCATAGTTTTTGGTTTTTTATTGGTGTATTAATTAATAATGATTTTTACATCGTCGATCAAAATATATGATATCTTTCAAGGTTTTTATATTTCTGAAAGGTTTTAATGCGTGCTTAAAGAGTAAAAGTGGATTTGTTAAGTGGGTCATTTAACAGAGCTCGAATTCAAAATGACACATGACATTGGGTGTGTTCGTTCAATCAACTCTTACATCTTAATCAGTGCTGTCATAAGTGGAGCAAAAAGAACTTGTTAGACTAGAAGCTCTGTCATTGAATTAATTATACTTCTTTTGAAATCGATAGTGTTGTTTTGCATGAGATCTTAAAATGTTGGTATTACAAATCAAAATTTTGACATACCTTGTTGTTCCAAAATTTAAAATCTTATGGAACTGTGTTGCAAATTTTCCACTACATGTATGGTTATCATTGAGCGCTTCAAAACCTGAATTGTAGTTTATTTCCAAGCATATCCAAGAAGAATTAAACGAAATAACGATTTATGTGTGTTGCAACGCAAACGTCGAAGAATATACTTTCGATAAATATTGATACTCATTACGATTTGTAATGAAATCAAATAAGAAATTATTTACATGCAAATTGTTCTATTCTGTGGGTTTAATATTATGGACTTAAATGGCGCCCAACAACGATTATGTTTCAGTTCTGTAACTGCACTCATTAATTTTGTACTTCTTTTCTCTCTTTTTAGACGCTCAAAAGGGATTCACTTGTCCTAAACCAAACGGTGAATTTGAACATTCACTTCAATGTGACAAATACTTCTCCTGTTCTGATGGCGTGGCCACCGAAAAGACCTGCCCCGATGGTTTAGTTTTCGATCCATTGATCAGGAAAATCAACAAATGTGACCAGCCCTTCAATGTTGACTGCGGAGATCGTACTGAGCTTCGTAAGTTTTTATCTATTCTAATTAATTTTCATTATACATTTTTAATATTTTCCTTTTTTTTTAATTTTTCTCTCGTGTAGAACCACCAAAATCAAATGCATTGTGCCCACGTAAGAACGGTTTCTTCCCACATCCTGATGAGACTGTTTGCAACATTTTCTACAATTGCATTGATGGTGATGCCACCGAAATGAAGTGTACTGTTGGTTTATGGTTCGATGATTATACCGGAAACTGCGTGTGGCCCGATTCCACCGGACGTACTGGTTGCATTGATGAAGCCAGTAAGTTTAACAAGAAAATAAAACTTGTAATTACTTGCTAACTTGAATTTTATCTTATAGAAAAAAGTCCCGATGGCTTTGTTTGCCCAAAGGATGCAGCTAAAACCGATCGTTCAGGAAACTCTGTTGCCCATCCTAAATACGCCCATCCTACCGATTGCCAAAAATTCTACGTGTGCTTAAACGGTGAGGAGCCACGTGATTTGGGTTGCCAGGTTGGTGAAGTGTACAACGATGAAACTGAACGTTGTGATGCTCCCGAAAATGTTCCCGGATGTGAAGATTGGTACAAAGAGGGTGATGAGAAAGATAATAAGAAAAATTAAGCTGTGAATCTGTTAATTTTTTTTTGTTTGATATAATTTTATATTTTAGTCGTAGCTGTAGTATACTCTAGAATATAATGATATATGTAGGTTTTCTAAAAAGATACACCTTTTCCTAAATTAAGATCTTAGGTTTTCTTCTAGGAGAAAAATTTATATACTTTTTTATTTTTTTTTAATATTTTATTTTTTGTTTCATTTGAAATTTTATTTTATATTTTTTTTTTGTGTCGTTGACTGCTATTTAAGAGAATAATTTTCTGTGACTGATATTTTACTTTTTATTTTTCCAACGTTTTTTTCAACAAACTGTAATTTTATTCGATTTTTTCCTATACTAAATTTATTTCTTTTTTCTCGATATTATTTCTTATTTCATTATGTTTCAAAATGTAGAACCTGTTGATCTTTTAACTTTAAATCGAAATTAAAACACTCTTTCCATGTTGGTTAAGAACTTTATGCACAATATACCTTTTATTTTCTAGCTTATTAAAAAAAGTGTACCTATACCTTACTACCTACATACATAAAACACAAATTGTTTAATATCACATAAAATCACAATTATTTTATACCTTAGACACAATAAAAAAATCGTTTTATTTTTTTTTTATAAATCGTAAAAATGTATTGGTTTTGTTTTCATTTGTTTCTTTCTTCTTACTAAATTTATCTAACTTACCAAACTTGTTTGAAATGTTTCGGGTGAGTCTCTACCTCTTCCACCTTTTTACGTTAGGTATATTTATTCTACACTTTTCCCCAATCAAATCTATTTTTTTTAATGTTTCATTACTAACTTCATTTATTTCTTAACCTATACTTGAAGTGGTAACTATCTCAAGCTCTTTAGTTTTTATAAGACCCCATACAAGACTTCGAAAAAAAGACCCTACAAAAAATATAACCACTACTGCATATTTATTTTATTATCGTTTCATAAGTTCACTCCTGAAATCTTAAAGCACACATAATTATTTTTTTTTGAACACAATCATTAACGCAAACAGGGTTGAATAGTACTTTAACCAATCTTTGATGCCTTTGCACAAAATTAGGACTTTTCAAAAGAATCTTTTCTTTTAATAGTTTTAATTTTTCATGGCGTAACTCTAATCGCTTTTTCTTTTCGAATGTCAATTAATTTAACCCATTACTTCATACAATGAAATTGTTTCAGAAATTATGTACCGAAAAAAGCACAATATACGTATATAAAGCTGTCTCCACACCAAACAAACATTTCAGGAAACGTAGTTCTATAAAAACTTTTTCTAAAATGTTTCCCATTAGTTTAAAAAAATACTTCAGAAATATTACAAAAACATTTCAGTAATGTTTTTCCGTTTTTAAAATCTTTTTTTTTTTTAATTTTTCTGAAATTTTTCAAAAATGTTTCTTTGATGTGGACACACCTTAGATATGAGTTTATTTCAGAATTTTGTCAAGGCTGTTGGAATTGCTTAGCTTAACTTAACAAGTAACAAAACGTATGAACAAAAAATATTAATTACATTTTTGTATGTAAGTATTGAGTACCTAACCTAACCCTATCTGACAAACTGTCATGCTAAATATGAAAGATTTAACCCAAAAACTGTTTCTAACGTCAAATTGTCAAGTTAAAACTCACTAAAGAAACAAATACTTTGTATGTAAAAAAGATTAACCTATTATTTGAAAACTAAAAATTCGCATTTTTAGCGATTTTAAGACATGAGTAATTTTAAACAAATCAAATCATACAATAATCAAAATTTTGGAATAAAATAAGGACTTGGAAAACTTGTCTTCAAACAATTTCATATACACTAGTGAGTCTTACGTTTTGATCAAAACTATTAAAACTTCAGAAATTTACTATTTCCCTTTAACTCCCTTAATTTTAATATTTTTATAACTAACCCTTTTAGAATTCTTTTTAACCAAAATTTCAAACTTCTTTCTAATTTGTCTTCATTTACTCTGTACTCTCAATATTCTGATACTCAAATCTGTACTCCTATTCTGTTTTTTATTATTCTATTTTGTTCTTTATTTTGTTTTTAATTTTTTGTTGTTCATTTATTGCCTATTTTCTTTGTTCAAATTTCTTTTAATTTCTATGTTTTTGTAACTTCTGCTACATATATTTATCTCTACTCAATTTTATGTGACCCTTTCCATTGTATTAACTCGATATCTCGCTATAAATTCTATCTTTCTAATTTCTTTAAAATAAGAAATAGAGGAATAAAATCAAAGAGAAATTTAAAAATATGTTTCTGTGTAATTAAATTGTATTGTGTTAATTTGTTATTATTCGTATGTGTTTTTCTATAACCTTTCTTTCAATTTTTAAGTACATAATAATGTACATATGTATTTTTACTTGCGACATATAGGAACTATGGCAAGTTTTGCATTTGTGCAAAATTTCGAACTCGAGATTTTAATCAAACATGATATTACCATGGTAGAGAAGTCGAAAAAAGTGGGTCCCGCAATTACGTCCGTCTGTCCTGTCTGTCTGTCCACGCTCCTACAGCCTAAACCATTGGGTCGATTGAGTTCAAACTGTGAAGTTAAGGTTTTGAGCAGATTCGCGTTAGGCGTTCTTTTAATTTTTTTTTAACATCAAAACTAACAGTGGCCCCCATACAATTTTTTGGTCAAAAAACGAAAATTCGAATTTTCTCAAAAACAAACCGATAGATTTTTTTTTAATTTTCTTTAAAATTCTATTTTTTAACTTGGCTTCTTTTAATAAGAAAAACATATTTTTGTATTGCTCAGGAAAGGTACCGCTCATAGAACCGTTATTTTGTTTTTTAATTTTCTCAGCAACTTATGAACTGATTTCAATAATTTTTTTTTGAACGAGCTCTTATATTGCCTTAACAATATTTGATTATCAAAAGTGCAATTTTGTTTTGTTTGGATTTTTAAAAAAATATTGATTTTTTTTTTCAAAATTCTATATCTCAAAAACGGGTCAACATTTTTGTACGAAATTCAAATGTAGAGCGTATATTTACTTACAATCACTAAACAAGTGCATACCAAAAATATTTTTAGAACAAAATTGAAAAATTTTATATTGTATAAAAAATTTATTTAAAAAAAATGCTATTACGATTTTCAAATAAAAAAATTTGAAAAATCTAGGGTTTTTTGATTTATAAAATGGCATTTAAATTTTTTGAAGACCAACTTATTTTTCAGGTAAAATTTTGAATCTTATATAGGTACTTTTTTAAACAGACTCTTTGCATACAGGAGCAAGTTCGTGCGACCCAGTCGTGCATTTTATTTTAAATTCAAATTAAAAAGAAAATAGGGTCTTCCAATTAAAGGTTTAATTGTGTAAAAAAAATCGATGTAAGTTTATTTATTTATTTATTTATTTATTTAATCAAATAATTTACAAAATAAATTTACAAATTATTTTCAATAAGGCATCAGGGCAACAAGACCATAAGTGATGCCGTCTTATAGAACATTTAAATTTAATTACAGAGTAACTTTAGCAAAGTTATTGTTGAAAGTAATGATTTTAAAGTGAAACATTTATAGTTAAAAACAAAAATATTTACATTAGATTTCATTAAATTTATTGTGAATATCTAAAGCAGTTTTGATTCTTTGTATTGTATTATGATCGGCTGGGCAAAGGATGGTAGATAATTTTTTGAGTATGAGTGTGCTTTCAAGTGAAGGATCGATCTGCCGTGATAAAGGACATTCTACAAAAACGTGATGAATTGATAGAACTTCATGACAGGCTTCACACAATTCTGGGAGTTCATTATTGTAAAGGTGTTTGGTCGTAAAAATAGTTTTGCCAACTCTGATTCGGAGTATCTTTATGCAATTTTCCCTTGTTAGTTGCCTATTATATGGAATGCGATGATGATGTGGATTATGCGTACGAAGAAAAGTATTGCAGTTATTCCAATTAACTTCAAGTTCCATCTTTAGTTCCTGGAAATAGATTTGTCGAGTCAATTGATAGAAATTTGGCAAATCAATAACAAGTGGGAATTTAGTGGCATCTCTAGCTGCATCATCCGCCATTTCATTGCCTTTGATACCAGAATGGCCTGGTACCCATGCTAGTACTATGTTTTCCGTCATTGTGCATCTTAATTGTTCCAGAGTAGGGCATCGGTTTGTCTCATTTTTTAGGCCTTTTAATATCCCAAGGTTATCTGTCATAATAATACTTCGTCCCAAATAAGTTTTCGCAATTGAAATAGCTCTTTGAATTGCTGCTAGTTCAGCAATGTAGCTGCCTGCTTCACTAGGTAGTAGTCCTTGCCAGACCGAAGAGGTTTGAGAATGTTGTTCCCATTTGACTACGGCAAAAGATGAGTTATCATCTTTGTGAGAACCATCTGTATAAAAGATATGATCAGGGTTGACCTTTTCGATCATCTCTTGGTGAAGAGCTTGGAACATATCATCCGTCGTATTTTTCTTTTTAAATGCTGATAATTTTGTATCTATTTGAAGCAGATTTCGTTTCCAAGGGGGCGGACTATATTGTATTGGACCTGGTTCCAACAAGGAATTTGGTTGGACTTTTATTAAGCTTAATACTTTTACAAGTGCAGATATCGAGTTTTTCCGTTTATTTTTTTCTGAATTAGTAATTGCATTGGCAATATTATACAAGGGATGCTTTGTATCGGCAAGGGCCTTGCTTGCTAAGTTAATAGCTCTTCTTTTACCAAAGTTATGAAAAGAGTGATACCCAGTTTCCAGTCTAAGAGCCTCGATCCTTGTTGATTTTAGTGCTCCTGAGGCTGAACGAAAGCAATTGTTGATCGCGTTGTCGATGTCCTTGCAGTTTTTGATTGTTGTCCACATGTAGGTTGTAAGTCCATGTTGTAAAGTACCTTCAACGAGTGTTTTTGCTATTTTTAAGGCTATTTCAAGATGAGGTCCTTTTTTCTTGGAGGAAATCATTTTTAGGAGGTTACATCGTTTTTTCAATTGAAGAATTACGTTTTTTACCTGAATATTCCATTTTAAATTAGAACTAAATATAATACCCAAAATTTTTAATTCTTTTGAAGCCGAGACTACAGTATCCCGAATATTCAATGGCAATGGATTACAATTTCTTTTCCTACATAGGTGCAATAAATCTACTTTTGAAGGAGGGATTATGGCGCCTTTTCTTTCGGACCATGTGTGGATAGCCCTATCTGCATTTTCTAAAATAGATTTCACCTGCATCGGGTCGCCGGATGCTACTACATAAATATTATCAGCATAAACCCCAACAAAGTCAAGTTGAGGTTCAAGCTGCGTGAGTTTTGTTAAAAGCGAATCAACATAGGTGTTGTAAATTGCTACCGAGAGAGGAGATCCTTGAGGTGTTCCATTTTCCAGTTTAAAGAGTGTGGATTTATAACCATCAACATTAACTCGGAAGGTTCTTGAAGTCATAAAGGACGCGATAAGTTTGACTATCCGAAAGGGGACTCCCCATTGTGACATTTGGGTAAGGACGGGAATCATGGTGACGCGATCAAAAGCTTTTTGTAGGTCCGATGACATAACTAGACTATGTTTGGTTTTAGAAAGATTTTCTGCGAGTTTGTGCTCTAGCAAGTGAACAAGTGTATGTACTCCTCTGTTCTGTCTAAAAGCGTGTTGTCCTGAATGTGCCTTTTTTTCTGCAAACCAACATATCCGTCTCGCGATAATTTTTTCAAAAATTTTGGAGAGAATGGGAAGCAGTGCGATAGGTCGGTACTCATCGAAGCTGTGGCGATTTTGGGAGTTTTTAGGAATTGGCTTGAACTGAGCCCTTTTCCAGTCGTGTGGAAAAACACCAGTCATTAAAATGTTGTTGTATAACAAGCATAGTCTGTCTTTTAGTATATCGGAGCATTTTTCAACCATTTTATAGGTAATCTTGTCTTCACCTGGAGTCTTACCTTTCGCAGTTCTAAGAGTCATATCAAGTTCTAGACGAGAAATCTGTTCACTAAGAATTTCGCACTGATTTTCGTTTGTTTCAAGATTGTTTACATCGAAATTATTTTTTTCTTCGATAATAGATGCAGGATAAGTTGAGTTATCACTGTATTTTTTCCATTTCGTTCCAAATTTGTTAGCAATTGTTTCAGAATCTTTTAGCAATCTATTGTTATCTGAGATCATGTATGGAAATTCGGGCTGTGATCTAGAGCAATGAAGGGATCTTATCCTGTTCCACAGTGTTCGACTATCTAAAGATGGGTTCATTGTGTTGACGAAGTTTTCCCAAGAAGATCGTTTTGACTGAAGTGATTCTCGTTTTAATTTTGAACAACTTCTTCTGTACGCAATACAGTTTTCAGTTGTTGGAAACCTTCGAGCTTGTTTCCAGGCCTTGTCCTTATCCTTTACTAATTTGGCTATATCTGGTGTAAACCATACTGGATTAGTTTTTGATGAATGTCTCTTTGTTTGTGGGATCGATTTAGCTGCAGCAGTTCTAATTATTTTTTTGATTCTCGACGCCTCTTGGTTGGTGTTTTGGGTCGTAGGATTTGTCATTGTCAATGTTTTAGTGCTCTCTTCAAATAAGGTCCAGTTAGCTAGTTCTTCTTTGAAACGTGCTGTGAATTTGCTAGTTAATTTTTGCTCATAAGAACGAATTACAATTGGAATATGATCCCTGCTTTCTTGAGGAAGGACCTCCCAACGAAAAAGGGGTGCCAAATCTTGAGTTGCCATTGTAACGTCAATTGCGGAAAAAGTATTTCTCGTACTGAAGAAAGTGGGAGAACCGTCATTCATAATTATGAGGTTATGGTCGTTGGCAAAGTTTTCAAACAAAGTACCAACGCTGTTTGTGACATCTGAGCCCCATAAAGAGTTGTGGGCATTTATATCTCCCAGTACAAAATGATGACATCCATCATTAATACTAGGAATTGAATCTAAAATATTTGAATTTATTTGTATATCATGTTCTTTATAAATGTTCGTAATTTTAATGGGTGTTCTATCTGGAATTTCAATGGTATGATGAAGCAAAGTTGATGAGGACGTAATGTGGGACGTTACTGGAATATTTTCTCTAACTAGAAAACCTATACCTGCCTTACTATAATGATATTCTTTATTGAAATGATACGATTTGTAGTTTTTCATATTAAATAAATGTAAATTTTTTGAAATAATGTGAGTTTCTTGCAGTGCTATAATGTCTGGCTTATATTTAGCGATAAGTCGCTCAAGAGTGTGTTTGTTGTTGCAATAGCCTTGCATGTTCCATTGGAGGATGCGTAAATTCATAGTGAATCTGGTCATTGTGATGGATTATGGTTTGTGGGTGTAATTAATGTATTTGGAGTGTTTTTGGTTTCGTGATCTAAGAGAGTTCTGTCATATGATTTATTTAAGAGAGTTTGTTTTGATGCAGGAGAGGTTACAGATGACTGAGATGGTATCTCAGAGCCACCAGCTTCCATTTCAGCATCATTTTCGGAGTCCGAAATTGGTGAAAGAGACAGATTAATTCTGTCGTTTGACGTTTCGTTGTCATTGCTTAGTACGATTGAAGTTAATGATGATGCAGTTTCTTTGTTTTGTGTTAGATTATATTTTGTAATTGGTTTTGTATTTTTATTTTGTGTGGTAGATGAATAGTTATAGTTATTTTCAGTAGTTTGTTTTAGAATATTGATAATTTTTTCTTGTTCTTTTGTAATATTTAGAGGTTGTTGTTGTGAACATAATAGTTCATTGGTAGGAGGAGATGAAGTGGTATTTTTCAATTTGTTGTTAAGTGCATGTTGTTTAGTTTTTTCTATGCGTGTTTTATTATGTCTGCCATTGTGGAGCTGCCAAAATTACGATTCTTTGGAGCAGGGAGCTGATGTATTGAAGGGTTGTCATTGAATATCTGCCAAGCATCCCGAACGGTACACCGGCGATCAATTTTGATTTTGTTGACGGATTTATATCGGAGAAAGGTAGGACAGGCGGGATCAGTTGGAGTGTGGCCTTCTGTGTTGCAATTGAGACAAAAAACACGTGTGCAACTATCGTGCGGTGGTGGAAGACAGCAGTTTTTACACAATGGAGCACCTGTGCACCTATTCTTGGTGTGTCCAAGTTTTTGGCAAGATATGCATCTCATGGGGTTGGGTATATATTCGTCTACTTTGCAATTAACCCACCCAATTTTCACTTCGTTTGGTCGGCGAATCAAGTCAAAAGTCAAGATAGCTGCGCCGGTCGCCACCAATGAATCGTCTTGCTTTCTCATCATTTTCTTGACATCAATTACCTTGAATTTTTTCAATTCAGACAATAACTCTTCTTCGCTAATATCTACAATATGTTTGGAGTATATTCTTCCTTGAATAGAGTTCAGGCTAAGGTGGTTTGTGACTTTTACTGGAATAGAATCCACGAGTTTGGCTTTCAAGAATTTATTAGCAGTCTCAACATTAAGCACTTTAAGGAGAAGATCTCCAGATCTCATGGCTTTAACCTCCAAGATATCTTTAGAGATAAATTCAAGACCTCTATTGATTTGGATGGGGTTATAGGATGAAAGAGGACGAATATTTTCACCTGTTTTTTCCAGACCTGTCACAACTATAAATCTTGGAATGTTATTGTCATTATTTATGACTGGGAGTTCGGGAAAGTCGTCGCTTGGGCGCTTTCGTTTGGTTTTTTTGTTTGAGTTTTGATTCTGGTCAAGGATTACCTCAGGAGGTAGCCCTTTAAACCAGTTTTTTCTAGGGGGATCTGTACCCCCGTCCATGGTTTTGTCGCAGTTGTTTAGTTGTTTTTTTTTTTTTTTTTTTATAAATGTATAAATGTCTCACTTACCCCGAAGAGAAAGGTAAGTACGTATTAACGTCAAATGAAAGTCTTTAAGTTGACACAGTTGACTAAGATTAATTCTTTAAGCAGTACGTGTATACACGGCGTTTGCCCGCACAGAACTGTCGATGTAAGTTTATTTCATTATAATGAGGAAGCCATTAACATTGAATTGAATTGAATTCTTTATTGAGTCTTAAAATCGTTTACAAAGGTATTTACTTATCTATGTATATCTTATTCGTATGTTAACTGCGGCTATATCGTATTGCCTGCTTTGATATTACTAAAATGAAATGCCTCGTGGCTGACTTTTATATACATGTAGTTGGACTACTCTTTCTCATGAGAGTATTTTACATTTACTTTTGCTGTGACTGGAAACGTCAAATTGAATGAAGCCATTAACAATGGAAAACAAATTGTCATCAATGTTCCAGGAACATATCCTTTTCATGAATTTCCCATGACCTATTCGCATTGGAGTGGTGTATCGATGACTTCACGATCTTAAAGGTCTTTGCAGTTGATTGTAGAGCATTGGCATAGACCTTATGTGGCCCCAAAGAAATAAAATGCACGACTTGGTCGCACGAACTTGCTCCTGTATTCAAAGAGTCTGTTTAAAAAAGTATCTATGTATATAAGATTTAAAAATATACCTGTAAAATAAGTTTGTCTTCAAAGATATAAATGCCATTTGATTTGTCGAAAAAACCTCCATTTTTCAATTTTTTTGGGAGGGGGTTACATTCAATACAGATAAAATAATTTAAAAAAAAACTAATTTAAGATTGAAAATTTTACCTGAAAAATAAGTTTGTCTTCAAAAATTTAAATGCCATTTTATAAATAAAAAAGCCCTTGATTTTTCAAAAATTTTTTTCGAAAATCGTTAGAGTGGTTTTTTTTCTTATTAATTTTTTATATATAAAATTTTTAATTTTGTTCTAAAAATATTTTTGGTATGCACTTGTTTAGTGATTGTAAATATACGCTCTACATTTGAATTTCGTAAAAAAATATTAACCCGTTTTTGAGATATAGAATTTTGAAAAAAAAAATTCAATATTTTTTTAAAAATCCAACCAAAAAAAAATTGCACTTTTGATAATCAAATATTGTTAAAGCAATATAAGAGCTTATTCACAAAAAAAATGATTGAAATCAGTACATAAGTTGCTGAGAAAATTAAAAAACAAAATAACGGTTCTATGAGCGGTACCTTTCCTGAGCAATACAAAAATATGTTTTTCTTATTAAAAGAAGCCAAGTTAAAAAATAAAATTTTAGAGAAAATTAAAAAAAATCTATCGGTTTGTTTTTGAGAAAATTCGAATTATCGTTTTTTGACAAAAAAAATTGAATGGGGGCCACTGTTAGTTTTGATCTTAAAAAAAAATGAAAAAAACGCCTAACGCGAATCTGCTCAAAACCTTAACTTCCAAGTTTGAACTCAATCGACCCAATGGTTTAGGCTGTACGAGCGTGGACAGACAGACAAAATTTTGCACGAATGCAAAACTTGCCATATAGTTCCTATATGTCGCAAGTAAAAAAGTCCACAAGTGTTAATTCATAAGATCTCGATGGCCAATTGTAATGACCTCTTCGAGAAATAACACGGTCAGGAAGCTTATATTGTAAACTTTATTTTTTTACTACAAAATTTGAACAAATTATAGAGCTGGAATTCATAATCTGTCAAACTAAGTTATTAAACCACTTACTGCAAAAATGGTGATTCTGCCGCAGCCACATATCGTGCTTTAAGAGGATATTATGGTTTACATAATTGTTCAACTACGCAAGCAATTAGCAAAATTGTGAAGAAATTTGAAGGGATTGGTTTCAGATATTGTAAGATATGCCTGTGCATCATCGTTTCACTGGTACCACTGAAAATATCGCTGCTATAATATAAGTGAAAGTTTTGCCGAAGACCCGAATGCGTCGATTCCTCGTCGTTCTTAGGAATTATGGCTGTCTTAAGGCACATTATGGCGTATTTTGCATTTTCATCTACACCTACATTCATATAAACTCCAGCTCACACAATAACTGAAGCCAGCTGACCATTCACTACGTCGTAGAAACGTCGAATATGTGCTTGAACAACGGGCGGTGGACGGCGATTTTTCGAACAAAATTTTCTTCAGCGACAAGGACATTTCTCACTCGATGGGTAAGTTTAATATACAAAATTGTCGTATTTGGGGTTCTGAGAATCGTCAAATAATTGAAGAGAAGCCATTACATCCACAAAAAGTCACTGTTTGGTACGCTTTTTGGTCCGGAAGTGTGATGGACCTTCATTCATCGAGAACGAGAATAGAACGACTGTCACCGTCAATTTGGAGCGTTATGGTCATATTATAACCCACTTTTTTTTGCTTGCTATTGAAGAATACAACTTGGAAAAAATGTGGTTTCAATAAGAAGGTACCACATGCTACACAACCCGAGCGAATATGGCTTTAATGCGAGAGAGATTTCCTGTTCTGTGTCAAAAAGTGTTCGAAAATTACCTCAAAATAATCGATGCCTGCAACAGTTCCCATGGTGGTACTTTAAATAATGTAGTGTTTCACACATAATATCAACGTTTAAACTTTATAATAAAAAAGAAATATCATGAAAAAAATATTTTAAATGTGTTTTATTTACGTTTACTTTTGAAACCGCAAAATGGATAACCCTGTGTTTTAAATTTGATTTTATTTCGAAATGTCAAAAAACGACAGCTTCAAAAGTATCAATCGCAAGAATAGTAGGCTATTAAAAATGAAACCTCTTACTTATACCTCTGCCTTATAAAAATATGGTGTAAATATGTTGAAGGGTTTTGTTATTCAGGCCTATCAAGAAACAAATAGAAATCGTAAACCTTTACGAATTTTGATAAACCGTGTCACGAAATCTATTCGTAATTCAAAATTGCATGAGAATTTCCACTACGAATATATTTAGCAATAGTTTTTTCGGGATTCTTTAAAGTTTCCGATTACAATTTAATTCGTGATATGGCTGCCTATTTTTAAGAATAATTTTATTTACTATCCAATAAGTTTTATACATCCATTCAAAATGGTAAATTCGTAATGTTAGTATGAAATTTTGAAAATGTTTTCAAGTTAATGAGGAGCAGTAATGATCAAGGATTTATTCTAAATTGTCTGTCAATTGACACTGGCATTAAATTTAAGTTTTCTAATCATGCTTATTAAGCATTTTTAGTATTAAAGTACACTTAAAAAAGGTTTTCTTAGTGCTAATTTATAAACGCATAATCTTTTGAAAATTTTTAAAATTTAAAGCACAAAACGGTTACTTTATGTTTAATACTTAAAACATTTATATTTATAGGCATAGAGTAATTTTTTGCTGTTTTCTTTTTGGCCCACTCATGTTTTGTGTTTTGTATCACTGTAAAAAATATTTAATTTGGTCTATAATTTAACCATGAATCGTCTAAAAAACTAACAACGCTTGCAAATTATTGAGCATTATGTTATTCAAAATGCGTGCTCTGTTAAGAAAGTTCATTGCTCGCTATTTTATCAAAGAATTGTTTCCAGCAGCTCATTTCAGACTTAATTGATACTTGAACAAGAAAAACTGCCGTATTTGGAGTGAAGGGTAGCCAGTAGCTTTGCAAGAGCTACCAATCCATCCAGAAAAAGTAACTGTGTAAATCATAGCGGAATCATTGAGCCGTATTTCTTTAAAGATGATACGAATCGCAACGTTACTGTTACATTTTTGAGGAAAATAAAAAGAGCATGACTTGCCAGACATGTGGTTTGAACAAGACGCCACATAGCACGTGTAATAATTGACCAATTGAGGCAAGAGTTCGGTGAAGTTATGTTAAGGCCCCTTTCACACCAAACGAATCCGAATCAATCAGAATCACTCCGAATCAAGTTGAATCTGATTGACCAAGATTCGGCTTCGAGCGCTCCGTTTAAATGTGAAGGGATTCTTTTCCCGCCTTCAGATCGGACGAATCTGGTTCAATCAGGTTTGATTCGAGGTCGCACTTGATTCAACCTGTCAGATTCCTCGTGCGGTCAGTCTTGAATCAACAACCATACAAGAGAGAGCAACTAAAAGAAGGAAAACAAAAAGAAGATGAAAGGATTTTTATAGATTCAGGTTGATTCAGCTGGTGTGAAAGAGTGGAGATGACGAATCAGATTCAACTTGATTCGGAGTGATTCTGATTGATTCGGATTCGTTTGGTGTGAAAGGGGCCTAAGGCTCATGTCTATCACGACTTGAGTTACAGTCCGGAATGTTAGAAAAAGTATCCCAACGTTTGCATTAAATAATCACCCTATCACTCTTTATTAGGAATTGTTGGTTTTAGAAGAAATTGATAATGAAGAGAAAGAAATTCTATTTTACATTCAAAAAATTCTTTATATTTTTTTAATTAAATGAGATTGTCACTTTTTTCAAAATAAACAAAGGGGTGTTATTTGATTTCGTAATTTATTTGAATTTTTAATATCGGGTTAAGACACATCCGCAAAAAAAACCTACATTTAATGAAGCATTACAATTATTAGACATATAGAATCAAAATTGATAGAAAGTTACACTGATCGACTTCATCTCACCAGAGAGTACACTTATCCTTTGAACTAATTTAAAATTAAACAATAACACATTTTATATTTTGTATTCCTCAAATAAAAATTACAAACTAGTAAAATTCATTAATAAACAAAATATTCTTTTTGAGAAGTTGTCTTAAAGAAACTTTTGCTTCTCTTATTCCATTTAACAGAGTATAGAGAGAGGAGCTATACTTCTATTTTTGCACGCGAATTAAAACCGCAAAAAAGCTGTACGCATTATTAACAGTCTGAAAAATAATAATTTAGTTATTCACATCAACAAAATATTCCATTCACAAACTAAACGAATTTACTAACCTTTGCAAAAGTTGGAATTCCAATTTGAAAAAATTTCCCTGCCTTAACGTAAATTGGCTCTTTCAGAAACTCCATATACAAATATATAATCTTCTTAGATTTCACAGGTAAAACTGTCCAATCCGAACTAAAAAGTGCATCACACAACTTGCCAGCTTCAAGAGTTATTTGATTTCCATAGTAACAAGGTAAGTATATTTGCAGTCCCATGACAAATAGAAAATCTATCATTTCTATAAATCGACCTGGAGTTTCAGTAATTGACATCTATAAATAAAAAAAAAAAATTTATAAATGATACACCTATTTTAATAAGGAATTTGATATTACAGAACTCAATCGATATCCAGTGAAACATAAAACAAATGCACTGAACAGAACCTGAACAAAAATCGGCAAAGATAAGATTCGTTGACAATCTTCTGTTAACCTTTTAAATAAAAAAACCAGTAAAGAAAAAACTTTCATTTGAAGAAGAAAAAGCATTGCATACTTTTTGGTAAAATTATGTAAACGTAATATTTCTTTTAATTTCTCCAAAAAGATGTAATCAATTTCAGAACTGTCAGAAACATCCGCGAAATCATTGACAATATCACCCAAACGACTGCCAATTACAAAATATATCAAAGAAACGCTCCTCAGGTAAAAGCATTGCAACAAGTCAAGAGAAACGTTTGTCAAGCATCCCACGAGTAATCCCACAAATTGATAGCCATAAGCAAGCCAATAGTACTTTGATTCGTATTGATATTCAAACGGTAGCCACATTGGATATGGCAGCACCCACTTTTGACCAACAGCAATTATAATCGATCCGAAGAGAAGAACCGCAAAACTTGCTCCCGTATAAACTAATGTCACGATATAAAACATCCGTAGGGCATTTTTCAAAACATTCAACTCTTTTTGACTTTTGATTCGAAAATCTTTGGCCTCGAGTTTTTCAATAAAACTAACAGCTATATCATTCAAATGTAGGATGTTTATCACTTTTATCGAAGCACCAACCATAGTGAATGTAAGGAATAGAGGTTCAGTAAATTCTTCTAAGGTCTTAGCTTTTGCAACTTTTATTAACATAAATGTCGTTGTTGAGAAGATTGTGCAGAAATGTAGAAGATAAGAGTAGATTCTGTAGAGTGAATTGTATTCATTGTCTAGTCTCCATAAGCCGAGGAATTTTATAATTCTGATGGAGAGTCTTATTGGTTGTACTATATCAAGTTTATCCATTGTAAAAATAATTTAATCGAATGTTCATGAGACACAAATGGGGGCTGTTTTTATAAGACAAAAATGCTTGGGAGGAGCCCATCAATTAATTTTTTAATTATGGGTGGTTCTTAGTTAACTGGTGGTTTGATACTTATATTTAAATATGGACATTATACAATTTCGATTGTTATGAAAGCAGACAGGAAATTTTATAATTATGAAATCCTTTTTAATTTTTTTTTTAACCTCTTACATATACATATGGTATGTCTTTGAAATTCCAACTGTGAAGCATTTAAATTGTGAATCAGTTCAAAATAAGTTTAGGAGAAATTATTATTGAATTGTTAGCTCTGGATGGTTATTCGTCTTTGAATCGACGAAGAGCACTTTTATTTATTATAACGTCTTTTAAACAATTGATCAGATCAGCCCCTTTTTCCGCATAGCATAATTTGACAGTATTTTGTCTCTCTAATTTCCATTGAAATTTAAAATATGGTATAGTTGACCCTCATCTGTGATGGGTTAAATCCCTGCCTAAGCCACCTTACGTTTTTTCACTGGTACTGCCTCTTGCGAGAAATTGACAAATTCTCGAAGAGTAATTCTTGTCTTAAAAAGTGCTTTCTCAAATTAGATGTTCGGATTCGATTGAAAACAGTATGTCCCCTCCATCCCTGACAACATTACTCGTACACAGGAATGGTCGAGAGTTGTAAGTCACTAGACCCTAGTTCTTAACGGACTGTTGCGGACCCTAGAAAGCAAAAAAATAAATAGCGTAAGAGCGGGTCCCCTCCACTTAGACGAAAAGACATTGGAAAGAAAAAATAGCACACTCATAATTTTAATAAAGATATGTTTGGATTCTTTAAAATTTTAAATTGTGCTTAACTTCTTCTGGTTAAATTTAAAAAAAATTGTTTGTGAAGACATTGTATCTTTTGTACATAGAAATAGCACACATTTATAAATATGAAAAAACTAAATTTTAAAGAATAAAGTTAATGCTTCGTTGAACGACCACAATTTTTCAAATTATTTAATATATTGTAATATTCGGCTTGGTCCGACAGTTAAAACTTATTCAAACTTCGTAAATAAAAACACAAATTCACTTTCTTCTAAATAACTCACAAAAATTCTTTATTCAACACTTTCAATTATTACTTTAAAACACAGTCTTTACTTTTCAAACACAGTCTTTTCTTTATAGCAATTCACAATCCATAATCCATACTGAACCGCTTCGCTTCCAAGCGCCTATTTATATACCTCAAATCGGTTCGAGAATCTACGAGGTTGTTCTCGATGCTTAACGAAGTTCTCCACTTTATCACTAGATGCTTACCCCTTTCGAGGTTCTTGTATGCGCTGAATGAGTTCCCCTCTAAGCCACTAGATGTTTCTCGATGCTTAAGAAGCGAGTTCTCCTATTAGCCACTAGATGTTTCTCGATGCTTAAAGAAGCGAGTTCTCCTATTACTACCACTAGATGTTGCCCCTTATTATTGAAAGAGATAAAGAGTGTATACACATTACATTGCCCCCTCCTTAGGATTGATCGTCCCGAACAAATCCATCGTTCTCATCACCACTGTAGCGATGTAGCCGGTCGCGATGTACAACTTTAGGTTTTCCTCTGACTCCCTTTTGTATCCGGTACACGACATCGTTGATTTTTGTAATGACTGTATATGGACCTTCCCAGTCCCGTTGAAGTTTCGGTGACAATCCTTTTTGTCGATGGGGATTGTAAAGCCACACCCGATCTCCTGCTTGGAACTCTGTTGTTGTCACTCGTATATCGTAGCGTGTCTTCATTCGGTCACTGAACATCTTTATTTTTAACCTGGTATTGTCGTGGATCTGAAGGAGTCTTTCTCTGAGGTCATCAATGTAGTCATCCTCGGCTTGCAGCTCCGACGTGGGACATCCAAATTTTATTTCGCTCGGCAGTCTGATGTTCCTTCCCATCAAAATCTCAGACGGTGTATGACCAGTTGAGCTATGTCTTGCACTTCGATACGCCATCAAAAACAGTGGAATGTGTCGATCCCAATCTCGCTGGTTGTCGTCCACAACTTTGCAAAGATGTTCCTTCAGGGTTCGGTTGAATCGTTCCACCATGCCATCAGATTGTGGGTGAAGTGGTGTTGTTCTTGTCTTCCTGATGTCAAGAAGCCCACAAACTTCCTGAAATATGTTTGATTCAAAATTCCTTCCCTGGTCGGAATGCAGTTCTAATGGAACGCCGAATCTGCTCACCCAGTTGAAGACAATTTGGTCTGCGACTGTTTTGGCTTCTTGGTTTGGAATGGCGTATGCTTCAGGCCACTTGCTAAAGTAATCCATGACGACCAGAATATAACGATTTCCATTATTTGTTTCCGGAAATGGACCCGCCACGTCTACTGCAATCCTTTCGAAGGGTGCTCCAACATTATACTGCTGCATTTGGCTGTGGTTCTTTTTGTTCGGGCCTTTAGTGGCAGCACAGGTATCGCATTTTCGGCACCACTTCTCGACATCTTCCCTTACATGTAGCCAGTAAAATCGTTGTCGAACCTTTTCTAGCGTCTTGTTCACTCCTAGATGGCCTCCCGAAACCCCACCATGCATCTCTCGCAGAACGTCTATAACCTTCGATCTCGGTAAGACTAGCTGCATGACATAAGACTTTCCATCTGCTGATTCCCATTTACGTCGAAGGACACCCTCTTGGACATGAAACGAGTCCCACTGTGCCCAATAGGCCTTCAGAGTCGGACTTCTATCGGAGATATCAGCCCATTCTGGTTTTTCCTGGTGTTCCTTCCAAGCGAGGATGGGTTCGATATCTGAGTCTTCTTGTTGAGCCTTCCTCAACTCGTCGTTGCTCCAGCCATAAATGGGATCGGCTCTGGTTCGTTGGACAATAACCACTTCTTTTTCTTCTTGTCGTCTGCAATGCTTACAATCTTGCTTGCATGGTCTCCGAGACAGTGCATCTGCATTTGAGTGAAGCTTCCCTTTCCGATGTTGAATTTCGTAATCGTACGTCTGCAGCCTCTCAATCCACCTTGCCACTTGACCTTCTGGATTCTTGAAATTCAATAGCCAGTTAAGTGCACCATGGTCAGTTCGGAGAAGAAACTTCTGTCCATAGAGATACTTATGGAAGTGCTTTGTTGCCAAAATCAGTGCAAGAAGTTCTCTTCTGGTCACACAATAGTTTCTTTCCGACTTCGAGAGTACCTTGCTGTAATAGGCAATTACCTTTTCTTCGCCATTATGCACCTGCGATAGTACAGCACCTATCCCGACATTGCTCGCATCAGCATCAATTATGAACGGTTTTCCTGGAGTTGGGTAGGTCAGCACTGGTGCATTACACAAGCGTTGCTTGAGCTCTTGAAAGCTGCGCTCGCATTCACCTGACCATCTAAACTGCTTTCCCTTTTCCGTTAGCTGATGTAGACTCTTGGCGATTCCTGCAAAGTCCTTCACAAAGCGCCTATAGTAGGTGGCTAGACCCAGAAAGCTTCGGAGTTGGTGTTTGTCCTGTGGTGTTGGCCAATTCTTCACGGTGTCAACCTTATCAGGATCCGTCTTTACTCCTTGGGATGAGATGATATGTCCCAGATATTTCACTTCGGTTTTAAAGAATGAACACTTTTCTGGGTTAAGCTTGAGGTGGGCTTCTCGAAGTCTTTGAAACACGGCTCTCAGATGTGTACAGTGTTCGTCAAATGTTTTCCCGTATACTATGACGTCATCCAAATATACCAGGCAAGATTTCCATGTGAGTCCTTGCAGGACGCATTCCATTAGGCGCTCAAAAGTCGCTGGAGCATTGCAAAGTCCAAAAGGCATTACTTTGAACTGCCACAATCCGTTTCCTGTTGAGAATGCTGTCTTTTCTTTGTCTTCAGGATGGATCTCGACTTGCCAGTAGCCACTTTTCAAGTCCAAAGTTGAGAACCATTGTGCTCCTTCCATTGCGTCCAGAGTATCACTGATTCTAGGCAGAGGGTAGCTATCCTTCTTAGTCACATCATTCAACCTTCGATAGTCCACGCAAAAGCGGGTTGATCCGTCTTTCTTCTTTACCAGGACCACTGGAGACGCCCAAGGGCTTTTAGAGTTTTCGATCAGCCCTTCTTCCTTCATGGTGGTTATCAGTTCTTCAACCTCACCTTGTTTGGCTAGTGGAAGGCGTCTTGCAGGTTGACGAATCGGCCTTGCATCCCCGGTATTGATTCGATGTTGCACCAGTTGCGTTCTGCCATATTTCCTTTTCGATGACGAAAAGATGTCTGCAAATTCTTCGAGGAGACCTTCTGCAGTTCTTCGTTGTTGGTGGCCAAGATTAGATGACTTGAGAATGTTCGTCTTTATGGAGTTCAGCTCTTCGGACTTCAAGGATTGCCTTGACTCTTCTTCGTTGATCCTTGTTATCGCTGATACAGATGCGCATTGTCCGACAATCTCACCTTTTCTAAGCTTAACTTCATACGGCTTGATGTTCAGTATTCGTACCGGAACCATGTTCTTTAATGGTCTCACAAGAGTCTTCCCAATGGTGACGTTTTGGGAGGACTTTACAGATGCTGGTTCGACCATGAGGTATCGATGGCTGCCAGGCTTACCCTTCAATTTCGTCCACACGAATACCTCTGAAGAAGCAGGCAAAGTGAGATCTTCTTTGATGACAACTTTCACAGATGGCGAGGTCTCATACGAGTTAGTCCCATAGATCATCGGAATCTCGATGTTTCCATATTTCAGGACTTGGTTCCCGATGTCCAATATCACTCCGTGATCTTTCATGAAATCGACGCCAACAATGCACTCGTCGCATATATCTGCTACCAGGAACAGGTGAGAGAATTCCAACTCTGCCATCCGGATCTTAAGACGTACCTCACCATAAACTTTTGCGGCCTCTCCAGTTGCAGTCCTTAGACGATAGCTGTTGGTGTTGTGAAGCCATGCCTTCTTAACGAGGTCTTGCCGTATGATGGACGCCGTGGCACCGGTGTCAATGGTAGCGACACATTTGTTGCCATTTATACTTGCTTCCACGGTCAGGCTCTTGTTGTCACGTTTTGTTTGAGAAACCTGGATGTCGTTTCTGGGGCCATCGATACCAGAAACCAGCTTCTGCCCCTCGAAGTTGGTTCTTATTCGTTTCCCGGGTGGGAAACAACTTCGGAAGCAACGTTGTTGGTGTTGCTTTGAACGGTTGAATTACTCCTATTTCCACAGTGTTGGCATGTGGTTCTTCTTCGTGGTAATCTGCACTGTCGCTGTAGATGCCCAGTCTTATTGCAGTTCCAGCATCGTGCTGGTCCGTCTCGCTGACTCCTTTCCACAGTAGCCTTCTGACAAGAACATTCTTGGACTTCTAT
Organism: Eupeodes luniger; assembly: GCA_951509635.1. Lineage (NCBI taxonomy): Eukaryota > Metazoa > Arthropoda > Insecta > Diptera > Syrphidae > Eupeodes > Eupeodes luniger. The sequence goes on from OX608074.1 coordinate 126,015,144, forward strand.
TTCTCTTACGCGATGCACGTTTTGGGAAGCTTGTTCTGCAGCTTCCATCGTCAGAGCGAAAGCCAATGCTTCTGGTAGTGTTCGCTTTCCGGCAGTGCGGATAGCCCTTTGGAGATTTATATCGCCCACAGCTCTCACAAAGGCTTCAACAGCAAGTTGATTTATTATTTCGTTACCAGCTGTTGGATATGCCAGGTGAACCAATCGCTCGATATCTGCCTGAAGCTGCTGCAGAGTTTCACCTCTTTTCTGTGTCCTATTGTTAAGCTGAACTCGGAAGACTTCTGTCATGTGGCTATCCCCAAACCGCTGTTCGATTGCGTTTACCAGAACTGTGAAGTCACCACTCTTCTCTGCTGGGATGGTTTGTAGCAGTTCAGCAGCAGATCCTCTTAAAGCAAGCGTAAGAGCAATGTATTTTTCGTGATCGTCCCAGCCGTTTGTTAACGCTGCTGCTTCAAACTGTTTCTTGTAGATTGACCACGGAATCTGCCCATCAAAGCTTGGAGGATTCACTTCTCTCTTCCTTGAGCACTCACCAGATGGTTCTCGAACTTTCATCTTTCGCACTTTTTCTAGTTCATTTGTAATGGTTTCGATTCGTTCGTCCATTTTTTCGATACGTGCATTTTGTTTTTCGACGCGCTCGACGCGCTCGTCGAGAGTATTGATTTTTCCTTCGAAGACCGCAAACCTGCCTTCTAAAAGGTTTCTCTGTTCGTCGAACCGCTCTAGAATATTCTGCTGTTCAATCTTTTGGTCGCTTCTTTGGACTTCTAGTTGTTTGAGAACATTCTGCTGTTCTTGCTTTTGGTCGCTTCTTTGGGCTTCTAGTTGTTTGAGAACATTCTGTTCATTCTCTTCAAATTTGGCTAACAGAAGTGACATCATGTTAGATAAGGCAACATTTGTATTTACCTCTTCCACTTTTGCTTCTAATCCGAAAGCAAATGTATCTGGGTCTTCATTTTTCTGCTCCAGATATTCCTGCAGCCGTTTAACAAGTTCGGTTTTTACGCCTGTCCCACTTAAGCCACGTTTGCTTAGTTCGGCCTTTAGCTCAGGGACAGTTAAGTCTTTTAAAACTTTACTCATTTTTATTTTTTTTTTATTTTTAACTTCACTACTTTACACAAAATAGTTCAATCACTGTTTTTATTCTCAATAAGTTTTAATCCCTTATTCTGACACCAATGTAATATTCGGCTTGGTCCGACAGTTAAAACTTATTCAAACTTCGTAAATAAAAACACAAATTCACTTTCTTCTAAATAACTCACAAAAATTCTTTATTCAACACTTTCAATTATTACTTTAAAACACAGTCTTTACTTTTCAAACACAGTCTTTTCTTTATAGCAATTCACAATCCATAATCCATACTGAACCGCTTCGCTTCCAAGCGCCTATTTATATACCTCAAATCGGTTCGAGAATCTACGAGGTTGTTCTCGATGCTTAACGAAGTTCTCCACTTTATCACTAGATGCTTACCCCTTTCGAGGTTCTTGTATGCGCTGAATGAGTTCCCCTCTAAGCCACTAGATGTTTCTCGATGCTTAAGAAGCGAGTTCTCCTATTAGCCACTAGATGTTTCTCGATGCTTAAAGAAGCGAGTTCTCCTATTACTACCACTAGATGTTGCCCCTTATTATTGAAAGAGATAAAGAGTGTATACACATTACAATATTTATAGAATATGGTCTAGGGAATAGAGAATACCTGGCTTCCTGGTCTCCCTTCGAAAGTTCTTCCAAATTCTTAAATTTGTTTTCCCGGTCTTAGCTTTTACATCATCACACAAGTTTCAATAGGATAAAGATCGGGACTTTGACCACCTTGGCTAAATGCTGTGGATCATTGTCATCCATAAAAACCCGGTTAGAATAGTTTCATCTTGTTTTCAATGTCAAGGTATGAACATTTGTCCATCATTCCATCTATTCTAACCAATGGTCCTATGCAATGAAAACGCATCAAACACCATCATACTTCCTCCACGCGTGTTTGAAGTTTTGAAGGGGATATTTGAAGTTGTAAACCTGGTCTTCCGGGCGATGAACAAATGTTTTTTCATATCTTATATACGGATAGTCTTTGTTACATCACTTCACAGCACCCTTTTCAAAAATATAGCATCTTTGTTGAGATGAGGTTTTCCAAATCTCAAAACAGCCCTAATATTTTTTTCGGAAATTAATTTTTTTTTTGCTAAAGCATCCATTTAATTTAGCATCGTTGAGATACATACATATGTATTTTCTTAAGACTTAAGACTGGAGACATTTACACCTTATTTTATTCCCCATAATTTTCGGTTGTAATAATGTTGGAGGATTTAAAAGTATCGGACTTTTGGAGACTGAAAGCCTTTGAGATGATCATAGATCACGTTAATTTTTGTAAAAGAAGTCTCCTAAAAATTGACCAAATACAAGTAGCATAATTGCACAGTTTATATGTATACATATATCTAAGATACCAGAGATTTCTTACTTTTACTGTCAAAAATCTGAGAACAGTATTTTATAGGACTTCTCAAGAATATTCTATCACACAACTCAAAAAGGAAAAGCAAAGCTAATTTGATTGCCAGGTAAGAATAAAGTGTTCCTATATATTTTATTCTCTTTGTCCGCCAAACTGACTGAGTCTTAGAAATATTAACTGTTTAAATAATTCCACGTTTCTCAGGAGTCAACATTTTATTATAGTTCAGAAAATTTATTTTGAAATTTAAAAATATGTCGTGTATATACATATATGGTGGACACGAATTTAGCACATTGAAAAGAGTAGAAGTATTTTTCTACTTTCAATTCTTTATGACTTGCAAGTAACGGTTTGTTTTTATGTTGTTACTATGATTACCTTATATGGTAATAAAAATGTGTATATGATTGAAAAGTAAAATACCGTTTTGCGAAAAATGAAGATTGTTTGTGATTTGCGTTGTTTTTAGCTGGACATAAATTTAGCCCGTTTTGCAATCAAAGAATGTATTTTTAATTCTTGTGTTTTTTTTTTAAAAGAAAATAATAATTTTTGAGGTAATTAAATATTCTTTTAATGATCTATATTAAAAAAAAAAATTTAAAAAAAATTAATTAGTCATGGCAAAAAGAAAATGGTGCTCAAAGGAAAAAAGAAGTCTGATCTTGAAAATGAAGTCAAAAGGGCGGGCGGTAACAGACATTTCCAAGTTGTTAGAATGCTCCAGGAAGCTGGTTTATAATGCCCTTCGTCATTTCAAAAAGTTTGGAGTGATTGAAAACGTTAAACAAAACCAAAAACAATCTGCGTGGGTGCGTTGCTCAGAGAAAACCGCTTGTATCAAAAAAAATAATCTAGGTTACAGTTTGCCAAAGCTCACCTAGACAAACCAATTAGTTTTTGGAAAAACGTGTTCTGGAGCGATGAATCCAAATTCTGCCGGTTCGGATCGGATGGGAAAAAATATGTATGGCGTCCAAAAAACAGGGACACCATTAAGACGGTGAAACACGGTTGAGGCAACGTTATGGTTTAGGCTGCTTTTTCATGGCACGGCGTTAGCCCCATCGTAAAAATTGACACCAAAATGGACCAGAACGTGTACAGAGATATCCTGTTGGATCATATGATACCCTACGCAGAAGACGGTTTTATGGCGCTTCATGCACGACAACGACCCTAAACACACTTCAAAGGTAGTGAAGTGTGCCTTAGAGGTGAATAAAATCGATGTTTTGAAGTCGCCAGCACAATCACCCGATCTTAACCCGATCGAGAATTTGTGGAATGATGTTGAACATCACATTGAGCAAAAAAAACCAACCAATTTAACACAATTGTGGGAGGAGATTCAAAATGTCTGGTATGCAATTCCAAAGTCACGATGTGAGGCTTTGGTTGAAAGTTTGCCAAGTAGAATTGCTTCTGTACTGCAAAATAAAGGGTTCCCTACCAAATACTAAGAAAAACTTAGAATTGATAACGGTAAGTAAAATTTTATCAAGAAACTGTTGAATGTGCTTAATTCGTGTCCAGGCGAAAAATTGATGTTTCTACATTCCATACTTTTTTCTTCTTACAGATGTTAAACATTCCATGAAGTGCTATGAAAACATAGTGCTATGTATATGTAATGTAAATAAAATATTACTAATTTCATAATAAGAAAACAAATTGAAAATTAAATGGTTTTTATTGTCTTTAACAAGTGTGCTAAATTCTTGTCCACCACTGTATATTTCTTATTAAACTTCAAGTAGAAGTGAGATAGAATGACGTTTGTGACGACAGCTGTCAAAGTTACCAATGCCTTCTAGAGTTTCTTACTGTCAAAATATCTTCAAAACATGGACTGTTTGCTGTCGTATATAACATTGCTGCATAAATGCTATTTTATAAGCTTTTTGTAGCCTGGAGATCGAAAGCATCAATATATCCGAACTGTGAATCCCACGAAATTCCGTGCTGCATAAACATACAAAAATGACAAAATGCTCGAAATTTTGGAGTACAAATTTGGTGACAGGATCATTTCAAAGCTAGGCAGTTGTGGTTAAATACCAATTGAAAACCAATTCATTATTTTCTTAGGGCTACGTCAAGTCCTTAGACCTTGACGATAAAAAGCCGAACACTTTCTGGTTATTCTTACATGTGTGCTCAACCTACTAATTTTATTATTGTTTCAATTTCATATCACTTATTCTAAGAAAAGACATCGTGTTTCTTATTAGTTGACAGTGCATTTAAATTTAAAAAAAAAAAACAGAACAATTAAAAACTGCTTTTCAAATTCAATACCATTGCTTATATTATTAATTGTTCATTTGCAGAAGTAAAGCAAAATAACTGTATGCATTATTAATGGTCTAAAAATAAAAAAAAAACAAGAAAATCGTCATTCACTTAAAACAATTAGAAAACAATTCAATCACCTTTCCAAATGTTGGCAACCCAATATCAAAAAACTTTCCAGCCCTAACATAAACAGGTTCCTTCAAGAATTCCATATATAAACGTATAACTTTTTTAGAATTTTCGGGCAAGTCCATCCAATTTGAATTGTATAAAGCTTCACTCATTTTGCCCGATTCAATTGTCACTTGATTTCCATAGTAACAAGGTAGAAACATTTGAATTCCAATGACCACAAGAAAATCACCCATTGCCAGAAATTGTCCAGGATTTTCTCTCGGAGATATCTAAATAAATCATATTAAGTTTCAATCTGAAAAAATCAACAATGTATATGTATATTTTTACTCACACTAGTTGTCTGATATCCTGTGAAACAAAGAACAAGTGCACTCAAAAGGACTTGCATGAAAAATGGAAATGACATAAAACCTTCACATTTTTGTGTAACCCTAATAATTAAAAAATTGTTTTAATTGATGATTAATCGAAAGAATTTATACACGTTGGCCGTTGCTTATACTTTTTAACAAATCCATGAATTTTGATGATTTCCCTCAAATCCCTCATAACTAGTTCATGGATTTCTCTGGCGTTCAAAGTATCTGACAAATCAACTCCAATTTTTGACAAACGCATCCCGATCACTCGATAGACCAATGAAATATGATGCAGTAAAAACAACTGCAACACGTCAATGCTAACATGTGACAAGGTTGTCACAGTCAGGCCAATAAGTTGGAAAAAATAGGCATACCAATAGAACTGCGAGTGCAAATCGAAAGGCATCCAAGCCGGATATGGGAGGACCCAATTCTTTCCAATTGCTACGACCGTAAAACAAGCTGCGTACACACCCACTGCGGACGAACAATAACACTTGATCAAACGATAAAAAACCCGATGGGACCTTTTGAAAAGAATAAATTCTTCCACATTCTTCAAGCTGAACTCTTCCAAGTCGAAGAGTGTCAAAAAATGAACCGATTCACTGCTCAATCTTAACATATTGTAAATTTTCGGCAAGAAAACCGCTTCAGTGAGTGCCATATGCAGCGATTCGGTTATTGCTTCAAATTCCTTCGAAGTTAAAACGCTTGCCCACATTGATGCTGTTGTTAGAATTGTAAAACAAAAATGCAATATGAACGAATAAAGTCGATAGAGTGGTTCCCATTTGTTGTCTAGGCGCCAAAGTCCTAAGTATAAGAGGATGGCCATATTTCCTCGAATCGGTTGCACTAAATCGTAATTCATCCTTCTTCTTCAACTATGAGTAGATGTATATTCACCAAGGAATGGTAGTTGATAAAGATATTAAGGGCTTATATATATGAACGCGTTCAAATGGTCTTATAATTAAAAATCAATTATAAAGTAACGCCCATTAAATTAATATCAAATATTCTACTGAGGAAGTCGTTTTTTAATTATTTAAGCAGGTGTTAGCTTTTCTCTTTTTTTAATATTGAAGGAGTTATGATTTGATTGAAACATAAGCAAATAATAATTTTAAAAAAATATGTACTACATGCATAAAAATCAAGAAATTTGTTATTCAAAAGGATTTAATTTGCTGAGAAATGTTCTTACCATAAAATAAATGTTTCTAGACACTTACATACTTACTTAAGGTGGCACTACAGTCCTGTGTGAACTAGGGCCTCACCCAACAAACTTCTCCATCTAGCTCGATCCCTTGCTAGATGTCTCCAGTTTCAAGCTCCAAGTTGGGTGAGATCACTTTCCACTTGTGCGCGCCACCTGATCCGCGGTCTTCCTCTACTGCGCTGTTTTGTGGGTGTGGATTGGTTTCCAAGCGCTCTACGTGACCCAGTCATCTTGGTCGTTGGACTTTTCCCCTTCTGGCTAAGTCTACGTTGCTGTACAGCCCGTACATCTCGTCGTTCCATCTTCTCCTCCACTCCCATTCTATGCACAAGGGACCGTAGATCACTCCAAGAATTTTCTTCTCGAAACGACCCAAGGTGCTTTCCTCCGCTTTTGTCATAGTCCATGCTTCTGCGCCGTATAGCAGGACGAGGACGATGAGGGCTTTGCTACTCAATTGCTTTCTTAGCCCAAGGAAACAGCGGTTAACAAGAGTTATTCTTTTTTTGATCTCAGCGCTGGTGTTGTTTTCTGCGTTAATAGCGGAGCCTAGGTAGACGAAGTCCTTGACTACCTCAAAGTTACGTCTGTCGATGGTGACGGACGAACATATCTTACAGATAAGTTGGTGCATGCTCCTAACCAAATTATCTCCAGCTGCTTTAAAGAGCTCGGCATTCAAGACATCCGCTGCAGCGGCTTTGTTAGACTTCCAGCTTAGATATAGTAATCTTTACTTCATCTAAGTCCGGATTGTTGGCTTTCGTCGTCTATGTTGAATGGATCATCCTGCCTAACAGCGGATGATTCATTCTGCGGTTCCACTATGATGTTTCCACTTTCGTCTTTGCAGCCTTCGGTTCTAGGTTTATGTACTTTTGAATTTCGTTTCACCTGTTCATAAAACTTTCGAACTTCATTCCTGCTTTTAAACCTCTTAACATCTTCGACCACACGCTTCTCATGCCCTCTCTTTTTCCTTCTGAGAAGTCGGTGTTCCTCTGGCCTCTTCTGCTCGTAGAGCTCATGAGCAGCTCTAGTCCTTTTATGGAGCGCCGCTTTGCGTGCCTGTTGTTTGGCTGCCGACATTCTTCATCAAACCAGGGGTTCCTTGTTGGTGGCTGCTTGAAACCCAGCACATCAAAGGCGGCTTCTCTGATTGCATCTTGGCAATGTTGCCACTGGTTTTCGATACATTGTGTTGGCGGCAGAGAACTTTGAGGGATGTTACTTGTAACTCGGTCGGAAAAGGATTTGGCGATCTCTTGCGATTGTAGCCGTTCGACGTTGTACCTTCTCCCAGCATCTCCCTGTTTTGCCTTGGGTCTGGAAACCCGAAGTGCTACCTTGGCTACAACGAGGTAGTGGTCCGAGTCGATGTTAGCTCCTCGGAAAGTTCGGACATCCATGATGCTGGAAGCGTGTCTGGCGTCGATCGCAAAATGGTCAATCTGGTTGACGGTAGATTGATCTGGAGAACTCCAAGTTCCTTTGTGGATGTTGAGGTGTGGAAAACGCGTACTGGCTACCATGACGTTTCGCCCCGCAGCAAAGTCTATGAGCCTGAATCCGTTGTCGGAAGTGTTGTCGTGCAGGCTGTTTTTCCCGATTATTCCACCAAAGATGTCTTCCCTTCCTAGCTTGGCATTAAAATCGCCCAGGACAATTTTAATATCGTAGCTAGGACACTGCTCATATGTTTTGTCTAAGAGCTCGAAGAACATATCTTTGGTGTTGTCATCCTTCTCTTCTGTGGGGGCGTGTGTGCATATTAGGCTAACGTTGCCGAATTTAGCCTTGATGCGAGTGGTCATGAGGCGCTCGTTGATGCACCTACAGCTCAAGACTTATTGCCTAAATCTGGCTCCAATGACAAAGCCGCATCCAAATAAGCGCTGTTGGTTTTCTCGGTAGCAGTCACCATAGTAAATATCGCAGTTTTTCATTCTCTTTTTGCCCGGCCCATTCCATCGTATTTCCTGCAAGGCGGTGATGTCTGCTTTATAGCAGTCTAAGGCCTCCGCTAATTCTTTGGCTGCACGTAGTCTGTTAAGGGACCTAACATTCCACGTGCGTGTCCAAAGTTCATTGTCCTTGATTCGTTTGCGTGGGTTGTCAACAGTAAATCCGTCCGTATCCGAGGCATGTTGGTGCTTCTAGACGCTATTACCCTCTTAAGTCATATAGGCGAATGTCATCATAGACAAGGCAGATAAATACTCGCAGGTAATTACTAAACATCTGAAATCTAGTACTAAATAAAATTGTGACTAGTTTGCATGTGATGGGTTTTAGAGTAATTGCTTATGCGGATGACGTTGCTTTATCAGTTTCAAGGAATCAATTTAATACCCTAAAAGAACTCTTACAATACGCTCTAAGTAAACTTAAACAATGGACTGATCGGTGTGGATTATGTATCAACCCAATTCCCAATATTAACCCTCCTTTTATAAAAGGTGTATCCAAATAAAGTTTTTAGATGAAGCTAAATATTTGAGTCTCTTTTTGGAGAAGACCTAAATTGGAAACGTAATATTCAAGAACTAGTCAAGAAAACTACTGTGGATCCCTTTTCCCTGAAAAGAAGCCAATGGTAAAAAATGGTACATCGGTAATCAGACCGATTCTACTGTACGATGTGGTAGTATGGTGGACATCATTAAACAAAGCTGTTAACAGTGACAAAGTCCAACATTCAGCTTGCCCGTACGGCCCCATCTGTGGCACTGGACACCCTACTTCATCTGACACCTTTCCATATATGTACTGTACATATGTAATTCTTGGAAGACGAGTCAATCCACTATACAGATGGATCAAAAACTAATGGAGGAGGTGTTTACTCTAACTCTCGTTCCGCCTTCCCATACCACTATAGCGTGTTCTACGCTGTATGGACTAGGAAAAGGTAGAAACAGTTTCATAAGTAACTCCAATTGGTTTCATTAAGCTAAGAAGAAGGCCTCAAGAATTATGATGTTTGTTGTCGAACTCAATTCAAGGGTGGATCCAGACTTTTAATCAGAGGGGGGGGGGTGTCACACACTAAGATAAGTTTTTACTAACCGCTTAAAAATTTTCTTTAAATTTTTTGTAAAGGAGGCTAGCAAAATTACAATTATAGATTTCAATTGCTAAAGTGTCAACTTTAGTTATCAAATTATTTTAGTGTCAACTTTAGTTATTAAATTATTTTAGAACACTGTTGCCCAGCAAGGTATGGTGTAACTATTTAATTTGGATGACTCCCTACATATGAAAGCATTCCAAGATTCCAACAGTTTTCTAAATATACCATACTTAAGAGCTAAAACACAATAGTTTAGAGGGTTTTTTGGTGAATTTCACGCAGAAATGTAAGACATTGTTTTGAAACGTAGGTTTTTTCCAAAAAGAATATATTCTTTTTTGTTGCCATTTCTATTAATGCGATAAATTCTACAAAAATTCAAGAACCCAAAAAATGAGAAAGAATCTGATATCAAGAATTTTCTGGATTTTTTTGCCGTATTTTTTTCAGACTCAATTTTCGGGAGTGTATTTTTACTATCGCTATCAGTCTGCTTACTCGTGATTAAAGCTTATGCTAGAAAATATTTTGATCTTAAACGAGTTAACAAAACTTAACAATATTTCCTATATTTTAAGATTTAAAATTGTACCTGCAAAATAAGTTTTTCTCAAAAATTTAAATGTAATTTTATTTCTCAAAAAACCGAGATTAACTTATTTTTTTTTTTTCAAAATCATTAGAGCTGGTTTCTTAAAGTACTTTTTTTATATACAATTTTTAAATTTTGTCTTTAAAATATATTTGGTATGCAGTTATTTAGGGCTTATAAATATACATTTTGCATTTAAATTTCGTTAAAAAATGTTCACCCCTCTCTGAGAGATCAAGTTTTGTAAAAGCAATAATTTTTTTAAAAATTAAAAAAAAAAATAATGACATTTTTGATCATCAAAAATCATCATACATTTAAAAATTTGATCATCGATAAGAGCTTGCACTGAAAGAGAAGATTATTGAAATCGGTCGATTTAAACACAAAATAACGGTTTTATGAGTGGTACTCTTTTGGAGCAAAACCAAAATATGTTTTCCTTGTAGAAATAAGCCGAATTAAGAAAAAAAATAGAGAAAGTTTAAAAAAAATCTATCGATTCATTTTTGAAAAAATAGAATTAAAAATTCTAAACTAAAAAGTTTGTATGGGGACTGCTGTTATTTTCGTATTAAGAAAAATGAAAGAAAACACCTTAAGCTAATCGGCTGAAAACCTTAATTTCAATGGGCACAATGGTTTAGGCTGAAGGGGCCAGGACAGACCCACTTTTTTCGACTTTTCTATACCATCGTAATGTGATATTTGAACGCCCTTCGAGAGGGAGGAAGGGGGGGTAAACCCCCCGGGCCCGGGATTTTCTAGGGGCCCGTAAAATTAAAAGCAATGAGGAGAGTGTTTTTTTTCAATATAGGTAGTCTAAATTCATCATCAACATACCTATTCCCACTTATTTTTAGGGGCACGAACATTTAAAATCATTCATGCTTTCGCAATCGGGCTCCTGTTTGCATGTTATCTACCAATCTTTCAGTCACAAGCTTGCCGATCTGGGCCCCTGATTATTATTGGCGTACATTTTTGTTTATATTTAATGAAAAATTGGGCAATTTTGAACAATTGAAAGAAAGTTATAATAAATTGTTTCGCTTTTCTTACTTAATTTAACGTAAATTTCAAATTTGTTTTATTTTGAAAATTTTTAAAATCAAAATAAGGGGCCCGGCAACTTAAAACAAAACACAAATATTTATTTCAGTTTCTGTTTTTATAAATTTTCTTTTCTTCTATTTTTGTTTCTGCTGGGAACGAAATTTTTGATTCGGTTTCGGGGGACCGGAAAATCCCACGCAAACGTTTTTCAATTGTTGTTTCCGTAATATTAATTAATTAATATTTTGAATAAATTGTTTACTGAAGATTCGAAGGATATCAAGTCACTTCAAAGTGTGTATATTAAACCAGCCATACAAAAATAGCAAGGAATTCTATATATAATAATATTGGACACCATTTTCTTCCTTGGCTAAAGGGGACTAGGACTACGAGGCGATAGCAATCTTATTGGAGAGCCAAATAATGGACATTTTTTGTTTAGCAGCAGTGCTCAACGTTGGGAAAAATGTGCCCGGATCCCTTCACAAACTTTCCAATACAAGATGGTCAGCTAGAATTGAGGCAGTGAAACCATTTGCAAATCATCTGAAAAACCTTAGAACATCATTAGAAGCCTTAAGTGATATTAATTTAACTGCTGAAGCTCGAAGAGATGTAAATGGCATTTTAAAATATATGCACAAATTTGAATGCGTCCTGATGTCTTTGATTTGGTGCAAGGTTCTTAGCGCTATAAATAAAGGAAGTTTCCTTCTTCGAGCCAGAAACAGTACTATTGACGTTGAAATTCGAGATCTCGACAACCTGATCTTCATTTGAACATTATTCAAAACGGATGAGATCAATTTTTATCTGAATGCAAAGCAGTTGCTACTGGATTGGGGGATGTTCCAGAATCGTTTCCATCGAACCGAAAAAGGCAATTAAAGAGACATTTTGAAGAAAACCGAGGAGCTGGAAAACAAATAGAAACAGACGAAGAAATAAATTTCAAGAGAAACACCTTTTACGTCATAGTTGATTCAATTATATCTGGAATTTCTCGTCGGTTCGAAACGATGAAAAATTTGAATGCTACATTTTCATTTTTATGACAGTTTTCAACAATGGACGAACTTGAGATTAAAAACTTCGCTACAATGTTCATCCAAAAGTGTAACTCGCATGTGTCTCAAGAGTTTAAAGAAGAATTCATTTATCTGAAACACATTTTTGAAGCCAATTTTGAAGCAGAACTTCCGCCATTGAGTTTGCTCAATGCTATTTATTCCCAGAACTTGGAGACGATTTTCCCCAACATTTGTGTTGCTCTCCGTGTGTTTTCCACAATTCCTGTAACCGTAGCTAGTGTCGAACGTTCATTTAGCGTCCTTGCCAGAACAAAAAATTTTCATCATTCGTGCTCATCACAAGATCGTGTTTCTGGACTTGCTACACTATGCATCGAAGCACCTTTTACAAGGGACCTGAATTTCGAGGCAATTATAAGTTGTTTTGCTGCTCAAAAAGCTAGGAAAGCTCTTTTACCAGAAGAAAATATTTCATTGAATGCAAACTCATTCTAATAAAACATTGTAATAGAATTTTAATATAAAGAAAAACAATAAAGAGTATTTAATGTAAAACTTTTAAAATACTTAGTTTTTTTTTAAAGGCAAATTTCAAATACTTTTACTTCGCTCTATTTTATTTTCATAGTAGGTAAGAGATCTTCATACTATTTTTTTTAATAGTTAATCGACCGTATTATCAGTTATTTACATGTCGTTGGCAATATCGAATTGAATGTATGATTCTGTTCGGATTCTTATCTAATCGCATGCAGAATTATTTTCTATCCATCCTCCATTTCAACTAAACTGGATGATACCCGTAAGATTGATTTGATGATTAACACTTTTTTCAGTTAATTTTTCAAACAAAAAATGATTATTTCCGTTAATTCCAACAAATTTCATACTATTCGTAATTGAAATTAGAACGTACCATATCAGTAGGCATGAACTTTAAAAAAAAATGCTAAATATGGGGGGGCCCGAGATTTTTCCGTCCCGGGCCCGGAATTCCTCTCGACGGCCCTGAATATTTGATTCGATTTTTTTTACGAATGCAATACTTGCTATATAGTTCATGTATGTCGCAAGTAAATATCACTTCAATGTTCACTATTTATGTGCATCAAAACAATTAGATGGAATTGAAGGCTAGTTTCAAAAATTTAAAGGCAACTTAATATAAAATTGACGATCTCTTATTCAAGGCTTCTTCTTAAAAACCTGAATATTTGCTCTTTTTCTCAGAAACAAATTTTATGAAAATAATTTAAGGCATTACTAAAATTAAAAAAATGTTAGTCTTTAGATGAAATCTTTGCTTATATTACTTAACTGTTTTTTTTTTGTTTTTTTTTTTTTTTTTAAAATAATAAACGGGCACTCAAGGGGTTATTAATACCCTTAAAATGTTTAAAGTTTAAACACAGTGCGAGCTTTAGGAAAATAGGGAAGGATTAAAGAGGAGATACCGATGCACATTGGTCTTAAAGTTTTGAATATCAAAATGATAGGGAAAAACAGAGCTGGGTAAAGCATTCCACATTCTCGATGTGCGGTTAAAAAAAGAATCTCTATACTTGACAGTAAGTCCGAAATTGAGCTCGAGGTTAAACTGATGTGCATTCCTAGAAGTACGAGTATTACGGCTGAATTGTTTGAGGGGGGGAATGCAACTGGCCAATTCGACAGAACACTGTTTATAAAAATATCGGTAGAACAACGAAAGGCATGAAACATTGCGACGGTGTTCAAGTGACGTAATTGTTTCGGTTATAGTTCTATCGCCTATCATTTTCAAAGCTCTTTTTTGGATCCTGTCCAAAATACTTAAACTTGTTTTAGGGGCACCTGCCCAAATATGCATAAGCTTTATGGCTAATATGACCCCCTGTATCGTCCATTGATCAACATTTGATGAAATTGTGAAAAGTTTTTGGAATAGGGCTGAATTTCCGATTCATATTATGTTCTTGGTCCAGTTTTCAGTTAAAAGTAGTAATTTTAGTAATATAATGGGGGTCATGTCCATTAACGCAATAAGATTAGTTTTGAATTTAAGGGAATTCCTTCAAATAAAAAACAAACAAATTATCTCCCAGGGTGGTCAGGTCATGACCCCTACGACCCCCCTCCTGGATCCGCTATTGACTCAATTGGATTATAAGGGTCTTATTTTGTTTTCATTAAAAGTCTTAGTTTTATAAATAAACAATTTATTTAATCAATTTCAGTAAACAAAGCCAATCTATATGTACAAACTTCTTCTTCAAAAAATAATAAAACAACAAAAATATCTAAGATTATTTAAAAACAAAACAAACACAAGAAAGAAGAGGAATACAATCTTTACATTCAAATTATAAACGATATTTGAGGAATTAGTCCGCTGAAGAGTAGTAGGTAGAGTATTGAATTAGAAATTTTTCTTTTACAGTAGTTTTTCTTTGTACAAAGTGAAGATATGGTTTAAGATTTATTTCACTTTCATAACACACGAAAGTGATTTATTTCTTGTGGCTTCTGCAATTTGGAACATATTCTGGATCTTCACATGTGAGTGAATTCTCATCGAAGACCTTATCTTCACCACATGTAATCAATCGTGGATGACCTTCAACGCATGTAATCAATCGATGACAATCGCCGGAAACAGGGAAACGTGGGAATGGCCAGAAACGAGCAGCTACTGAATCAGGTGCAACTTTGGTTGGACACTTGAAACCAACAACGGCTATAAAATTATTTGAAAAAAAAAAAAAAAATTCATTATAGGTAAATAGAAAAACATGTTTTTTAGTTTTAGTTACCTTCTGGGTTGCATTTCTCCAAAAGTTGATCAGGCCAGTTACATCCGTGGATTCTGTCATCATAAGCTAAACCGGCATCACATTCAAGTTGATGTGGTTCACCGTATTCACACTTAATGTAACTAGTAGAGCATTCAGGTGAGATGGGGTAGATACCGAATTGATATTCACAGCCGGGTGTAGAAATTGGTGTAGCTGTAGGAAAAAAAAAGTGACGTACATCAGAAATTTGTTTTAAACAATTTTTTAAAATTGTCTGGGTTAGTTTAAACATGTACATTAAGCTTAGAAATTAAAACTACACTATATCTATATGTGCATTTTTCTAATTGACTTCATTTATAATGTTTATTGCCGATATAAAATAATAAACGAAAGAGCTGAGGTTCAAACTTGAAGTTAATCCCTTGGGTATATTTCATTTGCATTACATTAGGGAATCATTCAAAAATATATATATATAAATTTAAAGATACTGGGTTATTCGATTTTGAAAATTCGGAGCAATCTGGGCGATATACCGGAAAATGTCCATTAATTATCAAAATGGAGAGTTTGATTTTAATTTAATAACAAAAAGCTCAATTCTATGATTGGATCATAAATATTTTGTGTTATATAAGTTCCATTGAGCCGCATCTTTAAAAATATCATGCTTTAGTTTTCTCTTGATTTTTCATTTAAACTTGCAGCTTATGTTTTATTTGATTGTAAGGCCTTTGTTAAGAAAATTCAATGGAACATTTTAGACAAAAGGAGTGCTAAGAAATTTTAAAATGTAGTAATATGTGAATTTACATGTTTAATGACATATCCTTTGCCGAACTTTTTCTTTTGAAGTTAACATAATTTATTTTAAATCATATTTTAGTAAATGTCAAACGGTATAAAGTTCATATATGGGTACTGAGAGCAAATAGTATTTACGTCTAATACTTTAGAAAAAAATATTAAGAATAATATTATGGTCTCACTGTTTGGATACTCTCCCCTACGTGCTTTTTTTATTGCTATTGCTACGAATGGCTGAGCTCATAAATCGCATATAAAGAAAATGTGAAGCATGCGTGAGAATTTTCAAGACAAACCGTACGCCTGACGGCTTACAATTTTATTTATCATCATTTATCAAGTGCTGTCATCGAGACTGTTAAGATGTCTTGTTATAATTTAAACACCGCTACGGTCACTTAAGCGCCACACATTTTGTTAAGTTCAATCTCGCCATTTACCTGAATACCTTCATTCTTACCATAATAATTTTCACAGAGTTCTATTACATAACCCGCAAACCTATACCCAAGGCCTATTTTGCTCTCAATTTAACACAGGTTTTTCTTTCATTTTTGTTTAGATTAGATATTTAAAGAAATGAAGTGTAGTGCTTAGTATACTTACGATCATAATGTCGGTTACCACAATCAACTGCCCAATTATAGTTACAGTGGTTATGTGCAGCTCCTTTACCGTCAAACAACAATCCATTTTCGCAAGTTTCCAAAGTCAACGTTCCATTTGTGCACAAGAAAAATTGATCACAATTTTCCGTGTGCGCATAAGCCTGTACTCCTTTTTTCTCTGGGCATTCTGGTTCACCAACTGCAGCAGCATGAGCTAAACATATTAAATATAAAATAAATCAATTAAAATTTTTGTCTATTGGTTAAATTTTGTTTAATATAAATAATGCAAATATTTTAATATTCAAGTGTCATTTTTTTTTTTTAAATTTGTTTGTATTTACTGTGCATAGTATAACCCAAAAAACTTATACCCTAACGATAATTCATTTATATACGATTTTAAAAATTCAATCATGTTGCAAATGAAAGTACGCAAATGGTAATTTTTGTATATTTATTTGTCAATTTATCATACCATAATCGGAATCATACTTATAGACAAATACGAATAGAAATGATGATGGCTATTTGTTTTACTATAGAGAAAAAGTGAAACTCTCACCTGTTGCTTATATATGTACACATATTTAGTTAACCATGATCTTCATTTTTAAAATTTCGGATAAATATTCACAATTAACTTTATAAATCTCTTATGGTAAAATTTAGGGAAAAAAAAAACAAAATTGAATTTTGCTTACACGACGTTATAAACAAAATATATGTAATAATTTCAAGGTTCATAATGTCATTAATAAACTGCTATTTTTGTCTACATAATGCAATAACAGAAATAAAAATACTTTGCATAATATATTCATTGGTATATACTGGTTGAACTTCCTTCCTATATTTGACTATACGAGAAAAAGATTCAACTTTTTGAACTCACTGCAGTTGGTTTGCCGGTACGGTACACGAACGAGATCAGACAAAACTCTCACTTTCAACGGCTCAACTATCATCAGGTGGTGATGGGAAATCGGTGTTGAAAAATTTTATATGTGCCACATGTGGTATTTACAAACAACGACGACCATCACAACGATGCACAACAGTGGGCTTTAATTGTTTTTAAATTAGAAAAAATAATAATCACTTGAAAACCTTTGAACCAAAAATTTAACATTTTCAATCTATATAGCTATTTATTGTTTAAAGGCTGTTTAGCTGCATCTGCAGAACTGTTTTTCTTTTTGAATGAAAATCTAAAGTGTAAACCATAGAGAACCTATGCCTATAAGATGCGTTTTTTGGCAACAATATGCGTAGTGAAGTAAGATTTTACACGTATTACAAATACAAACTCTTTACTGCGGAAAAAATTAGAAGTAGGATCCAATTGCGGATAGAATTTTGACGTTTCCTTGAGTCTGGAATATTAATGTTGGTACAATTGATAACTCTTGTATATATCAAAGGCATGTTCGTCGTAAAGCATGATAAGTAGTGAGAACTTACGCATTTTACCATTTGCTGCACTTTTTGAGATTTCATGTTTTATCTGCAAAACAAACTAACGCAAACCAAAAAAGCGACAGAATTAAAAACCCTGTTGAAAGCATTTTTATAAGAAACCCGCTGAATTTTGTATCGTGTTGTTGTCATAGAAAGCTGTTTAATTTTTTCTAAATCAAAATGTTCTAAATCAAATATGTTTTACTCAAATATTTTTTTTTTTTGTTTTTTTTTTATTTAATTAGTTTTTTTCCGGCAGACGGCTTATAAAGCCATACTTGGTATATCTTTTATTATGAAATATTGTACTTGTAAGAAAATTGAAAAAATAAAGAACTTAGAACTTAGAAATCAAAATGTTCTTGAAACAATAACATAATGGTATATTAGATGTCTAATTTTAGTAACACATGTTACTATGAAAGTTTTTAAAAATTTTGTGGTGGCTCTGTATCAACTTATTACGAATACCTTTCAGAATAAAATCTAAAAAACAGATAAGGATAAGAAAATTCAAACCTTACTTCTCAATCTGTTTTTCAACTTTGCTTAGCATAAAATCGGTCTTTGTGTTCTCTTTGCGTTGTTATAATCTGACTCGAATAACTCGTTGAATATTAGTTTGTTATTTTACAAAAAGATAGTGGCGCAAAATTTTAGACGATTTAGTACGATGTTAAATCATTTTTAGTATGATACTAGGTTAAAAAAAGGATTTTGATAATTTTAAACGAGTTTAGTATCGTACTGTCTTCTTAACATTTTACTAAAGTTAAAATCACCAAATGGCTACTTTATCTTTTTAGTATCGTACTAAATCTGTATGACATATGTCATTTTTCTCAAATGTGACAAAGTGTTTTAAAATTGATAAATTGTGAAATAAAATTTATTTATAGATATCATAAAAAGTAAATTAATTTAAAATGTTTTCGGAGGAAGAAGATTTTGAAATGTTTGAGGATTCAGTGTTGTGTAGGAAAGTTAAAAGTTTTAAAACTCGAGCAAATCCTCTTGAAGAGCTGGATGATGGTGAATTTTACTCCAGGTATATTTTTGATAAAATAAATATAAATAAAATAAATAAAAAAATATTAAGGTACATATGTTTGTCTTGTACATTACATTACATTTCACACTACTCGGCACATAAATGTACAGAGTAGAGAACACAGAACCTTGAGCGACAAGACTATATAAGTCGATAACAACACAAGACATTAATACAAGACAGAAGGACAGAGGAGAAAGAAGAACGAACAGTTCGAAAGAACACATGACAACAGCACGCGGTAGGTTTCGAGTCGGTCCCCCATCTGACTACTAACTGCGCTCACTGATGCTTGATTTCGGTGATCGATGGGAACCGATGCTTTATTAGTGACTAGGCCGTTGCATGTTTGTTTTGTTTGCTCCACAATCTGTCATTATTTAGATTTGTTCATGTTTTTTTTTTAATAAAATGGGTTTAGCATGATACTAGTTAGCAAAACAATAAAAAGTGTTTAAAATTAGTGAAAAGTTAGTAGATTACTATGTATATAGTAAATTGTTAACTAGTATCGTGCTAAGGCCTTAATAATAGGTTGTTTAAAATTTTGCGCCAATATTTTTAATTTTTGAAAAGATATTTGAGTCGAAATTCAATTTTTACCAACTTTGAGTAATGTTTTTTTTAGCTTTTTATTTTTTGGTAAAATAAAACTGTCAATTCGATTTTTCTCAAAATTTTACCTGATATCAAAAACGTTATTTTTCCTTACATAAAATTGTTTCGGAGATAAAACCAATTTCTTTTCGTAAAATTTTCGAGGTGACAATTTTTTTTCGGTATTTTTTTTATTTATAAAAAAAAAACCGTTAATTTGATTTTTTCCAAAAATATACTTGTTTGGTATCGTGTTAAAATATATAATATACAATTTAATTCAAGTCTCTAGAGTTATTGGTTCGTGAAATATTTAGGGTTCACCAAAATTTTCAACTGCTACGGTAAAAAAAACACTCTGTCTGCACTATTATCTGTACAACAAAATTTATTTGAAGTCGATATCTCTTCTGGTTCTTGAGCTATGGACGACGAAAAAAACGTCGCGAACGTACGGACATACGAACGTACGTACACACGCATGCACAGACATCTTTCTATTTCGACTATCGTCGACGTCGAGAAATGTCAAAATTTTCAATTCGACAAATCGGACCCATTACAATATTTTATCAGGATTTTTTTTACATTATCCTCTTTAAAATTATCGATTTTATTAAGGGAAATTGGTTCTGTTCTGAATTTTGCAAAAAATTTTTACAATTTTGATTTAAATTATTCTGGTAAATATGTATAACAATTTTATCAATTTGGAAATAATAAATAATACTGCCGATCTTTTTTTTGGCAATTTCTCATTGAATTCCAAACAAACATGGCTATTATCTAGACACCCGACTAGTGCCTTTTTGTAACATTTTGTAGACGCAAACATTTTCTACAATATTTTTCAACGAATATAATATGTAGTTTACAACTCTTGAAAATAAATTAGGAATTCCAAAAACTGTTGAACATTTTTAATAAAATTTGCTTTTTAACGTTTGTCTTTTTAAATGTTTATTTTATGAAAAAAGTACTTGAGAAAATTTGTATGAGATAAAATTGCTTATGATATAACTCATCATCTACAAAATGTATAAGTTAGTATTGTAAGACCAATGGCCAGAAAACGATTTAAACTCAAGGAAAAATACAAACATTTCTTTCTGCTTAGTAATGCGATTTTCCATGGGTAAGTTCAGATTTCATTCAAAAATTGATTTTTTTTCGTGGCGCATGGAACATGATTTTAACTGTAGTGCAATTTTCTGTACGTGTTTAAAAGTGCAGTAAATTGTCAAATTTCCAGCTAAACATTTGTTTGTAATTGTATTGTATTGTAATAAGTACAAACATAGGTTAATCTGGCAAAAAATTCAGATCTGCAGATTTTATCAATTTACGTTGCCCCAAGAAATGCCAAAAAAAAGGGAAGTTTGTGTTTTGACAGATCTGGATCAGAAATGAATTGATTTATTTTACCCATAGAAAACCCCATAAATTAAAGTAAAAATAAAAAAAACACACGGTCCCATCTTTTGAAATTCAATTCCTGAGTTAAATAAAGTTATTTGATCAAAAAATTAAATTGAATGAGTTTAATTTATTTTTCTAAAAACTTTCTTATAGTTTGGGCATTTTTATCATCCTTTTTCCCAAAACATTGTATTTAGATTCCAAATATCAAATAATGCTAAAAAACAAGAGAAAAATGGTATCGGAAAAATAATTTAAAAAAATAATTGATGTAGAAAATTATTTTCTTAAAACTTATTGTTCTGATAACAAATTTAAATAGAAACTAAAAATTAATTTTATTCCTTATTTAAACTATAATTTATTCCAATGTGCAGCGCAAAGCTATTTGAAGACATAAAAAATACCAGATTCCTATCGTGTGTGATCTTGGAAATCGGAAAAGAAGATGATATGTCTATATTTACCCAAGATTTATAGCCCATAGCCATAGGTGAAGTAATCGGTATGGTATGGTGGCGGCTCTATGGCTGCCTTCAGCTTACTATACGGCTGTAATGTTATGGCTTTTAATATATGTTTGATATGCAGCGCGTTGTGCATACCAAGTTGTAAGTAGATAGACATACATACATACATGTACCTCTGTATATTTAAATTCAAACAAAAAAATACTCTTCGACGCTGTGCTGTCTTATAAACGAGCTACGTCTCATAGTCATCAACAGGTATTTTATTATGTAAGCTAGAGGTAAGGTACACCGAGATGATTATGGGAAACCAAAAAAAAGATGTTGCAGAGTAAAATGTATATTGAGTTAATTATTACATTTTTGTGTGGAGAGGTATAAAGAAATTTCTAGAAATTGTGACGTTTGTGTTGAATTGCGGAAGGGAAGTTTTTTTAAGTTTTTTTGATGACTTGTTTTTTTTTTGCATACATCAATTTTTAAACGTAATGAACCAAAAAAAATTTCATAATTTCTATTTAAAAAAAGACTCAAATCGAAGAACACAAAGAAATTTGACTTATGGTAAAAACCATCCCAAAGATGAATTTTTTTGGGGAGTAGTTAAACAGACAAAGATCAAGGAGATGGACTGCAGAATTGTATGTGAAATGTCAAAAATATTATGTTGGAATTCACAGTGAAAGGATGCGTTCCATAAGTCGAAGGCTAAGAAAATAGATGTGCATATGTAAGTGTTTTTGCTTTGATTACCGCTATTTCAGGTGAGAATTGACAGAGGTTAAAAAAAAGCTTTCAGAAAAAAAGGTACATATACAAATATTAAAACGCGATAAACAACACTGTCGCAGAACTGCCTAAACCCTCTATTTGAATTTGAATGAAATATCAAACAATTCTCTGTTTGAAATTGATGTGCAGTTCACAGACTGTCAACAAATATAAACTGCCAAAAAATATAAATGTGAACTGTCAAAAAATATAAACTGCCAAGAAATATAAATGTGCTTGAGATACCAATTTCAAACAGAGATTTGTTTGATATTTCATTCAAATTTAAATAGAGGGTTCAGGCAGTTCTGCGAAATATTAAAACACAAAACTAAAAATAATAATTACATATGTACATACATATACATATTTCAAGTTTGAGTTCAAATTAAATTTTTGACAGTTGTTGGTTTGTGCAAAGCATCCCTGCTGTTGTGGATTGCTTATATAAGTTTTAAAATTCACAGAGAATGATTTGAAATTTTTTAAATAGATACATATATATAAAATACAACAAGTACCTTACTCTCAAATTTGGAATTACCTTTATCATCGGGAGACTTACTTACATACAATTAAAGTAAGGTGGCGCAAGAGCTCGTAGGAAGCCAGGGCCTAGTGACTTACAACTGTGTGCACCATTTCTGTGTGCGAGTAATGTCAGGGATGGAGGGGAGCTACAATTTGCATGTCAAATCTAAACAGATTGTTTGAATCACTCTTAAAGAACTTGTCAATTTCTAGCAAGAGGCAGTACTTTTGAAATTTTGGGAGGCACATGCCAAGAATTTAGCTTTATTATAAAGATAAGAGTTTGCCATTATGTTTTAAAAATAATGTCGGGCGAGTTACCATTGCATCTGGTCCTAATAAAATCCAGCCGAGGATCCATTTTTTAAACATTTCTTGCCGTATGGGGCCAATTTTGGGGCCTCAGCAATAACGTGCGGAAGATTCTGTTCCAAAGCAAGAAAAAACAACGAAAGTGTACAAGATTTTGAAAGAATTTTAAAACAATGAAAATGGAAAGAAATAAGAAGTAACGGTCTGAAAAATTAATAAAAAGAAGTTATAAGAAAAAAACTTAACAATTTATCCAGGAGGTCCATACCAGGCGATGTTTGTGTGATTCATATTGTGCGGAGTATCAAATATCTATAGGACAATTTATTCAGGAGATCGGGACCAGGCGGTGTTTGTGGGATGACGATTGTGTAGAGTATCAATTTATCCAGGAGGTCAGAACCAGGTGATGTTTGTGGGATGCAGATTGTGCCAACACAACTTTCAATTTTAACCTTGACAAAATGCGAGAAAAAAATCGGTCAGGGGACGAGCGACATTGTTTCGACCACCTGGAAGTTTTGTAAGTCGATGCTGTTTTTAGAAACAAGCAAATTTTCTTTAATCGAGTCTACCAAATTTTAATTTTCTAAAGTCTTTCCGTATAAACAGACAATTTTAACTTGATATAGAAAATTTGCAATTTTCACCTAATTGAATGCTATTGGAGGAAGGCTTTTGACAGTTCGGCCAATATTGGAAGATCTTCCAATTGTGTGTACTTACGATAGGAAGATCATTATGAAATAACAAACCAAATTGAGCATAAATCAGGTAACAGCTGTCAAAAAAATTAGGTACGAAAAAAGTATTGACAGATTGAAAATAACACGTCTAAAAAACACCCGTTACTATAGATTTTATATTCAAAGGTGAGGCATGAGTTAAAAGATTTAAAACAGTTTTAGTCAAACATTCAAAGCTATAACATATTTTGATTTTGCGTATCTTAATTACTCAAGTGAAAGGTTTCCTTACCTAAGGCTGACCTAATAAACATGTTTTGCATACACCTACTCTTTTTTTTTTTTAATTTGCAAAACCTAAATCTAATGAGGTTAACAATTTTTTTTATTTTACATTTTTGTCTGTTCCAACCTCACCCACTTTCTTAAAAAAAAAATATGTTTACTACTTCTACAAAATAATTATGTTGCGAAAAAAAAACACAAAACAATACAAAACAACATTCTCTTATTAACAAATAAAAATTCCTTCTGTGTACCTGCACCACCTAACTTTAACGCGTGATTGGCAACGTAAGTCGCAATTCTTTTTTGTTTTCATTTTATTGTTTTACCGGTAAAAATAAATCTTAAAGTCTGCATGTATCCCTAATTGGTCTTTTATATCTGTCTACTTTTTTTTTGTTATTTTTCTTAACTTAATTTTATGCTCATGTCATTTAGGTATATGTTCGTAAGTTTTCGACGTTCATAACGGGTTATTCATTTTGCGGTTTAAAAAGTATAGGCCTAGAATTCGACATCTGTCAAACTCAGTTGTTAATCCATTTTTTTCTGTTAAAAATCTGACATTTACGAAATTGGACCGTTTAACTATCGCACAACGCAAAAGAATTGTTAAAACCACATATCGGGCTTTAAGAGCAGATTATGGTTTACATAACTATCCAACTACGCACGCAGTTGGCAAAATTGTGAAGAAATTTTAAGAGACTGGATTGGTTACAGATATTGTAAGGCCTGTGCATTATCCTTTCGCTCGTTCGACTGAAAATATCGCTGCTGTAAGTGAAAGTGTTGCCGAAGACCCGAATCTGTCGATTCTTCGTCGTTCTCAGCAATTAGGAATGTCTTACGGAACATTATGGCGTATTTAGCATTTGGATCTACATTTACATCCATATAAATTCTAGCTCACACAACAACTGAAGCCAGCTGACCCAACGTTGTAGATTCGTCAAATGGGTGCTTGAACAACAGGCGGTGAATGACGATTTATCTAGCAATATTTTCTTCAGAGACGAAGCACATTTCTCACTCGGTGGGTATGTTAATAAAGAAAATTGTCGTATTTGGGGTTTTAAGAATATTCTAGTAATTGAAGAGAGTCCATTACACCCACAAAAAGGCTACCAAGATCATGCGTTTTGACACCGCTGGACTATTTTTTGTGGTGCTACGCGAAAGACCGTATTTATGCAGAAAAACCTTTAACTCTTGAGCACTGAAAAACCAACATTCTTCAAGTTATGGCTGAGATACCTCCCAATATGTGTCAAAAAGTGGTCGAAAATGACCTCAAAAAAGAAATATTATGAAAACAAATATTTCATATGTGTTTTATTTACGTTTACTTTTGAAACCGCAAAATGGATAACCCTGTACAAATCTATAACCAATACGGATAGTAAAACAAAAAACAAATTAATATACTGTACTGAAAAAAAGTACAGTTTGTGTGCATGTACTTAAACTTAACTGCCAACAGGTTTGATTTTGTAAGAAAGTACAATATAACGTTCATATGTAATATTGAGTAGGTTATACATGGCGTATACGTAACCAAAAAAACAAAAATATCTTGTCTGATGAATTAATTCGTCGGTTTTTTTGTTCTTTTAGATATTTTTTTCTTTTATTTTTAATTTACCACAAATGCGTATAGTACTCGTATGTATATAAATGTAGTTTCATTGTTGTTGTTGATATTATAAAGAAAAGTGAATGTATCTCATTTTTATTTACCACCAAAATGAAGTGACTTTTGTAACAGAATTGTTACAGGGTCATATAGAGCTGCTAAAAACTTAAGACATATTTACTTGCAAGTTTAATCAGAAGATCGATTTTTAAAATTTGATCAAATTCAGTTGGAGATTAAAATATTATTTTTTATCAAAAGAAACAAGTTCATATAGCTACTAATTCTAATCAGGTTTTAATAAAATTCTTTTTTTAAACTGAACTTTAACATTTATAAAATAAACGCGCGTCTCTTAAAAATGTAGGTGTTGATCTTTAAAATTAATTTTAACAAAATAGTATCAAGTGATTTTTTATTAGCGGCGTTTTTTAATTGGTCACTCGACGATTTTGTGCACAAAGTTAATAGAAAATAAGACAAAAATGGCATTTTCGTCTCTTTGATGTTTAAGTCAAGTTAAGTTATCTAACAAAAATTATAGCTGAGAGTAGTCAATCTGTTTGAATTGTGAGCTTTTGGCGTGCAGTAGCAAAACACAGAAAACACAATTTCAGTAGCAAAACTGGAAAGACTAGGTTCAGCTTTTTATTTTACTTTTCCTTAATTCTATACAAAATATTTATTGTTGTTGTATAGTTTTTATTTTTATTTTTTGCTACTATGTATGTAGGTATTTCCTGGGAATAAGTTTGAAATGAAAGACTGAAGTTGCGTTTGATTAATTTTAAGCTTGATTAAATCGCGGTTATTGATTTGGTTATAATAATTCATGTATGAGAGAGAATTAAAAACAATCCAATTTTATGATTACTTATTCTCAGATAACTCATGATTAATGGAAATAAGATTTAACATATGACATTTTCTTTCAATTTATAACTATGATTAATTTTTTTAATATTTTATGAACATTAATTCGTATCATTTTTAAGTCAAATACATTTTTAAAAGATCACCTATTAAAATAATTCCATCAGTTCATTGCAATAATAAAATTCATTTTTTATGGAAAGTTGGGCTAAAATTTGAATATTGTTTAATCCATTAATAAAACGTCATGTATGTATTAAATTTGATGTTAATTTTTAAAAATCTTATATTTGATAATCAAAGTTTTTTAATGTTTTGATCGGTTAGTTAGTGGCTCAAGCGAGGATATGGTAAATTCTCCAAAGAGCGTTTCTCTTATTTTTCGATTTTTGACTTAAATTGTTAGTTTTAAAAGCTAGGAAAATAAACATAATATTTGTCAGTTCAATAGCTATGTATACAGAAGATAGCGTAGAAAAATAGAACAAGCTTTCAAGAAAAAACTAGAGAATATAATAATTGCATCAAAAACAGGCAGTCACTATATTTAGGGTGACACGACGTGTTAAATAAGGGGTTTTATTTTAAATATCCTCACTGTTAAATGTCAAAAAATATATAGCAAAAGATATAGCTTTTCAAAACAAAACCTCTTATTGGAAAATCCTACATTCGGACTTTTGTCTTTTGAAAGTAGTATGAATGCATTTTTACACGTTTAGACTTAATGTTTTGCGATTGTAAGTATTTGAAAATATGTATAGGCAAAATTCAGACGATGCATATCATCTCATTAACAAGTAAATTTTAAAATGTTAAATGTATGCTACAACTTTTAGCAATACATTTTTAACTTCCCATAGGAAGTTATTGCAATGGGTCCGATTTGTCAAATTGAAAATTTTGACATTTCTCGACGTTTCTCGACGTTTCTCGACGTTTCAAGGTCCCTAGAGTCGAAATAAAAGATTTTTAGAAAGATGTCTGTGCGTGCGTGTGTACGTACGTTCGTACGTCCGTACGTGTGTACGTTCGCGACGTTTTTTTCGTCTTCCATAGCTCAAGAACCAGAAGAGATATCGACTTCAAATAAATTTTGTTATACAGATAATAAGGCAGAAAGATGCAGAAAGGGCTCTCAAGAAAATTGCGTGGGTGGTTTTTTTACCATAGCAGTTTAAAAAAAGGTAAACATTTTAGTTAACCCTAAATATCTCATGAACCAATGTTGCTAGAGACTTGAATTAAATTCTATATTATATATTGTAACGTGATACAAAACAAATATATTTTTGGAAAAAAAAATCCAATTAACGGTTTTTTTTATAAATCAAAAAAACTGAAAAAAAATTTTTCACCTCGAAAACTTTACGACCAAAATATGATTTCGTCTCCAAAACAATTTTGTGCAACGAAGAATAATGTTTTTGACATCTGATAAAATTTTGAGAAAAATCTAATGTACAGTTGGGAAAAATTGAATTTCGATTCAAATATCTTTTCAAAAACTTGAGATTAAGGCTTCAAACTTATTTTATCTTATAAGAAATATTGTTTTCAACATTCAGTAAAATTTTGAAAAAAATCGAATTGACAGTTTTTTTACAAAAAATTAAAAACTGAAAAAAAATTAACAAAAGTTTGTAAAAATTGATTTTCGACTCAAATATCTTTTTAAAAATTTGAGATAATTGCTTCTAACTTATTTTAACTTATAAGAAATATTGTTTTCAACATTAGAAAAAATTTTGAGAAAAATCAAATTGACAGTTTTTTTTTCAAAAAATAAAAACCTAAAAAAAATTAATAAA
This sequence comes from Eupeodes luniger, assembly GCA_951509635.1. NCBI lineage: Eukaryota > Metazoa > Arthropoda > Insecta > Diptera > Syrphidae > Eupeodes > Eupeodes luniger. Next base: position 126,043,513 of record OX608074.1, read on the forward strand.
AGTTGGTAAAAATTGATTTTCGACTCAAATATCTTTTCAAGACTTTGAGATATTGGCTTTAAACTACTTTTATCTTTCAAAAAATATTGTTTTCAACATTCAGTACAATTTTGAGAAAAATCGAATTGACAGTTTTTGTACAAAAAATTAAAAACTGAAAAAAAAAATTAACAAAAGTTGGTAAAAATTGGTTTTCGACTCAAATATCTTTTCAAAAATTTGAGATTATGGCTTTCAACTAATTTTAGCTTATAAGAAATATTGTTTTCAACATTAAGAAAAATTTTGAAAAAAATCGAATTTACAGTTTTTTTACAAAAAATAAAAACCTAAACAAAAAAATTAATAAAAGTTGGTAAAATTGATTTTCGGCTCAAATATCTTTTCAAAACTTTGAGATATTGGCTTCAAACTAATTTTATCTTATAAAAAATATTGTTTTCAACATTCGGTAAAATTTTGAGAAATGTTGGATTGACAGTTTTTTTTACAAAAAATAAAAACCTAAAAAAAAATAATACTAAAACTTGGTAAAAATTTACTTTCGACTCAAATAGCTTTTCAAAAATTAAAAATATTGGCTTCAAACTTATTTTATTTCACAGAAAATATTGTTTTTAATATTCAGTAACTTTTTTATAAAAATACAACAGTCCATTTTTTCATAAAAAAATAAAATCTCCAAAAAATAGAACGCAAATTTGGTAAGAATTGATACATTTAGGCAAACTTTTAAGCAAGACAAATCGATAGACGGGATGGGAAGTTATCAGTGTGGGTCTCATCCCAGCCTCTTTTTTATTTTATGGCATCAAAACTTAATTAAGACTTCGTTCAAAATTTAAAAAAAAAATATGTCTTTTAAAAAATTAGCTTATCGTAGGTATGGTAGTAAACGACTTATAGAAAATGATGGTGAAAGGCAGTAAACTTATCTTATTGGTGTATTTTTGCTTGTCTTGAAGTACTTAATATCGGCAACTTAACATAGTTCTTGATAAGTTAGAGTATTGAACTTTTCAAAATGGTAATTTTTGAACAAAAACCTACATTTCTTAAAATTGGAAAAAATTTGTTGAAAATGGTGACTTATAATTAGCTTTCTTGAGGTTTCTAGATCTACATTGTTCATTTTTTGATAAGTTCGAGAGTTGAATTTTTCAAAATTGAAATTTTTGAACAAAAATATAAATATTTCAAAATTGGAAAAAATATGCAGAAAATGGTAATTTATAATTAGATATCAACTAGCCACAACTTGTCATTTTAATAGGATAAGACCTTTTTAAAATGACAATAATTAAAAACAAAAATTACTGCTTTTAAAGTTTTTACTTTTTCTGAAGAAAAATAGTTGGAGTGTTAATTACCGAAACACGTCATGTCAACAATAATCGTAAATCTTGAAAAACCTCACGTGAAAAATCGATCTCGAACTCAGATTATGAAATCAGCTAAACAAAAACCTTCATAAATTTAACATTTCTTATAAATTTTAAATTTTGCGGATTTGGTCTAAAATGAGTAACAATTGAAGCCAACCCAGCACAGTTTTTTTTGTTTAAAACCTTAAAAGTTATTAAAAAGTCTGTAGTTTACGGTCTTCAATTAAAACTTTAAATTTGCGAATCGTATTTATAACGTTCAAAACTCTAAGGGGTTTTCTAATAAAATAATTTGAAACGTATTTCATAAGTGCGTTTTTTTCGTATTCCATATATAGTACAGTGAGAAATTGACAAAAAAAAAACGATCCGCAGTAGTCCGGTTTTTATATTTGAAAGTTGATACAAGTTGATTCCAAAGAAAAATAGCGAAATTTAGACCAGGGGTGAAATCGTGTAAGCTGATTTTTTGATAGTTGACTATCAAAATCAAGGAAATACGTCTGTGTAATGTGATAATCGATTTCAAAGTTTTAACCAAACAATTTTACATAATGTAAAAACTTAAAGAAGGGGGTTTGTTCGTAGACTACTACATTAACATGTGGTGTTGAAGCGAGCTTCAAGCTCGCCTAAATTCTTTATATACCTGAATCGAGTTGAAATGAGCTTGATTCACCACGATTCCGGTCGGGGATCGGAGTCGAGTTAAAATTTGTGAAGAAAAACCTGTGTGGAGGAGTTGGTTTTACAGATAATGCGTTACGATCTGTTTATTTGCAAGTTTGTGTACAAAAAATATAGTTTTGTTTTAATCAAATTAAAAAAAAAAAAATTACACATGGAGTAGGCAGCATAATATTCTTATATGGTGCTGAACTATTCAGTTTTTCATTGTTTAACACGAATCAAACTATCTAACTTGCACTTCATAAGAAACATCGAAACACCATTTGCATTTTAGAGAGTGGTGTCAAACTTAATCATTTTTAAATCTTTTTGGTGTTTCCACCGCACAATATCTAATCTAAGCTGAGATAAACCTTTGGTGGAAACATAGCAACACTTAATTATCTTTTCTATTGTTTTCTCTTGCAAAATAAGCCCAGTTAGTTCATTTTCACTAACAAAACTAAATAATATCAACAGTAATAGATTGATTTTTTCCCCAATGGAAAACACACATGATTCCAAATGCACAACTACTCAACGAACACAGCCATCGAGATACAAATGCAATATCAATCGTACCAACATTTGAGAACGAAATCACATAAGATCCATTCGAGACTTATAAATGTCAAAAACCCATCCATAGTAAGATTCTACTCTAACTTTTATCGGTAGTATTCATACTTAATTATTTATTTAGTTTATCTATTAAGTACATCATTAACTTTCTTAGATTTAGCATATGTGAGTATAGATATGGATACTATGGATATTGTTTTTGTTATTCGTGTAAAATCCTACTATACTATGGATAGATTTTCCAACAAAACACGGGTAATGGTAGAAGTGCTCAAAAAACAAATCTAGTGATGCGACACAAATATATGGATACATGGAGATACAAATATTGATTCTACAAAATAACACTGGTCGGAAAGGTTTCCGTCCTGGCAGTAAAGTTGCACGTTTCCGATGGGTTTTCATGACCTTAATTTTATTCCGACTTCAAAATGAATGTATCACGTCAGGTTTTTAAGATAATACCTTTTAAAATTCGAAAAACAAGTATGTATATAAGACATTTTGAGGCTATTTATATTTATGATGTAGCATTTTTTCAATAAAATCTATAATTCTTTTCTTGAATATTCCGTTGAAATATTTAAATTATTTCATATAATGAAAAATCTTCAAAAATTGTTAGATTTCATCTGGGTTACAAAAAACTAAAAGAAACGGTAAACCATTTACATATGCTAAAACAGTTTTAAACACAAAAATGTAAAACGGTTTAAAAGTAAGTTTTCTTTATGTAACGAATTTATTGTTTATTGAATAAAAAATTCTAATATATCAAGTTTTTGAAATATATTTTTAAAAAATATAAAAATAATGTTGAACTTAAACTTGAGCAAATACTTAAAATTAATTTGTTTGAATTCGAAATTAGAACTAAAAATTAAGTCTAAAATGTATTTTTCAAAACTATAAAAGTACCAAATTCAAGATTTTCTCCAAACTTTAGATAGAGTCAAATCAAGAATCATAACTTATGAGAATTTTGAGAAACTTTGTAAGATACTAAAATCATTTAAATTGTATCTCAATTATAGAAATATTTGAACTTTGCTAAAAAATCATACAATTTATTGTTAAGAGATACATTGAGCTTTAACTTTGCTTTAAAAACACCGTTTTTGGTTGTTTTTAGCATTTTTAAAAGGGTATAATTTAAAAACCTGATGTGATAGACAAATTAAAATTCAATAGTCAAATTTAGGACATCTTAATCATTTAAAAAATTATTGTTTGGTTTCGGGGACATTTTCAAATACAAAGAAACTCAGAATGGTTACGAAAACTCATAAGATGACCTTTTTAAGTCAGAAAGAGTGAACTCAATCATTGATTTTGAAATTAAATTAAATTTGTGTGTAATTTTTTAACCCAAAAAATGATTCCGAGCTAAAAAAAAATCATACGATAAAAAAAGGGCATCTTTCCAGCTTTTATATACATACATACATGGTATTTTATTGTTTAACATTAACTTTTATATAAATTAATAGGAAATTGTAAGAAATCATATAAGGATTTCTGAACTTGATTACTCGAACTATAAAACTATTAGTCATGATTGTAAAATTTGACTGCCCCAGTAATTCAACTCCTAAATCCAGCTTACCCAATACCTGTATGCAATTTTCAACCCCTATGTCGTCATCACTTTAAAATTGCAGTTATTATCGTGTTATTCTGACAACAAAAGCTTTCAGCATTTATTTTTTCTTATTTTTTTTTTTTTAAACAACAGTAATATTTTGGAATGGTTCAAGATCTTCAACTTTCAGACAAGACATTTAACCAGTTTAACCAGATTAGAATTATTATATTACCCCAGTATTATGGAACACACGGTGCCACACCACACCATAACCGCGCACAAAACCACTCTCTAAGGTACCTACCTACCTACCCAAGAAGGTTGATATGTGCACAATTATAATCTAGAGTATAGAACTACTTGGGGGTCTCTTTTGGACTTAAAGCGACACAGTCACTTGAAAGGCCCCTCGGGGCTAGAAAATAAAATAAAATCACAACCCGAACCCAAAACCCAGTGCAGCGAGCACTTAAAAGTGAAGGTACACTCGAGTATACATAATATTGAAAGCGAAAAACAAAAAGAACAAACTTTATTGCAAAACCCTATTCAAGCTGAACGATTGGTATAATCTATCATTTTGATATCAATATGCCACTGCCACATTGTGGCTTAGATTCAAATTTGTTACGACACAAAATTTATTATATTTACATATGTATGTAGACATTTGTAATATTTGTATCTAGTGTACATTTTTATACTTTTAAAAATCATTAACAAAAATAAATCAAGAACTTACCAAGACTCATCAATCCCATAACAATTAGGATACTTGTCTGGAAGCGTTTCATTTTGAAAGTTTTTTTATTTTTTATTTTCGTTTTGAATGCGCTTAAAATTTCGATTCGAATTTGACGCAACAATTCAGACACAGACACTTCCTACTTTGCGGTGATGGTATTCTCCGTTTCCGTTTAAGCTAAGTCGCGATCGAAAATCAACTGACTTAAGATGGCTGTGACCAAGTAAGACTCAGCTTTGGATTGGGCTTATAGCCAAACTGCCAAACAACTCTTGGCGCATAATATTTAACATCAAACATGTTCCAGTTCGACAAAGACCTCCTAAACTTTACATTTTCAACCATCAGCCCCATCAGCCGCCTTCGTATTCGTATATGTATTTGACACCAACCAGCAGCAGTGAGTCAGTTCTAGCCCCAATGATAGTGAAAGCTTTTGCTTTTTTCTTGGTTTCTTGTATGCACAGAGGAGTACGGATATTGGACAAGCCGTGGTGGTGGCTACTGGTGGTATCTCCTTAGTTCCATTATAGTGAGTTAGTGTCACTGTTGGTTGAGCAGACCCTTTCTATATTGTACATAGGTAGCTAGATAATATTGCAAATTGATCGATAGTTGTTTTTTGCGGCTCAGGAGTATCAGTGGTGGCGGTGGCGGTCCACAAGCGTAGTTTACCTGCCAGTTCAGTGGAATCAATGGATTTTCTATGGGAACAATATGATTATTGATGAAGTGGAAATCCAAAAAAAAAAAAACGCAAAGCTTGATACGATATTTAGTTGCGTAATTTCAGATTATGTGAGAGTCACGGCACTCTAAACCATAGATAGTTTCGGACACAACATAAGTAGAGTTATGTATACATATGTATATGGAGGTAATCGATGCAGGCAGCAGGCACTTAAGCCAGACAATAAGCTTATTGATCTTGTGGTTGGGTTGGGTATTGAGTTTAACGGTGATGGGAGTGAGTGAATGAGTGGTACACATACATAGTTTCATTTAGAAATAGGCCAAAATATTGCTTGGGGGTGCAATTACTATTATATTTTTGTTAGAGTTTTGCTATTTTCTTTTCTTTTATGTTTTATGTAAAATAAAAATTAGTTCATATATTTTATTTCACAAACATTTAAAAAGTAGAAGAAAATACTTATGTATAAAATCATAGGGACATGTAAAGATAACCTGTACTAAAGTTTACCTTTGTACCTATGCTAATTATTGTGCGATGTATAATTTTTCTAAACTAACATGGTTTTGGATATCAAATTGGATTGTAGTAAAAAAAAAATACTACTAAATATCACATAATCACACAAAGCATCAGAATCCTCAAAATACAAAAATAAAACAACTGTCCATCATCCCTCAACATTTCAAAAACTTACTTAATATTTCAAAAAATCCCTTGAAATTTCAAGACCAACTTTATTTTTTTAAGACCTCCTTTAATAGCATAAAAGCATCAGAATCGTCAAAATACAAAAATAAAACAACTTAATTAACATTTCAAAACTTCACCTAATATTTCGAATTAATTTCTCAATACCTCCCTTAACATTTCAAGATCTCGCTTCAATTTTCAAGACCTTCCTTGATATTTCTAGACCTCCCTTGATATTTCTAGACCTCCCTTGATATTTCAAGACCTCCCTTGATATTTCTAGACCTCCCTTCATATTTCTAGACCTCCCTTGATATTTCTAGACCTTCCTTGATATTTCTAGACCTCCCTTGATATTTCAAGACCTGTGATATTTCTAGACCTCCCTTGATATTGCTAGACCTCCCTTGATATTTCAGGACCCGCCTTATTTTTTCAAGACCTAACTTGATATTTCCAGACTTCCCTTGATATTTCAAGATCTCCCTTGATATTTCTAGACCTCTCTTGATATTTCAAGACCTCTCTTCATATTTCTACACCTCCCTTGATATTTCTACACCTCCCTTGATAGTTCTAGACCTCCCTTGATATTTCAAGACCTCCCTTGATATTTCAGGATCCGCCTTATTTTTTCAAGACCTCCCTTGATATTTCTAGACCTCCCTTGATATTTCTAGACCTCCCTTGATATTTCAAGACCTTCCTTGATATTTCTAGAACTCCCTTGATATTTCAAGACCTTCCTTGATATTTCTAGACCTCCCTTGATATTTCAAGACCTTTGATATTTCTAGACCTCCCTTGATATTGCTACCCCTCCCTTGATATTTCTAGATATCCCTTGATATTTCAGGACCCGCCTTATTTTTTCAAGACCTCCCTTGATATTTCAAGACCTCCCTTGATATTTCTAAACCTCCCTTCATATTTCTAGACCTCCCTTGATATTTCTAGACCTTCCTTGATATTTCTAGACCTCCCTTGATATTTCAAGACCTGTGATATTTCTAGACCTCCCTTGATATTGCTAGACCTCCCTTGATATTTCAGGACCCGCCTTATTTTTTCAAGACCTAACTTGATATTTCAAGACTTCCCTTGATATTTCAAGACCTCCCTTGATATTTCTAGACCTCTCTTGATATTTCAAGACCTCTCTTCATATTTCTACACCTCCCTTGATATTTCTAGACCTCCCTTGATATTTCAAGACCTTCCTTGATATTTCAAGACCTCCCTTGATATTTCAAGACCTTTGATATTTCTAGACCTCCCTTGATATTTCCAGATATCCCTTGATATTTCAGGACCCGCCTTATTTTTTCAAGACCTCCCTTCATATTTCAAGACCTCCCTTGATATTTCTAGACCTCTCTTGATATTTCAAGACCTCTTTTGATATTTCTACACCTCCCTTGATAGTTCTAGACCTCCCTTGATATTTCAAGACCTCCCTTGACATTTCAGGATCCGCCTTATTTTTTCAAGACCTCCCTTGATATTTCTAGACCACCCTTGATATTTCTAGACCTCCCTTGATATTTCAAGACCTTCCTTGATATTTCTAGAACTCCCTTGATATTTCAAGACCTTCCTTGATATTTCTAGACCTCCCTTGATATTTCAAGACCTTTGATATTTCTACACCTCCCTTGATATTGCTACCCCTCCCTTGATATTTCTAGATATCCCTTGATATTTCAGGACCCGCCTTATTTTTTCAAGACCTCCCTTGATATTTCAAGACCTCCCTTGATATTTCTAGACCTCTCTTGATATTTCAAGACCTCCCTTGATATTTCTACACCTCCCTTGATATTTCTAGACCTCCCTTGATATTTCAAGACCTCCCTTGATATTTCAGGATCCGCCTTATTTTTTCAAGACCTCCCTTGATATTTCTAGACCTCCCTTGATATTTCAAGGCCTCCCTTGATATTTCAGCACCCGCCCTATTTTTTCAAGACCTCCCTTGATATTTCCAGACTTCCCTTGATATTTCAAGAACTCCCTTGATATTTCAGGACCTCCCTTGATATTTTAGGACCCACCTTATTTTTTCAAGACCTCCCTTGATATTCCTAGAACTCCCTTGATATTTCTAGACCTCCCTTGATATTTCAAGACCTCCCTTGATATTTCAAGGCCCACCTTATTTATTCAAGACCTCCCTTGATAGACCTCCCTTGATATTTCAGGACCTCCATTGATATTTTAGGACCCACCTTATTTTTTCAAGACCTCCCTTGAAATTTCAGGGCCCGCTGTAAATTTGATATTTCAAGACCTCCCTTGATATTTCAAGACCTCCCTTGATATTTCAAGACCTCCCTTGATATTTCTAGACCTCCCTTGATATTTCTAGACCTCCCTCCCTCCCTTGATATTACAGGACCCGCCTTATTTTTCCAAGACCTCCCTTGATATTTCAAGACCTCCCTTGGTATTTCAGCACACGCCCTATTTTGTCAAGACCTCCCTTGATATTTCTAGACCTCCCTTAATATTTCAAGACCTCATAGGCATCTGTTTAAACGTTAAAGCAACATCTCCTTTTTCAAACGTTTGTCTTCCGAGGATAATAAAAATGGGACTCGCTAAATGAGCGATTTCACTGTAGAACGCAACGTTTTTAAATATAAATGAACATTTTTATCCCAGACTGGCTAATACGTTTATTTAGATAAATAAAGATCGGTAGACATTTAAAAATAAAACAAAATAAAGGACACAATAAAACTACAAACTATAATAGGTAATTAATATTACTTATGCGCTTCAAAACAATTCGAACGGATGTTTCCCCATTCTATTCCAACATAACGGCAGCTCTATCTGGCGATGGTGACTGATTGTCAGTGTGCAAAAATACAATAGCTCGTATCAATCCATCGCGTACAGATTCGCCTGGTGCTCCCACATTAAACATAAACTTAACTCTATTGCAAATGATATCCGGCACACACGTGTACATCGGATACCAACCGATCTTGTTGAAGACTACATAAATTTTATAGATGCGATTGCGGTAGATATAAACTGGCCTGTCAAAGGAAATCTCCAGCATCGAATCGTATCGGACACGTGACGTACAATGAGTGTAGGTGAGTCGAGAACCTTGCATGTCCTGGACGTGAGCGTAGAGGATCTCGGCGTACCGTTCCGAGAATCCAGCTGAATTCATCAATTCACCACACAACACCTGGGTGGGTACTTGGACACCTGAAAGTAGGCAAGATTATCGGAGGAAATTTGTTTTAATAAGTCGACAGGAGACGAACCAGTTATCATTATATTTGTGTCCACTTGGAAAGTCAGACCACAATCGGTGACGCTAGTGTTGCGATAGTCGAACTGCTGTTGAATTGTGCGCACACAGTAGGACCTTCTTGTGTCGTTGGTCAAATCGCTGTCGACAAAACGGCTGTTTATACTCGGAGGGGTAAGGTCAAAGACTGAAGTACTCAAAGCGGGAAACAGAAGTGGCTTCTTTCTATCCGATGGAGAGAGACGATAGTCGTCATAATTATCATGGCTGCTTGGTGGCGGAAAGTTAACCTTCCTCGAGATCCGAGACGTGCAGAAACCTTCAGGCATGGGACAGTCATTGATGCACGGGCTTGAGATTTTAATTAAAATCGAAAGAGCCTCATTCTGCTGCAATAATTTCGACCGTGCAGGACCTTCAGCGAATTGCTGGGGTGTCATTGTGAGGAAACGAATCTTCTTCACAGCCTGTTTCATTAAACTTTGATCGGTTATTTTCCTCTGGGCATCCATATCAACGTTTTGTTCGTCTTCGTGTTGTTGAAGCTGCTCAGAGGACTCGGATGGCTCTACTTTGGGTTCCTCCATATCATCGGGTTCGATGGTCTCATGCATTGATTCCACATCCACAACTGGGTGTTCTACATCGATAGGTTGCGATTCTGATTGATCAACGTTGACGTGACACTTCCCACTGGTGCTGGGCACATTGTCGTCATCCTCGGGCATACAGCCACGTTCCATAGCGTAACGCAATAAGGCGTTGAACAAGTCTAATTCGGTCTCTATATTGAGCTTGTCGCAATCTAGAATTGTTAGAAATGTAGACATTTCTATGTCACAGAAATTGGGATCTGCCAACACTTCCTTCGTCTTTGCTGCTATAATCTGAGGGAAAAATAAATAAACATACAAATTTAAGTAAAAGATACGTCTCTAACTTACCTCCATGCTGCTTTGCATGAGGCGTGGTTCATCGAAGAGCTTAGCAAATTCATACGCGCGACAGGCGTTCTTGGGACTCAAATCGGCCCACAGAAAGTGCGTACATTGTGCAACAACATGGGGCAGTAGGTATTTCTTTGCAACATAGCACAGCTCACAGGCCTTGTCAAAAGAACTTATATTAATCTTGTCCGAGTAAATGTACTCTAACATGGCATGGAAGGCTTCCGGCTGAACATCAGGAATCACAATGGGATCAGTTTTGTCTGGCAAATTACCATAAAACATTCGTTCAAAAACAGGTGAAGCCATAGCCAATATTAACTTATGACCCGGCAGAAGCTTCTGATTGGGAGGGCTGCCAACGAGAAATCGACAATCGGCCCATTTTTCAGTGTCTAGCAAGTGCTGGCCACGATCCCGAATGTTTTGATAATTGTTTTGCCAGTCGACAAGTTGGTCCATTGTTTTTCTTCTTTTACAAAATTTATTAGACGATATTTTTGTTTCTTTTTATTTAACCGGAATATAAATTAAAATGTATTTTAACAAATATTAAAGAAGACACTTAAATTAGTTTGTTTTTTAACATTTAAACATGAGAAGAAGAAAGTTTTGTAATTTTGTATGAGAAATTTACGCAGTTTTGTTTTTATTTTATTTTTGACATTTACGTATATAAGACCAATTCACAATTGTTAAAAAGAAAATTTTGTAAAGTTGTGTACAGTAAGGGTTAAAGTTGGAAATAAATGTAGATTGAAGGTATACTTAGGGTGAAAAAGCACTAAAATTTCACTCACACTTTTCCTAAAGCCTAGCCAAAAATTTGGCAAACAAATTTTTATAGATTTAGTCAAGAATCTGCTGTTCTTAAATAATTAGACCGGTTATAGCATCCATTGAGTAATCTTCGATGTAATCTTGAGTAATCTTGTGGCATAAAATAAATGTCGAAAATCTGAATGAGAACTCATTCTAGGATTGCGAGTTATGGTTAATTTACATATGTCTGCATTTGATTTCTGTAAAAAATAGGAATTTCCTATAATGCAGAAGTCAAGATTATAGTGAAGACAAACATGTTCATATTTATTATAGCATCTTGTCTGCATCAATGTTGTAAGTGTAAAAGTGTAACCAAAGCCTTACATTTTTGCTTTATTTTTAAAATTTGTTACTATGTTACATTTTTTTCTTTTGTTACACCTTATTTTTAAAAAATGATAAAAATTTCTTTTTAATTGTTAAGTTCATGCAACTAATTAAAATATTTTTCTTACATTAGTGAGATACTTTTTCGAATTTAAATGCATTTTTACTATTTCAAGAATTGTAAACACCATCTAAACATCATTTTGAGACTATGAAAAAACGCTGTGTACCAAATTATAGTCCACTTTTTCCTTTTTTTGGTTGTCCGAAAATATTTATATAGGTTTTCTATTTCTTCCATTGCACTTAAGCTAAGGCTTGTGGCAACACTGTAGTGTCAAAAAGTTATAGTATTTTATAGTAAGTAAAAAGAATTACCTATTCTCTCCCACTTTCAAGTTTTGACATAAATATCTGACTCCTTCTACGTGTCAGCATTACGCAGATGCAGATACTTGTAAATTCCTTTTATACATCAATTTTGTTAAAAATTCAAAGTTTGTAGGTACTGATTAATATGATATTGCTCGAAAATTTTTTTATTGAGAAAAAGAACATAATCTGCCAGAAAAATAGAATTTCTAGCTGGATTTCAATTAAGAAAACTGCATTTAATTTTGAAATAAATTTTGTTTTACTGAACAACTGTTCTTGTGTCCTATTCATCAAAAAATCTTGTGACAAATTGTATCTGGTGTTGGGAGTGGAATTTATAAGAATTAACCGATACTCCAAGTTTTTCTTTAAAAAAATGCAAAACAAAAAGAATTCAACAGACCAAATCTGTAATTCTTTAGTTTGTACTGTACATAATTTTTGTGGATTATGTGGAACTTACACATCACTTGACATTTTCGCATTCCACTACTCCATAAATTACCAAAAAAGAAAAAAAACAAAAGCCGTATTGACCAGAAGAGAACAACTCTATATCAAATTTACCAAAAATCATCGAAACTTTCATTTTGCACCCACTCTTTAACTCTTTCGCTCCCATTGCAATATGCAAAAACCAAAATGACAGCTCCTCAAATTTTTGGCCCATCGTCGTCGTTGTCGTCGTCTAGCTAGAGAGGTCTACAAGTTGGCATTTTCGTATTTCGTTCCTCTCGTCGTCTTTTCGTTCGTCTTGTTCGCCACTGTAAAGTAAAACGATCGCTCACTCGAGCGTAGATAACTTGATTCTTGATTAAAATTCTGTTTTAGTTTTATTTTTATTACAAAACACGAAACAAAATTAAAATTAAAACTTATACTTGTAATTGAGTGTCGCTCTAAGTTAGAGTGCGTGTGCGTGTTCCTTGAAGAAAAGTCCAAACTTTACAAATTACAATACAAAAAAAAACTACCAACTAAATCATGAACATCCCAAATGAATATATTTCCAAAACGGAGGACGTCGCCGACCAGGTAAGTGAAGATGTCACCTCTGAAATCGTAGTCCGGGCAAACGCTCAGAAGTCAGAAATCAACAACATTCGTTTTTGCCAAAAGCTTATTCCACACGCTAAAAACAACCCACTCGACCCCTGGCCCTGGCCCTGCTGTTCTTGCTACTGCCGTGATGGTGTATGATTGGAGCAGAGCACAGCACACATCCCCATCCCCACTAACATTTCGTTGTTGCCTACGAAATATAAAAATTGTCAACGTCATCGAAGAATTTCACGTAGAATTTCAGAAATGAAAATTTTAATTTTTGTCGGTTTCTATCCGCTCGTCTTGTTTCCTACCCTGGGTTGTCTTTTTTTGATTGTACATTCTGTTCTCCTAACCAAGAAAAACGTTTGTACTAACACAATGCAACTGTTGTTTGTTTAGATAATTGTTCTCTCGCTTGGAATTTAACAGTAAAAGTTATGTGGATACTTCAATGAGTGTCCTCTGCATTCTTTAGAGCCCAATCCCAACCCCAAACCCCACCCTACACATTACCATCATAATCTTAAGAGCTCTTCAAAAAAAACATGCATTCATTTGTGTGTTATTTTTTTTTTAAGAATTCCAATCATATACCAACGCCTTTCTTAGCCACATTTGTAATTGACCAGCGACCACTTTCGCTCGCTCTTGAGCTCGACCCAATATCGAAATACCTACCTACATCAAAAGAAAGGAAAATTATTCGAGTTTAATGTTGAATTTCAGATTATCAAGCATTGGATTGGAACCAGTTTTGTAACAACACGCCGCCGCCGCCGCGCCGTTCGATCGCTTGCTCGCCACAAGACATGACAACGACACGATTTTGTTACTTAATAGGTGCTTTAATTTTTGGGGATTTCGTCAAAATTTTACTTCTCCTCTTTGGTGTTTTTTTCTGCCATGCCACCACAAATACTTAGGTCTTTCTTTATCACTTTATCGAGACCACGTAGGTATTAGAAATAAAAAAATAGCATTATCCCCTAATCAAGTGCAAACAAAATAAAACTATGATTGCCATTATTGTGTCGCATAACCAGCTTAATTTGTTCGATTGGATTTGCATAGACATTTTAAACACACTTGGAGACAAGTCGTCCACGTCACTGGTAAATAAAGTGAATTGACTATAGGTTAAACTTTCGAGTTATCCACATGGATGGATGGATGGATGGAGATAGATAGAGAGATAACGCACCTCATATTATATGTACTTTTCAATTATGATTTTTATTTAATTTTTTTTATTGTACTTTTTGCTTTATTGTTGTTGTTATTTAAAAAAACCTAGCAGCAGCTGTTGAATTTTGGAGCAACATGTGGGGAAGCACGAGTAAAGCAAGTTACCGTTTTTATTTTTCTGTTGGTTCTTTTTCATTGTCATTACATTCCGCTTTCTCTCAAAAGCAAAAGTGATGATGATCAATTAACACTGTTATGGGAAATCTCATTTTCACAGACTTTAATTATGTTTTAATTACTGTCTAGTTTTTATTGTTTAATCTATGTACTATGTATGTTTATGAAATATGTGGCTTCTCAGGCAGGTAAATAGGTGTATGTTCTGTACGGAAAGCAGGTATTTTTCATGAGCTACTTTCTGTTGGAGGCGCTTAAGTGATTTTTTTAAAAGAAATCTCTGAAAAGCCACCAACCGAAACTCAACGTATCCTTATAAATAAGTATTTTTCTAATTATGTCTACGTACCCATTCTTTGAAAGCAAAGCGAAAATTCTTACGAAGTAAATTATAGTTTATTGTTGTGACTACAATAACTACGATCCGATAAACTTGAATTCAAAAATTAATGATACGTAAGTCGAATACAGTAACAGAATCTCTAATTATTATTTACACGACCTTTAGACTTTTGGGGGCGAACAAATTTTACTTTTTAATTTTGTAATGAATTAGGACTTCTTCCAATTTCAATTTATTTTATTAATTTGTTGATTAGACCATCAAGGGACGGGATATTTTGATTTAACATGCAAGCAAGCTTTTTGTAGACGTTGAATACCTCCTATCCGGGTAATTGAGGTTACCTTGAATACAATTTGTCTTCGAATTGTTTCCCATAGAAATTTGACTTTCACTGCATTGAATTTTTGGCTGCTGAGGGAAACAAAATAACTTGAAGGTTACCGATGGGGCACATTATAGACACCCTGTACCCGGGTAATTGAGCTTATCAGGAATAATATTCATCTTCGAAGTGTGACTTGCAATAAATTGATAACGGAAATTAAGTTTTCGTATTTTTAGCTTTTATTTCAATGTTCCAAATTCGATCCCACAGCAAACAGCGCGCTGGCCAGCAAATATTTTTGAAACACAGAAAATAGTACCGACAACTTATAATCAACAGTGAGTAGTGTAATGCCACTGGATATCGTAGGAAAAAGCAACAGCAACCTTAAGGTCTAACGGCGGCGCTGTTCTAATATGTCTTAAATCATTGAAATACATTGGTTCTAAAACAACAGCCGCCGCTGTTGCTGGTGATGTTGCTGTTTCAATCTGTTTCTCGTATAGATATTATATGCTTACTGGAGAGTTGGGAAGTAGGAGTAAATTGCATAGTATGCACGAAGATTTAAAACGATTTTACAGCACGAAAAAAAGAAACAATTTTATTTTCAAAACACCGTTTAGATCCCAACCGATCTTTAAAATATGCTTTCCACAAAGAAAGCATATTTTTATTTTTATCGATTTTGTCATTGTTTAAAAATTATTAGTTCATAATTAGGTTTAAAAATTGTATCCAATCTGATTGTATTTTATTTTTAATACGTGTTTTCGATAAATATTATAAAAACAAGCATACATTGTGGGACTTGCAAAAAGTGGAGAGTTTTAAAACTCGCTAAAACAAAGGTCAAACCCAGAATAATATTAATTGTTTTAACGTTCACTATAATTTCGATCAGCCAGTTTAAATGCCATTTTCTTTGCTTTTACTAAGGTTCAAATACAAAAATAAATGTACCGAGTGTTTCTATTATTCTGGCCATATCTGTATTTCAATTTTAAGAAAATGACATTTATAGACTTCAAAAAACTCTATTGACTTTGCTTGATGATTTGGATTTTTTTAGATTTTATTAGATTTTAGATTTTATTTCTTTACATTATAATATAACATAAGTATGTACATATTTTACAATAATAAAGCATGGCTATTTGCCGTCTGCCTGATTGACAACTTTCTTTTAATTTATATAATTATATTATTCTTTAATTTTAAAAACTTTCTTTTATAATTCTGTTTCTATAAGCTAATGCTATTTTACAATATTTGTAAAGTATAGGAAGCTCAATTTCATTAAGATGATAATCATAACCTCTTCTGATAGATAATCCCACCCAAAGATATTTCTTCTTGTTTCTCGAAGAACAGGACATCTACCCATAAAATGAAAAATGTTCTCTCTTTCGCCCATATTACACAATTCGCACAGCAAAGGCAACTCTTCCCGATGCGGAATGAAGTTAAGATTAAGGAGTTCACCTCTTAATCTAAATATCATTGATATTTGATCTGTCGTGTAGTCATCACGGAAGTAGTTTTTGTGGTTTAGATTGTAATTTAGCTTGCTATATGTGTTTCTGTAGATGGATTCTTCTGCTTCAGCTGCGAACTCACATCTTAATCTATCATCTATAATAGAAATTAGCTGATACAGAGAGGGTTTCCACATTAAGCAATTCTCAGGTGCAAGATCTATATTAGCTTCTTCCGCTAGCTCTATCCAATCTCTAAACCAACTTGATTTGCTATTAATCGCCTGAAGTGCTGCTTTTTTAGGGAGACGCTCATCAGACATTTTAAGGACATTACATATGTAGTCAACTTGAAATTTAAGGGTTTTAATAAATAGTGGCGATATACCGGTTTCCAGCATAAGCATGTAGTTCGGAGCATTAGGTGGTAGTCGAAATATTTTTTTGATATAAAATCGGAGAAGTTTTTCTGCGGTATCATATTTTTTGCTACCCCACACTTGGGCTGCATACATCAATGTTGACTCAGCTACCGATTCAAATACTTTGTATTTACTACTGTGAGCTATGTGTTTATTGTTAAAGATGTTTCTCCAAGCAATATTAATTGTATTTTTGGCTTTTTGCAGTTTTTCGGTGAGATATCTTTCCATATTGTTATTTTTTGTGATAATGATCCCTAAATATTTGTATTCGTTAACGACTTCGATTCTCTCATTGTTAAATGTCCATCGCTCCTGCCCACCTACTCTCCCTCCACCTTTCCGAAAAACCATAATCTTCGACTTCTCTAGACTGACAACTAGTTTCCACGTTCTGCAATACTCACTAAGTTTGTTAATCATTAGTTGCAGCGATTGCGGTGAGTACGCAAACAACACTATGTCATCTGCAAAAAGAAAGGCCTTGATGATAGTTCCAGCATATTCCACTCCTCCCGGCAAACAATCGGTGATATCGTCAATAAAAAGTGCAAACAAGCTTGGACTTAACATACAACCTTGCCTCACACCTGTCATCGTTTCAAACCAATCGGAAACGTTTTCTCCATCCCATACAGCTGCTTTGGTATCCATATAGATGTTTTGCAGTACGCGTCCAAACTTATATGACATTCCCATTCTATACAACTTATACATCAAAGCATTTCGGTCTATTGTGTCGAAAGCTGCCTTAAAATCAAATAAAAAAACATATAGTTTCTTGTTTCGGTCCAAAAATAAATCAGCGATACTACGTAGAACAAAAATGTTGTCTACGGTGGAATATCCTTGTCTAAATCCAGCTTGAAATTCCTTCAATAGCTTGTATGAGTCAATCCACGTTCTAAGTCGACTGTGCAAAACCGCAGTAAATATTTTATATGATGCATTCAAGAAAGAAATTCCTCTATAGTTTGCAGGGTCCATTGTACTACCTTTTTTGTGAATGGGAAAAATTATCTTGTTGATCAGCTCGTCCGACCCATACTTGTAGAATTCCGAAGGTATTCTATCGGAACCAGCAGCTTTACCATCCTTGAGCCCTTTAATGGAAGCATTTACCTCATCCCTCTGTATTGTTCCGTCTAAAAGTTCCTCGTTAAAACCTGGTTGTGCAAATTGAATCGTATCACTGCTCGTAGACAAGTGATTGAGCAGTCCGAAAAAATGCATTTTTAGAGTCTCACAATTGAGATTTCTATTGATAACATAAACCTTGCCATTTATTTTTTGCGCTTTCTTCCAGAACTCACTAGTGGTCTTGCACCTAACTAGGCTTTTAGCTTCATTTTCATAGTGTGATAATTTTTTCTCCTTGCACAATGTTTTGAATTTCCGGTTCAGTAGGAGGTAATTCCTTTTTTCAAACTCATCGTTGGCTCGCCTGTACCGCTTAAGCGCCGCGTAGGATTGCTTCCTTGCTACCATGCACTCTGAGTCAAACCAGTACTCTTTAAACCCACCACTTCGACTGTGCTTCTTAAGTACCGGAGCCGCTTTCCTTATACAATCATTGACGGTTGTAAGATCACTGCTTTCTTGCGTCCTTAGACATATATCCAATTGATTTCTGTAAGCAGTTGTATTTTGTTTCCTTTTCCATTCCTTACTGTATCCTTGGACTGCCTTGCTAAACCTTTTTTTTTCCTTTTCTACTCCTTCTGTTGCACTTATTCTTGCATTCAGATCACCCACCACCAACAGATTTGAAATTGCTCCACACATAACAAATTCCTTCATTTTGTTGAAGTCTGTTTCCCAATGGTTGCAGTTGACATAGCAGGGTAGGATCCGAAATAATTCACCATCTAATCTTAGATCTACACAAATAGCATCATCAAATACCTTAAACTCGTAACTACAACTATTCAACTCCTTTTTTACACCGAATATGCATCCCCCACTTGTTCTCCCTCTTGAATGATTTCTTATAGCAGGAACAATTTTTAACTTGATGATTTGGCTAATCTTTCTTCTTTGTATGTCGGACAAATTTCTCTATGGTGCTAAAAATAATTGCATAATTTAGATAATGTTCAGAATCAGAAATTAGAGCAAAAATGTCATATAATTAGTTTCCAATTAGTAAATATAGTTTAAAAAAAATAATCAAGGTCATATGTATTTAGCTCAAGGTCGTGTGTCGAATTTGTTTATCTTGCTAATATTTGATTCTTTGTTTTATTTATAAGTTTAAAGTTATAATTGTAATATAGGAGTGCTACTTTTTAACGTCTTAGGCTGGATTTTGTAAAAAAAAAACAAGAATTATGATTCAAACAGCCATAAACAGAAAATAAGTAGAACACTTCAAACTTGTACAAACTTATTTTTGTGCAAATAAAAAAGCTAGATTCTTGTTTCTGCCGTGCGTCGGTATCGTAAATTATGTAATTTTTTTTGTAACAAGAGGCCTTAGGTTTTGGACAATTCTTTTAAGTTGGTAACAGATTCAGCATCTAAGGTGGACTACAGTTTTCTGTATAAATATCTTCGTGTCATGTAGATATGTTAGTGCTCACTTTTCAAAAGCTAATGCATACAATTATGTTATTTTATGGTTATTATTTCATTACCTATATCTACATTTTTGTGTTCTACTTTCAGAAAAAAAACAACCATGATTCTTATCAGCTAAACAATCTTGTTTGGTTAACATAAGACTATCTAATTTTTTCTAGATCTAAACATTTTGTTATGTTTTTTTTTTTTTTTTGAGAATTCATTAACTTCTGATTTTCCTGTTGCTTATTATACAAACAAAATATTAGTTGTTCCTTTACATATATTAAACCTTCAATAATTTTGTATTAAAGTTAAGATTTTTAAATGTTTTGTTATCTATATGAAGTTGGATTCAAATGCCATCGTCAGATAAACAATAAACTCCAGAATGACAAAACCACAGATTTGATCAATATAAAATGACAATGGACATCTATCGAAATGCGCATAGTCTAAGACAGATTTTAATGTCATATAGCGGATTTTAGCACTGATCCAAGCTTGAGACAAAATGTACGCCTTTCATCAAAATTAATTTCACAATAATCAAACATTTTGTAAGCTTTACAACGAATTTTCTAGTTTTTAACTCTTTTTCAATTCGAAAAGTAATTCCGGAAAAATTGCACGTAAAGTTTCATACAAAAAATCAATTTTCAAATGTACCGACTTTTCCGGCACGTACTAAGTACACGCACTTGTGTACTTAAGCAGTACTTCAAATACTTGAACAACACATTAAGTATACATGTCCAGTACTTCAAATTCAAATTTAGTATATATTTGATCAAAAGAGAATGCTAATAGTGATTAACTTGTAAATAATGCCAAAGTAATGATCCGGTAGGTAAGTACTTAAAAATGCCTAGAACTTGCCAATTTCAAATACCGATATCAAAGTACCTACTGAAGTTAATTGTTTTCCATAACCAATGACCAAACTTTTTAAATGATAACTTTATATTTTGATTGCAAAACCTGCAATATCTTAGTTTTTGGTATTCAAATCTTTTGCAAAATATATAAAGGTCCTAAGAAGATGTAGAAGTGTGAACTATTTCTTCAAAACAAGAAGTAAGGTGTTCTTTCTACTTTTTTCTAAGTTAGGTAAATGAGCCTGCGATTAGTTTGGTTTTCGCTACACTAAGATCAATGTAGATCCATAGTGATACCCTGAAGTTTTTTAACTTTCCTTAAAGTGATTTTTTGAACCTATGATTTCTATGGGTTGTCACTTTCCAGCCACTTAGAGGCTTTGATGAAGCCTAAAAGACATTATCCAGGAATCTATTTCAATTGTTTAAGATTTTAAAAGAAGTATCTACTTAAGAGTTTATATCTCGTATGGCAAAGAGCTAAGTATAGCCATAAAAAGGCAAACATGTCATCGGTACTAAGCCGCTTTTTCAGGTTGTGGCCTGTTATTTTGTTCACAAGCGAACGGGATCTTGGTTTGTTAAATTTAAGCCATAGTTTTCGGCGCTTAATTAAATTCACAAGATAGTGTGCTTATAATTGAGTCCATATAGGATTTGTTCAGTGTTGGACATTTCTTGCTCTGCTCTCTTGTTTCCAGGCACATCACTGTGACCTGTTACCCAGCAGAATCTAATATGTTAAGTTCTCTTCGACAGTAATTTAGTTGTGATAGAGTTCGATTCTGTTTGTCTATCAATGAATAGAATAAAATAGAATAATAATTTATTTCTGTTCAAATATAAAGTTTACAATTAATGTTTATAAACATAATAAATAGAATTTGGCATTGGTTTAAACCGTCTGCCAGATGCCAACTTATTTTTAACATGTTTAATTTTACAAAAAAAAATCTTTAAAAAGCCTTAATAATATAATAATTAGGGCAACCAAAAATATGTTCGAACATATTTTTTGTTAACATCACTATTAACACGAGACTGTGATAGAAATGCGTTTCATTGAAATCTTCGTCTTTTAAACGTCATCTGTTAGGGCATATTTTTGCATATTTCACTGAAAATGCATATTTTTGCATTTTTGCTTTTAAAAGGCATATTATTGCATATTTTTCCTTTTTTTTGTAAAGGCAAGCTATAAAAACAAAGCATTAATAAGAACAAAAAGACGAAACAAAAAATCAGAAAAAAAATTTAAAGCTCCATCCATCCATCCCACACAACCAATCATAACGCGACGGGGGACATGGCTCGAAGCGGTGAACTACTACGCTAAGCAATTTGAAAAGATTGTTTGGATTTTTGATGCTTTTGACAACGAGGAAGCTGCATCAGTAAAAATTTTTAAAGATCTTCTTAAAAAAACAGAATTGAAGGCCGACTTAATTTTTTTGGCATCAAGCTATGGGTTTCTAGTAACATCAATTTCAAAACTTGAAATACGCTCCGATCACTTCTGTTGACGTTGAACGGAGCTTTTCCATGTATAAAAGTGTTTTTCGATCAAACAGACAAAGCTGCCTTTTCAAAAATTTGAGTAAAATGTTAATTATTTACTGCAACAAAAATTGGCAATAAATTTTCTTATTGATCGCTGACATTAAAAAATTTCTTTTATTCAAAACTGAATTTGCTTTTTTAACTTTGTTTCTTTTTTTTCTTTCTTAAATAATATAATGTGTGCGAAGTTGAACTATTCGCCATTAAACAAATTTTTTGGATGTTTTATTTATCTTCAAAAAGTTGGAGTGAAGAAGAGTTTTGATTTTTCTTTTTTTGATTGGTATTGTTCTAATTAATTAATTTCCTTAAGCAAATAACGCTTCTTATAAACACCTTTTACATTTATTGAGCATATTTTCAGGGCATATATTTGATTTTTAAGGGTATATTATAAGCGCTTAAAACTAGTTTTTTAGGACATATTTTTGGTTGCCCTAAATAATATTATACAAAAAAAAAATAAATTAGGTGGCGCAACAGTCCGTAGAGAACCAGGGCCTAGTGACTTACAACTCTCAACCATTCCTGTGTGCGAGTACTGTTATCAGGGATTATACAAAAGTGATTTTAAATTATATATGCTATGATATGGGGTTTACATAAGTTAATTTACATTACAATGTTAATGAAAATTTTCATAAATTGGTCAAACAAAAATGGATATTTATTGAATATATGCAATGCATTTGAGGAAAAAAAAAGTTTTATAAAACTTGTCAATCGTCAACAAAATCTTTTGTATACTTTATGGTTTCAATGCAATATTTAAACCATAAAGTATACTTTATGGTTTCAATGCAATATAGGTCGAGGTTTTTCCAGTTTTCTCCATTTAGGACACATATCGACTCTGCTTCATTTAGTATTGTTTTTTGAAAGTATACAAATCTCAATTCTTTTATAATGGGAAACACAGATAAAAAGTGATAGGATGTTTCTTGCTCTTGCAGGTTACACAAGGAGCAAAATGTTCTCCGGTCGTTAAAGTAAGGTCTATTAAATTCGTTCAAATTATACTCAAGTTTTGGGTATAAAGATCGAGGCGATGACCCCTTGGCTTCCTCTAATAGATCTGATCGTATTCGAGCATCTGTTAATTCTAGAATGTTTTTTAATTTTTCCTCAAGAGATCCATTAAAAATATCTAAAGATTCCAGAGATATCCCACACAACAAGAATATATCCTTCCATTTTTTAAACCAGCTGATATTTTTTTGTATGTTGTGTTTTGCAAGAATCTTTGGTAGACGGTTGTCATTAAATGAAAGAACTTTCATAACATACTCGAAGTGCATTCTTAAAGTAAAGAGATATACAGGTGGCAGTCCGGTTTCAAGAAGAATCATATAATTGGGAGTTGTTTGTTGTAAGTAAAAAGTTTTTTTTAAGGAAAAACCGCTGCAATTTTTCCACCAGCTCATACTATTGATATCCCCATGCCTGAGAGCCATAAGTCATTATTGACCTTAAAGTATAAAGTTCGAATACTTTGAACTTAACGCTATGTGCAACTTTTCTGTTTGTAAATAGGGGTTTTAAAGTTGAATTTATAGCAGCCATTGATTGTTAAAATTTTAAATGGAAGTGCTTATTTGGGTTTAGGTTGGGTGTGACTATCATGCCAAGGTAGTTATATTCATCAACAACTTCTATCAATGAATATAGTGAAATACGCTGCTTTAATCGGGAAGTCTGAAGGATTTGGCGAGATTGAGTGCTTGCGAAAAAAAGCCTTCAGCCACCAAAATTTGAGTTCAATTTATTTAGTATCTCTATCGCTGCTTCTCTAGACCCGGTCAATAGACATTATTATTAGTGGCTACCGTGAGACTGTGGTATCCTCTAAAATTGTTAATATATGTACATAATTTTGACGCTTGTAATTTTTTGATATCAGCAATTGAGTTTCTATTTATTTCGGTTTTACAACAACTAACCAATTTTTTTCTTATTTATATATTTTTTTAGGTTATACGTAAAGGAAAGAACATCCTGCCAACAGTCGCCAGACTTTGCCTTATAGCAACATTCTTTGAAGATGGTCTTCGAATGTGGTTCCAATGGAACGAACAACGCGAATACATGAACATGAGTTGGGGTTGTGGCAATTTCCTTGCAACAGTTTTTGTCTTAGTTAATTTAATTGGACAACTTGGTGGCTGTGGAATGGTTCTCGCTAGATTTAAAGTTGAAATTGCTACTGGAGTACTATTCTCAATTGTTGTTCTGCAGGTTAGTTTTTAATTTTTAAATCTTCATAAAATAAACACATAAATATAATATTTCTTTTTTAATATTCTTATATAGACAATCGCTTATTCAATTTTATGGGATCCTCAATTCTTGTTACGTAATTTGGCTTTAATTGGAGCTTTGTTACTTGTTTTGGCCGAATCAAGAGTAGAAGGACGTAGTTTATTTGCTGGTGTACCATCTTTGGGTGAAAATAAACCAAAGAATGTTATGCAACTTGCTGGACGTATTCTTCTTGCTTTCATGTTCATTACACTTATTCGTTTTGAATTTAGTTTCTTACAGGTAAATTTAAAAAAACATTTTGTTATCTTTTCCAAAAGTTTCTATCTCTTTTTGTTTGTTTTAAAGATCGTCCAAGATATTATTGGCTCAATTCTGATGGTTTTAGTCACCATTGGATACAAAACAAAATTGTCTGCACTTATTCTTGTAGCACTTCTTTCTATTTTGAATTTGTATCACAACGCGTGGTGGAGCATTCCCGCATATAAGCCTTTGAGAGATTTTCTTAAATACGACTTCTTCCAGGTAAGCATTTTGTTAATCAATTTTTGTTGATAAAATTTAAATTGTTATGTTTCATATTCCTATAGACACTCTCAGTCATCGGCGGACTATTAATGATCGTGTCACTAGGACCCGGTGGTGTTTCAATGGATGAACACAAAAAGAAGTGGTAGACTAAAAACAATATTTTTTACGTAAAATGTAGATTTTTTTTATATAAAAAAACAAAAAAGGGACAAATTAAATTTTAAAGCAAAATATCCTTAATTCCTAAACAAAGACCGCATTTAAACAATAAATTAGAAAATTAACTAATTCGAAATAGTGACAATTTCCAATTTAAAAAGAAGAACCAGATTTCCAAATAAAATTAATTTTGCTTATTATTTCCATGGTTAGTAATTAAGTAAGAAAAACTTATGTTTGATTTTGTTAATGTACAACCGCCGCCGCAAACGTGTTATTATAATAAGAAGGGGAAACATTTTGTTGTTTATAAGATTAAAAATATTAATGTGAGCCTTTTCATCAGTAAATAAGCACGATTCTGATGTAAATAACTTAACGAACTGGAAATTTTGTTATAATTTTGTAAAAATGTCTTCAACTGCAACTAAACAATGCCTATAACTTAAAACAGTAATTATTTGACAATCTATTTCGATCTTAAAAGTGCATTCAGCTCAGCGACAAAACATAAATTTTTATTGTGATTCCCAACAAAAAAAAAAGAAGAAAAAACAAAACAAGAAACAATTTTAAATCCAAAAACATTTGTAAAATGTAAAACATGTAAAAAAAAAAAGAAAACAAAACGAAAATTATTTTTATTTTTTGATTAATGTATAAGTTTGTGAAATGATGACAAAAAAGTAAAACGAAAAAGGATTATTGTGAACTTTTTTTTAAAACAAGGTGATAAAAATGCTTTTTCTTTATGTTGTTTTTGTTTTTATTTGTTGTTGTTTAATTATTGAAATATTGCAGGTTTCTTTTTTTCGACTGAAGTTTAAGTTGAATTTATTTATGACACTACAATGGAATCAATCTGTTGATTTGTGGCAAATATTGTTGGTAAGATTTTTTGGTAGTGTCTGAAAAGGAGACGATCCTACGATTTTATCGCGCCTTAAAAAAGTTAAAGTTCTTTAAATTATTTAGCTTAGACACGTTAATCACTAAAGTCACCCTATATCATCCCGGTTCTAATATATAGCGCTGAGGCTTGGACCTTATCAAGGCAATACAAGAACGTCTTGGGATGCTTCGAGAGAAAAATTCGTCGGGTTTTTTTGGTCGGTCCCGCCTACATAGATGGAGATTGGAGGAGAAGATACAACGACGAACTCTACGCGCTGTATAGTGACACTGATCTAGTCAATAGAATAAAAGTCCAACGACTTAGACTGCGAATGAACATCATCAAGCCCGGAAGGTTTTCGAATACAATCCCGAGGAACGGCACAGTAGAAGATGACCGCTACTTAGGTTGCGCACGCAGGTAGGAGAAGCCTTCAACCAACTTAACGACCGAAACTGAAGACAGCTAGCTAGGGACCGAGCTGCCTGTTTCCGATTTTTTTTTTTTTCCAAATTAATTTTTATTAATTCAATCTTAGATCTATCTTAAAGCTAGACAAAAATTCATAAAACTAGCCTAATTAACCATAACTTACAACTAACTTACTGGTCCCATACGTAAACTCCAAGTTAAACAATAATACTTAATGCTAATGCCTTTCGGCCCTAAGATCTATTTAACTTCAATTCCATTTTATTTATTTTTTTATTCATTAGAAAATTTAGAAAAAACATACCAATATTTTTTTTTCTTTTTTCTTAAAAACTACTTAAAATAAGGTCCTTAATATAAAACTTAAAGCTAACTAAAACTACCTATTCTATCTATAAACTACTTAAAACTAGAACAACCACAGCAGCAAATCTAACTTTCTCACGTTTTTGTTTTTCATATTTTGTTGTCTTTTTTTTTTAATTTATTTTTATTTTTTTTTTTTTATTATTCCATGTTATTTTGTTTGTATTTTTTTGTGTATATATTTTTTTTTTGTGCCACCATGCCTATTCTACTTAAAACTAAACCCTAAAACTATAAAACAAGTATGTAAGCCGGCCAAGGCTTAAAACCCCATCCCGACTACCCACTATCAAGTGCCGATTGAAGCCACCAAAACTGGTTCTCCTGCTTCACCCTTACAGCTCGGTCCCGTTCGGACACAGCCCTACTGAACCGAAGGAGCTCTGCTCCGCCTTGTGCCATGACGTCCTAATTGTACAGGAGCCGCCTATTCACGGTCCGTCGTCTGACGTGGTAGATTAACGGAACTGGCAATCTATCCTGTATCAGACCGCATCTGTCTAAAAAGAGGAATGCCTCTGGTGGAATGAAGCCGCTCAAGCGTGCACTTTCAAAATACTCGTCGTTCGGATAGAACGCCCCGAAAATTAAATTGTTGGTCGAAGACATAGCTCTTGCAATGTGACCTCGAACGAGTTTTATCACGAAATTGTCAATTCTGTTGATTCGAGCCCCGTTGTATAGGACCTCGTTGGAATAGTAATGCACGTAAGAAGATTCGGCTGTTCGATATAAGCCGGTACAGCGTCGTAAACACTGCCGCTCGAACACCCGAAACTTCTCCATCTGGGAAGGAGCAACGTTGAACCACACAGGACAACCATAAACGATCATCGGCCGTATGAGGGCCATGAGCCGACTGCTAAAAAACAGCCGTTTCGTCAGAGCGAAGGCTCCTCTGGCCCTGGTCAGAGCAGCATTTATATGTCTGTCGAAATATAAATACTGATATAACCAGATACCGAGGTACTTCACTAAACTTTTGCTCGCTAATCGCTGCCCGTGAAGATCAACGATGACCATCTTGCGCCAATTCTTGCACGTATCCCTTGTGGCCCTAGCCAACGGAGTCCGGAACAGAATTGTCTACGACTTCTGGACATTTATTTTCAATTTCCAGTCGTCGCAATATCGCTGAATCTTGTCGAAATCACGCTGCAAGAGAATTCTGTTTCCGAATCTATACACAGGAACAACATTGTTTAAAAAGATCACTAAAGATTGAATCTTTGGCTTTTAACAAAATTGTATTAAATGCTCGTTTTTTTCCAATCTATGATTTTGTATGGCAATTTGCTTTTATAAAAATTTGCTTCTCCCGCCTAACATTGGGGACATAGACTCTCTATCATATATGTACCATATATGAACCCTCTTAGCCCAACCAAAGCACTTTATTGTTACATCACACCTCATAGCAAATTCTCAGTTTTTGTAATTTTTGTTAGTAAAGAACATTTATAAAATGGATTCATAGCTAAGCGAACGCCAAAAAATTGAACTTCATGCACGCTCTGATGTACATATGTATATATACATATATGTACATACTTGACTATTTTCAGTCTTTAAGATTCGAGTTAAAGCAATAGGAGCATTGATCAGTCTTAAGATACGTTAATTCGATCTCCACGAATAAAATGTGTCCATTGCTTTTCCAATGCAAAACCTACCTATTCATCTTCGATAACCATCGTACAATTTTATTCAAAAAATAATTTTTCACTTTGGAATACGTGTCGTCGTCCATAGTTATTCAGTTTTATGTGAATGTGACGCTTGCATCAGAGGGTCCTTTTAAAATTAGATACATAAATGATGAAGCCCTATATTCTGCTAAACGTTCATCTAATGCTAACAGAGCAATACGATTGTTCCAACATTTTTAGAAACTGCGACAAAAATACAAAATTAAAATATTAGATCGTTTTCGGAATTTAAAATAAAAAGATATTCAAAGATTCTTCTTCTTAAAGTCGGAACATTAAAGAAATAAATTGAGTGAAGTTGAGTATCGTTTAAGTAAATCGAAATGTTCGATCAAAACAGATAGCAGAATATGGCTGATATACTTTGCAACTGAACAATATAAAGGTAAGTTTGTTTTTTATCTTTAATTGATTTTTATTTTTATATAAAATACCATAACTTGTTCTTTCTAGCAAAAACTAAAATTTTATTAGTTCCTTTGGCCAAACACTAATCTTTTATGTTATTTTGTACACAAATTTGTTTTTTTTTTCTAGCCGACGTGTAAATAACTATATAGAGTCCTTTATTTATTTTTTGAAACTATGTATGTATTTTGAAAATATAAGGTCAAACGCGTTTTCCGGTCTTTGAATAATATGTAAATAATTTGTTGGATTTTGTTCCAAGAAATTTGTAATTGAAACGTTTAAAAAAATTATGAGCGATTTGCGGGAACCATCACGGTCAAAAATTGATAACTAACGGTATTCTTATGTTTATTTAGGGTCTTTTTTATCTTGAATTCAGATGATCAACAAGGTAGCCATTTTGGCCCTTTACTTTTCCGTTTATTTATTAAATATTTACAAGATTTCATTTAGGATTTAAATGATTTACTTTTTGTGGATGATTTTAAGCTTTGTTTAAAAATTAAAATGCTTTCAGAATGTTTGAAACTTCAGGAATTTATTAATTGGCTTTCGAACTGGAGTAAAATTACTTGTCTGCATTTGAATATTCCCAAATATTCTGTAATATCATTATAAAAAAAGAAATTAGGTAGAGTAACAGTTCATTGAGAACTAGAGCCTTGAGATTTACAACTCTCAACCATTCCTGTGTGCGAGTAATCTTGCCAGGGATGGAGTGGACCTACAGTTTTAAGCCGAATTTGAACGGCTAATTTGAGAAAGCACTTTTCATGACAAGAATTACTTTTGGAGGATTTGTCAATTTCTCGCAAACGCCAGTACTTTAGATGACACATGGAGGGATCGAACGTAAGACCTCTGGCATGACAGTCCAACGCATTAACCATCCCGCCACGAGTACTAATCGCAATATCGTTAACTAGACCTAAAAATCCAATTATTTTCAAATACAACTTTTCGGTGCAGTCTATACTTTCTGTTCAAATTTTTAGAAACCAAAGAAGTCAATGATCTTGGCCCCGTAAAGTTCCTGTCGATATCACCTATTAGATCTTACCTAGAGTATTGTTGGTGATGGTTTCCTTTGTATAATAACGGTTCATTAAAAATGGAATATATTCAGAAAAGGTATTCTAAAATAGCATTAGGTACGTTAAACTCTTTTGAACTGAAATATGAGGTGAGGTGTTAATTATTGGGTTCAAAACTACTGAATAGCAGATGTGTCTAATACTTTGCGGGAAACATTAGACCTCTAAAAAACGACTTCTTCTATATTCCTACATATAATACCAATTTAGTTCTGAATCTTATTGCAATTCAATTCGGGGACTTTTTAGACTTCCTTTATGGTGGGAATAAATGTTAAACTTTACTTTATTTTAGTTTTCAAGATACCTACTTGTTAGTGTAAATAAATAAATGCAAACATAAAATAAGCAAACCGAGCGAATATTTCAACCGAAATACTTTTCGCCTGGAATTCTAAGCACTATTATGAGTTTTATCTAAACAAAACTTGGCTTCAAATTAGAACTAGGATTTCGAACAACCTCCAATAAAATCATTCAAATTCCGAGAAATTCACCCACAGAAGGGGAAAACAAATTTTTTCCCTACCGGAGACCACACTTCGGTTTACCCAACGGCTTTGAAAAATGTTAGCATGAAAGTCCACAAATAATTATGGTGTACTCAGCCTTCATTTAATATCCACCAGACTGGATTTCAAGACGCTTTTCTTACCTACGCCCTAGAGGAACAGGAATACATACCTACCTGGAACAAAAGTTAGGTACCTATTTGCTTTGAAAATAACTTTTAAAGGAATTCCAAATTAACAACAGTATCCTCTTTATTTTATTGGAATTTCCATTTATTCAATCTTGGATTGCAATTACATACATTTAGTTCTTGTGTTTTGTTTGAGAGTTTGTCTTCGCTTAAGTTTGCAATCAAATTTCGCATAATTATATAACTAATCGAATATTTTTTGTTGTAGTTGTTGTTGGATTTATTAGACAAAAACAAATAAATTATATTACAACATCGTTTATGTCAGAGCAGCAGCACCAGAAATAATTTCAATAAGTTCTCCAGTGATGACGGACTGTCGGGTACGATTGAAAGTCAAAGTCAACTTGTCAATCATTTCTCCGGCGTTCTTGGACGAGTTGTCCATGGCAGTCATACGGGCCGATTGCTCAGAGCAAGCACCCTCCTTCATGGTGTAGTAGATCAGAGAAGCCATTGAATATTCCAAGTAGCTCTGGATGACTTCGGCATCCAACGAATCGTAGACGACCAATTTCTCGGACTTCTCTACAACTGGGGCACTGTAGACGGGCAAAGTGCTCATCTCGTAAGAAACCACAGACTTGAACTTGTTGTAGACAAGTTGGCCTTCGGTGAAGTCATAGCCACAGGTCATGACTTCATGGGCAATGCGAGAAGCATCCAAGAAAGTGGGTGGCAGACGGCCAACTTCGTTGGCTACCAAGATGATGTTCTTGCTGTACAATCGTTGCAAAATTGCACGCGATTTGTCTCCGATGCAGATGACTTTGGTCTTGGTGTCATCGACGGCCAAAGCGTTACGAATTTCACGAGCAACACCACTGTGCACTGCACCACAGAGACCACGATCAGAGGTGACGGCGATCACAAGTTTCTTGGCCTCAGCCTTTTCGTCAGCTGGAACTTCGGTCTTCTCAAAGAACTGCTTGGCTCCAACGCCATAGGGACGAGCCTGCTTCAGATCACGTTCAGCACGGGCGTACTTGGCGGCTGAGACCATTTTCATGGATTGCGTAATTTTTTGAATGTTCTTCACAGACTTCAATCGCATTGAAATCGACTTGAGGGTGGCCATACCACGCTGCTGCTGGAGTCCATTTTCAACAATTGGAACCAGGAGGGCGGTGGTGTTCAGTGCAGCGCGTTGCATCATTTTCGT
Source organism: Eupeodes luniger (assembly GCA_951509635.1). Classification (NCBI taxonomy): domain Eukaryota; kingdom Metazoa; phylum Arthropoda; class Insecta; order Diptera; family Syrphidae; genus Eupeodes; species Eupeodes luniger. Next base: position 126,075,315 of record OX608074.1, read on the forward strand.
TCAAGCTAAAAAATATTGTTTTTTTAAATTGTTTAAATTTAATTTGAGTAGAGAAAGAAAAAAGAAATTTTCCTTACCAATTTTTCACGATATGACCGAAATGACAGAGGAATGGCTAATGGCTTATGTAAGGTGAAAACAGTGCTAGTAGATGAGTTGGAAAATGTATTCTATATGCACCGGTTTTTGACAGTTGTTGTTGGAGTTGTCAAATAATTGTGTTGATTTTCTTGATGTGATTTAGTAGACACAGGAAAATGTGAAATATTTTTTTTTTTTTTAAATTACTGAGAAAATTCGACTATTTTGAATAGTTCTTTGTATGAAAATAGGGTACTTTTAAATTTGATTTAAATTTTAAATGCTAATTGGATGGAAAAAACTAATCAGGATATTTTGAGTATTTGCATTGAGGGAATTTTTGAACGGAGCGCTGCAATCGTATAATTCCTTTCCTAGGGTACTTACTACATCAACACCATCCAATAGGCCGCTCACACTTCAACAGTGCTAATAAAAAACACACTTTAAGTAATTTGACAAACCATATTTATAGACTGTTCTTAAAAAATCAATTTTAGTACAAAATACTTGATATAAAAGCATTTTGTCATTTTGTTGTTCATCACACACAATCCTTTCTTTTTAATATTTTATTGTATGTTTGTTTTATATTTTGCGATTTTTTTCAATTAATATCCTATTTGGTGTGAGAAAGGAATTGTCAATCGAAAAATTAATCACACTGATTACAAAATCCAATGAGTAGGCTGCAGAGGGAATCAAAAGTCAATTTTGACATTTCTACTATAGCAAAAGTGGCATCAAATCACTCCAATTCATTCATTTATGGGATTCTGTAATCGAAAGATTTGGTATCTGTAATCGGAATTTATCTATAATATTTTGCATTAATTTGTGCGTTAACCTTCATAATTTAAAGCCCAATGAAAATTTGCTTTCTAAATAGCTAAAACTAGAAATCAGAAATAATTTAAACACCAATATATAGTAGATTTCTATACAGCAAAAATTAGAAATTTTGTTTTCATTTTTTGAAGTTTAAAGTTAACGTAAAACCAGGAGAAAGCAACATGAGTCCATCATGTGATCTTTTTGACATCTTTTACATGATGAATTGATTTACTCCTGAACAACGTTTGCAAATCGTGTAATTTTTTTTAACAAAATAATGGTTCAGTTCGCGCGATGCAACTAAACCATCTTTTTATTAAAGGAAACTTTCTGTGAGCGCATTAGGCTAGGCGCGCACATGCAACTTTTAGTTTCGAAACTGTTTGGTTTCTAAACTAAGCACTATAGACTTATATGAGAGTCCGCGCACATTTAGAAACCATTCTGTCACCCATTCGAGCAACTTTTTAGTTTGTGTTTTGACATTTTGACATTGGACTGTCACTTCAACAACTGTAAGTAACGTTCGAATATGCCACGTGCCGAAAAAATGTAATTGCAATTCTAATGGGTGTTTTTTTTAAGCATGTGGTTTTCAATCTAGCAATATTTTACTCGGAATTGCTCATTTTGACATCTTTTACATGATGAATTGATTTACTCCTGAACAACGTTTGCAAATCGTGTAATTTTTTTTAACAAAATAATGGTTCAGTTCGCGCGATGCAACTAAACCATCTTTTTATTAAAGGAAACTTTCTGTGAGCGCATTAGGCTAGGCGCGCACATGCAACTTTTAGTTTCGAAACTGTTTGGTTTCTAAACTAAGCACTATAGACTTATATGAGAGTCCGCGCACATTTAGAAACCATTCTGTCACCCATTCGAGCAACTTTTTAGTTTGTGTTTTGACACAAACTAGACGATCACCTCAAACCAATTCCTTAGTTTGTGTCACAACCACAAGGCATAATAAGTATCTGCGCGGACATTCAACTAAATCGTTGAATAATTTTCTGTAAGTACAAGAGAGAGAAAAATTTAGTCAATGTTTTCCTGTCACCAAAAATTCGGAGAGAAGAGAACCACCTTACATCTCAATTTCACTAGTTTTCTCTTTCATACATTGATTGCGAAAATCTATTAGTTGCTTAAACAGTTAAACCCATTAAAAAAGGTCTGTATCCTACTATGATACACGTAATTGCGCCCATCACATTCAAGAAAATATTTTCTTTATTATGCAAGAATTAGTGCATTTCAGTCAAATGATTCTTTGAAGTGTGACGGGGTTAGTAGGATACTTCCAGACACGCAAAATAATATATCTTTCTCATAAGTTTGTTTTGAAGAGTACATCTACTCTTTTCTTTCATAAGCATAAGAATAGGACAAATTTGAAACTATTTTGTTTCGTGTATATGAGATAGACAAAGTGAATAAATGTTTCCTGTGTAGTGGTTTATTTCGTTGATTACTTTCGGAGTTGCTTATGTGCGTGACGTTTGGGCAACTAACGATCGAACTATTTGGTTTCGAAAAAATTGCATGTGCACGCCTAGCCTTATGTTGCGTTGTGAGCCTGTAGCGTGTGATTTAACCGCTCTGGACTATTTTGTGTCGGGTTATGGTTAGTCGTTTTTCTACGAGATAAGTCTGGAAGCCCGAGGTGATTGAGGCCTTGAAAGAAAATATTCGCTGCATTATTGGTGCAAAAAGTGATTGAAAAACGGGTCCCTCGGATATATTTTATTAGAGTAATCTGCGTCAGCCAATTGCTCGAAATCATTTTTAAAGCATAAGTGATAACATTAAATTACATTACGTCTAATAAAAACACCTTCTACATTATACAATTTTTAGAGTAACAAAAGTGTTAATTATATTTAAATCAGAATAATAAAAAAGAAAAAAAAGTATAATGTAGAATAAATGACTTGTGCGAAACTTCTTTATCAAGAATGTGTGTTATTACACCCAGACTTTTGGTATGCTGCGTGTTTCGCATATTTTCTTTTGAACACTCATCCCGTCAATCTCGCATTATTACACTCGGATTGTTTTCGGTTGCGTGTTTTTGACACTTCTCTTTCATTTTTTGTTCTCATCCACAAAGTCAAAGTGTGAAAATAATTAAAGAAAACTGCACTTTTTACTACAGCAATGATTATTGACTTTATGAATACGGATAATGATTCCGAATAATGTAAAAATAGGAATTGGATTGAAATCTGGAGAGAATCCTTCATTTTCTTGAAAAAATAACTAATTTCAAATGATAAAACCATCGTTTTTAAATTATAAAAGGATGAATGAAGACACTTTTAACCTGCTTTTCATTGAAAACGACATACAAAAATACAATTTTGAGGGCCAGAAAAGTTGGCTATCACTTTGTTTCAACGGGTGAAACATTCCAAAGCTTAAACTACAAAGCTGGACACTTTCAATCATTCCTTCATTTAATTTCATTATAAGGTCTTTGCTCCACTTGAATTTGTCCGGCGGAATATTTCTTGTTTACTCGGTAACAATAGAAAGAATAATAAAGCAACGTCAAGAAACAAAGAAAGGCAAGAAAGAGAAACGTCAAAAACAATCCAAGAATCCCGAACCCAGAACTCTGGGGGTATAGACTTTTTAAAGTATTTCTATTTCACCTACTTTCTCTTTCGCACTTATTTGAGTCTTTCCAAAAAAGTCTGAGTGTAATAACACACAATCATGTACATCTGTTTATCTGCTGTTCTAAAAATTCCTGAATGCACCCATCTATATCGCTACGTGTAACCCACTTAAATTGTCATTTGCAATGAACGCACCATTTTGGTGGGAAAAGTACAAACACAAAAAAGCGCATTTTTGACATTTTTTTCGTGCACGATTTTCGCATATTGAGTTTTGTGATTTTGATTTGATTTGAGTTTTGAGAGTGCTAAAAAATTTCGCAGTACATTCGTGAATGGGTGGGTAGTTTTCTTCTTAATTGCGAACAGAATTTATTTCAAAGTAAACAAAAACCTGAAAAAAAGTCTAAATAAATTCTGGAATAATCATGGGTCAGTACTGAATTCTTATTTACAATAAAATATATTCAATTTGTTAAAGTTTGTTCAGAGAATTCCTTGTGTAACAAAATTTTCAAGAATGTCCTTTGAGATTATATATGCCTACTCCTGTTTTAGCTAAAAAAAACGGGTCTTTTCCTGGATTTTCTTTTCTTTTCGTTTTTTTTTTTTTTTTGAAACAGAAACAATTGAAATGCTAAAAGCACTCTATGACTTCCAAGCTGTGTATCCAAAAACAATCAGCTTCGACGAAGGTGAATACTTTATCCTTTATCAGACGAGCGTTCGCCAAAGGAACTGGTGGCAAGTGGTCAGCATGAAGGGCAACATCGGATTTGTTCCATCTAATTACGTAATGACAATAAAGGTAAGGTGTGTTTGTGTAGACAAATTTATATATTTATAACTAGGTATGTGCGCGGCCTATCCCCAAATGAGGAACGACAACGATGATATGGCCTTGAAAATCAAAAACGAATAGGTACGCGAAGGTAATCAGATTTCAAATTATTTTATTGCGCTCGACTTAGTTCGCTCAGTACAAGTCATAGGAAGGGAGCGAAGCTAACTCGGACAAAACAAAAGAGATTTATGTCAATAACCGTGAAACAACCAGCCTTATATGATCATGTTTATAAATGCACCTTCCTATCTAGATATCTACATCATAAATATACCTATAATGAAAAATAGTTTCAATCGATTGTGTTCTGACTGAACATTAAAGTGCATCATCCTGGCGGGGGTACTTTTGTTTTGTTTGTTTTGCATAGGCGATTAAAAATTTGCTTGGCATGGGGATAAATTGCTTTTATTCAAGTAAATCAGTGCCAATCGGTACCCATGTGAGTTCTATATGATATGATCGACAAGAGAGTCGAGAAACAAACGATGCATTCAAGGCTGAAGCATATAATTTGCGCATTCGATTCGATTATCTGGCACATGGACGGCAGAGTTATTGTTTTTTTTGTTTTGTTTTATCTTTTGCTCCTATTTGCCTTGTGTGTTTGGCCTTTTGAAGTGTCTTCTTTGGAAGCTGACACAGACCCTTCTTATAATGTCCCAATTTAGTTTGAACAAGTTGAAGAATGAACTTCCAACTACAATAGAAATTAATAATAAAAAAAAAAACATATTGAAAGGAACACTGGAGAGAATGTAGGGTACAACGTTTGTTTTAGGAAACCATTGCCTCTTGATTGTACCAGTAAGCTTTGCTGGCAAAGGCATTCACATGTTAAACGATGTAAATATAGCATTTTAATGTTTTAAAGATCCAAAAGTTTTGAAAAAATAAAGAGAATGGGGCATTTTTTTTTTTTATTTCTTAAGCCTGCAGATATGAGGCCAAACAGTTTTGTTAAGGGAGATAACTCTTAAAAACTTCTTCCGGTATAGATTAAAAGGAAACTAGTTTTGTGATGTCTTTTTATTGCTAACACAGTTTATATAGACAGACCTCACATTTATTACCACAATGTTTAAGTTTATTAAATTCAATGTATGTAATTTCTAAATTTGCAATGCTAAACATTAAATGATGCTTTGAAGAAATGTACAACCTAGTCGTACCAAAAATTCTGTTACAAAAATTCAAGACATTGTTGCTCAGGGCAGGGCATCTTATTTTTCTAAATATTTAAATTAGTAATCAATAAATAAATGGTTTCAGTTTTGCTTCTTTTACTATAGATCGAGGTTCTGTTACTATAGATATAGGTCAAATTTCTTGTTTTAAAAACCACTGTGAACCGCAAACTTGTTCGAGAATGGGAATGTCCTCCCGTTTGCTATGTCTTTAAAAATAGATGGCAGCCAAAAAAGTAGTCATCCGCGCGCTGCCCATATTTGTATGCTTATGAAACCAGTACGGGAACGAATACCACTAAAACCCCTTCGGAAGAAAAAAATAATGTCCAGAAAATTAGATACATTCAACAGATCTATTTTAATGCTGGTTATGGAGCATCTACACATAAAGGGCTATTGACGCCCTACAGATCATAATAATAATTCTTTTTTTTTTGTCGAATGGAGAGATTTTTACCGTTGAAGAAGTTTATAATAAAGAAAACGATACAATTTATGTCACATCATTTTATCAAACTAAAACTGTAACCATCACCACTTTTCTTTAATAGTTTGATTGAAAGTCTCACTCCAGTGCCCCAGCTCTCCATTTTTGGGAACGAATGTGAAAAGTTGTGCCATAGAGACTTGGTAGAAGGTTTGGTAAAGTTTTTAACAAATGCCCTTTTCAATGAAGATGAATGGATTCTTCTACTGGATTTAAGTGAGGCAAACAAAGTCAAGACAACAAAAAAGTGCTTTAGATTAAAATCATAGGTCTTCAAGAAGCTTAAAGTTGGCTTTTGGGGACTCCAAAAAAATGTAAATGAGTTGTTGAAAAATAATAAAAGGGGGTTGAAAATCACATGAGACTATCAAGAGAACACTTGAAATTGAAAAGTGATTTTCTTAATCCCAACACATAGTTGAGCTTTCTCCTGCTGACGTTGTTATATTGAAGGGTTGTTATATTGCGAGTACACCATATCCCTCAGCAACGGCAGGTTTAATGTTCATATTCCAAGATAGTGTAAAAATAAATAACATACCAATAATCCTGGAAGATGATCCGTACGAAATGGTTGTTCAAGTACAAACTGAAAAAACAAAGCACTCATGATAAAGCACTTCAAATACAGACCACTGCTTGTTGACCAGCAAGAAATTTCTTCTAATAAATACATGGTCCTAGTTCTCAACGGACTGTTGTTGAGAACTAGGACCAATTCTCAAGCATTCCTGTATGCGAGCAATGTTGCCAAGGAAGAAAACGACCTACCGTTTTTTAAGCCGTATCCAAACGGCTAATTTGAGAAAGCACTTTTCATGACAAGATTGGATCTTAGAGGATTTTTCAATTCCTCGCAAGAGGCAATACCCATGAAAAAAATTTTAGATGTCACAGGCAGGGATCGAACCCAAACCTCTGACACGATAGCCCTACGAACTAATATTTGTATATGCACAATCTTCAATTAGTCCCAAAGGACAACTTTTGTATAGTTGAACGTACATCCGCTTACATTTGAATAAAGGCAAGCAAGCAATGCCTAAGGGAGATCATTTCTATAACAGAAAAAAAGAAGAGGCCCTTAGATCGAACCAAGAGGAACTCCTCTAGTTGCTAGTTTCAAAATTGTATTTCTAACTGAAACAGTTTTATTTCTATCTTGAAGTTAGTCAGACAACAAAAGAATTGCCGAGGAAGAAAGATTATAAAATAATGAGAGCTTGAGGCATAGATCAGCATAGTCTACAGTTTTGAACGTCTTTTAAAAAAATGAAGCAGTACATGCAACGTGACATGTTCATCATCCAAAGCAAACCTGATGTATTCAACTATGTTAATCTTTATGATAGTAGTTGTGCAGCTATAAAATAATGCGGTAAACCAGATTGCTTAGATGAAAAGGGTGACCTAATGTTTGCCTTCTTTATAGCATCTGGCATTAGCAAAAGTTTACATGTAGCGATTGGTATGCCAGCATTAGCCAAACGTGGTAAATGGGTTGTATTGTAAAATTTCTGGTGAGTTGATCTGCTTTACAATTTCCTGGAATGTATCTATGGTCAGGCACCCAGCAAAGGTGAATCTTAAACTGTTGTGCCATTTCCATTAGAGATGATCGGCAGTTATGCGCTGTTATAGAGTTTGTAGAGACAGAGTCCACAGATTTGATAGGGGCTGACTATCGGTGAAAATACGGATATAAGATGTTGATATCACGTTTTCTTTAGGACAAGACTTCTGGAACACGCTACATGATTGGAAAAGCGGAATGATAGTCTAAGTTTCAACCGTTCGAAGTACAGGATTACAACAACCCCGTCATTTGTTTTTGATATACTCGTATCTGTATAAAAGTGTAATTCTTTGTTTAAAACAAACAATCATGTTGGCGTATTATTATTGATTTTTACGTGAATATGTATTATTTAAACGTTTTATGATACGATTAAAAATTCCATTCAACTTAATTCCAATAAATGATTTACGAGTATCTTAATATATTTTAGTTTTGATATTACCAAAAAAAAACACTTCAATTAAAATAAAATATATTTTCTTCTTGTAGGTGCAACCAGACTTTTTGATTGGTTTTCTCAACTCCAGTATTGAATCCCTAGAACTTTCCAAAGACACAGAAATCAATGGAATCATAGCCAAAGAAGAATTACTAGATCGACTAAGGGAGAAGAAAACAGCAATTGAACGTTTTTATTCCGTAAGAAAACTATAATCATTCACAATTCAAATAGTCCTGGAAAAAAGAAAGTTCAAAATAAGCAATCTGCTCGTTGAGCAAGAATTGTAATTGTGAATATGCAAATTGGACATCGTAAGTGATAATCGGTTTGTCCGACTTAAAAAATGTGCACAATAATCGCCATTTTATTTGTAGAAGAAAAACATTTATGTGAAATTATGATTTTCCATAAATTGTAGAAAAAGATATCAAAAAACTATCCGAATAGTTAAATGATACAGTTTAAATTCAACACTGTCCGGATAGTGACGCATATGCTGATCCAGTTTCAGTTTCAGATTCCGATTCCCTTTTGCATCTGTATCCGGAAAGTGTTGGATCTAAAATGTCCCATATAACCATCCGGATAACCTTTGCAAGGCAGTCACCTTGTAGTGGTGCAAAGGCTTAAGTTTCAATGATTCATTTGACCTGCCGTTTTTGGGTTCGCCTGATGCGGCAGTGATTTTGAGGAGATACGAACTAAGAACTGCCCCCCCTAATCCAGGGTGTAATGTGAACCGTGCCTATTGGATGGTTTGCAGTCAGGGGGTATACCGACTGTATTCTAACGGTACCTCTCTGAAACCAGGTCGAATCAGAGAGTAACTTAGACCTTACCATACTAATGCGGAGCTCTTGTATGGCGGACCCCATTATTTCTCTAGCTACTCGTGGGAACAAAATATGCCAAAACAACAAAAACAACAAAAACAAAAAAACAATCAAAACTATACACAATTCAACACTCAGCGGGATGTTACCGCGAGTGAATACACAGACCGCATGGAGATAGATCTCTGTGGAGTCGGTCCGATTCCGGAATATATACAAAACCGGGAAAGCCTAGGGGCATCATTAACCGTCAGCGAAGGGAGAATACTTCCCACACTGAAGGAAAATGACATCCCTACTACGTCAGACGCTGGCGAAGAGAGAATACATCCCAAACAAGAGGTAGATGACACCCCTAACATATCAGCCGTAAGCAACAATGGGAGTGTACCTCCCACTCTAGCTGATGAAGATAAAACCAAAGAAGACAAGGATGACGGGAAGACATTACCACATTGCAATATCATGAGACAGAAAAAACACCGAAGAATAAAACCAGGTGCCCCAGATGATCTTTTCAGGAAGGGGCTAAGTGGTGCAGGTTGCAAGTGGTTTCTTCGGTTTATAAAGCAGGGTATACCCCCTCTAGAAGCCAGGAAGATGGTTGACGAAAGGAAGACAAATCCAAGCATATTGGCAGAGTTTAAGAGGAAAACCGATGAACTAACTCCTTCCATTCAAACTGAAGCTTACGCAGCTAAACTATCTCTGGCGAGTTCCCCTAACAGCATCAAAATTGCAGTTTTACCAACGAACTTTCCTCAGTCTACTCTCACTAACTATGAACTCATAGTACTAGAAAAATTACTAAATGAGGAGATGTCTCTTGATTGGAATCACAAGTTGAAGTTTAACGGGGTGCTTTACAAGACTGGTTTTCTTTTAGTTAACTGTGCTGGAAAAGATACTGCTGACTGGCTAAAAATAAAAGTACCTAAGCTCAGATCTTGGAGGGGCATCAAATTAACCACATGTTTGGAATCCGAAGTCACCAAAATGCATACGGTTACGGTGTTCTTACCAAAGAGCATGGATCAAGATGAGATGAAGTCCTTGGCATTAATCCAAGCCCAAAATGAAGGACTAAATGTCCAATATTGGAAGGTAGTCAAGAGCAAAACTCAAGGAAGAGGTCAGCTGCTAGTACTAAGCATAGATGAGCACTCAGCCAAAACGATAGCAACTGTGAACCACAAACTACACTATAAGTTCAGTATGGTTAACGTCGTAGGCCTCAAGAACACAACGACATCAAACTTGGTTAAGTCGGGAGTAACAACCGATCAACAACCTCATTCAAATATTACCTCCACCGAACCAAACATCCCCTCTACCCAAGCCGACATCTACACCACCCAACCCGACATTCCCATCACCAATCCCTCCCTTATCACTCCCAAAATGGAATCCACTTATAATCCTGTCGACACGCCCGAAAATTAATTTTGTTTTATTTTAAAGAATTGTAAACTTCCCTCATCAAAGATTCAAACTATAGTTATTAAATTTATGTAAAAATGTCCATTCAAAAATTCCTCAATTTCCAAAATAAAAATTTAACCAGATTTTTGTACAGAAATATTGTGAAAACTCATATAACCAATAAAATGCTCATGTAGAACTTTAACATTCCGAATCTACCGTTTTTTTATTTAAATTCGCTTTCCGCTTTCAAAGACTTTCTTTTTTCCTCGTCTTTTGTTTATCTTTGGAAAAAGAATGTTTAACTTATAAAAATTATATTGAAGGGTGAGAATGAGAATGATAAAGAAGACAGCGAGACTTCAGAAATAGAACTGAAAAATCGATCTTCACCTCCATCCATTTCGCTGCACAGTCAAATGGAAAAGCAAATGCAGCCCCAATCAAAAAGATTAGATTGTGGCAAAAAATCTATGTCAAGCCCTGCTGTCGGAACAGCAGTTCCACCACAAATGATCCAAGAAAGCCCCAGCATGGGTGTTATTAGTAGTCAAAAGACTAACGAACCTCCACACAACACAGACAATCGCGACAACAGTATAACTTCCGAACCATCCGAAACAACAACGACAACAACAACGACAAGTGAAGAAGTGGTCACCATCTACAAGGATTCTTCATGCTTAGCCCAAACAAATGGCGCTGGAACAGATGCGAGTGAAATAACAGAAATCACACCAGTTGAAATTAAGATCATCGAAGATGTGGCCAGTGACGAGCAGAGTGAAAAAGAAACAACAAACAGTATCAATCAAACACATAATCATCCACACTTCCAGCACCATCATAATCATCCACAGCAAACAGATAGCGACAATGAAGATAGTGCAACGGCTGCAGCAATTATTGCCGTATCTGCGGCTGCAGCTGCTGGGAATGATGTCAAAGTCGATTCGGCAGATGTTTATCAAATTGTCGAAGTTATCCGAAGAAGTACGAATTTAAGCTTTGATTTGTCTTGCGAGGCATTGCGTGTGGTTCTCACTAGTTTGGAACAGTTGTACAATGGTGCTATCAATCCTTACCTGGAGGCAGTCGCAGTTCATGTCACCGATAAGGTCGAAACGCCCAAAGAGCTCTTGGGCGAGACACACGATTCGAAGCGTCTGCAAGACATATTTTGTCAATTGGCCGATTGCAAGAATGACTCGGAACAACGCACGTGGATGCTTTACGAAGATGAAGATGATATTATTCAGTTTTTAGAAGAGCTTGTTGATATTTTGGTAAGATTTAATAAATTGCTCTAAAATTTCAAGGACCTTAAATTTCGATTTTTGTTCCGTTTTCTTCTATTTTAGGAAAATGCCGATGAAAATATTTGTTGTTATGAAATGTCTTGCGATCAATACGAAAGCCTCATCAATATGGTACAATTCTATCAAATGGAAACTAGCTGGCCAATTAAAAAACTCTTACTGAGAGCATTTACAGCTGCATGTCATTTGGATAAAACTATTATTGATATTTTACTCACTTCTGTGCTTCCTCTTGAAATTGTAAGTAAATGAAAAACTTCTGTTTAAGAAAATTGAAATTCATTTTTATTAATTTTAATTTTAATTTTAAGGTTGAAGACATGAAAACTCACTTTTCAAACGTTCCAAAATTTAAAGAACTTGTAAAAATGCTGACAACAATTTTTTCACAAGGCGAACGCATGCCTGTAGCTCATGATGGTATGTTTGGTTTAATTTATAAATTTATCAACTAATTATAGGGCAGGAAATTCCGTACAAGAGTAAATAGTGAATATTTAAATGTCAACAACCATTTTCAGTAGTAACTTTTATTATTGCTTTCAATGAAATTATTGATACATTATCCAAATATGGAACTGTACGGAATTTTTTGTATGCGCATGATCCAATCATTCTTTCGAAAACCAAGAAAATGTTAAAAATAATAAATAAAATATCGAGATCAATCATATTATTTTATAAAAGCAATAGTATAGGAGCTCGCAACGTTTTCGAGCGAGAATTTTAGGTCAGTCAATTTTTTGATATGTTGTCTTACTTGCTTTTTCGGTTAGAGTCTGGCTGGCGGTAGCGGTTGCGTTTCGGGGGGAGGGGCAATTTAAAAAAATTATTACTTAAAATGGGAAAGTTAAAAAATAACGGTAATACTTACAATTAAGTATTATACCTTTTTTTAAAGCCAACACTTTTGTCTATTAGCTTGTTTTTAAATCAAGTCAAAACTATGCATAGTTTTTGAAAAAAATTGTTTTAAACTCAAAATTTGGTAAAAAAAAAAGTTAAAAATATGGTTTAAAGTGTAATTTTTCAAAACCTTAAGATTATTTACTATTTTTTTTTTAGAATTAATTGCTCTTATTTGTTTTTGATCAAAAACTGAAAACTAGATGATTTACTAAAAATCGAATAAGGCTAAATTCATTGGCGCAAAATTTTAGACGATTTAGTACGATATTAAATCATTTTTAGTATGATACTAGGTTAAAAAAAGGATTTTGATAATTTTAAACGAGTTTAGTATCGTACTATCTTCTTAACATTTTACTAAAGTTAAAATCACCAAATGGCTACTTTATCTTTTTAGTATCGTACTAAATCTGTATGACATATGTCATTTTTCTCAAATGTGACAAAGGCGCAAAATTTTAGACGATTTAGTACGATGTTAAATCATTTTTAGTATGATACTAGGTTAAAAAAAGGTATGTTTGTTTTGTTTGCTCCACAATCTGTCATTATTTAGATGTGTTCATGTTTTTTTTTTTTAATAAAATGGGTTTAGCATGATACTAGTTAGCAAAACAATAAAAAGTGTTTAAAATTAGTGAAAAGTTAGTAGATTACTATGTATATAGTAAATTGTTAACTAGTATCGTGCTAAGGCCTTAATAATAGGTTGTTTAAAATTTTGCGCCATTTTTCTTAAATTCAGCTTATTTAAATGCAAAAGAGACTGCAGCACCCTTGCACCAACCCCACCTTGCACCCAACCCAAATCCTATAGTGAGTCCAAGCAGAGGGTTGCAGGGGGGCAGCATGCCCCCCATACACACTTCACTGTTGCATACGCCCAAACTCGCACCTACCATTATTACTTTCAAAATAAGACCACTCAAGCAAAAAAAAAATAATTTAATTAAAATAGTAGTTGTGGTTATTTTAAAATTTCTCAAAAACTAAAAGACATAAAACCATCTAGTTTTCAGTTTTTGATTAATAATTAATAAGGGCAACAAATTATTAAAAAAAACATATTTATAAACAAATAGTTTTGAAATATTGAAGTTGAAATTTTTGTTTTAACTTTTTTAACGTTTTCGAGCGAGAATTTTAGGTCAGTCAATTTTTGATATGTTGTCTTACTTGCTTTTTCGGTTAGAGTCTGGGCAGTCTGGCTGGCGGTAGCTGTTAAGTAATAATTTTTTTAAATTGCCCCTCCCCCCTAAAAGCAACCGCTACCGCCAGCCAGACTGCCCAGACTCTAACCGAAAAAGCAAGTAAGACAACATATCAAAAAATTGACTGACCTAAAATTCTTGTTTTCCAAACGTTGCTAGCTCCCGGACTACAATGTAAGGCAAGTTTCTAGTATCTGATTTGCCAGCTGCCAAAAATTTGCCTTCCAATTAAGGCAAGTTTGAGCAGGTTCGGAAGACATAAGGGACTTGAAAGTAAGGCAAGTTTCTGGTATCTGATTGGCCAGCTGCCAATCAAGTCAAGTCTACTTCTGTCAAAATGGCAGTTGATCATGTCTTTTCATTCAAATGAATGCTGAACTTTATTATTCTATGATTTATTTATTTTCTGCACAACTACATTCCTTGTTTTGTGTAAAAGGGTTCCTTGTCGAACGTTTAAAATATGTTACCAACACTTTGTCATCAAGATCCAAGGGAATAAAAGCATCCCTTAAAATTTTGCGTTGCATTTTTAGTGTTCGTCGTCTTCGTGTATTTTCTTCATTTATTGCAAAGATTGCAACGGCAATATTATCCATTTTTAAAGACAAAAACAAATAGAACTAAATCGAAAGATGAAAAACGAGCTTTTATTTATTTTTCTTATTTTGACGCAAATCAGCTGATTTTGACACTCCGAAACTAGTATTTCTGTGTGGCAATGCTTTTTTGATTTCGTTCGGGGCTTATGATGTAAATGTATTCGTATTCGTAGCGTAACAATATTTTCGGGGACTCGCTACGAGGGACTCTGTGATAGGGGTGAATATTTCTTTACAGTACAAAATACAAATCGTTATAGACTTGCCTGATGAGTGTTTTGTAGATAATAATGGTTTTGTTAGTTTTTGTATTATAAACTTAAAGTAGAGGTTTGTAAAGTAAAGTTCTGAATTTGAAACTCATGACACTCATGACACAAATTCACGTTCAAAGAATGTTGTCTGAACCTGTCCAATATCGCACATACATTATTATGACTTGGCAACTCTAGCTTAGTGAGTGGATGTGTTAAATTTTACTCTTAGAAGATTTTGAATTTAAAGTCGTTAAAGATTTGTGAAAAAAATAAAGTCTGTGTCAACTGATTGTAATTTGAAGGTGGCAACCATTGTGCCTAAAAAAATATTACAAAACTTAATCTTAGTGCATAAAATTGCAATAATATATTTAATTATTGAACTCAAAGATTTTAAATTGAGTGCTTTCTTTCTGCTTGAGTCTTAACATACTTGTAAGTAGAACATTTTTACTACATTGATAACAATCAGATACATATAGTATAATACACCGCAAGCGACGAAACAAAGGCATCTCTCACGCTTGCAATTTTGTCTGCGCATGCTCAGTAGAACTGTAACGTTGAGTAAATTTTCAACTCTCACCAAAATAAATAACTAAAACAACTCATAGCTATTTATGTACATATTTGACAAAGCACAGAAATTATTCCAGGTTCTTATACCACAACCTCTTGATATTTAGCAAATTCACCAACCTTACTCATGGATGAAAATTCAAATTCAAAAAGATCGTTACGACAGACTTCGCCAGAATTTGATTCCTTGTCGTTTAAGAAAAATTGCACAAATACCAATATGGCAAACGAATTATTAATGAATTCAATGCTTTCGAAAATGGATGCACTTTTAGATGAAAAACCTAAAAATATTGCCACAAAGAATGATATTATCGGTGTTATTATGCGTGTGGCAGAACTTGAAGAGGAAAACAAAGTATTGAAAGAGGAAATAGAAAAGATGAAAATAGGTCAATCCAGGTTTGAAAGAAGATTGGAAGAGGCCGAGAAGTACACCAAACGCAAGAATACTCGTATAATTGTCAGAGGTTTAAATGCTAAGATTATAGAAGAAGCAAAACAGCAATTTCAGCAAGTATGTAACACCACATTTGAAGTCGCTATTACTATCAATAATGCTAAAAAAAATCGGACCTTCTAACCAACAGCATTCGTCGTATATCTTGGCGTAGTGTTTACTTACAACATGTATTGGAATGAGCATCTAAGAAACAAATTGGGTGCATCTAAAAATTCCATGAATGCAACGTGGTCGAGACTGCTGCGAGACGATACCGTCCAACACTTAACAAAGTTCAAAATATACAATGCCACCTATTATGTTGTACTGTGCTCAAGTTTGGGGATACCGCGAATACAACCAAGTCGAAAAGTTGCAGCGTTTCTTCATGAAAAGATGCTTTTTACTGCCCGATAATACGCCTAACTATGCTCTGCACATTGAAACAGGTTTACCGAAGGGTTTTCTACGGTCCCTTCAGCTACATTTTTCTTTCATAAGACGAAATCTAAATCTTCCTAATAATAGATTACCCAACATTTTATCGAAAGCCATTATAAACAAGAAAATCTTCTGGGCTAAGGAATGGTTGAATATTTTTCATGAATGTTCGTTGGATTTTTCTTTTGACATGAATCTACTTGAATGGCCAAGCTTACATAACATTCTCTTACTGAAAATGAAAGAAAAACACTGGACTGAATTTACAGTTAGTGCGACACAGTCTCAATTTCACGATGAATATTGCATACTCTGGCGCTAGATACAGCGACAAATCGCGATAAACTCAGCAAAGTCCAACGAACAGCCTGCCTGTGTACGGGAGGAGCACTTCGCTCCACCCCCTCCGCCTCACTAGATGTTCTGTTCCATCTAATACCGCTGGACATTTTCAGCAAGCAAATGGCCGCTAATACTGCCATACGGCTTCAAGCCTCCTCTCTGTGGATCAATAATGGAATTGGCCACACTACTATTTTGAACTCGTTCAGAACTATAAACAGTAATATTGACTACACCATAACCCATCCTCAGTTTAATAACTTTAGCTTCAAAGTGAGTATACCTCCCAGGTCTTCTTGGGAGAATACATCATTTTTGAACGATGGTCCTATAAACTTTTATACAGACGGATCAAAAACGGTGGAGGCGTATACTCAGATGGACTAAACTTAAGTCTCTCCTTTCGTCTACCCGATCATTTAGCGTGTTCCAAGCTGAAATCCTGGCTATAAAAGAAGTCCTATCCTGGCTTAGAGAAAACGTCATATCAACTAATGATATACGCATCTTCTCGGATAGCCAAGCCGCGTTACAGTCCCTATACTCAGTCTCCACAAATTCATTAACAGCCCTAAATTGTCGATCATCTCGTACGGAGATGGCTACACAGTTCAACATTCACCTTTTCTGGGTGCCGGGCCATAGAGACATTCCAGGAAATTGCAAAGCTGACGAACTTGCAAAAAGCGGAACAACTTTACCTCTGCTGGCTCACAATGCTAGCATAGGTATCCCCTTAGCTACATGTAAGCTCATGCTAAAGCAAGATACCATAGAGAAAACAAACTTCAGGTGGAATAACATGACCACCTGTGTCGCAACTAAACTAATTTGGCCTATTCTTAGCGCCAGGCGCTCAAAACAATTAATCTCTCTGAGTAGATTGCACATTAGCTACGTTATAGGTGTCCTGACTGGGCACTGCTTAATAGGAAGGCATGCTATTCGACTTGGAGCTTGGAGTTGCATGGACGAAGAAGAAGAGGAGACAATCTCTCATCTTCTGTGCACATGCCCTGCCTTATCACAAAGACGTAGAATCCACCTTGGAGACTACTACTTTAACGATACCAGCGATCTAAAAAATTCAGACATTACTTGTCTCCTACGCTTCATTCGAAGCTCCAATTGGTTCAACGAGTTAAGCTGATTAACTGATCCATGTGGTATCACAACGGACCATACTTTGGTCTAAGTGTGTTGGACGTCCCAACCAACAGCCACTTTAACCTAACCTAACCTAACCTAAGGTCATAATCGCTTTTGTATCAGGTGTGATCCACGTCAACCTTTTTTAATTTTCTTCTTAAACAGGGAATTTTCAAAAACTAGGTTAATTTCTTACATCCACGTCATAAGCCTATTCCTACGCTTATTTCTTTGTCCATATCCAAAAGGTCCAAATAACTTATGTTCTCCAGTATTTTGTATGTCAAGAATTACATATTAGTCTGAATATAGAATATGTTTTTTTTTTCAAATGTTGTTTTTTAAGAAACCCAACTCTATAAAATCCTTTTGTTTGTCTAATACATATAACAGAATATGCCATTGCCAGATTCTGAAACGAAGAAGTTCTCAACATCCATCATATATAACTTTAACAAAATCAAAAATTGTATACAACCTTTTATTAAACACAAGCCTATACTCGAAAAAATTTAACCTATCTCTAAAACTTCATAAACTTATCTAGTCTTTGGCCAATTAAATTCTTTTTTTTTTTCATACATACCTACATGTATAGATACATACATTTTTAACTGACAGTCCTAGTAGCTATAGCTTTAAGTTACTATTTTATAATTTAAATAAATAATAATAATAATTAAATTTGGATTATTTACTTTCTTTAAAGCTTTTCTCGGAGTTGACTTTAGCACTTTTCTCCTTGAAATTGTCGAAGGCAATCATCCAGAAATATTAATTGATCTGGTCATTTATCTTCTGCTTTCGTATAATCTGCAATTTGAATTATATTATCAAAACTTTGTTCTACAAGCAATGCAAAAGCTACCAACTGTTAAAGTATTCACAGAAAAAATTCTACTTCTTTTAAATCGTGAAGGTAAGAGATTTTCTATCCCATATTTTATCTACTTCTTTAATTAATTCTTTTGTTTCTTTTTTGTATTTAATTTTTCATAGAGGATCCACTCAAAGTATTTAGACATGCATTAGTAACTAATTCGGTTCTTAAGATGATAACTGACATCTTTACAATTCCCGAAACTGCCATGTTGGTCTATACAAACGATAGAATAGTTGTATTTGATATTGTTGTAAGGCAGCTATCCGATTTATGTGCTGGTAATCCTGTAAGTAAACATTTTAAAATACTAACAAAAACATTCAAATTACATGATAATAAAATTTTTATTCAATTTTAGATGAGAGGAAAATATTTAAACCTATGTCGTTGCATGGTTAGGAGTACCAACTATGAAAAGAATCAATACCGCAAACAAGAACTTATGAAAATATTTACTCGCATTTTTTGTGAAGAAACCGAATGCAGTGCTGAAGATCAGAAATTAGTTCGTGCAATAGCCAATGAGTTTCCTCATATATTTAAGGCGTAAGTTGTTGGTTAGGAGTCAAAGACTACTTTTTATTTTTTATGTTTAAGAGCAATTTAATTAATTTTTTTTTTTAACCAATGTAATGTGTTTCTTTTAAATAATTATACATTTTTTCGGTAATTCAGTGATATGATGAGTGGTATAGTTGAATTTTTGTTGTTTTGTGAAAAAGATTCATAGACTAAAAAATATATAATTATTCAAAAGCAATACACATACATTTAATTTAAAATGAGTAAAACTAAACTGTTTTTACATATAAATAGATTTGTAGCTATTGAAAAAAGGATATATTGTATCAACAGTGCATTGAATTCTAGTCATCAAGTTGCATTTATGTCGAAATTGCAATAAATGTATACATACGTTGTGAATACTCAATATATTTTATATTTTACAGAATTTGTTTTTGTCTTCCAAGAAATATCACATTTTGTTGCCATAAAATTTTTGTTAAATTTTATTCCCTAACCAACCTCACTAATGTCAACTAGATACATTTTTTTTGTGAGCCTTGTTCCAAATACTTCATTGTTTAATGTGATACAGTAGATCTTATTAAATCCCATTTGTTCTGAAACTTTGTATGTAGTTTAGTGGTATAACCAATCTCATCAGTTCACCGTTTGGTCCAATAAGGGACGTGCTTTTAGAGATTCGTTCCATATATTTCCAACCTATTGGAATATTAGAAGATGTTCCGGATAATAATTATTCTGAAGATGTGTTCTTCCATACTAGCAAAACCCATGTCCAAACTTTTCCATCTATCCTATTCTGCTCGGCTTGTTCCGAGAAGTTGGAAAATAGGATTTTTTCCGCTAATCCCCAAAAAGGTCAAATCTTATTCTCCGCCAAACAGACTGACAGATTGCGCTAACGTCCTTTTATTCCAAGGACATTGAAATGCTCACTAATTATAAGTTTAAGAAATATCTTGAGAAAAGCTTCTAATAGAAACAGTAAAACAAATTTGTACATTGTTCGGGAGAAGGAGACAATCAGCCTTATCACAGTCCCCGTCGTAATAGATTCGTAGTACGAACCCCGAAAAAAACTATCATTGCTCCCGTCGTATTAAACAAATTGGCTACGAAATTCGGAGTTCGTGAAAAGTGGTATCACTAGCCCCGAATGAATAGGAAGTTTGGCAGTTTTTTCTACGAACAGTTATTTTGACCGGAGTTCAATTGAAAACGAAAAAAAAGTATTTAGCGTGCAAAGATAAATTAAATAAAAATAAAATATATGAAAAGAATCATGTAAGTTTTACTATTGTTTTAATGTGAAAGTGTTTACCTATATTTTTTATTTTTTTTTTTTGAAGGGCAAATAAAGTTATCACAAATAAAATTCAGTTCCAAAGGCAACTCAATTTTCTTTGTAAGCAGTGGAATATTTAAAATATGTTACCAACACTTTGTCATCAAGATCCAAGGGGTTAAAAGCATCCCTTAAAATTTTGCGCTGCATTTTTAGCGTTCGTCGTCTTCGTGTATTTTCTTCATTTATTGCAAAGATTGCAACGGCAATATTATCCATTTTTAAAGACAAAATCAAATAGGTAGAACTAAATCGAAAGATGAAAAACGAGCTTTTATTTATTTTTCTTATTTTTACGCAAATCAGCTGATTTTGACACTCCGAAATTAGTATTTCTGTGTGGCAAAGCTTTTTTGATTTCGTTCGGGGCTTATGATGTAAATGTATTCGTATTCTTAGCGTAACAAAATTTTCGGGGACTCGCTACGAGGGTCTCTGTGATAGGGGTGAATATTGCACTTGATATTTGAAAGGCATTTGATAAACTCCAGCATCTTGCTCTTTTATCGAAAATTCAGCCCTCTTCGTTGAATTCGAAATTTTCTTTCGAACACAAATTGTTTTGACCGATTCAAGTTCAAGTTCAACCGACTCACAATATAAATGCTGGTGTGCTTCAGGGCTGCGTTTTGTCTCAGACCCTCTTCCTCATTTTTAAATGATATCCTATCTGCAAATTCTAATTCAACTAATTGTTTCGTCTCTTTGACAGTGTTCAAAGAAGAAGATTGATGACAATAACAAGCAACTCAAATACGTCACTCGAGCTCATCTTCGGTGGTACCATCGTACGGAGGGAGATTCGTTGTTTACCGTACTACGCGAATGTGGAATGTCTTGCCAATCTCTATCTTTTACTTTCATTGTTTTGTTCAAGAATTTAAAACCAAGGTACATCGACACCTCCTTTCTTATTCTTCCCTTTTTTCCTAATGTTTACACTGTGTTTTTGGCATATTAAAGGTATACAAAACTCTTTGTGTATGCGCTAATTAAATATATTATAAACCAGAATCCTCTTTGATTCGTTGTCATTGTTCTAATAGTGCAAAAATTTAAGGGCTGCCATTTTTTACTTTAGGACAAAATTCGTTCGTTCTGTGGTCAAACGTCTACATGAAATTTAATAAGAATGATACTCTAGTCCAAAATATAAAATCCCAAACCCTAAGTCCACAATCTGAAATCCATAATAATTAAAAGTGGCTCTTAATAGTGTCGACATCTGTTTGTTCTTTCCCGTTTATAATAACTGCTTTGATAAACCATATGTACTACTTACTCTGGAAAAACGGAAAGACATCTATATAGGTTTAGATGATTGGAAGCTTAAAACATGTATATGAAAATACCATGAACATTAAAAAGAGATTGTGGATATCGATTTGGCAATTGGTAATTTAAAATGTGGGGATTTTGGATATTATTTTTGTTTGTCTCAAATATATTGCATTACAAAATTTCCTTTTAGCAAAAGCACAAGCCATTAACACTGAAAAAACGAAACTTAACCCAAAAAGAGTGAATATTCTCATACCTGAATTTGTTTTGTAAAGTTTATGTTGTTGCCGTTCTTGATTAAAAATAGCCCCAATCCTTTTCTTATGTTAGCTGCATATCTTCCTCTTTTGCTTACACTCCATTATCTGCATTTATCTTAATCTTAATTTTTTCCAGATTTTATTTTAATAACATTGATTTTACTTTTTATGCATGAAATTTATTTTTGTTTAAGTTTAATATGTTTTAATTTGTTTTCAGAGTACTCACAACTCCAATTGAAACATACTACAATATACCAAATCTTTCATTAAATTGAATACCATAAAAACAAATATTCAATTGTGCCAAAATAAAATTTTAAACTTAGTATTAATAAAAAAAAAAAAAAAAAAAAAATCACATTTAACAACAACCACACAATAAAAACAAAAAAAAAACAATGAAAAAATGCAATTGTAGAATAATCTAGAAAACAATCTAATCAGAGAAAACTTTATTTATTTATTTGTCATATAGAACATATAGAAATATATTAGGTATATATATTTTACCATAGATCCAATTGCTTTAATTTTTCTTAGAAATTTTAAAAGTTATAAAACAAAGTAAATCAATATATTCATATACATTCACCCATAAATAAAATATTAAAAATCAATAACAAGAATTAAATTACAAAAACAAAAACCAAATACAGATTCTAATAACTAAATTTAAAACAAAAAATAAAAGGTTAAATGTTAAAGAAAAAAATAGGACTAATATGTATTTAAAAAAAAAGATATATAAAAGAAATCACAATTGAACACTGATAAACTTCGTCGCATTTGAAAACTAAAAAAATAAACAAAATTCATTCCTAAAACTTTGAGAGATTTGTTCTTTATTTCTTTTGTAGAAAAATAAATAAAAATTTGTATCAAAGGCAATTTTAGGGAATTTTAAAACTCACTCCCTACAAATGCAAGCACTTAAGCATTTGCAAACAAAAAGAAACATTCTTCTAAAATTGTCTTTTTTAAAATTGCATTTCTTTCGATCAATATTTTCCTACTTACAATTAACAGAACAAATTAGAAAATAAAACATGTCATTTAGAATGATCTATCTCAAAATTAAATTCTGCATTCAATCACAAACTCACTAAATAAATCTAGAGCCAAAATCCATTACAAAAATGAAAACTATAGTTAGAATCTTATACACAAAAAATAGTTTTTCTTAAAAACAAAAGAATTAAAATTGTCTCAATTTCTAAACTAAATTTACAAGATTTTTTATTAAAAACAAACACATCTCAAAACTAATCTTTTCCCCAAAAGTAACCCTAAAAAGGTTTGCTTAAATTCTGAAATTCTGAAAAAAAATACATTTTAAAGAAGTATTATTAAAATTAAAACGAAAACAAAAAATGTTAAATTTGACTATATAATCTATAACACAAAAGTTATAAATCCAATTTTAATAAAATGTTATATGTATTAAAAACAAAAGAAGAGAAAAAATATATAATAACATACAAAAGTTAAATTCTAAAACGAACAAAATAAATAAAATAAAAGCTCTTTAGAAATAATTAAACTTTAGATGATGTCTTGTTTTTTCTTTTGAAAAATTAAAGTAAAATGTACTTGCCAACAAAATTAATACTCAAATTTAATTTTAATTAATTTAAGGTTTAATTATATTAAAAATTATTATTATTTTAAGTATAATGATATTCAAAAAAAGAAAATAAAAACAAAGAAGAAATTGCACTGAAGCACACAAATTCTTGATAGTTAGGTTTACAATAAGTATTCTAAGATATTTTTTTAGGTACAACCTTAGTGATGTTAAAATACATTAGAATCACGATTGTTATTTTATCCGTATCCTCAAAAATCGATTTGTATTTTGTAATAATTATTGTCAATATGAATTGTTTTTCGTAATTTTAAGGTTTCAATAATTCATATTATTATATAAAGTCATTCGTAAAATATGTAATAATTGAGTCATTTGTAAATTATGTTTTATAATTTGTTATTTTGTTTTTGTTTACATTTTTTTTTTTTCTTTGGTTCGAATAAACCAATCTATAAAAATCAAAATGAAATAAAGTGTCTTCTTAGTTCTTACTTGTATTAAATCTGAATAAATTAATTTAAAAGAATTTATTTTAGTTGGTTAGTTGGTGACTGCTTTGGGCAACCTTATATTTCATGGTCAACGCTTTAAGCGAGTGTCTTTGTTTTAAAAGTTTATATATCTCCTTAAAAATGATAAAAAAATCCACTGGCTCAGCTTTTTCTTTTCTACCGGGTTTTCCAATGAAAGGTTTCAATTTAATATTTCAAAACAAAACGAGTATAGTCGTTTAAGGTTTGCAAAAGAACACATTAGAAAGGATGCTAGCTTTTGGGAGCAAGTTATATTTGCGGACGAGTCAAAGTTTAACATTTTCGGATCTGACGGGCGATCTTATGTTCGGCTCAAACCAAATACAGAGCTCCAGGACAAAAATCTCAGAGCAACTGTGAAGCATGGAAGTGGTCATGTCATGGTTTGGGCCTGCATGTCAGCAGCCGGAGTTGGGAAGCTGGAGTTCATTGAGAGTACAGTGGATAAAATGGTGTACCTCAATATCATCAACAAAAATTTGCTCTAAAGTGCAGAACAATTGGGCATAAGACGCTCGTTTCGGTTTTATCAAGACAACGACCCGAAGCATACTTCAGAAATTGTCCAAACATGGCTGATTTATAATTGTCCCCAAGTCATAAAACCCCCAGCACAGTCTCCGGATTTGAATGTTATAGAAAACCTGTGATCCATTTTGGATACTAACATTCGAAAACGCCACATTTCAAACAAAAATGACCTCAAAACTGCATTGACTGAAGAATGGGCAAGAATCCCTCCAGAAACAACAACAAAATTGGTGGATTCTTATCAAAATGGCTTAAGGCAGAAAAGGGTGGACATACAAAATATTAAAATTAATATTAATTTGCGTTAAATGTTTATTTAAAATGGGTCAAATAAGCTGTGACACTGAATAATTGATTTAATTTTGTTTTTGTTATCTTGTTGTCCAATATTAATCTTAGTAAAATAAATGAAGAGATTTCGTTTACGTTATAAACCTACTGGACATTTCTGTGTTTTTATTTTTCTGATACTTTTCTTCGCTTAAGAACTATTCACTTATAAACTTGTTAATATACGATGGGTCAAATAAGGTGTGAGCCACTGTATATCACATCAGTCAAAAAATAATTCAGTAGATTGTCATAATTTGTATAACTTCTTATGTTTTTATTTGTTGTGCTTTTCAATAATGGGCAGGTTCAGGCGACATAAGGGACATAAGGCAAGTTTCTTGTATCTGATTGGCTTGTTTCCAAAAAATTACATTTCAAATATTTTTTTTTTTTTTGGAAAGTTGACTGGAAAGTTAGCCAAGAAAAATCTCCCTAACTATCAAGTCAAGTCAACTTATGTCAAATTGACAGTTGATCATGTTTTTTCCTTCAACGGAAAGCTGAACTTTATTACTCTGTGATTTATTTATATTCTGCACAATTCCATTTTATGTTTTATGTAAAATTGTTGCTTATCAAATTGGTAAAGGAATAAGTAATATTTATTTAAAGACAAAATACAAGTCGAGGTGGACTTGTACCTTGTCTGAGAAGTTCAAGTTTTATTTATGTTTTTAATAGTTTCTGCACGATCAACTGAAAGTAGGTCTCATTTGTGGAGACTCATTTTATTGTCTCATAATTTCCACTCACAGAGGTTTTGTATTATTTTCAGCCCAACTTCATTTGATGCTTTCTGTAAAAGGATTCCTTGTCAATTTGGAATAGAGATAAGTAATATTTCTTTACAATACAAAATACAAATTGTGATGGACTTGTAGCTTGCCTGAGGAGTACTTTGTAGACAATAATGTTTTTGGTAGTTTTTGTACTATGAACTTCAAGAAGAGGTCTCCCCCCGTTTAGGCAGGAGGGGCAATTTAAAAAAATTATTATTTAAAATGGAAAAAAAATAATTAAAAATAGCACCCCTAATCGAAAATTATTAAGAATCTGAAATCAAAAACTAAGCATTGGCTCGTAAAAAAATATTACGAGTAGTAATTTTCTTTGTAAATGTTATCCAAGAGCCTGGAGGCTGATCTCTAAAAATTAAATGAAGATGGTCGTCAGAGTAGGGTGTTTGTGTATAAGTACCCGTGTAATCCCTGTTATTTTATACTTTCTCTGGGAAACTTAGTTTTGAGAAGTTTGATATATTAAAGCGGCGGTTTTTTTTACTACATACAGTACTGTGCAAAACTTTTGCAACTATCACCGCCTATCAAAAAACGACCATGCGTGCATATAAAAGTTTTTCCAATCAAATTATATTTATTGCTTTAGACTTTTTTATGTGTCATTTTGCTGTTCATAATCTTAAAGCACTAATCCACAGGCAAATTCTACAAATGCACTGCTTTTACAAAAACAATAATGATTTCAGCTCTGTAAAACATTTTCAACTGGTGGCCAATTATCTTTTCGTGTCATTTTGATAACGGTTAATCTGACGCCGTCATAGAGGAGGAAGGCCTCGAAGCCCCACAGCAAAAGATGATTGAAAAATGACAATTTTCTTATGAAGAAAACCCACGGAATCATCTAGGGAAGCAAAAATTTAACTAAGGTTACCCATTAACCCATCAACTATCAGACGCCGCACACTGAAGGCCGGATTGCGTTGTTTTCAAATAGCAAAAGAGCCATTTATTTAAAAAAAAATGTGAAATCTCGTTTGGCTTTTCCAAAAACTCATCTCAGTTGGAGTCCCCAAAAATGGGAAACGGTCTTATTTTCTGACGAATCAAAGTTCAATATGCACGGATCGGGTGAAAAACAACATGTCAGAAGGCCAAGAGGTGAGAGCCTAATTCCAAAATACACTAAAGGGACGGTCAAACATAGAGGTGGTTCAATTTTGGTCTTGGGCTGCTTCTTTGGCCAAGGAATCGGGCCAATTCGACAAGTGGAGGGCATAATGAAGTCTTAAGACTATGTAGACATCCTTTGTAACACCATGCTGCCTTATGCCCATTGGGTAATGGACGTTCCAACACGATAGTGATCCCAAACACAAGTCGAAGTTGGCCACAAAGTGGATTGCAGAAAAAAAGATTGAGTTTTTACCATGGTCAGCCCAATACCCAGACCTAGACCCAATAGAGAACCTGTGGGAAATTGTGAAGAGAAGAATTGGGAGCAACATTTTTAAGCACAAAAGTGACCTCTTCGCTGGAATTCAGAGGCAGTGGAATGACATTCCAAAAACGGTTATTAATAATCTTAAAGCTTCGATGCCCAGCAGATATACAGTCGTTATAAAAAAATAAAGGGTACGCAATTAAATATTAACATTTCCTTGCCTTGAAGTAAGAAAATAGTTTGAAATTTAGTTGTGAGATCTAAGTTGCAAATGTTTTGCACAGCAATTTTATCAACTATTAAAGTATTTAGTTATTTATTTTTTTTAAGTGAAGAATGTTAATTTCTTTTTCCAACAATAATAACGTAGTAACAAAAAAAATTAAGAAAACTAAAGAAAATTGTTGGAGGTTCTAGTAGCAAATGTTTTGTACAGTACTGTATATAAAGTGTTCACAATGATTGTAAATAAACCGATTTTAAAATTATTTCAATAAAGGTATATTTATGTATGTTTTTTAATATCTATACAAATTCAGTTAATTAAATTATGATAAACTTAAAATTAATAAATGCACATAACTCCGGTACGGTTTGTTAAGATTTTGTCTTTTATTTTCACTTAAAACTAATAAATTAGAAAACTATCAATATCAATGTTTGAATAGTTAATTAAAGGTTACTCAAAACTGTCAAAACTCTCTGGCTTAGAGTTCCCAATTGAAAAAAGAAACCGCTCAGTTATTCGCTAAAGGTATCAATAGATTTCCTTAGCGTTTTTGATTCTGAGCGGTTAACAAGAAGTAAAACCATATACCACTTATTATTATTTTTAGTGAGATTTTATAATATTTATTCACATGTCTCTTTTTTTTCTTTTTAAAACGAAAACATTTTTAAAAAATAATAAATATATAAGGGTACCATAAATTTTATGGAATATACATATTGAAATTAGTTCTCAATGGAATGAGAGAAATATTTTGTTCACAACCATATTTGTTTTTATACAATTAAATCCAGTTAGTTGTTTAAAAGAAACAAAAATTAAAAATCTTAATTTCCTTAAGACATAATATCGTACATACATATTTACATATTTCTTCACAACTCATCAAAGTTTCATGTTTTCCAAAATTCACTATTCAAAATATTAAATTAAAAAAAAAAAAACGTTTAAGTAAAAAATATCTTAATTCTAAGTCTTAAACTATTAAAAATAAATATGCTTACAAACTAATTTAAAAAGAATTGAAAATCTAATATTAATTCGAGTCTATCGGGACTTAATTTGTAAAGCCCTCAAAATAGTATAATCCATATTTCTCCTTGGTAAGTTGTAGATTCTTTTCGGTACTGAGATTATTTTTTTGAGAATTACCAATCTAATCAATCGTAATCGCCCAGGGATGATCGATTTTTCCATATTGGATATCTCTAAGTGTATCACGCATCTTCTCAAACACTGGTTTTTCTTGCTCCAATGTTGGAATGTGCAAATTCTGATCAAGATAGCTTATTCGGTTTATTGGGCTAACGACGCAAGCAGTTCCTGCACCAAAAAGTTCAAGCAACTATAATTTTAGAATTAAAAAACAAAAAGTTAATTAGTTTTTTGAGATTATATTTTTGGCATTTGAAGAACTTACTCGTCCTTTGCTTAGAAGATCACAGACCATTGGCATAGTGAAGGTACCTTCTCGCACTTTAAATTTACCCCACTGACGGGCTAGCGTTAATATAGAATCCCTTGTAATACCAGGTAAAATGAGACCGTTCAATGGAGGTGTGACTAATTCTTTTTCTAAAACAAGCAAAATTTAAAAAATTAAGGAATTTGTAATAATTTTTAGAAACAAATTAAATAAATTACCTCCTTGATCGTTAATGTAAAACATGAAAACGTTCATCGTTCCGACCTCAGTCAACTGATGATCCTCTCCATAGAGCCACAAAACTTGCTGTAAACCTCTGGATGCAGCTTCTTTTTGTACATTAATCGTTGGTGCATAGTTTGAGCCCATTTTACGATCACCTACACCTCCTGGCCACGCCCTAAATGTAAATAATAGAAAATGAAAATATTAAGATTCGTACGGATAGAAAATTAAAAAATAGGCTCGAGTAGTATAAAAAACACAGAGAACAGAATTTCGGATTTTGGAATAAGTGGTTCAGGCTGAATTTAAAATCCGGATGTCAGAAATCGTATCCGACAGTATCCGAGTCTTAAATGTATCAATTTAATATCTAAAATATTTGACACTATCCGGATTGTTAGGATCTTAATTATTCTTTATAGTTTAATAATTCGGATACTATTTAAATCACTACTTTAAATTCAAGAACGTACCTTGTATATCTGGGATCGGCCAACAATGACACTCCAACATCTTTTCCACTAAAATAACTTCCAACGGGACATAAAATTGAGTATAATAACGCAGAATCTGAAGATGCAACTCCTAAAGTAGGCTGTAATGATATTAAAAGAAAATGTTTTAGATAAACAGTATTTTTTTTTATAGGTATACCTAGATTCTCTTATGAACTTACATCAATACCAATCATTGTTGGACGAATATATAAACTAGCTGCTTCGGAATGTGGAACCCATTCTTGATCAATTGAAATTAATCGTGTCATGCATTTAACAAATTCTATTCCTTCAAAGGTAGGAAGGCCGGAACGTTTAGCTGATAGATTCATACGGCTCATATTCATATCTGGACGAAATAATCGTATTCTACCATCAACACCTCGGTAGGCTTTCATGCCTTCGAATAGCTATAAAAATAGAAACAAATGCAGACATTTAATTTTGGCATTTTGACCTTCTATAGACAGACAGTTAAATATTTAAACAAAAAACTAATTTTTAGCTAATAGATTTGATTTATTTGATTTATTTGAAATTTTGGAATTTTTTTTTAAAGTGATAACGAGATACATATTTGTATATACCCTACAACTTATTAAAAAAGACCTCACAAGTTGTATGCTATTTCTTGTAATTATAATATTGCTTAGTAACCTGAGAGCATACATTTTTAAACTTAGGTTATCAGAAATTTAAGAAAATCGAATTAAGTCTAGCGAGACTAGTCTTATCATAATTTTAATGATTGAGCATTTCCTGAAGTTCTGCAAAAATTATCAACTTTCGGCAGCAAGTGAAACTGGTTTCTTCCGAATTGGAATGATATTTTAAAAGTCATGTCTGAATCATAATCTGTTAAAACCTGACTTATGAACTTGGACTTTAATGCGCAAAATATTGAACAAGTTCAAAGGCTGCCTATTAATTGTATTTGTATTTCTACAAAAATTTTATAACTATTGTGCTATGATGCGTTATTATGTATTAAAAAAAGTTTTGATCACTTGACCCTTTGACAGCTAAGTTTTGTTTTGGTTCATAGACGGTGTACACATTGGGCAGGCAGGTTCAGGCGATATAAGGGACTTGAAAGTAAGTCAAGTTTCTATTATCTGATTGGCCAGCTGCCAAAAAATTGCCTTTCAATTAAGGCAACTTTATTGGAAAGTTGACTGGAAAGTTAGTCAAGAAAAATTTCCCCAACTATCAAATCAAGTCTACTTATGTCAAGATGACAGTTGATCATGTTTTTTTCATTCAACTGAAAGTTGAACTTTATTACTCTGTGATTTATTTATATTCTGCACAATTCCATTTTATGTCTTATGTAAAATTGTTGCTTATCAGGTTGGTTAAGTAAAGTTCCAAATTTGAAATCTATGACACTTTACCAACTAACTAGTTGCCTTGGTCAAAAAGTACGTTCATAGAAAGCAGGTGACTGAAAATGAAGTCCCTTATATTGCCTGAACCTAGCCATTGGTCTCATTTGTGGATACTCATTTTACTGTCTCATAATTTCCACTCACAGAGGTTTTGTATTATTAATGTCAAAATGAGGCAAAAATCTGTTCAAAATTTTAGATCTGGTAAGTTTGATTTTTGATTAGAAATAAATCAATTTATTTTTGGAATTGAAAAACATGTTTTTATAGATTCAAACAATACAGAATTGTATTTATTTTACGAATGGATAACATCATCAATCAATTTTAACACCTTTTTCTAAGATGTAAACAGGAACGCTTCTCATTATCTATAACCCATTTTTCTGCTTTACTATTGTAAAACTAAATCAATTCATTTTTGCTTTAAATAGGCAGGTTCAGACAACTTTGACGTCAACTGCATTCTTTGAACGGAAAATAAGTTCAAGGCAACTAGAAAAGGGCATGTTCAGATGACATAAGGGACTTGAAGGTAAGGCCAGCTGCCAAAATATTAGTTTTCAATTACTTTATTGGAAAGTGGACTGGAAAGTTAGTCAAGAAAAATCTCCCTAACTATTGAGTCAAGTCCACTTACTTACATAACATATGTCAATATGATATGAGCTGATCACGTTTTTTTATTTAAAGAAAACTGAACTTTATTGCTCTGAACATTATTTATTTTCTGCACAATTCCATTACATGTTTTGTGTAAAAGGGTTTCCTGTCTAATTTTAAAAGGAATAGGTAACATTTCTTTACAATAAAAGCACAAGTCGTGATGGACTTGTAGTTTTTCTTAGGAGGTTATTGAAGTAAAATTCCGAGTTTGAAATGTATGACACTTGAAAAACTAACTTACATTATTATTTACAAACAAAAAAACTCCTTGCACAAATGTTTTGCAATGTAAAGAAAAAGTTCTTATTGCTTTTTCAATATAACAAGGAACCCATTTACACAAAACTTTAAACAAAATTGTACAGTAAATAAATAAATCATATAGTTATGAAACTCAGCTTTCAGTTGACCAGCTGTCACTTAAACATAATTATAGTTGACTTGATAGTTAGGGAGATTTTTCTTGGCTTACTTTCCAGTCAAGTCTCTTATTTCGACTTAACCACAATCTGTCAAAAGTCATCTTTCTCTTTGAAAATTGACAGTTACAGTTGAGATACTAGTTCTTTCCAATAGTTTTCCATTCGACACAAAAAAATCAATTCTTGTATTGAAATCGATTTGTGAAATAATTTGAACTCTTAAGAACAACAATTTTATATAACTTTTACTTACCTCAACCGCATAATGTAAAACTTTTGCCGCAGGATGAATAACTAAATTCTCCAATGGAGTAATTGCAGGTTTTTGCCAACCACCTAGACTTTTGTGATATTCACATCGTAACATATGATCTGTAAAATGTTTTCCAAAGCCCAAATCATCAGCATCTGGTTTTGGTTGAAGTTGTTGTGGTGTTGCCAATCTGACACTTAAATCTTTTGCCTAAATTAAACAAAGAAGACAAAACGTCAATTAATATTTTTGTTTTTATTTTTGAAAAATAATAATCTTTGATTTACTTACAGAAAATTGTTGTCCAACATCATCATCATGTATTATTTGAGATGGAATTGTTTCATATTGTGATGATATTGTTGTTATTTGAAAACCATCATCGTCATCAAGTTTTTGTGATGATTGTGCGGTTTTGAATGATTGTTTGCTGCATAATCGAATGTTTTGACGAATGAAACCAATAAACCGATGTTGATTACGAAAGATTTCCTATAAATAAATTAATAACAATTATTATATTAACTTCAATAAATTTATAATATAATAAAGTAGGCATATAATTTGTAACATATCTATAACTTATTTATCCTTGAATATTTATACATAAATAAATAATGTGCTTTTCCTTTCCAATTATAAACATTAAGGGTCTGTTTATATTATAGTGTTTAATTATTCAAAACATAAATTCAATAACCTACCAAATTAAGGGAAAAATGCTAATTTTTATAATTATTCTATTCGAATTCAGTTTACAGCACGTGTTATTTAGGTATCTTCCCTTAAATTGAAGTTTTTTTTAATTGTTTATTTTTGCTCGTTATAATTGAAATCACATTAAGTGTGTTAATATAATATGTACCTAGGTGTATTTTGTGACCTTCCATTACGTCGTGAATACCCTTTTGCAATCAAAATGCATTCTTAATTTTTTAATGGAATTTTCTTAAAGTGAAGTGATTGACATGTTTGGGGTGTAGTGAGGACATATTTTGTGACTTTAAAATACACAAACATATTGCATGTTTGAGTTCTTTATTTCAAACAAATAAAGTGACATTTGGGGTTTTTCTGTAAGCTATCTCGTTCTTATGGTTAGATCATCATGATATGTGTCCGTCCTAATTTTTTAGACGCTCTCAAAGTCAAACTATCTAACTTACTCGGGTTTAATTCCCGTCAGAAAATCTACGCCCTGTTTTCAAAGATTTCAAACCCTTGCATCTAAAATGCTATACGAAATGTCAAATGTCATTTTCTAATTTAATAATAAAAAGGTGTGTTCAAAGAATTGGTCAAACACAATCAACAATATAAAAAAGGTGTGTGTTTTGTAAAGGTTGAATGTTGATGTTATTGTTCTGATAACCCAAATTGACTAATCAGTCAAGTTCAAGGTATTTATTAAAAAAATAATGCACACTAACGTAACAATATAAAAGTTGATAATGACCCAATGATGTAAATAAGTAGGTTTACCTAATATGTAAATTTAGTTTTTTAATAAATAATTTTGATTTAAGATATGGATTACATTCGACAAATTAATAGTACTAGGTATTACCTTAGTAACAATAATTCTGATACCTTTCTGAACTTTTAAATTAGGTTAACTTGGTTGCTAGGTAGGTACATATACTTACTTAGCATTTTTATACCTACCTAATCTATTCTTAAACGAAAGGTTAAAGTTTTAAATTTTTGTCTGTGTATAAATTTGTGTTGACGTAGGTCTACGTTCTTAAATATGTATAATTAATTTTATAGAAATTATGATTTGTATTATCACCAAATTGCTTTGAAATTTTTCAAACATACAGTACATAACGCTTATAAGAAATTCAAAAATTGCACCGAGTTTTTATTAGTTCCTTAAAATAGATAAAAGAAATAAGTGTATTATTTAAAAAAAAAATGAGAATTAAGGCTCACGACACATTATTTGAAGAGACTTTTTGAACATCAAGTTGTTTTGTTTAAGTTTTAGCGCTTCAAATAAATCTAACATTTATTAAATGTTTCTAGTTTCTAATTAAAAAAAAAATAGAAGTTTAATCTGAAATAGCCCTCTATTTGGGAGTTGTCACTTTTCAAGCTGTCATCTTTTGACATTTGAAATATAAATACTACACCATTTGAAAGCGCATTAAAGTTGTGAAATATTACTACAAAAATGACACTTTGTGCAACACAAGCAAGGAAGCAAACTCAATTTCGAAAACAGGAAAGAAAAGTTTCCTGACCGTGTTATTCGAAGAAATGACCACATAATTCGCCATTTGACTGATATGGTTGTCCAATATTAATGACACACTATCTTCTTTACAATGAAATAAACATCAAATGGATTCTATCAAAAAATAATACATTTTAAACCTTTATTTTCGTTTTGCTAGCTTATTGCCTTTTATTAACAAACGGACATCTAAACATGTCTAAAAAGCAAATACGCTGAAACAGGCTTATTAATTGGAATTCCTAACTGTTCATCCGCTGCTCTTATAAGAATAACTGTACAGATGTCAAATAAATTTAGCAAATCATCTTTTAAGCTTAGCAAATCGCTAAAAATGACCTAAACATTTTACTAAATCGTTTAAAATGTTGTGCCTCTGACTTTTAACTTACGATTTACTAAAATTACTTAAAGTGCTTTTAAGGTTGTTTAGGTAAGAAATAAATTTAGTTTTGGGGAACTGAATGCTTATCTTTTTTAGAAGCTTGATTATTTATGGTACAGGTAGAGAGAAAAGGTTCTTTAATTGGTAGAGTGTCCCAAGTGTTTCATCCTTTAGTGAATGATTTCCTTACATTTCCGCAAATTATGATCTGGTGTTTACTTATAGGTGTATTCAGTAAACAGAGTGGACAGTGAGTAGACTTATTATACTATTCTTAGGCAATCTTTGAAACTTTTTTGGCTTCCAAAAATGTTCAAGAATTTTTCGTCTGCCTCATTTTTAATAGTGCTTTCCAATTTGTATACCTTTTTACACCCCTTATGAATTTTGAATTGGTTTTTAAACATGTTTTCAATAATAGGGTTTGAGTCCACTTATTTTTACAAAAAATCACTTGTCAGTTGTTATTTATTTGGAACTGATTCGAGGATATTACCCTCTTGTTATGAGGAAGTCAATGATGATAACGAACTCGCTAACCCTGGGGCTACACGAGCGAGTAATCGACAACGAGTTATTTACAATTATTTTAAACTTTTCAACTCGCTACGTTCAGCAGCGAGTAATTTGACTGGCAGTAGATTAGATATACATAGTTGCATTTCCATTATATTGAATCAATTAGAAACTTCATATAAAAGTACGTTGATAATTTTGTTGTTGAGGAACTTTTTCCACAATTTCAAATTCAATTTTTTGAAAACAAAAAACGCTTGTCGTTCTCTAATACTGATAAATGCATTGATAAGAGATTATGAACACTATTTAGATTTTTGAACATAAAAACATGTATGGCAACTAAATTTATATAACTATAGCCTTGATCTAAGTGACTTAGTGAAATGTTCCTTATGTTTTCAAATATCTAAGCTTTTTCTGATTTCAGTTACCTACTTCGGTAGAAAAACCAAGAGAAACTTTTAGGTATTACCTACAACACATTGAAATCTCAGTTATCTGGTTGACCTAAAATTTTTAGTAAAATTCCATTACATTCCATTAATTTATTTCATCATTTCTTTTTTTAGTATTAATTTTATAATCTCATGAAACAATTTTTAAAAAAACATTTCAGGCATCATGCCCATCTTTAATAATAATTATTATTATTTGCTTAATTATTTTCGTAATTTCAATTTTGATAAACAATCGACATGATGCAATGTAATCGATCATTTACTAAATTATTTGCCCTTAGGTATTATACGTTTCAAGGGTATTTTATAGATTTTTTAAGGTCTTTAAGTATTGTTCACCGAAATATCTTATTAAACGCTGCTAAATGAAAAATTTTGCTATCACGAACGGTTGCTCATAGCCAAGCCAATTTCGGTCACTGGATTTTCTGAATTTTTGAAAACCGGGTAGGATAAAATGATTTTTTAACAGTACTGAAATTCCTAGATCCAAGAATATGTCTTTTTCCAAAAACCTACAATTTGGAAAAAATAAGGAATGTTATAGGTAACTTAATAACAAAAAATCTAGAAGATCTAGTTTTTAAAAAGCAATTTAAGGATGAGTTTTGTTTTGTACAACGACATGGACAAAGAGGATATTTCAGCTGATCGCTGATGTCCTACTTCCACTTGGCTAGACGATAGCTATGATGTTTTGTCAAAGTTATTGAAAACAAAACGTGCCAGTGTTGGAATGGATAAATAATGAGAAAAAAGTAGCCTTCACAGAAAAATTTATTCCGAATCACTCTTTTGTCTCTAAAAACTAAACCAATCGGTATTAAAAAAAATAATTTTTAATACCTTATTACAATTTCCTTTTAATACCAATATTAACGTAAATACCATTGTTACAAATATTATTCTAACATTTATGACTGAAACACAAACACGCTTCAGTTTCGGCTTCGTCTACGTTACGATCAGCCTGTTTCGAGGTTGCTTTGAATGACATTTCTATAATTACCAATAGGAATCCCTCCAAAAGCAAATGTATTTTGTTTGTTGACTTTTTTTTACAGCTGTGGAGCTGTCAGACAAAGTAAATTCACACCCGCAATACGCAAATCATTAACTTCCATTAAAATATGTATGTGAGAAATACAATCAAAATTACTCAAAACTACACATTCTTGAAGACTTTTTGTTCATTTCCCACAAGTTGCAATTTTTGAGTTAGGTCACTTTCATTCTAAGGGTGCGATAATGTCCAACAAATTTATACTAGAGTTCCGTTTGGAGTCACATACACATTACGTTCTTTTCCTTACAGGCCGACTCCACTAGAGATAATTTCTCTCAGAATACTCATCCTGACATGAAAAGTCTAATGGAGTCGCGTTGTTTCATCTTATGACATGATGTTAGCGATCTCTCTCTGCTATTTTGTCTTGACATCGATGTCTGATATCAAATTTGACGTTTGAGTTTTTTTTCCTTTTTTGTGTGTGGATGACATCTCAATTTCATTATTTTGTGTGTCTCAAACCGTCAAGTATTCATTTGGCGCGAACAAAAAAAAAATTACTGTGTTAAAAAAATTATTATTATTATTCTTTTGACAAAACAAATTATTATTAAATTGAAAAACAAACGAATTTCTACACAAAAGCCGAAAAATTGTGGGAAGAATTTTTTTATTGTTTGACGTTTTTCAGAGATGAATTCACTTAACCCCTCTTGCTCAAATGAGATGTCAAGACATAAACTGCCCAGCGAAGAAAAAAAAAAACTTCTTATTTTAATGTCAGAGATCTGGTTGGCGATACAGATATCAAGTGGAGTCGGCCTGTTACGATTGTCAAACGAAACGTGAGGTCAAAGAGTCATTTGTGATAGCATGCATCGACTTCCTATGGCTGAACTCGTAAACATCAGGCGAAGCCGAAGCGTGTTTGTGTTTCAGCCATTAAGTTCTTAACAGGTTCAAGAATTAATACTACGAATACGAAACGAACGACCACCTTCTACCTAACCTTATCGAGAAAAGGAATTAATAAAATAAGAAACGACTTGAAAATCTAATTATTAATCTAGTGAAATGCAATGTGCTTGTAAAGTAACACTTTGGTTTATTTCTACTCTTGTTCTAGTTAGTGTTAATGGATTATGTGAATATTTATTATTAGCTCTCTCGAGCTTGCAAAAATTGCCGTAGCGGACGGTTTTTCACGTCCTCATGGCGGGGTATTGGTTAAAGTTTTCAACTAGCAATAATCGCACCTCGGTAGGACCTCATTGGTTACGATATCGCCTCTGCGCAAAGCTAACTTTTCATTATTTTCTGCTCGTACTTTAAAATTATTTTACTAAAAGGTAGTGTGAATTATAAGAAATTAAATGACAAATTTTCTTAACAGCAACCCCTAGTTTTACAGAATTGCTTTTTTTTCACCCTTAAAAACACACAAGACTTTATTTATTGTTATTGTTGTTACCCTGTTAGGTAATTGTTGTTGTTTTGGAATTGAGATTTTGCCTATACCTATCTACTCAGCGCATGACTGGACCAAGGGTAGTTTTGTTTTCATTGATAGTCATCGCTTCATAGCATTGGAACGATATTATAGAGCACAGAGCACAGGGCACAGGTATTTTATTTTGTGAGAATCAATCGAAACAAACCAAAGAGAATCTTGTTAATGGTTATGGTTGTACGACCTATGTACCTTTGAACATTTTCTACCTTTTTACTACGAGATTTGGACTACACAACGTATACATATCCAATAAAATTAACTATTTGTGTAGGTTTTTGTTTCCATTTTAACAAAAAGAGTGTTAGTATCAATAGATAGGCATTTAGATAGATACAGTAAAACTCGAAGAAGCACCTACCAACTTCTCGCTCAAGTGCCTAACTTGGAAGCACCTTTTCTCCGAACCAAAATTCTAAGGATTTTTTTCATATAAAAATCCTCTCATAAGGAAATTTCGCTTAACTACTTTCACTGATTGGTTGCTCTTTTTTTTTGTACACTATTATTGAATTTTTTCCTGAAGAAAATTGTATCAAGTACATTTTTTGAATCTGCTCAAAAAATAAAAATAAGTAGAAGTAATTATTAGAAGTAATTATTAATTTTCTTTCCTATACATAACTTCCTAATCCGCATAAGTGCCTATTAAAACGGGTCATTTAAGATGAAGCCACATATCCGGAGTTTACTATTAGCACTTGTCAATATAGAAATTTCCTTACATGTACAGTAATCAAAGCTTATAAGGAACACGCTTACAAGAAACTTAAGAGAAACTCACACAAAAACACCTTTAAGGGGCAAGTTATAGCTATCATTGAAATCGATCCGGAAAAATGTTTGAATCGATATTTGACTGTGTTTCCCTTTGATTAGAAATGAAAATTATATACTGATCGATCGGAAATCACACAAAGAATTTTTGTTTAAGAAGAAGTTGAATTGAGCATTTACTTTTCTCTAAAAATTTATTTTTCTATTTTCCGGACGGAAATTCATTTTCCTGAACAGCTGATACCTTTATGTTCAAAAGTGAAACGAATCGTTCCACTGATTTGAGTTCCAATTTCACACAATTCCAATGACAGATTTCTGTCAGTAAAAATTTGTCGGTGGATTTAAATCAGGAATTTTTTTCCAATGACAGAAATTTCTAATGATCGCTATAAACGACCTGTCAAAAAAATTACAATGTTTGTTTTCAATGACGAAAACCATTGATAGCTATAACTGGCGTCTTAGGCACCTATCAATGTTTTCAAATTTATTTAACTTTTAAACTCCGGAAATGATTACCTGTACAAAATCCTCTAAGAAAAATTCAAACCAATAATGCAAAAGAAAATGCCATTTAATAAGCAATACAAATACACATATATTAGCAGAAATACCTATGGGTAAGTAAAGCGAAAAAGTTTTCATTTCAATACTGTCTGTATTCCTTTACTTTTTTGTTGCCTTTAACTTTACCCAAAAGTCAGTAAGGTATTTAGGAAGAAAGAAACTGAATTGTACTTATTTCGAATTTCTTTTAAGCGTTGTTTACTGATGTATCCTCATAATTTCTATGCATTTACTTAACTTTCGATGCCTTGGTAATTTTAAAGTTTGAAAGAAACTGAATTGTACTTATTTCGAATTTCTTTTAAGCGTTGTTTACTGATGTATCCTCATAATTTCTATGCATTTACTTAACTTTCGATGCCTTGGTAATTTTAAAGTTTGAAATTTGTAAGCATTTGAAACGATGACGGACTAAACTTGAAAGTGCATTGAGCTTTTCTATAACATAAACCATGCAACAAAGGTAAGGTATACATTCATAACATAGGTTATAGGTACTAAAATCCCTTCCTTTCAATACTTAAAAGAGAGTAATGTCGTTTGCATCAGACTTTAAAAAGACATGCGTCCGGAAACACGTGTCAGCTTCAGCCCTAAGAGGTTGTGTCTATAGGCACTAGAGGGGAATACTATAAATACACATTTCTACTTCTTCAAATAAAGTAAACAAACTTTGTCTCAAATTGGCCTTTTGATAGTTCAAATACCTATTTTACTGATCTCAGACTCGAAGAGATCCCTAAATTATCAAAATTGAGGCAGTGTCAGAAATTTGTATTAATTTAGTTTTTGATTGATCGTCTAGCTCTAGATCGTCTTGAAATCTTCTATACTTCAAAAAATTACAAATAAAAGAAAAAATCTGCCACAAGGATCATAATTAAATATTAATTGTGAAATGTGAAATGGCGTAAAATTTTACTGCTTCAAATTTGCAAATGTGTTCAGAATTGATAAGGTCAATTCTTCGTTTACTTCGTTTCGTTACCCCGAGTCCCGACTTCTGAGATGTCAGTTGAAAGTATAAAACGAGTTAAAAATATTGAAACAATATAAATTGGGAAAAGGCACTGAATTCTTCATTATTTTTGAATTAAATAACTGCGCAGAAATTAATAAAATGATAATGATAATGAGATTTTTTTAACCGGTTTAATCTTAAGATTTAAATATTTCGTTTTTTTAATTTTTGTATGGTATGCTGCTCTTATTATTTATAACTGATATACTAAAACGTGTAAATTTGATACCTTAGAATTAGTGAATTCATATTTAACCCCCAAATTATTTAATTGGGTCTTATTTTATGAGTCTAAATTGAAATGAGTCTAACTTCATTTTCTCCTCATAAGTCCTCATATATGTAGGTTAGATACTTACAAAAGTTGCAAGAAATCCCATGTTTTTTTTTTATAGAAAGTGTAATTAAAATAATATGTCTATTACTATAATAATACTTTATCAATCTTTGATTTTTTATTCAAGATTATAGGCTGTCAAATTTAATTTACATTTAATTTCTCAACAAACTGCTAAAATTTGGCCAAAATCATTTTTGAATTAATTATTTTATCTTCTTTATCGTTTTTGTCTGTTTCGCTGTTTAGTTCTTAGTGAACGCTTTACTTTTAAAATAAACGTGTTTATTTGGATTAATTTATATTTTATTGATAAACCTACCTACCGCATCGGCAAATTGTTGTTACCAACCATAATATACAAAAATATTTAAATGTAACAAAAGGCAGAAGGCAGGTTTATTGGGTAGGATAGTAGGTATACATATGTGAAATAAATTATTTAAATTTTCTTAACTTACCTTTGCACTTATAGCCATTTTTGTTTAAAAAAAAAGTAATAGGTATCACTCAAAAAGATTTTTAAAAGAGACGAAATCTTTTTATTCAAGAAAAACTTTATATTGCTTAACACAACCTCTTTTAAAATCTTGATAATTTCACTGGATTTTTTTTTGTTTGAAAACGATTTTTATTTCACTCAAAAATTATATTTGATATATTTGCAGGTAGTTTTAAGGTATCACTGGGATATTGGTTTTTGTTTTTAACAAAAATTAAAATTCACTTTATTTAATTTTTCAAAAATACACAATTTAAAAGAAATATATAAATTATTCAATAAAATTTAATTTTATTCTAAATAAAACAACCAAACTGAACTGGCCGATGTCTGATTAAAAACTGAAGTCAATTGCGTCCGAAAGTCGTCTATCTATAGACTGCCTCTGTCTCTGCCACGATCACCATAGACTAACACACAGATACAAAATATTAAATAAAAAGTGGATTTTTTTTTTATTTCTTATAGGTATTTTATAGATAGGTCCCCGCTCTTAGAGTTAGGCGTTATCAGTATCACCAAACTATGTTTAGTACTGACTTCTTGTCTACTTGTTTCTCAGAAATCATCAGAATAGGGTACCTTAACTTAACTATGCCAAAGGAAGAGGTAAAAATAATTGAAGACCAAAAACTCAAGAAACTGGATTTTTGTATCAATCTCTTCAATTAACTAATACTTTGAAAGATTCAGTTAATGAAGAAAAAAGTATCTAACTATGTAACCCAAAGAACAAGTATCCTGACTACCTATATCTCATGGATCGTGCGTGGTTAATCGATGACTAGCAATTATGGTTGCCACTAGGAAAAAAACTTTGAAAAATGTTGAATTGATTTATTAGAGTGAATTTTTTGAAAGAAATGAGTTATTAATTCCTTTAATTTAACAAAATAAAATTAAGTTAAAAATTCAAATATTAAAGAATGAACCAAAATATAGAAATATGCAATTTCGGTTAGTAAGAACGTTGCATTTTTTCAAAAAAGTTCTTTAGGTTCTTATACTTTTCAATAATTTTTGGAAAATGAATTAATTTAGAAAATAGGATTTAAAGGATCTTGGAGGATTGCGATGGCAAATAGTGCAATTTCACGCTGGACCCATGTGCTGTAACTATCGTTACTTCAGATGTCCATAATTTTTACAATTGTAATTAGTGGAAGTATAGTTTTCCGTCGGCTTTTTTGGTCACTGTAATTTTCGCATGTTTCATTGCGAAAATTACAGTGACCAAAAAAAGCCGACGGAAAACTATACTTCCACTAATTACAATTATTACACAAATTGGTCAATAAATAAACTAAATCATAATTTTTACAGTAAATATGTTACTATGTAAATCAATTGCAACACGCTGAATAGAAATGCCTTGAAAAGGCAATAGTAAGTATTTCTGTATCTTCCCGAATAGTGAATCATTTATTTTGAACGTCAAAATGTATCACTTGCAATAAAAGAGCTAACCAATGCCCTCAAATTTACTTCAAATAAAACTTATTACTGACCGAAGCTACAAAGGTGACAATTTAATATCAAATTTAGTTTTTAATTACAATCTTTCCATTTTCAGCGAGGTTCTAGGATGAATAGGGCCCAAAAATAGGCAGATAAGCAGAATTTATCCAATAAAGCAAAAAATCTGCTCATCAAGAAAACAAAACACAGAAACAAAATCGCATTTATCTAAGCTTGGAATCTAAATCCACTTCCCTATCAATTTATTTTGAGAATCACTGAAGCTCGAGGCTATATTGACCTGTTTATGGATACTCATGGCCATTAATCCTTTGTTTGCAAAACATGTGAGAGAGCATTACTTTTTTTGAATCTAAATAAATAATCTTGAGCTTTCTCACTTTATAATATATAAAATAAAATTGCTTTGGGTTTGGAATATCAACATAATACTTGTTTTATCACCTTTCAGTAAAGTTCCAGTCAAAATAAAATCCAAAATCAAAAGAGTTACAGCAATCTTAATTTTTCCAGAGGCGATATAAGGGTAACAAACATTTTTATATTTTAATGATTTGATAAGTTTTATCGCCTCAGTTAAAAAACATGGATATTGAATCTAGACTTACGGACAATTTCTTGACGATGTTCTAAATTAGAATAAAAACTCGATCTAGTAGTATTCCATTTATCCATGGAACGCCATTTAAAAAATATTTATAACTCGAGCATTTCTTCACATCTAATCAAGCCTGTAGAACTTGGTTTAAAATCATTTTTGAATTCTAGGAATTTTAGATCTCGGTTGAATGGAATTGAGTTCTCACGTGTTTCTTGTAATTTTTGTTTAGCACCCCTTAGATATTTCTGACTCGAAATTCAAGCATTTTAAGAACAAAAAGACATTTATTTTATTATTTGGTTTTGATATTCTCACTTTTTTTCAAAAAAAATAAATGATATTTTCGTGTTTTGTTTTTGGATTCGGGTGAGATGGGTGTTTTTTTTTAAATTATTATTTTTTGATAAATGTACACATATTTGTGTTGCACCGAAAATATTTACTCGAATAAAGTTCAAAGAAAATTGGATTCGAGTCGTGGAATCTCTAAAATATCATATGATTCATGCAATTTAAATGGATGGGAAAGTATTATATTGATAATTTAAAAAAAAACGTGTGGATTCAGCCAAAAGATTATTGTCGAGACGAAAAATGCTACAATATTGTTAAAAGTTTAGTATTTTTAAATATTCAGATGCACATAATGTCAAAACTGGCGTCTTGTCTTCTACAAACAGATTTATCTGAACTTTTATCTTGTTATTTTGTCCGTGGTAATAATTATTATTATTTTCTCGACATAATTTTAATAGCTCTTATATCTATTTGCTCAATATTTCTGGTCTTTATAAATGCTAATATGTATAATGGCTGAATCACATACACGCTTCAGCTTTGGCTTCGCCTGACGTTTACGAGTTAAGCCATAGGAATTCAATGCATGGTATCACAATGGAGCTTTGACCTCACGTTTCGTTTGACAATCGTAAGGAAAAGAACGTAATGTAACGTAATATGATTCCAAACGGAAGCTCTAGTTCAATTTTCTGAACATTTGCTTCGTTTGACAGCTCAACATCTGTAAAAAAATGTCAACAAACAAAATATTTGATCTTTGAAGGGATGAAATAATAGAAATGTCATTCAAAGCAACCTCGAAGCATGCCCAACGTAACGCAGACGAAGCCGAAG
Organism: Eupeodes luniger; assembly: GCA_951509635.1. NCBI lineage: Eukaryota > Metazoa > Arthropoda > Insecta > Diptera > Syrphidae > Eupeodes > Eupeodes luniger. Next base: position 126,120,021 of record OX608074.1, read on the forward strand.
CTGAAGCGTGTATGTGATTCAGCCATAATGCCCTCCCACCCTTTGATGTAATAAATATGTAAAAATAAAATAAAACGAACGAAAAGTAAGTAGTTTAATGGGTTTAAATTTAAATGATTATGTAAATTTTACACTTTATGAAATTGTCAGCATCCACAACATTGTGCAGCTCCTATTTATGACTTTTTTCTTAAGAATTCTGGGAAATTTTGCTGTTTTTTTTTAATTATTTTGATATTTAAGAAAAAGTTTTTTAATTTAGAACTGAATGATTTAAATTTCAACTTGTGATAAATTAGTAGGTATATTTCAGTTTTATTTTAATTTACAAAAGTGGTAACCATACTTACTGTATAAGGTTGATTGAAGAAACCAAAGTATAGGGGTGCTAAAATGTGTAGAAGTACTTGTATCTTGTACTAAAAAATACACAACTATGTAAGGTAGGTATCTATTTGTCTGGTTTTAAAGAGAAAAAAATATTGAGAGTGAGCGTCAAAACATGAAGAAAAGTCTCTCAAGTCACACAATTTTCTCAAAGCATGTACGAGTATACTGAAGACTCCTACCTATCTAGGTATATCTTGTCTTTTTACATTTTGATGACCCCTCTCTTATATATAATATGTAGATACATAATGTGAGTAAAAATAAAAAACTGCACAAACTATGCCAACAACAATATTTTCAACTGATAAGCCAGGTACCTTCTCCTAATAAACAACATAAAAATGTTGGAAATAAAGATACAAACACGTGCTATGCGTAAACAAAACAAACCAACAAATTCCCAGACCAGCACAGTTTTGAAATTCAAGGGTAAGGTTTGAGGTATGTTTATAAACATTATACCATTAGGATGATGCAATGTCATGCTACGACGTCATCATAACAATATCAGAGATTCTCTGGGAATTCAAAACAGCGTGGTGTGTTTTTTTTTTCATATATGGTATTGTTGATCTCACATAGTTGTTTTTTGCTTAGAAGAGTGAAGAGTGAAGAGTGAAGACTGAAGATGCATCTTTATCAGTTACATGTAATTTACTTTTTGAAAACAATCTGTTAACTCCAAAATTAGATAAGAAGCTACTAGGTTTTTTGATAGGAGAATTGCTTATGAAATTGAAAATATTTATTACAAAAGGTGCATCAAAACATGTCTTTTTTTTTTTAAGCTTGGTTGAGGTCAGCATTTAGATGGCAACCTTTAGAGTTCAAAACAAAATAATATAAGGTAAGGGAATTAGAGGTTATCAAATGATGAGGCTTTAGCTTACAGTATGTTACATTGATACTTACCTACTTGTTGGGCAAGACTTGTCCAGTACTTTAAAAGTTGTTTATATTGCTCTATGATTTTTAAATATGGTGGCTTTGACATTTAAAAAAACAAGCCTTTCTTATTTTCTAAATAAAACTTACATAATCTAGATTCTAGTGATAGCGTAAATATCAATATACAAAAATCTATCTAGGTTAATATTTAAATTGCACAGGTTGCCAAAATTGAAAGTGTCGGAAATTATGAATGATTGCACAGGTGATTCCAAAGTGACAAACAAAAATACATTTCAATATGTTATATAAAGAAAATCTGGATTGGCTTTTATTGCTTTTAACATAAAAGCAGGATTCATCAAACATAAAACGCTTATAATATTATCATTATTAATATATACCAACATTATGTTAAATTAAACCGAAATTGTATAATAGAACCCTTACACCTCTCTCCTTCAACATTGATAAATTTGTTTTTAATAAAACTTCAATAACAAACCGTCATTGATGTTTTGATGAATAGATTAATTTTTATTTTTATTATTTTCCACCTTTAAAGTTGTTAGGTATAAGTTTTGTAAACAATCTAACCTAACTCACCATATTTTTGTTTTGCAAAAAAGAAAAACGCACTTAATCCTACTCGCATAAATACTTTTGTGTGTAGAAATTGAAAGCTTCAAGTTAAGTCAAAGTAAACAAGTTGATTTGAATAGTAGAATCAATGTGGAAATATAGCTTGAAGTTCCTGTGTTTTGTTATGGTTGCCTCCGAGCCTATCTCGTCATGCTATGAAAAAACATACGCTGTACCTACTACATACATATATAATGAAATCAAAAAATTCCATAAATGACGAGGATTAGAATATAATAATTAAGTTCAAAACAATAACAATAACGAAATATTATTTAAACCAACGAATGAGTATGATGTTTATACCTATTATAAATTTATAAATAAATAAATTGAGATCTTGACGTTGCTAGGAGTTTTATACACACTATACTAAAAGACGTACATAGCTATCTATGTAGGTATACAGATACGAGTACACGTTTGTTTTTTATTACTAGGTAGGCAAGTCAAGCCCCCAAGTATTTAGAGATGGATAGGTAAAGAAGGTAAGTTGTGTCTTGTTCTTAGTTTTAGTCAACAAATGAATGAAAAATTGAAAACAACAAACTTAGGTATGTACATATTTACATATGTGTGTAGTGTATGTATATGAGCAATAAAATCGTATCATATAAACATATTTTTAAATTTAATAAGACTTAAAAATAATTTTTTAATCAAAAAAGTCGCAATAAGCTTTGTTCAGTCGAATATTTAATATCAATGCAATATAATAAACTGCTTTGATTTTGACATATGGTTGAAGTTATTGTTATTATAGTTCTGTTTCCTTACTCTTCCACTAACATTTTGCTGAAGCTGAATTGCGTTTCTGTTCAAATTATTTTCTTGGACTTAAAATCAGAAACAAAGACAATATAAAATATTTTTTGAACTTGATTCTGAAGAAAAACAAATTAATTTTTGAGTATAAAACGATTTTGGACTTTGGAAAAATCACATTTAAAAATGTTTTCATTTTTATACCGTTAACTGAACAAACAGTACAGACAGCCCCAATTCACTATGTTTTTTTAGAGAAACTTAAGGGAACATTAAGGAACAGACCTATTGGTCACGTTTGGTGAATAATCCAAACCTATCCAAATAAGTTTGTCACCCTTATTGCGATTGTAAATTTTGAATTGAAAGTTGAAATTTGTCAACAGTTTTTAATGAAACGCTATTACGATTATCAATTTTCAATATATTTTTGAAAAACCTATTGTGAATAAAAATAAATCAACCATTTTGAATTAAAAGCCATATTGCGAATGTCAATCGTTCTCAAATTTATTGCTTGTTAATAATATTTTTGTCAACCACAAACTTTTCATTGATGCTGCAGTAAAATGTAATTTTTTTTTAATTATTTGAACCATTAAAAATTTATAAAATTTTATATTTTCAACAAAAGGGCTAAAATAGTTAGTAATAAAGTGCAATTGACGAAACTGGTGATGCTTATGGATGATATAAATAATTTAAAATAAAGAAGGAAAAGTTGAAGGTGTACAAAGAAAGTGAGAAAAATAAAATAAAATTTAAGATTGAAATGTTGGAGTTTTAAAAACAATAACGAAATCTGACGAACTCTTAAATAGGTACATATGTATGTACATACATGCCTGGAGACATTTTCGGAAATATAAAAAAACGTGAGTATTCTGTTTTGTAGCTTCATTCATCCAGATATCAAAATCAAAAGTCCTTCACACATAAGACTTTAATTCTAAAGGATTGAAAGCATCTCAAAGCTGTCTTCTTCTTCTCAAAATATCCAAAAAATTGACTATAATGGTCATCGTCATTGTACCAAAACTTCACGAAAGTCATTTAATTAATTTTACTTTGTTTTAAACCATTCAATTAAAATATGACTGATTTTTTTTTTTTTAATTCTTGTTTGAAATATTAAACGTCAAAAATGTGCTCATTCACACCTAACAACTTCATTCACAATCAAAAATGATTTAGTCAATTGAGTTATACAATACCAAATTTTAAATTGATTGATACATTTTTTCAATGTTCAATCCGTTGATCATTGACTATCGCAATAAGGGTGTGTGTTGTTGTAATGGCATACGAAAAAACAGCTGATGAACAAATTATTTCATTTGTTGTCAAACAAATTTTAAGAAAACTCAACATTGTTGGTATACTTAGCTATCAAATTTGAGAAACAACTATACGTACGCAACTGACTTATAGTTTTCTGACGTCACGTACATCGTTTGTTGATTGTACAACTTTTGTTTTCGTAGCAAAAATTTGATAAACAAATGCCGTCGTTTTTTATTTACCGCAAATAGTAACTAGTTTCAATATTTTTTCAATAAGTAATTTTTCCCCTTTTGCCTTCTGTCAGCCGTTTTGACAGATACATTTATTTACTGACGTATCCCATACTTTACCGTATCAGATGGCCTATAGGATTGCCAGCCGGACGCGGCCATTGTCAACTCGAATGATTTCAAAATGGATGTAGGATGTGTTCATTAAGGCTACGTTCAGACGGCGGCGACTATTGGATTCGATTTTTTCACGTATGCGGTTTTATCGAATACGAGACGGCGGCGTTTCACACGAGAAATATTCGATTCGATTTTTTCACGTACGGGTTTTGAGGCATGGCATGGGACACAGCACGGTCGGCAGTCAACCAACCATCGTCATCATGGATCCACGACGTTATGAACGAATTCGATGAAATTTTGTTCGTGTGAACCACACAATATAAAGATAAGCGCTACTAATCATGTATACGATAAAAATACATTCGAGATTTATCGAATCGTAGTGACAAATTTGTACGGTATACGGAAAAAATTATTTCACGAATACGGGATTTTCCCGCATGGGCTTCGTGTGAACGTACAAATAAAACACTCGCTGCCACTGTTCTATTCGATAAAATCCCGTATACGGTATTAGAGAAAAATATGGTCGTCTGAACGTAGCCTAATTGTAGTGCTTAGTAATACGTCTACACTTGATTTACACTAGGGGTAGAATTCATTTTTTATTTTTATATATTAATCAAATTGACCACACTAGAATAACAGTATTCCCCGCTTAATTGTACTGGCCATTTTGTCAGATTTTTCGGTCAATTCGGTGGCGCAACAGTCCGTAGAGAACCAGGGCCTAGTGACTTACAACTCTCAATCATTCCTCTGTGCGATTAATGTTCTCAGGGATGGAGTTAGTCAATTAAAAGACAAAATATTCATCTCAATTAATGCCACCGAACGACTTCGCGACGATCAAAACTGATATTGCAAATGACAGAAAACAAATAACAGGGAGCTGTCATTTTGTAATTTGTTATGAAGTGAGCAGTTCTGCCAATTTCAGTTTGCATGTACCATTTTTTTAAGATCAATTAAGCGAGTAATTTAATTAAACGGGGTTCAATCAACCGAAAAAAAAGTTGTTGCAGGTATATGAGAAATTTTTAAACGCGATTTTTTCGGTCAATTAAGCGAGGTTCAATTAAGCGGAAATAACTGTAGATTACTCGTTCTTTTGTTGTTAAAGTCATTTCGAGTTTTCAAAATGTTTCATATCTGTAAAATAATGAACATTTATTTTATCGAAGAATTTTTCAAAATTTTACTAGGTATGTACTTCCATTTCTTTGATCTCCTTATACAGAAAAAAAAATAAACTAATTTAAATTAAAATTTCAAAAAAATGCGAGATTGAAATCTTTATCATAGAATCTACAAATATATAAAATTTCAAGTTCAAGTTTTGCTATTTGCTTGAAGAATTCAAAAATAAAATAAAAAAGATAATTATTTTATTAAATAATGATTCCAAATGAAATGTTTTAAATAAATCAAAAGTAAAAGGTAGTAAAAATTATTTAATAATCAAAACTATTGTTGAAGTTTCGTTGTTTTTATTTTATTTTTATATGCATATGCTTTCAATTTAATTGCGTTTATTTATGCCTATCGCTTTGTTTTACATCGAAATACGCATAATTTAAAAATTCTTATACAAAAATTTGCCTAGGAACTATTTCACACTAACTTAAGCTTTAGTTTTACCTATGTACGTCTACCTACACAAGTGTTTTTAAAATCAGGCCACTTTTTTTGGTGACGTTTATCTAGGTATACGAGTTCCTACCTACCACAGCCTAGCCTATACCATTTATGTATACGATATGTATGACGATATTCGGTGGAACACGAAAACAAATTTTTTAGCAAAAGTATATTTTGATTACTTGACACAAAATATCTTTTTATCATAATAGAAAATATATTTTCATAAACATATAATTTATTAATCATACACAATACAGCTTTTGCAATTCAACTTTCGGCATAGATCTCTTAATAATAATACGTTTTGGCTTTTGTATGGAATTTTACAAGCCTTCTTTTTGAAAAACAAGTCTTTTGGAGGTGTGTGTCTGCCTCTGCAAAAGATAGACAGCAGCTATAGGTCTAGATACAGCTAGCTTGTTTCATTTTCCCCTTACGTTTACACCCGTTTAAGAATGAGAATGAGAGACATTTGATGAACGTTTAGGTTTACAAAAACGTGAATACAAGAAAATAAGAGAACAGGTGTATTCTGTATAGGTTTTGTCGTAACCTCTTTTTAGTCTTAGCCTCTTATGGCTCTTTTTTTTACATTGTATGGACATAGAGACGAGCCCCACCAAATTTAACCAATCAAAAATCGAGTTTTTCAAAGAGACCTTGACGCTCCTATCTCTGTGTTTAGCTGGCTTGGTTGTAATTTGTACGTGATAGATAAATACTTTCCCAGATACTGGAACTGAGGAAAGATCTAGAAACTTTACCGATCATGAGAGTATATTTTATACACGTTTTAGTACACTCATTTTTATAGTACTAAAAATAAAAACTTCTGTGGATGTAGTTAAGGTAGGTAAAGGTAATTTTTTTTTTGAATTAATATGATTAAGAGTAATAGGTAATGAATATTACATATTTTAAAGTAGCCCAAATGATAATGTTCAATTGAAAGGAGAACTGAAACCAAAATTGTTGTTTTGATAAGTGGATTTCCGACACAAAATCGATTTTATAAATTGAACAAAATAAAAATACCTAAATAGAAATGTGTTTTTTGAAAATGTTCTATAGACATTTAGAAATTGTTCATTTTTGTGGTATAATGTATGGGCTAATGGCAAGTATTGCATTCGTAAAAAATTCGAGCTCGAGATTTTAATAAAACATGACATTTCGATGGAGTCGAAAAAAGTAGGTCCCCTACAGCCTAAACCATTGGGTCGATTGAGTGCAAATTTGGAAATTAAAGTCTTAAGCCGATTCACCTAAGTTGTTTTTTTCTAATTTTTGTTTAAACTGAAAACAACAGTAGTCCCCATCCCATACAAATTGTTTGGTCAAAAAAGGAAAATCTGAATTTTCTCAAAAACGAACCGATACGAGTTCAGCCATAGGAATTCAATGCATGCTATCACAATAAAGCTTTAACCTTACGTTTCGTTTGACATTCGTAAGGAAAAGAACGTAATGTTACGTAATGTGACTCCAAACGGAAGCTCTAGTTCAAATTTGCTGAACATTTGCTTTGCCTGACAGCTCAACAGGTGTAAAAAAAAGTCAACAAACAAAATACATTTGCTTTTGGAGGGATTCCCATTGGTTATTATAGGATTTATAACCTACTTCCGCTATAAATTTAATTTTTTCGATTTCAAAATTCATATTTTTTACTGCACGAAAAATCAAAACAAACTTTTGAGAAAAAATAACAGCTGCTAATGACAGAAGTGCCATTTTAGAAATGTCATTCAAAGCAACCTCGAAGCAGGCCCATCGTAACGCAGACGAAGCCGAAGCTGAAGCGTATTTGTGTTTCAGCCATTAGATCCCGATTCAAAATTCCCCATTTTGTGGTCTGCGAAAGACAAAGTTCTTGTGAGCGACGTGAAATTGTCTGCCTAGCATTTTGCTGCATTCTTTCACCAACAGCGGCTATGTTTTTGATAGATCTTGCGTTTCGTTGACGTACGGGTATTTGCTGATTATTCATTGAGCTATTTGACTTGAACTTGTATACCAAACGTTGAAATCGACTTTGAAGGACGACCAAGTAACTCATAAAAAGATCGCATCGTTGCTATACTAGATATCAACTATTTTGATAGTAAAGTTATATTATTTGCAAGTGTTACTCAATGCTGTTACTTGTCATGAGGATTTTGACAGAAAGTAAAAAAAAAAAACAATATGGCCACCACTACCTGTCAAAATTAACCCTGAAATGTAATTTGAGTAAAAGGTACAAGTATTGTAAGCATTTTTTTTTAATCAATTTTATTTACTTTAAATCAGGCATAATATTTGTTAATTTAATGCCTGTTTGATTATTTTGGTGTTGTTTAAGTAAATTAAATATGCACTAATTTTGTTCTCTCTTGCATCAACAGAAATAGAAATATAAAAAAAAACAATATAGGTATACTGGGCGTATACGTACTTTTTTATTTTATTTTGCGACATATAGTTCTTTGTTTGTTTCTTAACATTACTGTTGTTTATACGTTTGATAAATATACAATTAAGGATAGGACTTTATCTACGTAATGAACTTATTCTGTATATAAATACGAGTATCTAGCAATTGTTGTTCGAATGCTTAAAATCTAAATTTAAGTAACCATTTAAAAAATAGAGACTGTAAAATTCATCGCTCAATTCGTACATACATACATATATAAAATTTCACTTGTATATACTGTTTATAAAAACAATATTCAACTGAAACACACTTAAATTTATTGTTCTGAATATCATTCATTTCGACCCCCTAGCTCGAGTCATTCTGATAATAATAACATTTTTTTTCTTTCTGCAAAAACATCCAACGTCATTAGCTTTATCAAAAACAAAAAATTAAGCTCATTATTCAAAAAAGATTTTAATATTAAAATAGAACAATATATAAAATACATTGTATACATAATGTACGTATATAATAATGAAAGACGCATGATTTCAGCGTCATTCATCTCATCATTTTTATACACTGATAAGAAAAAGAGTGATAGCGAAGTTAAAAAATTTAACCAACTTACATCAAAATTACCATTCGATTGATCTACGTCCATAGGCGATTGTTTTTCACTTTCTTTTTCAAATCATATTTTCAAAAACTCTGATTTATACACACTCATTGATAAGATAAGAAAGCTTTTAGCGATTATATCCCTGTCCTGTTTCCTTACAACTAATGCCAAATGTAAATAACCTTTCTCGAGAGCAATATTTGAAATAGTTTCACAACTTCTAGTTTGTAAAAGTTGTCTAAAAATGTCCCATTATCCCCTGAAATCTACCAATTGATATACAGAGAAAATAATGAAGGTTATTAAAATAAAGGGTGGTTAAATTTTAAGGGTTAATGTTGATTTTAACAAAAACACAAATTATTTAGACAATTCTTGGCATTCTTTTTTTTTATGATAATTTGGTTCAATTATGTATGAAACATCGTCCAAATTGCCGATCTCGGCTCAGTGACACACCTCATCCGATAGTCTATATTTTCGGTGATGCTGAGTCGTAATTGAGGTTTTACGCCGTTAATGTGCCGAATTAACTCATCCCTTGTAGCTGGATAATCAACGTACACCTATTCTTTCAAATAACCCCAAAAAAAGAAGTCAAACATCGTCAAATCACATGATCTTGGCGGTTATCGCCACCACGTGAGATAACACGTCCATTGAATTTGTTGCTCAAAAGACCCGTTGTTTCGTTAACTGTGTGGCAAGTGGAACCGTCCTGTTGAAACCACATATCGCTCACATTCGTTACAATATCGAACACCATTCACATTAACTGCCTGACCGGTCTCATTTTAGAAAAAAATACGGCGTATGTGTACATTGATTTTTTGACAATCACACTTGGATTATCATTCGCTCAAATGCGGAAATTCTGCTTATTGACGAATCAAAAAATAAATAAAATGGGTGGCGCAACAGTCCTTTGAGAACTAGGGCCTAGTGACTTACAATTCTTAACCATCCCTGTGTGCGAGTACTGTTGTCAGGGATGGAGGGGACCTACAGTTTTAAGCCAAATCCGAACGGCTAATTTGAGAAACCACTTTTCATGACAAGAATTACTCTTGGAGGATTTGTCAATTTGCCTCGAAAGAGGCAGTACATGTGAACAAATTTTAGATTTTAGAGGCAGGGATCGAACCCAAGACCTCTGGCATGACAGTTCAACGCACTAACCATCATGCCACGTTTATTACTATTGACGAATCAACTAAGGTAAAAATGTGCCTCATCAGTGAAGATGATTTTCTTCGAAAATTCATCATCAACTGTTGCCATTTTCTGTCATCATTCTGACCATTACCGACGCTTGAAAAGGTAAAGAGGCTTTATTTCTTGAGTCAATTCTTGAGTGTAATTATTGGGCATGACGAAATATTGCGGTAGACGGCTCTTAAGCCACACTATCGCGAACAGCAGCAATATTTTCTGCAGCACGAGCTGTACAAGCATGCTTTAGTGTTTTCACATCTCCTATAGACTCAGTTTGCTCAGATTTTAGTACGATTTTTCCGATTGTACGCACATTTAACGGATATTAAATTGACCGAAAAAATTATGAAGTGCATTTTGACATGCATTTTGATTTAAACGCATATTTTCATAATTATCCTGAATGCGTTGCCCGATTGTGTTTGATGATCTATGGTTCAAATTAAATTAGTCTGAAATTGAGAAATGTCAAATGATATGTAGAAAAAAACTTGACGTTTAGGTGTGGTTCACATTCAACATCGGCCCTTAAAATGTAACCAAACCTTTACAAACCTGCTTAAAATTCAATTCAAAATCGATTTAGTTCTTAAAAACTCCATTTAAATTCTGTTGGATTCCTTTTTCTCCGTGTAGGAAAAATGTAGGTTTTAGCTTATATTTTGCAATTACACCGTCTAATGTTAAACATTCTTTGAAATATATTTTTAATACAACTAATTATATTAAATTATTCATTTAAAGGTTTGACGACTTTAAAGTGTGCTTTGAATACATTCAAAGTTTTGAATGCTCTGTAATTTCATGTTTTTCTATACTCATTGAAAAACAGGTAAAATATTTTACGACCTATATCAGCAACTTAAAAATTAACAAAAAAATATGTCTTGTTGCATGCAACTTTTTTATAAGATCTTGCCGTCAAGTGTAAATATGAAATCATGTTTTTTTTTTGTTCATTTCTTTAAAATTGGAGTACAACAATAAAATGTTTATAATGTGGATGCACTTGTTAAAGCTTAGATAATTTATATCAGCACTCAAAATTGAGTACATTTATTATATTTCTTTTCAATAACCATACTGAGGTTCTTTTGTTGCAACAGTAATTTGCTGTAAAGTTGTGTCTAATAAGGTCTTAACGATGCGTGCAATAGTTGTTATTTGTTTTTGTATATTTTTCAAATATTCGTTGGCTATTTCCAATGAAGGTATAACAGTGTTTCTAAATAAATACATCATAGTTAAATTTTACAAAATATTCCTTCAAATTAATTTATATTTGTAGAGGAAAGAATTGTAAATGGACATTTAACTGGAAATTCCAACACGAAACATCAGGTGTCAATTCGTGAGAAGATTTTAGATGATTTCTATTTCGGTTTGGGTTTTCTTTGCGGTGGCAGCTTAATATCTCCAAATAGTGTTCTAACCGCTGCTCATTGTGTTCTAGAGTAAATTTCTATTCCGTCTATTAATTCAAAACAATGCCTTTTAGTTATTTTTGTTTATTATTATTTATAGTTCTTCGGAAAATCCAATAAACGCCAGCGCATTGACAGTTGCAATGGGAAATCTTGTAAAAAATGTTCGAGATAATGACACATTGGTATTCAATATCAAGAAATATTTGGTGCATCCAAATTATAATCGGACAACCATAACATTTGATATTGCGTATATATTTTTAGATGGCAAAGTACCACCTGATCATCCAACTATTCAACCAATTAGTTTGGTTGATACAAAAATGCCTTTAGGAACAGTTTGTGAAGTAACAGGCTGGGGATACACCGAAAAGGTAACTCGATTCAAATTCGTTATTTATTTAAGCTATCGGTAAATGTTTAACTTGGTTGATTCATTTGAAAGTTTTTTTTATCAGACAAATTTCAATAAGTGTTAAGTTAGTGAAAAAAAAATTGATTACAATTTAATCCCTCATATACACCACGTAAACAAATCAAATGTGTCAGTTTGACAGATGTCGTTTGTAAAATGGTGTTAATAATAATTATTTAAGAAATATCTCTTCCTCAAATATAGAGGTCGTTCTAAATGTACATCAAGTTTCCTTTCTCTTTTTTGAAGTGCATCAAGCTAAAATGAAATTGAAAAATAAATATTTGACACATCAACTTAATGTCAAAATAAATCTATTTTTTGATAGTGTTCTATTGATAATGAAATAAAAATCAAGTTTTTGTATTTAATTACAAATGTACATTTAACAATGTAAGTAGGTGATGCTGCTGTCAATTTTAATAAAAGTTTTTCTTATTCTAAATTATTTCAGGATGTTCCATCAGATGATCTTTTGGCTGTTGATGTCCGAATTATTGATATTAATGTGTGTCAAATAGGCTATGATGGTATTTTAAAATTAACTGGTCAATTATGCGCTGGTTATATGAATGGTAAACGAGATGCATGTGGAGGAGATTCAGGTGGCCCATTGGTGTGTAATGGAAAACTTACGGGAATTGTATCTTTTGGCGTTGGCTGTGGATCTGAAAGTAAACCTGGAATTTATACGGACGTTTTATTTTTTAAAACTTGGATTCGAAGAATTGCTAAGAATACTGCAAGTAGTTTTTCGAAGAAAGTTTCTCTTTTGATTTTACCAATAATAAGTATTGTCCTTCTAAAAAATAGTATTCAAATAATGTAATAGTTATATGTAGGTATGTTCGTTAATACACATTTAAGAAAATTAAAATTTTGTTTAACACGGAAATGATTTATACATAAATAAAATACAAATAGGTTTAGATATAGCATGCATTCTAAAAAAATTTGTTTTTTTACAATGTTTGTTATACTTAAAAACTCCCAATCTTTCTTGGGCGGAATGATGTTCAAGATTTGTTAAGTTTTTGAGTTAAACGATTTTAAACTTTCTATGCCTTTATGTACAATTTGCTTAAATCTATTTGCTCGAATATTATGATGGTACTTTAAAAGGTGAGGTTTTCGAGTTCAAGGAGGTCCTTTTGATGGCTACTTTATTGCCTTTTTTTATATTTGCTAAGACCTTAAGCTTAATTTTTGAAAAATCTTTTTTACTTTAAACAATAAGGCGAGAAACAGATTGACGCATCAACTTTGACAACCTCTTCACAGTTTTAGAGCCACTAGTTTTAAATGGTTTTGAATACCTATATGTACATATGTACATTAACAGAGCAACATCAACATCGACATCAAAATCATCAACGTTAGACCTTAACCCTAAATTCGATGTCGCTGTGAAATTTTGAGGTTTGTCAACACTCAAATCAATATGTGACAACCGTACTTTTGTTGCGTCAACTTATTTTGATTTTAAGTTTTTGACACTGAAACTTTTTATAGAATAATTAGTAAGTGGTCTTGCTTGCTTGCTGTCAAAAGCGCAGTTGACGTTGAAATCTGGACTTTTAAAGTCAAATACCTATTTCGCTGCTGTGTCAATCTGTTTCTTCTACATATTCAGTTTTTTTTTTTTAAATGGTTAGTTGACTATAATTAAGCTAAGTTCTTCAAGACGTTGTTTTTTGCCTACTTCAGAATTGTCTACATAGTATTACTTTTTGTCCTCTTTTGACTATGAAAAATTACTTCTTTAGTTTTTAATGATATACATAAATTAGAATCTGAAAAATTACTTTTTTAGTTTTTAAGATATAAATTAGAATCTGAGTGTCCTCCCAAATTGCATTTAGATTATCTTTTCGCCTTTAATAGGTTGAGATTTGAGAATAATATAAATTGCTTTCATTGCATTAGAATAATTATATTTTAATTTGGGCCGATCCCGGCGGTACTGCAATACCGGGCCAACCCGCGACAGAGGTGGAGCAAGCCCCTAGCACTCCGTCTATTTCCAAAAATCAGTTTAACATTTGTTGTCCCCCGATGGGGGATCTATCAGATGTTAAGCTGATAAGAACAGATACTACACTTTGATCTTAGCCATAAGGCCGAGAAGCGATAACTTTCCCCTATTTTCCAACCACTACTTAACGTCGATGTCTACCATAAGGGTATGTGAATTTTTAAAAGATAATTTTAAATAAATTCATATAAATAGTTGTTGTAATAAAACTGGGTACGTATTTTTTTTTTAAAACCACCCCAATTATTATGAAAAATATTTTTAGAAAAATAAGTTGTAGCATCGTGCACATACTCGTACATAGGGTATATCATCTTACCAAAAAAATGTGCGATGAGGGTTGATGTAGGTACAAACATGAGCAATGAGCAGAGCAGGGGTTATGATTTATGCATAGTATTGCCTATATTTTTATACATACTTTCTATTCTTCAGAAAAAATAAGAAAATTGAAAATAAGAAATGTGAAAAATTGTTGATAGATTGGTCCATAATTAAATACAGTATTGAAAGGAACAAGTTCCTATTTATCTTCGTACTAAAAATTAGCAGGACATCTAGGTATTAGGTATACAGTAATATCCTAATAAGTGCATCTCGCTTAAGTGCTTAACAAACATTAATACATAATTTTATTTTTGAAAATCAATATTCTAAGTATTTTTTCATATACCTATAACTTTGTCTTAACTGCTTTCCTCGCTTAACTGTCATTCATTTTGTGTAAGTACACATTTTAAATCAGCTGAATTCTTTTAGAGTTTCCTTCTGTTTCATGCCTAAAGATTCAAAAATAATTAACTTAATTAGCTACAATGCCGGAGAATATTTTAATAGAGAATTTCCTAGATGGTTTCTTGGTATCAATCTTTTATATTTATACGGGTTTATAAGGGAAATTTGAGGTGAGGCATTTATCCAGGTTTTACTGTAGATTTGTAAAACTGTCAGTACAGGTGTTATAAGGGGAGCCTTTTCCGCAACGTTGTTTACATTTATATCACTCAAAATTAAAAAAATAACAATAACCTATGTAGGCAGGTAGTAAGAATACCTATCGCCCATATGGAAAACAAAAAGAGTGCTAATGAAAAGCAAACATTCCTATCTTCCCTATACTGACAATTTTTATCGGACAGTGTATATACATAATATAAAGGTACGTATATTTTCAAAATTCTAAAACCAATAAATTAATATCTATTGATTTGGATGCCTTTTATTTGTGATTGGTAGCTACTGTGATATCAAATGCCTAGCATATGTAAAGTTACACTCCATTATTGGTACAGTTTAATGCTCCTTGTATAGTCAGATTGCATAAAAATGTTGCTTCCTTGCGAAATTCTCTCCAAAATTTAGCCAAGCCTTAATTAAGGTAAACATTTAACACCCAACTCCAGCTTCATTCACAATCTGTCAAAATTTGGCACAGGAAACAAAGGTGTGGAACATAAGTTCCGGGCTTATTCCTTACATATTCTGATGTTTATTCATACTCGTATTTTTACTTGAGAAATATAGGAACTATTTGGCATTTATTGCATTCGTAAAAAAATTTGAACTCAAGATTTTAATCAAACATGACATTACGATGGTACAGAAGTCGAACAAAGTGGGTCCAACGATTCCGTCTACCTGTCTGTCTGTCCTCGTGCCTACAGCCCAAGCTATTTGGTCGATTAATATTAAACTTGGAAGAAAAAGTTTTGAGCCGATTGCCGTTATGCGTTTAAACAAAAATTGAAAAATTTTAGATATACATATATAAACAAAATTTAAAAAAAAAACTCTCAAACGATTTTTAAATACAAATTTTGAAAAAGTAAGTTTTTTTAAAGAAATTAAATGGCGGTTAAATTTTTGAAAACAATTTTTTTGCAGGAACATTTTTAAATTTAGCAAATATTTGTAAACAGACTTATTGGATTCATAAGAAAGTTAGTACGATCCAGTCGTGCATTTTATATTATCTTGAGTCGGGTTTAATATGATTTTCAAAAGTTATTTTAAAACAATGGCTAGTTGGACTTGTTTCATATGTGCAACCACAAAAGTAATTCTTTTTTGCGCTCGTGTAATCAGCCTCAACAATAGAAACCTATACACTCAAAAAATTTTCCTGGTAGGCAAAATCTGGTAGAAAATACCAGCCAAAAAACTGGTATAATAGTCCAGATTTCGTGGTAAATAACTCCAGATTTCTTGGTAAAAAGAAATCTGGTTTTATTTACCAGAAATATGGTTTCCTGGTATATTTTTTGACAGAAAATTTTCTGGTAAATGTTACCAGCGTCCTGGTAGAAAGTATTTTTTTTTCCTGGTGAAATGAAGATTATCTGGAATCTGATAAATAGAACCAAGAATTTTATTTTATGGTATATTTTTTCCTGGTAGATAAAACCAGTCTTCTCTTCTGGTACATATTACCAGAAATACTGGGAGATCAAAAATTATCTTTTTTCTGGTTAATAAAACCAGGCATTTTTTTGTCTGGTATATTTTCTCCTGGTATAGATAAAACCAGTCTCTGGAACTTATTACCAGAAATACTGGGAGTTTAAAAATGATCTTTTTTTTCTGGTAAATAACACCAGGAATTTATTGTCTAGTATATGTATATTTTCCTCGTAGATAAAAACCAGTCTCCTGGAACATTTCACCAGCAAATTTTAGTACAGAAAAAAAATATTCCTGGTATACCTATCAAGCCCTTCCCGCCAAATTATCGTAAACTACATGGCGCTTCCGAAAATTTAGTTTAGAAAAATCTTTATTCCTTTTTTTCTTGGACATATTAGAGGCGATGTTGATGTGAATGTTTTCTTTAGGAATATTACCTACAAATATCTTATGCGTTCTTTTTAGTAGGAAGAATACAATTAAATAATATGCTATGCATAATTCATAATTTTATAAGGCGCTTACCATAATTTAACGGGAAGAGCTTAATATTCTACCAGAATGTAGCTACATTTTGAGTAAAAAAACAAATTCCCGATATATTCTACCAGAATTCTGGTACATTTTTACCAGGAAAAAATATTCCTGGTATATTCTACCAAAATTCTGGTACTTTTTTACTAAGAAAAACAAATATTTCTGGTGTATTCTACCAGAATTCTGGTACATTTTCAACAGGAAAAAAAATATTTCTGGTGTATTCTACAAGAAAACTGGTACATTTTTACGAGGAAAAAAAATAATTCTGGTATATTCTACCAGAATTCTGGTACATTTTCAATAGGAAAAAAAAATATGCCTGTTATATCCTACCAGAATTCTGGTACATTTTTAGCAGGAAAAAAATATTCCTGGTATATTCTACCAGAATTCTGGTAGATTTTTACCAGGAAAAAAAATATTCCTGATATATTCTACCAGAATTCTGGTACATTTTCAACAGGAAAAAAATATGCCTGTTTTATTCTACCAGATTTCTGGTAGATTTTTACCAGGAAAAAAAATATTCCTGATATATTCTACCAGAATTCTGGTACATTTTCAACAGGAACAAAAATATGCCTGTTTTATTCTACCAGATTTCTGGTACATTTTTACAAGGAAAAAAATATTCCTTGTATATTCTACCAGAATTCTGGTACATTTTTTCCAGGAGAAATAAATATTCCTGGTATATTCTACCAGGAATACTGGGGAAAATTTAACCAGGAAAAAAAAATCCTGGTATATTCTACCAGAATACTGGGTTTATTCCCGGTATAATTTTTACCAGGAAAACAAATTCTCCTGGTATATTCTACCAGAAATCTGGTACCAGGAATTACCAGGAATTCTTCTGAAATTCTCCTGGTAAGAATCTAAAAACCACTTTTTCTGGACAAATTTGGCGGGAAATCTGGTCACTGGTACAAGTTTTTTTTTTTAGTGTAGGCGTTCTTCTTTTTGGCTCAGAACAGAGTCCGAGCATATAACGGGTGATTTTTTAAGAGCTTGAGAACTTTTTTAAAAAAAAAACGCATAAAATTTGCAAAATCTCATCGATTCTTTATTTGAAACGTTAGATTGGTCCATGACATTTACTTTTTGAAGATAATTTCATTTAAATGTTGACCGCGGCTGCGTCTTAGGTGGTCCATTCGGAAAGTCCCATTTTGGGTAACTTTTTCGAGCATTTCGGCCGGAATAGCCCGAATTTCTTCGGAAATGTTGTCTTCCAAAGCTGGAATAGTTGCTGGCTTATTTGTGTAGACTTTAGACTTGACGTAGCCCCACAAAAAATAGTCTAAAGGCGTCAAATCGCATGATCTTGGTGGCCAACTTACCGGTCCATTCCTTGAGATGAATTGTTCTCCGAAGTTTTCCCTCAAAATGGCCATAGAATCGCGAGCTGTGTGGCATGTAGCGCCATCTTGTTGAAACCACATGTCAACCAAGTTCAGTTCTTCCATTTTTGGCAACAAAAAGTTTGTTAGCATTGAACGATAGCGATCGCCATTCACCGTAACGTTGCGTCCAACAGCATCTTTGAAAAAATACGGTCCAATGATTCCACCAGCGTACAAACCTCACCAAACAGTGCATTTTTCGGGATGCATGGGCAGTTCTTGAACGGCTTCTGGTTGCTCTTCACTCCAAATGCGGCAATTTTGCTTATTTACGTAGCCATTCAACCAGAAATGAGCCTCATCGCTGAACAAAATTTTCAAACAAACACATTTCGAACCGAACACTGATTTTGGTAATAAAATTCAATGATTTGCAAGCGTTGCTCGTTAGTAAGTCTATTCATGATGAAATGTCAAAGCATACTGAGCATCTTTCTCTTTGACACCATGTCTGAAATCCCGCGTGATCTGTCAAATACTAATGCATGAAAATCCTAACCTCAAAAAAATCACCCTTTACGAGCGTTCACAATTATTGTTAAAACACACCTGAACACTTAGCTGTCACTATTTGACATCTATTAAGTTATTTGTCATTTTCTTCTACAAGAACAAGAAATTAAATTCAAAACTTAAATTAAAATGCAAAAAAAAACAATTTATAAATGAACAAAAGATTATGTTTTCTATTTCACCTGTCAAATACTTGGTGTTCAGCATTCAACTCAGTTATTTTATTCTGAGATCATAGACGCTCAGAACACATTCAATAAAACGAAAAAAGAAATAAACATTTGAAGGTCTGAACTGGACGTTCAGAGGTAAAAAAGAAACACATTCTTTTATTTGACAGTTCAGGCTCTGCTCTGTATACTAAAAAAGAAAAACGACATATGTATATGCAAATATTTTGTATTCGCTTATTTCATAGATTTTTAGATTCAGTTTTACTTTTTCTCGAGTTATTGTGTCAATTCAGTCAGACGACCAAAGGGACTGGAAGACTAAAAAAGTTTCCAATATTTGACTTTCCAAGGATAACTTATTTGAAAACATAAGTAAAGCTAGTGAACCAGAAGGGGGGAATACATTTTCCTAAGAAATTTTTCTCATCGATCGCCAAAATTAAAAAAATGTCAATAATTTTAAACTTTTCTTGGTAGTCCTAAATCGATCACATTAATATGAGAGTGTGTGTCCTCCAGAATATTAACTCTTGATATAAACCAATTCTATTGGATAGTTTTGACATTACTCATGCAGGAAATTGTATTCACGATAACAACCAATAATGTTAGGTATATTAGTAATCTCTCACGATAAAATGAATTTCCATTAAAAGAAATGATTTCATGTATTTCTGAACGTACCCATTGATGATCAACAGTTCATCAACATAAAGGTACGTTACCTTTAAATATAAAATTTAATATGGTTGTTATAGATACTTTATAGTTACCTATTAGATCAAAAACTTTAATCTGTTAAGAAATTGTATTTTGCAATAACAAAAGATATCAAAGTAAGTACCCAATTAAAAACGCAATCAGAATCCCATTCAGTCCACTTTAAAATTTCATAAATGCGTGCGTTCCTATACTCAACACGCATAATAAACGTAAATATAAATGTAGGTAAGTATAGTTACACCTTATATCTATAAGAGGGTAAGTTTTTATAGTTATAATACACCTACTTACCTATCTCATAAATTCATTAATTAAAATTGTTAAACTCTTATCAAAGAGATATTATCTCTTTTAATTCAACTAGGTATATATTGTTTCACAGTTATAGATTGAAGGTATCATACCTCTATAGATATATAACTATCATATCTTGAAAATTATTTTTATAACATTGGAAATTCTTATCTTATTCTCTTATAATGAAAATCAATAAATATGTTTTGAAGTTTTCTAATAAAAATAATATAAACTATTCTTTCTTGTCGTAATAATTTGCTCGTTTTCATTCTTTTGAATTAAGACATTTAAGAACAATAACTTTTTTAAAATTTTGAAGGTACAATTTTTGTTTTTAAGTAACACGCTTGTACTCCAACAAAATGTGCCCTATCATCGAAAATCTCTAGAGAAATTGCGAGTCCCTCCGATTTTTTTCGGTATCGTGAATTACTTTCGAATGCAAATCGAATCCAATGACTGCTAAAATTCCAAAATTTTAGTTTTTCCCGATATAAATTAATTCTGAGAAAAATAACTCTGAAATTCATTCCTCAATGTTAGAGAGTGAGAGACATTACGGGGCAAAAGTTAAAGTAAGAAATTGTGTTTTCCAAGTATACATGCAATCACTTTAAAGGTGGCAACCCTATACTTCTGTTTTCAGTTAATAAATAGTCATAATCGTAGGATCTAGATATATGAACTTTTGTTCGTGTTTTTAAATCTCTCATCTCATATGTTAAAACAGACCTTTTTTATTATTCCAATAAGTGTACCATAAAATTTTTTGAAGTATCGATAAAATGCAACCAAAATTGTATGTGACAGATAAGATTTGACGTTTGTGCTTGCTTTTTATGCTTGCTTGAAATATCTGTATGTACATTTCCAGGTATAAGAGTAATATCAATTAATTGAAAATAAAAATATTATATTGGTTTATTAGAATTTTTAAAAAGATCCAATTTTTAGTCAACCAACAACCAGTGTTCTGTCTACACTGCCATTATTTTTCACTAAGATTTTTTTATAATTTTAGTTTTTTTTTTAAATGATTTTAAGATACAATAAGTGGACATTATGGAGCTTAAATTTGATTTTAATCTGCCTGATGACTTCAAAAAGTGAGTGGAGTTTGTGGTCAAATAATTTTGCCTGCGTTTTTTTTTTCAAAAAGAAAATATTGACCACAGTATTAACTAAAGTGATTTTTTGACGACTACTTCGCAAAAAAAATTAAAAACATTCGTTCATAAAAAAAACAAACATTTTACTAATAGTGACTTGGTACTTTATTTTTAAACACATCAACAAAAATCAATTTGACGTAGAAAGCACTTTTTCAGTAAATATTGATAAAATATTATGAATCATATGAAACTTACATCCCATTTCCTTCGAATACCATTCTAAAGTGGTTTGAATTGTTTTGCTTTTCAATGTCTCATCAAGTTAGAAGGTTTTTCGTGTAACATTGGAATCACACAAATAATAATATTTGATTATCGGATAAAATAAATTGTAAGAAATTGAAGTGTTATTCATCGTATGTTATCATTCGAAAACCAAGATCGTTAACAGTGCCCTCTGTTATCTTAATTTGAACGTTGATGATAAACAAATTAAAACAACAAAAAAAGAAATACGATTCATTAATTTAACAAAGAAATTTAAAATACAAATTTCAAAAGGATAATCCAAAATTTAAATTTGTCTTAACAAAGATTTTTGCTTTCTTTGCGTACCATTTGCCAAAATAAATTAATTTATTTTTTCAAATTTGCAGATCAAAATGTTACACCATCGCTTATTTTATTCAATTTAATTTGATTGTGAAAGTATTTTCGAGTTATTGTTGAAATAGTCTTGTTTCCATACGAAGGCAATTCTTCTCCTTCTTTTTAAGAGAATCGAAAACTGATTTTAACAAAATAACAATAGCATTTAAAGGCCTTGCACATGGACGAACAAACGTAATTTTACACATTTCAAAAAGTTAATTTCAAACAAAAACACATTTAAATTATAAGATACCAATTGACACTAATGTAAGGATAATAAAATTTGCATTTTGTTCTCTAAAACAAGACAATTTTGTAAAAACAATTTGGTAGTAACGAATTGCAGTGTGGTTGCTACGAATTGTCAAACTCTATTCGTGTTCCACATACCATCCACACTGCAACGAATAAATTGTTCGCGCGCAACTTAACATCAAAATTATACCACTCTTGTTTTGTTTTTTGTGTGAAAAGTCATGGCTGAAAAAAATATGGAGACAAAATTGGCAATTCTTCGCTGTCTGCGAATACAAATAAAGCTCATGTTAAAGAAAAGTCAAAATATGCGAACATCCACAGTTCACAGTTCGTAGTTCGTAGCTCATGTGCAAGGAGCTTTACACAACAGACAAACAAATGTATTTGACAGCTACACTGACACAAAAGCTACATTTCCAAGAAATAAAACCAACGCAATGACATTTTTGTTTTCTATTGACGACGAAAAAAAATCAATTTATTTTTATTAAAATCAAATAGAATTATTTACTTTTTTGTGGTGAATGGAATAACGTTGAAGACTTGATTTATTTTTAGCATTGTATTTGTGTTATTTTGTGTATGTCTAAATAATTTGATTCTGTTAATGATAACTGGAATTTATTTTGACATACATAAGTTAAAGGGGGAAGGGTAAATCTTCCAAAGTGTTACAAAATCTACAAATTTCAATTTTAGATAAAAATAATCTATAATAAAAATCAATCTACTTTTCCCAATGAAATTTTAAAAAGTGTTTTGACAGATAAATTGATTTATTTAAACAATTTTCTTATAAGTCAGAGCTTATATTCACTTTATTTGTTTAATATTCACAGTTTTAATGATACAAGCCGACAACGATGATCCACAAGCTAGAATAATTAATGGTGAATTAGCAAAATCTGACAATACCAAACATCAAGTTTCAATTCGTATTAAATCAATGGATTATCCCTTTGGAAGTGGACACATTTGTGGTGGGTCTTTAATTGGACCCAGAAAAGTTTTGACAGCTGCACATTGTGTATACAAGTAAGTTTTTTTTTAAATATCAAGTACCAAAGAAAATATTTATGTATTTTTTTCTTTTAAATATACAGTTCGGATAAAAAGAAATTTCGTGAGCCAAGAGAATTTTCCGTAGTAATGGGCACATTAAATCGATTTAAGCCAAGTGGAACAATAAGTTCTGATGTAACATCTTTAGCATATTTAAAAACATTTGACATTAAAACAATGACAGATGATGTGGCGATAATGTTTTTAAAGAAAGGTCTAACAGTAAATGGAACACATCCAAAAATTCAACCGATTGCTTTAAATAATTTCACATTGCCACCTGGATATATTTGTCAAGTTTCTGGTTGGGGTAAAACACATAGTAGTAATAAGGTAAGTTATCCTACTTGTTTTCAAAGTGCGGGACTTGACAACTTTAAATGTTCACTATGAACATACCCTTAAACTAATGGGCAAACTATTAATGTCAAAACATACACAAACAATATCTTCATTACAACGTTTATAATACTACGTTTCCACCAACAAATAATCCGAGATTTAAGGCAAGTGATTTAAAATAAATCATGAGGTGTTTCCACCAAAGAAAAGGAAATTAATTTGAAGTTTGGTTTATGTCATAACAACCAAACTGCAAATTATTCTCCTTTCGAAGAGAAAAAAATATGTATTTGTTCACTCATCATCTGTAAGTAATTAGTTTTATTATATTCTTGTACATATTTATTATTTTTGTATACTTACATTTTATTTCGTCTGTGATTTCTTGAAAGTTGTTTATTGTTTTAAATTTGAGTCATATGAAAGTGAGACAGATAGTTTTTGTTGACATGTCCATCTGTCAATAAACAAAATTGGCGTTTAAATGGGTCGGTTCAACAAATATTCTCCGAAAAAAAAGTTTGTTTGATTTGACAAACTAATGTTTCCAATAGATTTGAATGAGTTTTATTTGAAATCTTCATTTGAGGAGATTAAAATTTGTATGGTAAATCTTTGAGATTTCAAGGAGATTTGTGACAAATCTAGCTAAATCTCGGTTTAGTGCCCGGTGGAAACGTAGTATAAGAACGTTAAAGACATTAACGAAAAACGTTAATCAAATCGATTACAGAATTCGATAAGAAGATTGTGGAAGTAATCAAATGACATTTTTGACATTTCCACCATAATACAAATGTCAAAAAATCCCCCGAATCCATCCGCAAATTATTTATGGAAAAATAAAATATTTTAACCATAAGAACACTTCATCTACAAAAATTTAAATATGTTGTTTTCATGTCGTTGAAGTTGTCATTCAATGTTGTCAAGACCTCATTCGAAAAGCCGTATACCAAGAATTGAATAATTATTAAGGTAGTCACAAAATTTTGTATTTTTAATTTAATATTTCAGGACCTCCCAGCAGAGTTGCGCATCACAAATGTATCAATTGTTGCAAAAAAAGATTGCTTAGTTCCTTATGGCAATGCAATTAAACCTGGAATGCTTTGTGCTGGTTTGATGTTGGGTGGAAATGATGCTTGCCAAGGAGACTCCGGTGGACCGTTGGTATATAATAATGCCCTTGTAGGAATTGTTTCCTGGGGTTCTGGATGTGGCCAAAGAGCATATCCTGGTGTATATGCTGATGTGAAATATTACATTAATTGGATAACAAAAACAAATGCTAGTGGTAAATTAAGTTGGAGCATAAGGACTATGTCAATTGGGATAATAATTTTTATTTTCAATTCAGTAAACTTTATTTAATGTAGGTATGTATGTATGTAGGTGTTTAGGAACATTTATGTTTTGTAAGAAAAAAATTAAATTATTATTACGTATGTATATTTTTGTTTTACTGGTTTTTGGAAAATATGTAAACTTCTTCGTTTGGAAAGTGATAATCTCCACCTGGCCACTGGGCATAGGTCTTGAGTTCAATCACTGCCTGTGCGTTTTAAAGTTTTTTTTTTACAGGTACTCCATTCCTGAAAACATTACTTGTACATAGGTACGGTTGAAAGTTGTAAGTCGCAAGGCCCTATTTTTCAACGGACTGTTGTTATTTATTTGGTAAAACAAAGATGATTTTTTAAATTTGTAATGAAGTATACTTTTTTATGCCGGCAGTACCTCTGCGAATGTTGTCCCCCAAAAAGTCATCTTTTTTCCAACGTAGACTAACGACTTCACATATTCAAATACAATATTGTCATTCGTAAAATTGCAGGATATTGGATGCCAATAAACGGGTCCTTAACGTAAAACTATACGTTTAGGAAATGTTTTCATCAATAAATCAATTGTGGCACGAGCTTTGTGACATGTTGCTCCACCATCATGTTGAAACCACAGCAGAAAAATTCCAGTCATCATGACTCTATAGCTGTCACCATTCACCATAAAGCCGTGAGGTACTCGTGACATGACGGTTAGTGCGTTGGACTGTCATGCCAGAGGTCTTGGGTTCAATCCCTGCCTGTGTCATCTAAAGTTTGTTCACGGGTACATCCCTGACAAAAGTACTCGCACACGGGAATGGTTGAGAGTTGTACGTCACTAGGCCCTGGTTCTCAATGGACTGTTGCGCCAACTAATTTATTTTATTTATTTATAATGTTAGAGAACGATTACTTTACCTTAAGAGCTGTTAACTGTAAGACATTCAATTAAAACAATCAAATTATTTACACATTTTTAATGACAATACCTATCAATATTAAAATACTCTAAAGAACACATTAAATTCAGCGACAGTTCAACGGTGGCAAAAATATTTGAAAATAAAAGTTTATACTAATAATATTAATAATAATAAATACAGCTATGGTAATGCAAACTTAACAATAACACTTCTTCTTTCTCCTACCACCTGAATCAAATCCTGAAGTGTCGATTTCATTGACACCCAACTTCACTGTATCCACTGAATAAAAATGGTTTGCAATACCTCGCTGATGGATTGGTAAATCAGTTTTACTCATTAGAAGTTCCATGCGATTCATGACCCGTTCGAGGAGCAAGTCCACTGCATGTCGAATATTTAAGCCAGTACAAGCACTTGTCTCTACATATGGCAACTTATAACGATTTGCTACTTGTTGGATTTGTTCCTCACTCACAACTCTCTGATTATCCAAATCGCATTTATTTCCACATAACACAACATCAGGATCTTCACAATAAGCGTGCATCTTAAGTTGTTCCAACCAATTGGTGACTTCCAGAAAAGATTTCTCATTTGTCAGATCGAATATCAAAAGAAAACCCATGGCATCTCGATAGAAGGCGGTTGTAAGACTGCGAAACCGCTCCTGGCCAGCAGTATCCCAGAGTTGTAAATGAATGCGATGACTTCGTCCTTGTGTCGTGTACATCTAAATTATTAATACAAATCCATAAAATTCTTTGTCTTCGGGATTATAACAATATAAACTCACCACACGTTTCTCACGAAAGTCTATTCCAACTGTTGAAATGAAACGTGAATGGAATTTTCCATCTGTGTATTGATAGAGAAAGCTGGTTTTACCCACTCCAGAGTCTCCAAGGGCAAGGAACTTAATCAAATAATCATAGTCGATGGGAGGAAGCACAGATTTTGGTTTTTTGAGCATGATTTATTTTTGTATTTTATTTTTTGTAGCAGAGTATCACAGATTTTATTGTCAACAATATTATGTTTTTGTGTTATTCTGAAAAAGAGAGAAGGTAGATTTAATAACACACTTTGATCTGACAGAAATATGATTTATATCAAGATTATGTACATTTTGTTTGATTGAATGGGAAAGTTAAGTGCAAGTAAAAATATGTTAGGTATATCAATTGTGAGGAAATTATTTGAAGTTTGTTTGGGATTATAAATGCCTCATGATAAATCTAGCAAACAAGAGAATAAGAAGACATTTGTTGGGTTGGGTCACTGTGGCGTATACTTACTTTAACTCGTAGTATTTTAATTTAACTTCAAAATTTTCCAAAGCTTAGACTATTTTAATTATTTGTTCATACATTAGAACAAAGTACATTTTGTTAGTATACAACTCAACATTTTGGAAAGGAGTTGTGAATAATTTTCTCTTTATTATTTATCAATAAATCAAAGAAAAATTAAAGTTAATAGAAATAGTAAATGTGATTCTTCCTTAAATTTAATTTCAATACAAATTTAGATTAGAAGTTTTTTTTGTTATTTAATATTTCCTTGACTAAAGACAGTAGTCGAACAATAAATTCAAAAATGTAGGGTAGTTAGTCACTTTAAAATTTAATTTCGTTTTACGCAACTGCTAGTTCAATTTAAATAAGTGAAAATTAAGTTTCCTCCAAGTTTTTGTTTTTAGTGAAGTTTAAAGAAAAAAGTACCTATTTCAAAAACTAGTTTAAAAAAGGGTATTTAGTTTAGGTTAGGTCAAAAGATAAGGGCTTGAGTCTTTCTGACATTTTCAGGAAGAACTAATTAAAAAAAAAACATTTCGAATTTTAACTTGAAATTTAAACGAAAGAATGAATTAGTTTTCGCTTTTAATGAAAGATTTTAAGTATAAATAAAATACCTTAGTTAAGTTACAAGCTTTTTTTTAATTATCGTCTTGATAAAGTGACTTATGTCCGTTAATGGTTTTTGTTAAATTAATGATGGAAAAATGGTCTTTGCTCAGATTCCAAAGAAATTGAAAAGGGACTGTTACATACTTTGATAACTTTCTATTGGTGCGCGGTAAAAACTATGCAGTATGCAATTTAAAATGTAAGTTATAACTGTTTTCTTTTGAGATATTCTATATTATTCTAAATTATTTTCTATATTATTTTTTGTTGTTCTGTAATAATTCATGTTAAATGTTAATTATGTTTTGTATTTTGTGCGTGTGTTAGGCTTTAATTGTATTATTATCTTACTAACAACTAACACATGCACTTATGATGAGCCTCTGATCGTAGTGTGACGCTTGCTGTAAGCTAACTACTTTCTGAAAATTCTGAAGTGTAATATTCGAGGAGTTAAATCAATAGAAGTATTTTTGGAAACTCGCTGCTGTCTTTATATGTGAGAAAATATTAACAACGATATTTACATATATGGGAACTTTGAAATCAGTATCTTTCTTTGTTGTCAAGATATTTGAGTCGAAATTCACTTTAATATACTTTAATATGAATTGGAGTTTTTTTTTCAAAATTTAACAAAATATTAGTGACAAAATTTTGTATAATAATATGAAAAAAGTTTGAAGCCAATATCTTTTTTTGTTCTCAAGATACTTGAGTCAAAAATTAATTCTTAACAGTTTTTAGTTAGTAAAAGAAATACAAAATTGTCAACTTGATTTTTCCTCAAAAATTGTCTTAATGGTAGAACAAATATTTTTAACTTCCCATAGGAAGTTATTGTAATCGGTCCGATTTTTTGAATTAAAAAGAGGCTGGGATGCGACCCACACTGATAACTTCCCACCCCGTCTGTCGATTTGTCTTGCTTAAAAGTTTGTCCATATGTATCAATTTTTACCAAATTTGCGTACTATATTTTGTAGATTTTATTTTTTTATGAAAAAACGGACTGTTGGATTTTTATAAAAAAAAATTACTGAATATCGAAAACAATGTTTTCTGTGAAATAAAATAAGTTTGAAGCCAATATTTTTAATTTTTGAAAAGCTATTTGAGTCGAAAGTAAATTTTTACCAAGTTTTAGTATTGCTTTTTTTTTAGGTTTTTATTTTTTGTAAAAAAACTGTCAATTCGATTTTTCTCAAAATGTTTCCTAATGTTGAAAACAATATTTCTTATAAGTTAAAATTAGTTAGAAGCCATTACCTCAAATTTTTGAGAAGATATTTGAGTCAAAAATCAATTTTTAGCAACTTTTGTTAATTTTTTTTTTCCATTTTTTAATTTTTTGTAAAACAACTGTCAATTTGATTTTTTTCAAAATATTACTGAATGTTGACAACAATATTTTTTGAAAGATTGAAGTAATTTAAAGCCAATATCTCAAAGTTTTGAAAAGATATTTGAGTCGAAAATCAATTTTTACCAATTTTTATTTATTTTTGTTTAAGTTTTTATTTTTTATAAAAAAAACTGTCAATTAGATTTTTCTCAAAAATTTATCAGATATCAAGAACATTATTCTTCGTTGCACAAAATTGTTTTCGAGATGAAATCATATTTTAGTCGTAAAATTTTCGAGGTGACAGATTTTTTTTTCAGTTTTTTTGATTTATAAAAAAAACGTTAATTGGATTTTTTCCAAAAATATATTTGTTTTGTATCACGTTACAATATATAGTATAAAATTTAATTCAAGTCTCTAGCGTCATTGGTTTATGAGATATTTGGGGTTAACCAAAATTTTCACCTTTTTTTTAAACTGCTATGGTAAAAAAACCACCCACGCAATTTTCTTGAGAGCCCTTTCTGCATCTTTCTGTCTTATTATCTGTATAACAAAATTAATTTGAAGTCGATATCTCTTCTGGTTCTTGAGCTATGGACGACGAAAAAAACGTCGCGAACGTACGGACGTACGGACATACGGACATACGGACATACGGACGTACGGACGTACGAACGTGCGTACACACGCACGCACAGACGTCTTTCTAAAAATCTTTTATTTCGACTCTAGGGACCTTGAAACGTCGAGAAATGTCAAACTTTTCAATTTGACAAATCGGCCGTACGTCTGTACGATCACGAAGATTTTCGTCTTCCATAGCTCAAGAACCAGTAGAGATATCGACTTCAAATAAATTTTGTTATACAGATAATAATGCAGAAAGATGCAGAAAGGGCTTTCAAGAAAATTGAGTGGGTGGTTTTTTTATCATAGCAATTTAAAAAAAGGTGAACATTTTAGTTTACCGAAAATATCTCACGAACCATTAACGTTAGCGAGTTGAATTGAATTTTATATTATTTATTATGACGCATTATTGGTTTGGTATCAATATATTTTTGGAAAAAATTCCAACTAACTGTTTTTTTATAAATTAAAAAAAAAAAACTAAAAAAAAATATTTGTCACCTCGAATATTTATGAACAAAAAATGATTTTATCTCCAAAAAATTTTTTGCAACGAAGAATAACGTTTTTAACATCTGGTAAAAATTTGGGCAGAATCGAATTAGGAGTTTTTTTTACAAAAAATAAAAACCTAAAACATTACTCAAAGTTGGTAAAAATTGAATTTCGACTAAAATATCTTTTCAAAAATTTGAAATTATGTCTTCCAACTAATTTTATCTTATAAGAAATATTTTTTTCAACATTCGGTAAAATTTCGAGAAAAATCGAATTGACAGTTTTTTAACAAAAAATACAAATCTAAAAAAAATTAATAAAAGATGGTAAAAATTGATTTTCGACTCAAATAACTTTTCAAAACTTTGAGACATTGGCTTTAAACTAATTTTATTTTTTTTTAAATATTTTAGTTAACATTCAGTAACATTTTGAGAAAAATCGAGTTGACAGTTTTTTTTACAAAAAATAAAAACCTAAAAAAAGGATTACTAAAAGTTTGTAAAAATTTATTTTCGACTCAAATATCTTTTCAAAAATTTGAGATATTGGCTTCAAATTAATTTTATTTTATGAAAAATATTGTTTTCATCATTTAGTAAAATTTTGAGAAAAATCGAATTTATAGTTTTTTACAAAAAATAAGAACTTACCTAAACAAAATATTACTAAAAGTTGGTAACAATTTACTTTCGACTCAAATATCTTTTCAAAAATTTAAGATTATGGCTTCAAATTAATTTTATTTTATAAAAAATATTGTTTCAAAAAATAAAAACCTAAAATAAAATTAATAAAAGTATAAATAACTTTTCAAGCTTTGAAACATTGGCTTAAAACTAATTTTAATTTTTTTGTAATATTGTTGTCAACATTAAGTAACATTTTGAGAAAAATCGAATTGACAGTTTTCTTACAAAAAATAAAAACCTAAACAAACCATTACTAAAAGTTGGTAAAAATTGATTTTCGACTCAAATAAGTTTTCAAAACTTTGAGCCATTGGCTTTAAACTCATTTTATTTATTTTTTTAAATATTGTTAGTAACATTTTGAGAAAAATCGAATTCACAGTTTTTTTTTTACAAAAATAAAAACCTAAAAAAAAATTAATAAAAGTTTGTAAAAATTTACTTTTGACTCAAATATCTTTTTAAAAATTAAAAAAAATGGCTTCAAACTAATTTTATTTCACAAAAAATATTGTTTTCGACATTCAGTAATTTTTTTATAAAAATCCAACAGTTCGTTGTTTCATAAAAAAATAAAATCTACAAAAAATAGTACCCAAATTTGGTAAAAATTGTTGTTCAGTTCTCGATATCTCGTGAACAATAGAAGATATTGACTTCAAATTAATTTCATTCATCCAATTTGTATTTTTATATATAAGAAATAAAAACTCTTAAGAAATGGTACTAAAATTGGTAAATATTTTTTTTCGACTAAAAATCTCGTTAACAAAAATAGATTTTGAAATCAAACTATTTCATTATATGCAAAACATTGGTGGTAATTTTTAAATTTTTAAGAATAATTCAACTGCTAACTTTTTAACAAAACACGAAAACCTACAAAGTTTTAAGCAAGACAAATCGACAGACGGGATGGGAAGTTATCAGCGTAGGTCGCATCCCAGGCCTCTTTTTTTCATTAAACTCACACTAAGAATAAAAATGTTAAAAATTCTTGCAGGCAAAAATTATTTTTTTTCGATTTAATAAAACAAATCGATTTTAAAATTAAAACAAATTTTTACCTATGTACATACATATGTATATTGTATATGTCACTTTGCTTTTCCAGCGACGAGTATTTCGACCCCAACCCGTCAAAACGTTATTCTTAAATACATATAATTATTCTAGAAGTCACTAGCGTTATTACCTATATCGAGAGAATTTTGGATACTACCTAATTTTTACTTATTTTGCTAAAGTAAAAATAACACCCATTGATTTGTTAAAAAGTACTTTTTGCATCTTAATGTTATTATCTGTAAAACAAAATTTATTTGAAGTCGATTTCTCTTTCAGTTCTTGAGTTTTGGCTTAAGTCGGCTAAAGGTGTTTTTCTTTTGCACCAACTTTTGGAGTTGTTTTGTTTTCCAACTTTTGAAAAAAAAACCCTTTTTTCCTTCACTAGAATTACTCAGATTCAAAATACATATATTTTGTAATACATATTATATTTTATATGAAAGCAAAATCAACTTTATCTATTCCGATATGCATACAAGTATAATTGTACATGATAACAAAATTCAAATCCAATAAAATAAAATAATGATCGTCTCTGTATCAAATAACTACAAATCCTACTTTTCCTAATTTCTGCAACTTCCTTGAATATTAAATTCCGGTAAGAATTTCTTCTTTGAAACAAATAAAATGAAAAATAATACTTCTGATGAAGTAAAGTTGGTTCCTTCTACAATACGCCTTGCCCATCATAATCATATTATTTGAAAACTAACGATAGGATTTACTCTTGAGACGTGACAAAATCTCAAAAGAAAAGGCCTTGTAGGTTAAGTATAGGTAGGTATCACTTTACAAAAGTTTTTACGAGTATGTACAGCTCTTCAACGCACTCATTTGTATGGAGAGGCTATTTCAAGAAGATACAATTTTATAAAATAAAAATACTTTAAGATTATGAAAGTAGTTAAAAGGATAATAAAACTTTCTTAGCATTCAGTAGTTTTATAGGTACCTATGCATAAGTAAAGTAAAGTAGTTAGCTAACTTTATTTATACCATTTAAGGCATAAAATTAATCCCTTTTTTAGGTAAAGAACAAAAAGTTAGGTAGGGTTCGTAGGAATTTTCTTATAAACCTAGGAGGTTCTCAATTTTAAAGAGGATAAGCCATAGGTAAGCTTCACTGTGTACTTTAACTTTTTGATGAGTGATATACAGCAAGATGTCCTCTTTTGGGCTTTTAAGATTAAGCAATATGTTTTCCCATTTTCAATAAAAACGTGTTGTTAAGTTAGTAAAGATATGCTTTACCTTTTAGAACTCAGGTTAAATTTTCATTATCCACCACAACCTTACCTACCTTCTAAAGAAATTCCCTTATTTTTGAATCTTTGAATCGAGAATATTCATATTCATAGTAATAAGAAAAAAAACACTAGTTTTATTCTTTCTAAAAAGAAATTTAAAAGAGGGGTTCTCGGGCGTATACGTGCTTTTTTGTATTAATAAAGTGTTTAACTAACAACCACACGAATGATGAAGTTTTCTATTGCGAGTTTTTGTCATAAACTTAAAACTTATACTAACCTACCGTGAGCCTGACGCTGGCCCTTAACAAAGAAGACGTACGTAAGCGTAAGGCTTGCTTCACACTATACGGTTTTGACCGTACGGCAAAAAACCGAACGGCGGCATTTTGGTAGAAACCGTGACCTGACCGTATAATATGAAAGCGTATATGCTCTTCTTCGCGCCTCTAACAAAATTTCGCCGTACGGTCAAAACCGTATAGTGTGAAACAAGCCTAACTACCGCTTCTTCTGAACGGATGACTTAAATCCCGGTAAATCAAAATAAACACGTCCACAATCAAAATATAAGCCTATTTCATTTAAGTTTAAAAGCTATCAGAACAGAATCTGCTAACTTCAATGAATCACAATAGATTACACTGGTTGACAAAATTACGTTTTTTTCATGTTGCACAAACAAAGGAATACTGTTTAAAAGGATTAAGATGTCCTAAATTCGAATCTAACCTTTAAATTTTTCTATCACATCAAGTTTTTAAAATATGCCCCTTTAAAAATGCTAAAAACAAACAAAAACGGGTTTTTTTAAGCCTAAGTTTAAACTCAAAATATCTCTTAACAATAATTGTATGATGATTTTGAAAAGTACAAACCTTTCTCTTTTGGATACAATTCAAAGGATTTTAGTATCTTACTTAGTTGCTGGAAATTCGCATTATTTATGAGTCTTTATTTGAATCTATATGAAGTCTCGAAAAAAACTTGAATTTGATACTTTAATAGTTTTGTAAATTACGTTTTGGACTACATTTTTAGTGCTGATTTCGAATCCAAACTCATATTTTAACTGTTTGCTCAAGTTTTAAAAATACCCGTTTTCAACATCATTTTTACATTTTTTAATATATTTCAAAAACTTGCTATAATAGAATTATTTAGACAACAGATTCGTTACAAGAACCAAACTTACTTTCAAACCGTTTTGCCTTTATCTGTTGAAAACTTTTTTAGCAAAAGTGGTTAAGCGTTTCTTTTAGTTTTTTGTTAGACATGTGATATCTAACAAATTTTGAAGTTTTTTTAGAATATTATATGAAATAATATAAATATTTCAACTGAGTATTGAATAAAGGGATTTTAGATTTGAAAAACATTAACAGATTTTATTGAAAAAAAGCTACTTAATAAATTTAGACAGTCTCAAAAAGCCGAATATACGTGTTTTTTCGCATTTTAAAAAGTAATATCTGAAAAACCTGATGTGATACATTAATTTTAAAGTCGGATTTAAATTAAGGCCTCCAAAACCCTTTGGAAAAGTGCAATTTCAATGCCAGTAGAAAAACCTTGTCGACCAGTGTTATTGGTAGTGTAATGAATAATTATTAATTTGGGCCGATCCCGGCGGTACTGCAATACCGGGCCAACCCGCGACAGAGGTGGAGCAAGCCCCTAGCACTCCGTCTATTTCCAAAAATCAGTTTAACATTTGTTGTCCCCCGATGGGGGATCTATCAGATGTTAAGCTGATAAGAACAGATACTACACTTTGATCTTAGCCATAAGGCCGAGAAGCGATAACTTTCCCTTATTTTTCACTATTACTTGACTATAATTTTTATTAAGAGAGAATGTGAATGATTAGATAAATTCAAAGAAAAAACTTCATGGAAATAGTTGTTGTATATTTTTACCACCTGTTGTGCTTGTGAGAAACATTTCCTACGATACAATATTTTCTTTTTTGATGCGCACTGCGCAGTGCAACCCCTATTTTTGTGATGATGACGTTGACGATGGGAATTGAGTGTAAACTACCCTTATTTGTATACCTTGCCTACCTTACCAACCTGAGTTTTAGAGCTTGAGTATTTCAAGTAAATTTTGTGAAAGTAAAGACAAAATGCAAGCATCAAGCAATATGCAAAGGTGCTTGGCTTGTTCTATCGCATTTAAGTAGTTGATAGTTTAACAACTATAGTGAATACCAATTTGAATTTCTAGGTTAGGTCCCTAACCTTACCTGGCCTGTTTAAGTACATACATTTGAACGTTCTGTATACAAACAGAGGTACTCTGTACAGTTCAAAGAATTTAAACATGTATCAAATCTTTTATGTTCGTCCTTTTGTGTTAAAAAGTAAAATATGTAAAGGTACCTAATTATTATCAAGAGTATTCCAATAAAGTTGCAATTCTTTGCTTAAAAGGTGAAGTATTGCTCATACAGTTTTCTTTTTTGAGGAAGTGATTTAAACTTTGAAAACTTTAAAATTTAAAAGATAACCCATAGAGGCGAACTTACTATATGTATAGAGTGAGAACATGCACAGGGCCCACAATTCTCGGGGCGCATAACTAGCAGCAAAAAAGTTATCTACACAAACAAATATTGTAATATCAATTTTCATCAGAAAACTTATTGAAATAATTTCTTTAAATCTATGAAGAAAAAAATTACAAACAAAAATATTCATGTATTTAATTTTAGATTTGAAAATGTACCTGTAAAAAAAAAGTTTGTTTTCAAAACTTTGAACGCCATTAATTTGATTTCTCAAAAAACCTTAATTTTTTAAAACTTCGATCTGAAAATCGTTAAGCTTAGTGTACACGATTGCCAGGTCTGACAATCATTGTCAGATCTGCAAACGTCTGACAATGTGTGAAAATGAGCTGACAATGAGCTGAACATTTAATTTGTGTGTACACGGTTTGCAGATATCTACAAACATCTGCAAATCTGTTGCCAAATATTTATTTGACAATGTCGACAAACTAATTTGGCCAAATAGCTAGCAATAGATTTGCAAACATTTGTAGATTTTCTGCCAACCGTGTACACACAAAAAATTTACCTTGTAGTTTTCGCCAAATTTGTCTGCCAATGAATAAATTTGCAAATGTTCCTCAAACGGCATCTGCAAATTTATTCATTGTCAGACGTTTGCAGAAACGTCAGAAAATGAAAAAAATTTGGTGATCTCCCAATGAATTTTGTGTACACACGATTGCCACATCTGCAAATTCATTTGTCTTCAAAATGATTGATGAACAAATTTTTCTACAAATCAATTTGGTGTGCACGGTTGTCAACTTGCGTATAGACGATTGTCAGATATCTACAAATTAATTGGCAGATATTTGTCTGCAAATTAGGAGCCAAACCATTTGTCTGCAAACTAATTTGGTATGTACACGATTGTCAGCCATTCGAGACAAATTTTTCAGTGACAGATCTGGCAATATTATATATAATAGCTTTAGAGCTGTTTTTTTTAAATTAATTTTGTGTACATACAATTTTTCAATTTTAGTTCAAAAACAATTTTTGGTATTCAATTATTTGGAACTTATTAATATACGTTTTACATTTCAATTTCATTAAAAAAGTGATGACTCATTTTCAAGATATCGAATTTCGAAAAAAAAAATGTTTAATTTTTCTTTTAAATCAAAAATAAAAACAATGACATTTTTGTTAATCAAATATTATTGAGATAGTATAAGAAGTTGTGCAGAAAAATCGTTTGATTACTTCGTAAGAAAACTTAAAAATAAAACAACAGGTCTATGAAGGGTACCCTTCAAATTAAGCCAAATGAAGAACACCATTTTTAGCAAAAATTAAAAAAAAAATGTATCGGTTTGTTTTTCAGAAAATTCGAATTTTCAATTTTTGATGAAACAAATTTGTATGGGGTCTACTGCTATTTTTAGTCTTCTTAAAATCTTAAATTCCAAATTTGAAGTCAATTGACCCAATGGTTTGGCTGTAAAGGCGAGGACAAACGGACGAAATCGTGAAATATTTATATTATTTCATGTAATATTCGAAAAAACTTCAAAAGTTGTTAGATTTCACCTGTCTTACAAAAATCTAAAAGAAATTCTGAATTATTTTTTCTAAAAAGGTTTTCAACACAAAAAGGCAAAACGGTTTGAAAGTAATTAAGTACTCGTATTATATCAAGTTTTTGAAAAATATATTAAAAAATATAAAAATAATATTCAAAACGAGTATTTTTAAAACTTGAGCAAAAAGTTAAAATAAGAGGTTGGATTCGAAATCAACACTAAAATTTAAGTCCAAAACGTACTTTCCAAAACAATTAAACTATCAAATTCGAGTTATTTTAAAAACTTCATATAGATTCAAAAAAATACTCAAAACTAATGAGAATTTCCAGAAAATAAGTAAAATAATAAAATGCCTTAAGTTATTTCTAAAAGAGAAAATTTGTACTTTTCAAAATCATCATACAATTCATTGTTAAGAGATATTTTGAGTTTTAACTTAGGCTTAAAAAAAAAACGTTTTTGGTTATGTTTAGCATTTTTAAATGGGCATATTTTAAAAACCTCATGTAATAGAAAAATTTAAAGGTGAAATTCGAGTTTAGGACATCTTAATCCTTTAAAAAAAATGTAATTCTATATGTGGAATGTGGATTGGGGTTAAAATTCCAAAAAACTGAAAATTGCAAAAATCCACAATCCCGAAAACTCAGAACCCTGAAAAACCAAAATGCTGAAAACTTAAAACTCCCAAAACCCAAGATCCCGCAAACGAAATATCGAAAAACTTGCATACATTTTTCATTTTACATAATTTTTTAATATTTCAATTTGTGTTTTTAAGATCTTGGGTTTTCGGGATTCTGGGTTTTCAGGATTCTAGCTTTTTTAATTCTGGGTTTTCGGGATTCTGTATTTTCTTTATTTAAGGTTTTCGGGATTCTAGATTTTCCGAAGTTATGGGTTTTCTGCATTCAATATTTTAATTAGTTTAATATATTAAACTTTTTAATAAGACGGAAGACGGACACAAGTCTTCCGTCTTATTAAAAAGTTTAATAGGAAAAATAGCATAAACTGGAAAAGTGACCTAAGTGTGCTTGGGTAAGTATTAAGCTTTAAAAAATTGTCTTGGACAAAATTCAGAAGTTAAAAATTTCATTATCGTGATGAAAATGTGGTTAAAGTAAAAAATAAAGAGTAAAGAAAGTGTTTAGCAATTTTTGTTTTCACTTAAAACAGTTTTTTAACTGAAAATATATTTCAAAAATTTATTTTTAAGTGATTCGCTTAAGCAAAGTTCTTTAAAGACAATTGGTCTATCTAAGCTTTGGGGATGAATGACATTGTTTCACCTATAGGGTTTTACTGTAGGTCAAAAAATTCCATTTTTAATAAATTTTGTAATATTCCATTTTTGATAAATTTAAACTAAATGTTTTAAAAATGCAGTTTTAAGGGTTGCCAACATATTTCACTACAAAAAATGTTAAAATTCAAATTTTGGGACAACCTTTA
The DNA here is from genome assembly GCA_951509635.1 of Eupeodes luniger. Classification (NCBI taxonomy): domain Eukaryota; kingdom Metazoa; phylum Arthropoda; class Insecta; order Diptera; family Syrphidae; genus Eupeodes; species Eupeodes luniger. Next base: position 126,158,776 of record OX608074.1, read on the forward strand.
TTAATTTCTTATCATTTGAATAATTTATATACCTTTCTGATACAAAGGTAGATGTAAATAAGATACATTTATTTGAAATTTTAAAATTCATTCTTAAGGATGAGATTTTCGTTTTGATGTTTGAAACATTATGTTTAACCATCATCATACATATCATAAACATAAAAAGGGTCAATTTAACGTCTTCTTAAATAAATATCAAATGATATTTTCATTTTTCGCAAGTAAACATACATAAAGTTAAATCTTCATTCGTCTAATTATAATGGTAGGTATGGTATTAGGAAGGTATATACAAACAAATATCCCTTATTTTAAACATTTTCATTTCTGCTTGAATGCTTTTCACTTTGTAACTGCCAAAATTATAAAGGATATATATTATAATGTATCATATACGAGTATGATATGTAAACAGGCACTTAAATGTGATATATCATTTATATGAGATGTTCAATCTTTGAAGTTTCAAACGGTTAGAGAGCCTTCAAATTATCTTTTGAAGCACACAAAAGAGGAAAATCGAAAGCTGTTAGGCAAGACAAATAGCGGAAAAGTGATAAAACCAAATTAATAGGAGGAAAAATGGGTAAATGCCTAGGTAGCTAATTTTGTATTTATAAATATTAGAAGGTGTTAGATATTAAAAGGTCACCATAGCAAACGCCGCGCCGCCGCCGCCAGAGAGCTAGGTGTAACCTGAGATTATTTTACATTGAAAAACTTGGGAGAACTCTGAATTATATTTCTTATATTATATTTATTGGCTGTGGAAAGTTAAAATCCCTCTTAATGATCAATGTTATGGTTATATAACGCCGAGTTAAGTCATTTTAAGGTAAATACGTTTAGAGATTGCTTAGAGCCTACTAAATAAGAGTACTTTAGCTGTACATGTGATATTTTAATGGCACGGAAAATTTCTTTTATACCCTGGTTACAAGGAGAGATTGGGGAATCGAATCAAAATTGAATTGAGGTTTCGATCCAGGTATACCTTGTCAGTGGATCGAGAAATCGAATTAAAATGGAATCGAAATGACATTTGGGTTTTATTTATGTGCGTACTGTGTTGTGAGTAACTTCTATCTTTATAGATCCAAATAACAATTGCATAGTTTTAAAAATATAACTTAAATAATGCTTACAACACAAAACCGCGCACTAAAATAATGTTTTCAACTGAAAACACACAAGAAAGAAAAAGGGAGCAGTTTGAGCTATCATTGAAATCAATCCGGAAAATGTTTTGAATGGCTATTTGGCTGTGTTTTCCTTTGATTATATACGGGTCTATCAGAAATCACACAAAGAATTTTTTTTTGAGAAAGTTTAAAAGATAAAAATGTATTTTTCTATTTTCCGGACGGAAAATCCTTTTCCTGAACAGCTGATACTTTTATATTCAAAAGTGAAACGAATCGTTCCACTGATTTGTGTTCCAATTTCACACAATTCCAATGAAAGATTTCTGTCAGTAAAAATTCTTCGGTGGATTTCAATTTCAATTAAGAAATATTTTTCAATGACAGATATGTTTGATGTCAGCTAAAACCGACCAGCGTAAAAAATTCCAATGATTGGTTTCAAAGATGAAAACTAATGATAGCTATAATTGGCCCCAAAACATAACACACGCACACAAGCAAAACCTCACCAATAACTCGATTCCTCGATTCAGGTATACAAAACAATTTTCGATTCAATTCACCTCGTTTTGTGAGATCGGATCGAGTAACCCGATTTCAATCCGATCCAGGTGTATGCGGCGCTAAATCCTGATTCAATTTCGATTGAATTCTCCTTGTGTTAATCTAAATAGATCCTTAATAAACGCTTATACACTGTGCAATTATTCAATCCTAGAATATTCCGGTTTTTTTGCAGTAGACGGATTTTGTTCCAAACTCTCCTATGGTAATGGTAGGCAAGGTTTATTTCCTGGTAATTAAATTCCACTTTTTTAATTCAAATCTGACCCCACAATCCCTCACGTCAGTTTAAGATATTACTTTTCTTAATATAAATTCATGAAGCATTTTTTTTCTAACCGCATTAGTTATGGTTTTCCTTATATTTATTTTAAATATTTAAAATTTTCGAAAAATATTCAGAAGTTGTTAGATTTTAGCTGTCATACATACAATTCAAAAAAACTCTAAACTATTTATTCTAACATGGTTTTCAGCAGAAAAATGTTAACAGTTCGAGAAAAAGATTTGTTTTTGTAACGAATCCGTCGTCTAAACAATGAAGTAGTTGTATGTTGAAAACAAAATATCAAAATAATATAATGTTGAAAACGAGTACTTCAAAAATTTGAGCAGATACTTTAAATCGTAGCTCGGATTGAAAATCAGCACTAAAAATTAACTCCAAAACGTATTTTCAAAACCATTAATCTCAAGGTTTTTCAAACTTCATATAGTTTTATAAATAATGATTTTTAGTACCCGTGGCGTGATGGTTAATGCGTAGAACTGTCATGTTAGAGGTCTTGGGTTCAACCTTATGTTTTTTTAACGGGTACTGCGTTATTCTTGTCATGAAAAGTGGTTTCTCAAATTAGCCGTTCGGATTCGGCTTATAACTGTAGGTCCCCTCCATCCCTGCTGACAACATTACTCGCACACCGGAATGGTTGAGAGTTATAAGTTATAGACCCTTGTTCTCAATGGGCTTTTGTGCTACCTAACTTATTTTATTTTTTAAATAACGATTTAAATTTTACTTTGTGATTTTGCAAAATAATCATACAATTTATTGTTAAGAACTATGTGTTGTTCTACCTTAGCCTTAAAAACACTATTTTTGGTTGTCTTTAAGATTAAGATTAAAGAGGCGTATTTTAAAAACCTGATTGTAAAATTTTAAGACACGATTCAAATTCATGAATTCGTGAAGTATGGGCTTGTTTGAGGGAAAGAAACCAGTGTATATGCATTTCAAACGATGACAAAACCTCCGAATTCTATATCCACCAATCTTTACCTCGTTCTAGGAAGCAATTTTAAATTCTATAAGAAAATTTTGCTCAAATCAAGTAAATAAATAAGCTTGTACGAATTATATTCATTTTTAAATCTTTTTTTCAAAAAATTAAAAACCCAAGGGCAAAGAAGAAGGCAAACAAATTTAAATAATATCAACACTCAGATATAACCTTCATTTTAAGTCCCTTTTCATTTTGCTTTTTTTTCGTTTTTAATCCGTAAATTCCAGAAAATTCATAAAAGAAAAACAAAAAAATAAAGCACTTCTTAAAATCTATATAATATCCTATATGGATTTAAGTTTTGTTTTTTTTTTTTATAAAAGAAAAGATGAAATTGATGGTACATAATATATTTGTATGTCATTGAGATTGGTTTTCGTAGAACATAATTATTTTATGCATATACATTACATGAATATATTGTATTTACTATTGCAACTTTATACTCACACATTGACCACATAAGGATTAGTTAAGTTGAAAGGATTAAATCTAATTGAAATACTCTGACCCCAATAAATAAACGTATCTCAAACACTATACATCAACTCCCACTTACACTGTCAGACAAAATAAAGTGCAAAAGCGGTTCATTTGATTTCATAGTGCTGCAATTTAAGAGCAAAGAGAATTTTTTGACTTTCTTGCTACTGATGACGTCACGAACTTTCAGTTGTTTACTCTCTGATCAAAAAACGCGTTAAAGGTTTATTCTTTTGTTTACCAACATCGGTAATATTGCTGCATATCAAGTTGACACACGACAAAATAAAGTGCAATTTTTATTACTCTTTCAATTTCTTACTAAATATTTAAAAAAAAAATTAGGAAAATTTTGTATAGCAGAGAAAATATTAAAAGATTTATAAATTAAATTTAAAGTCATATTCATTTAATTGCTTATTTTTATTTTATTCGGTTAAGGATATTATGAAACCGCTTTCAACCGAAGTTAAGGAAATGCTTGTTTTAGACCGTCAACATGGGTTGACATTCCAAAAACTAGTAGAAAAATATGTGTTGTTTGTTTCTGGTGTAAGAAAAATTTATTTTAATTTTGTACAACGAGGAACTATCGTCAGCTTTAAAAATTCTTGTGGAAGGAAAAGGAAGACCACAGCTGTTGATGACCGCAGAATAAAAATTGAGGCTCGAAAAAACCCATTATCTTCGGACAGAAGCATCAAAGAAGACCTGCAGTTATCCATTACACCAAGGACTGTTCAAAGGCGAGGCGACTGAATGAAAGTGGCTAAAGAAACTTTTTTGCGAAGAAAAAGCCTCTACTTCGGCAAATTAATATAAAAAAAAACGCCTAGCTTTTGCAAGAAAGTTTCTATCAAAGCCACAATCCTTTTTGGAGCACGTAATTTGTTCTGATGAGTCCAATGAATGAATGAATTAAAAAATGTAAAAGCCAGAAAACGAGTTTGGTGCAAACCATCATCGGAAAGACTGAGCCAAAGGTGCATTCAAAAAACCGTCAAACATGGAGGAGGATCACTTTTGGTACCTACTTGTTGTATAGGGTCATTCACTTCATAGTTTCATATTGGTACCACTGGTATTTGACAGCTGTCAAACTTAGCTGTCATTTAAAGTGTCATAATATTTTATGAATGTTTAATATAGATCGCTTATCAATCGAAGAACGCGTTAAATTTATAAAAACTAATACAAAAATTGATATAAACATTACGCGATGCTTTCTCAATCAACTATGCAAGGAATTGGTAAAATTTAAATACGGGGTTATCCATTTTGCGGTTTCAAAAGTAAACGTCAATAAAACTTATATACAATATTTTGTTTTCATGATATTTCTTTTTATTATAAAGTTTGAACGTTAAAATTATGTGTGAATTACTACATTTGAATAACCGTCACGCGAATTGTTGCAAGCATCGATTTTTTTAAGGTAATTTTGGACCACTTTTTGACATACATTGGGCTATATCTCAGCCATAACTTGACGAATGTTGGTATTTAAGTGCTCAAGAGTTAAAGGTTTATCTGTATAAACACGTTCTTTTGCGTAGCCCCTCAAAAAAAGTCTGGTGGAGTCAAATCGTATGATCTTGGTTGCCAGTTGATATCGCCACGGCGAGAAATTACGCGGACAGGAAATTTCTCTTGCAATAAAGCCATATTCGCTCGAGTTGTGTGGCATGTGGCATCGTCTTGTAGAATATCACATATTCTCCAAGTCGCATTCTTCAATAGCAGGCAAAAAATTCGGTTATCGTATGACAGTCGCTATCTACATATATAAGGTCCAGTCACACCTCCGGAGCAAAGAGCCCACCAAACAGTGACTTTTTGCGGTTGTAATGGTCTCTTTTCAATTACTTGAAGTTTTTCAGAACCCCAAATACAATAATTTTGTTTATCAATGTATCCACCGAGTGAGAAATGTGCTTCGTCACTGAAGAAAATTTAGTTCGAAAAATCGCCGTCCACCGCTTGTTGTTCAAGCACCCATTCGACGTATCTATACGACGACGTTGTGAATGGTCAGCTGTTTTCAGTTGTTGTGTGAACTGGACTTTATATGGAATGGATGTACGTACATAGGTGTAGATCCAAATGCAAAATACGCCATAATGTGCAGTAAGAATGTCCTACTTCCTGAGAACGACGAAGAATCGACACATTCAGGTCTTCGGAAACACTTTCACTTACAGCAGCGATATTTTCCGTAGTACGAGTGAAATGATGATGAACAGGCCTTACAATATCTGTAACCAATCCAGTCTCTTCAAATTTCTTCACAATTTTGCCAATTGCTCACGTAGTTGGACAATTATGTAAACCATAATCTCCTCTCAAAGTACGATATGTCTCTGATTCAGAATCATCATTTTTGTAGTAGGTTTTAACAATTTTCATACACGTTGTGCAATAGTTAAGCGATTAATTTTCGTAAATGTCAAACTTTCAACTAAAAAAAAAAATTAGTTTGACAGATGTCGAATTCCAGCCCTATACTTTTCAAACCGAAAAATGAATCACCCGTTACATAAACTCGAACTTATCTACTTGTTGTATAGGGTCATTCACTTTGTAGTTTTAAAATGATATAGCATTTCCATATGACATCTGTCAAACTAAAGCATCTTGCACATGAGCAACGAACTACGAACTGCAAACTGTGGATGTTCACATATTTTGACTTTTCTTTCACATGAGCTTTTATTTCTATTCGCAGGTAGCGACGAATTGTCAACCCTTTTCTCCATATTTTCCTCAGCCATCATCTTTCACACAAAAACAAAACAAGAGTGGTATAATTTTGAGGTTAAGTTGAGCGCGAACAATTTATTCGTTGCAGTGTGGATGGTATGTGGAACGCGAATAGAGTTTGACAGTTTGCAGCAACCACACTGCGATTCGTTACTACCAAATTGTTTTTACAAAATTCTCTTGTTTTAGAGAACAAAATGCAAATTTTATTATCCTAATATTAGTGTCAATTGGTTTCTTATAATTTAAATGTGTTTTTGTGTGGAATTGACTTTTTGAAATGTGTAAAATAACGTTTGTTCGTCCATTCGCAGTTCGCAGTTCGTTGCTCATGTGCAAGGCACTTAAGCTGTCATTTAAAGTATCATAATATTATTTTAATGTTTACCATGGATTGCCTAGCAATCGATTAACGCGTTAAAGTGCAAATGTTTCTGATGATTTAAATTTAACGATGTTACTGTGCGACGCGGCGGCGGCGGCGTTTCGAAGCAATTGAACTGGTCGTACATCATTTAATTTTTGTGTGCAACAAGCCACATAACACAACAAATTATATATTTATTGTGTGAAAAGCTTTCTAGTAACTCATTTCACGTTTTGGAAACAGAGCAAAGCTCAAACCTTATAACGAAATAAAATGTTCATCAAAAATGTATCACTGTGTGATTACTTTCGAAAACGAACATTGAATGACCCTACTTTAAATAGAACAGCTGATTAAAAAGGTTTTGAGTTAAGAATGTTGAATGGGTTGGGTAGGGTGTGAGAAAAAAACATCTTTTCAATGGATATCCTCTAATAATAATCGAAGTTGAAGGTTTTTAATTTAAGCATAGTTAAGCTCCGCACTCAAATTTAAATTAAATGTATGAAGATGCAGTAAAAATTAATATTCAATAGATTTCCATGGGAATTATAATTTTTAAGTGAAAAAAAAAGTAATAATCCGTCCGTTTATTTATCACTCGGTGGATCACTCAGGAATTTAATTTTTTTTTAAGACACAGCATCAAAAAAATTGAGACTACATTATAACATACCTTAAAAGAAATAGGGGTTGGCTGTATTCCCAGTAGAAATTAAGCAACTTAAAGTAAGATTGAAGATATTTCAAATCTTTTTATTTGGACTTAATACTTAAACGCTCATAATAAGGACAATTTTCAATGTTTCTAAAAATAAAGATCCGCCTTTCTTCCATCTCGAATTTTTTAAAATACAATATAATTTGTATTACCGACAAAAAGGACCTATGTACATACATACAGCTGTGGTCAACTAATTAGAAACATTACTTGCTTCTCATTTCCACATTCACTTTGTCATGTGTGACTAGAATAGCGGTATCCAAACGGTGTAATGGAAGCGTTATTATATAATTGTTTGAAAAAGCATCATTTGTGCATAAGTCTTTGCATAGTTCACAACAAAATCAAGGTAGAGTGTAAAAAGTGTTCGTTTCAACTGGTCAACTAATTAGAAACAGTTTAATTAGATTTGATTTGAGTGAAATAAAAATAATCTTTTTATTTTGCATTGGTAAGTAGAAAATTCTGAATTGTCTGCAAACGTTTTTAAAGAATAATTTTTAAATTTTGGAGGTAATTGTAATGGGAAAATTAAAGAGTTGTGATCCTCCTACAAGGAAAGCGATTCTTGAGCTTTGGAAGCTTAAAATATCCTATAGAGCAATTGCATCTCGAATAAACTGTTCTGTAAAGAAAGTTTTCAATGCAATTAAGCATTTTCAAAACTTCGGGACTGCTGAAAATGTACCTCGTAAAAAACGGGCCCGTAATACAAGCTGCCAAATGGATCGAGCAATTAGTAGGCTGGCCAAAAAAGACCCAAAAATAAGCTCCACAGAGATACAACGCCAATACAGATACTGCTTAAAAAGTGAATTCAATTTGTGTTTCTAATTAGCTGTCCACAGCTGTATATGAAAAAAGTTGCATTTGTAAAAAAAATTCGAACTCGAGATTTTAATCAAACATTGCAATACAACGGTAGAGAATTCGAAAAAAGTTTGTTCGAAGATTCTTTTTGTCCGTTTGTGTCTGTGCTCACCCTTACAGCCTATAAACCATTTACTCAATTGAGTTCCAACTTTGAAATTAAGGTCTTAAGTATAGATTTTCGTTAAACATCTTTTTAATTTATTTAAAGACCAAAAATAACAGCAGTCCCCATACAAATTTGTTGGTCAAAAATCAAAAATTCGTATTCTCAAAAACGGCCCATAGATTTTTTGGATTCTTTGTTCTGAAAAAAAAATGAGACTGCGACCCACACTAAAAACTTCCCATCCTGTCGATTTTTCTAAAATTTTTACAAAATATTAATAACAATATTTTGTGTGAGATACAAAAATTCGAAGACAATTTCTTTCTTTGTTCTCATAGTAGTTGAGTTGAAAACCCTTTCTTATCAGTTTTGTGTAGGTTTTCGTGTTTTGTAAACAAAATTGTCAATTGAATTTTTCTAAAAAAAAAATAACTTTAAGTTAGCAACAATATTTTGCATAATGATAAAATAAGTTTGATTTCAATATCTGCTTTTGTCTCCGACATTTTTAATCGAAAACCAATTTTTACCAATTTTAGCCGTTTTTTCCAAGTTTTTACTTCTTGTAAAAAAATAACGATTTGATTTTTCTATAAGAACACTAGCGGCCCGTCCCGGCTTCGCACAGGTAGACATACAAATGTACAGATATTTAAGTTATAAGCATGCTAATTAAAACGACAATGAATCACTTAATTAGAAAACATTTGTTTGTCCTATTATTGATACTCTTCGCAGCGTATGCGATGAAAGACATTTTATGGCTAATTTTTGTACACCTTCGGTTGGTTTTAATAAGAATTTCTAGAGATTTCTATAGTAATCTAGTACCAAATATAGCCTATGCTACTCAGTAATAATGTAGCTTTCTAATGAAAAAAGAATTATTAAATTCGGTCCATTACTTTTTGAGTTAATTCGTTACATACAAAAATACAAATCTTTCCTCTTTATAATATTAGTGTATATAACATCTTAAACAATGCGTCTATGTTGATTATTACCATCGAACGTTAACTTTTTGTCATTACTAATCATCATACATTACTGACAATTCAGTCCCATCGACGGCTCTGCTTTTCATTTTACTCACTCTTTTTCTCTGTATCTATCGTTGCAGAAGAAAGGAAAAAAAAACCTAAAAGAGGCGCCAAAAATTTCATTTTGTTTAAGCAAAACAATAAGTGGAAAAAAAAACAACTACAACGATTTCGGTGCAAAGCGAATGTGGATAAATGTGAAACAACTCAAAACAAAAATATAATATGATTGCGGTAACAGGGTTCATCAGTTCATATTTATAGAAAAACTGTCGGATCCAATGTAAAACATTCCAAAATCAACAACTACTAATAAATTAAAAATTAATTAAAAAAACATTGTCCAGCGGACAAAATTGTGAATTTAAACCATTCTCAGATCCCCTTGAACACACACAAAAAATTTCATCAAAATCAGTTCAGTCGTTTAAGAGAAGTTCAGTGACATACACACTCACAGAAGAATTATATATATTAAGATTATATTACGTTAGCAACAACATTTTGCATGGAATGAAATAATTTTGAATCAAAATATTCGAATCGAACATCAATTTTTATTAATTTTACGTAATTTTTGTATATGCTTACATTCATTAAAAAAAAATTTACTTGAGGACTTTTAGAAAAATTTTAATAAACTTAAAGACAATATTTTTTATAAGATAAACTTAATTCAAATGGAATATCTTTAATTTTTAATAAGATATTCGAGTTGAAATCAATTTTTACCAATTTTATAATTGTTTTATTTTTAAATTATTATTTTTTGCAAAAAAAAAACCGTTACTTTAATGTTTCTCAACATTGTACCAGATGTCAAAAACATTAATTTTTTGTTGCATACAATTATTATAAAGGTTCATCATTTTTTGTTCGTAAAATATTTAAAATGCAAATATTATGTTTTCAGTTTTTTTTTTTGATTTATTAAAAAAACTGTTAATTGATTTTTTTTAAATTATACTATTTTTTTAAATTGCTAAAGTAAAAAACCACCCATCAACTTTTTTTTTGAAAGTTGTTTCTGCATGTTTCAATGTTATTATCTGTTGAGCAAAATTTATTAGAAGACAATAGCTCTAATGTTTCTTGAGATATGGACGACGAAAAATGGTATCCCGAACGTACGGAGGTATGAACTTACATACGTAAACAAGTAAACACAGACTTTACTCCAAAAATCTATGATTTAGATTCTAGAGGCCTTGAAACGTTGAGAAATGTCAACATTTGCAATTCGACAAATAAGACCGATTACAATAACTTCCTATGGAAAGTAAATATATTTTTGTATTGCTCCATAGAACCGATATTTGGTTTTAAAATTTTCTCAAGAACTAATGAAATTATTTAAATAATTTCTAAGCAAACTCTTATAGTGTTTAAATAATAACTAATGATCAAAAATGTCCAAATTTGTTTGGATTTTTTAATATTATTTACATTTTTTTTTCAAAATTCGTAATCTCAAAACTGGTCAACATATTTCAACGAAATTCAAATACATAAAATAACATATATTTAAAAGCGCTAGAAAAATAAAGGTACTATTTTTAAAAAGACTATTTGGAAACAGTATCAACTTCATGCGACCCAGTGGTACATTTTAATCCTTCCTTGTTCTATAACCTGTCATGCCTCTTAATCTGATTTATGAATGCAAACGTGGTATACAAGCTACAGTCAAATAGTCATCATCACCATCACATAAAACACATATAGAATATTCGCTTATCCAAACTTTTATTAATTTATTTATTCCCTTTTATAAGCTTTAAAAAAAAAGTCCATTGACATTCTTTAATTAACACTGCAGATTTCTATTTTAAAACACTCATCAATAGACTATAACCCTTTATTTAAGCTAAAAATAACTTGCACTGTAGAATAAAGAAGATAACCCTTAAAGTAGGTATAGTAAGTAGGGACCTAACCTACATTATATTATGTTACTGATAATAAGCACAGAAAATTAAAGACCAATTTTCAATTTATTTAAAAAATAATAATAACAATAATAAAAGCACTAATTCACCTTAATTACTGATGTTTAACTTGTTTTAAAAATAACAAACAATAGTGCTTGATGGAAGACTCACTATTTTTGATACTCATTAACTTTAATAGGTATTCTCACAAAAGAGTTCCCCTGGACTTTAGTTGTCCTTCTAGGGCTTTACATAATTTACAACACACAAACCTTTTTGACACAATTTCATAAAGAATCTTAAGACTTTGAGCCTTTTGTGACACAATTTTATAAAGAATGTTCAAACTTTAAACACACAAAGAGGTAACTAAATTAATTGTCTGTCTCTAAGTATACTATACTAATTAAGGAACACAACAAAAAACAACTATAAAATAAAGCAATATCCTGTTGCATGTACAAGTTTTTTTATACTCGTATATAGTGACGTAGATAGGAAAAGGATATCCTTCTTATATTCGTATGTAGCTATTATAGAGTAGCCAGACAAACTTTGATTTTAAATAGACATCACAATCATGATATGAAATGAATCGAATGTAACATACCTACACCCTACACAAGGACACTATACACTCCACAAAAGTGTGTAACCAACGCAACGTTAATTAGATTCCCGATATACACGCAAAGATAAAGCCGGAAATTAGCAGAGGATTCACTTAAAACCACAGGAGATGAAGCTCGTTCTCGTTCTCGTTAACAAAAAAATAACTCACTTGTTGCAAAAATTTTATAGACGAAACGACACAAAACAAAAAATTAACAGACGGGAGTAGAAGTGTCTCTACTCTACGAACAGCCATCTGAATCTGATGCATAGACTTTCGAGTTTCGAGCAAATAGCAACCATAGCATAGAATAGCGTAGCGTAGCGACAGACCCAGATCCAGACGCAGGCCACAGAAGGCACAAGACACAGCATTGCTTTTTAGCTCTGGCCATCATTCATCAGTAAAAGCACTTTCATTCTTGGAAATTTAAACGAGAGACAAAAGGGTGCCAACAAAGTCGCCAGTGTCATCAGGATCTATAAAAAGAAGCTTTCACTCCTTGTCAATAATGCACTACGCATGTTCTAGTTCGTCCTGAATCCTGAATCCTGGTGATGGTAGTTAGGAAAACGTGAGTGCATTTTGAATCCTCACAACGAGACGCACGTAGAGACACATATGTACCTATTCGATAAGGTGAGAGAGGCTACAGACTATTGTTTAATTGTCGGAATTTATAGCTTATAATTCAAATTCCGACAAAGGACTTTTGAGAGCTTAAATTTTGTTTTCAACAATTCAAATTAACCTGTTGAAGGGTTTCAAAGTAGTTTTAAATTATTTTAGTTTTAGATAAAATCTTGAATATATTGTAGATATTTTCGGGGGTTCTTACCCTCCAAGTATAACATCTTATCTCGAAGTCAGTTTCAAAGAATTTATCTTAAAAAAGGTTTTAAAAGTCAGTTTTTAATGAAAAAGTATTTTAATTAGGGTTATTGCATTTTCGAGTTCAAACTCACTCCTATCGAAAGAAAGACTTAGGAAGCCCATTAGGAATGTGCAGTTTTAGGTTTTAAGACTATATAAACGATCTCGCTACAGCATTTCGAGAAAAAAGCGGAAAATGAAAATACTTTATAGCATTACTCGCCAGTAAAATTTTGCTTTGAATAAAACCCTTATCAATAGATATTTGTAGGTCATGGGAATGAACTTGTGATTTTAATTTATGCCTAAAAATTTAAAGATATACATAACACGATTCACGAGAACTCTATATCATGGTTTTAAGCATTGCGCTTTATTTTTACTTTTTAATGTTATTATAATTTGTTATCAATGGGTAAAGGTAACGTTTTAACCTTGATCAATGTGTAGGCGTAGCAATAGAATCAAAACAAAATCGAAAACAAAGTATTTTAATTAATGAACTTTTGTAAACTCTAAGATATTGGACGAAACAATCAATATTCAGAGTTAAAGTAACGAAGCAATTGGCACTTGAAATATGGTTTTTCGATTCGATTAGAATCAGAAAGAATCGGGTTTTCCAATAAGAGAGCTACAAAAGTTTTTTTAATAAAACAAAAACTGTTTTGAATGTCAATGAAATTCTTTATTCCTGTGAAAGTACGTTCGATGCCATTATGTATGGAACTCGATTTCTTTTGCATGGCCACCAGGGGCACGCTTTCAGGAGTCCAGACGTTGAACTCAATTTTCGACGGTTTTCAAGGATACATCGGCCGATACTGCTGCAATTTCACGTTCGATATTCGTTACGAAGTCGCTGCCTTATTAGCATAGACCATAGCCTTGACGTAACCACACAGGAAATAGTCTAAGACCTCTTTCACACTAGACGGTTTCATCCGTACGATTTTTTTCCGTACGGACTTTGTTTTCACACATAACGTATTTTCCCCGTGAATCGTCTACGTTTGGTTATATTTAAGATATTTTTCTTTAGTACAAGTGACCACAAAAACGGACGGAAGACGAATAAAAATCGTCTGTTGTGAATGCGTTCGCGTAGTCACGTACGACTCTGATAAGACGTCGACGGCACGGTCGTTGAGACGGCTGTTTTAAATCATCCGTACGGAAAAAACCCGTCTCCGTCCAGTGTGAAAGCTTTAGTTAATTTTATTAGTTTATTATCAATGGCTCACGGATAAAAACCGTACGGACGAAACCGGCTCGTGTGAAAGAGGCCTGAAAGCTTTAGTTAATTTTATTAGTTTACTATCAATGGCTCACGGATAAAAACCGTACGGATTTTAACCGTACGGACGAAACCGTCTAGTGTGAAAGAGGCCTAACGGCGTCAAATCACACGGCCGACGCGGCCAAACGACTTGACCATTTCGTGAAATAACACGTTCTCTAAACTTGATTTCCAATAAATTGATTGTGACATTCGCTGTGTGGCTTGTGACGCCGCCGCCGTCCTGTTGAAACCACATGTCCTCCAAGTCCATATCATCCAATTGGGGCCAAAAATATTCGGTTATCATTGAACGGTAGCCATCCCCATTCACAGTAACATGCCGGTCTTGATCATCACGGAAGAAGTACGGCCCAATGACGCCGCCGCCAACGTTGTACTGTGCCTGTGGATTCAAATTTTTCCACTAGACGCTCAATTGTTGATCTACTAGGACTATTATGACGACCATAAATTGGACGTAGCGCTCTTAACGTTGAGGCCACTGACTCCGAATTTTGGTAGTAAATTATAATAATTTCGACTCGTTGTTGGCTCGTATATCTTTCCATCATGAAATGGCAAACCTTAACGCACATTTCTGAAACTCTATTAAGGGCCTCATCTACATATGTTTCTATCGAATAATTTCGAATCACTAGTACGGTCGATATAGCTTAATGTTTGAAGATTATACCATGCAAATGTTGGCCGTGGCTATATCTCAAATGTTCCATCCACTTTGTCCGATATCTCACCAATAAATGCTTCCAGTGCGTCAATCGAAGCGGACCCCTTTCAAAAAATAGTCTAGAAGCGTTAAATCGCACGATGCTGGCGGCCACTTTGCTGCCCCCCCCCCCCCCAATTTGAAATAAATTTAAAAAAAAGGGGAACACAATATGAAGATTTTGTTAAACTTTTTTCATTACATCAAGCATCTTTCACCAGAAAAAAACGCCTATTACGGGGTTTTCCAATGCAGAGTTTTCTTGAAATACTGTCACTGTTGTAAGTTGTCATTTAAGACATTTGACAAGTAAAAACCATGTCATTACTAAAAATGGGCACATCGCGTCGTCTGACATAAGGGACTTGAAAGTAAGGCAAGTTTCTAGTATCTGATTGGCCAGCTGCCAAAAAATTGCCTTCCTTAAGGCAATAAAGTCGCCTAGAAATTTTACTGTAGAGAAAAATTTCCCTGAACTTTACTGAACTTTATTACTTTATGATTTAATGTTTAATGTTTTGTGTAAATGGGTTCCTTGTCAAATTGGAAAAAAAAAAAGAGGCTGGGATGCGACCCACACTGATAACTTCCCATCCCGTCAGTCGATTTGTCTTGCTTAAAAGTCTGTCTATATGTATTAACTTTTACCAAATTTGCGTACTATTTTTGTAGATTTCATTTTTTTATGAAAAAACGGACTGCTTGATTTTTATAAAAAATTACTGAAGTAAGTTTGAAGCCAATATTTGTAATTTTTGAAAAGCTATTTGAGTCGAAAGTAAATTTTTACCAAGTTTTAGTATTGTTTTTTTAGGTTTTTATTTTTTGTAAAAAAAAACTGTCAATTCGATTTTTCTCAAAATTTTATCGAATATCGAAAACAATACTTCTTGTAAGTTAAAATTAATTAAAAGCCACTATCTCAAATTTTTGAAAAGATATTTGAGTCGAAAATCAATTTTTACCAACTTTTGTTAAATTTTTTTTTAGGTTTTTAATTTTTTGTACAAAAACTGTCAATTCGATTTTTTTCAAAATTTTACTAAATGTTGGCAACAATATTTTTTGGAAGATAAAAGTAGTTTAAAGCCAATATCTCAAAGTTTTGAAAAGATATTTGAGTCGAAAATCAATTCTTACCACCTTTTATAAATTTTTGTTTTGGTTTTTATTTTTTGTAAAAAAAACTGTCAATTCGATTTTTCTCAAAATTGTTCCTAATGTTGAAAACAATATTTTTTATAAGTTAAAATTAGTTAGAAGCCATTATCTTAAATTTTTGAAACGATATTTGAGTCGAAAATCAATTTTTATCAACTTTTGTTAATTTTTTTTTCGGTTTTTAATTTTTTGTAAAAAAACTGTCAATTCGATTTTTTTCAAAATTTTACTGAATGTTAAAAACAATATTTTTTGAAAGATAAAAGTAGTTTAAAGCCAATATCTCAAAGTTTTGAAAAGATATTTGAGTCGAAAATCTATTTTTACCAACTCTGATTAATTTTTTTTTTAGGTTTTTATTTTTTGTCAAAAAACTGTCAATTCGATTTTTCTCAAAATTTTATTAGATGTCAAAAACATTATTCTTCGTTGCAGAAAATTGTTTTGGAGATAAAATCATATTTTAGTCGTAAAATTTTCGAGGTGACAAATTTTTTTTTCAGTTTTTTTGATTTATAAAAAAAACCGTTAATTGCAATTTTTTCCAAAAATATAATTGTTTTGTATCACATTACAATATATAATATAAAATTTAATTCAAGTCTCTAGCGTCATTGGTTCAGGAGATATTTAGGTTTAACCAAAATGTTCACCTTTTTTTTAAACTGCTATGGTAAAAAAACCACCCACGCAATTTTCTTGAGAGCCCTTTCTGCATCTTTCTGCCTTATTATCTGTATAACAAAATTTATTTGAAGTCGATATCTCTTCTGGTTCTTGAGCTATGGACGACGAAAAAAACATCGCGGACGTACGGACGTACGGACATACGGACGTACGGACGTACGAACGTACGTACACACGCACGCACAGACATCTTTCTAAAAATCTTTTATTTCGACTCTAGGGACCTTGAAACGTCGAGAAATGTCAAAATTTTCAATTTGACAAATCGGACCCATTACAATAACTTCCTATGGGAAGTTAATAAGTAATATTTCCTTACAATACAAAATACAAGTCGTGATGGACTTGTAGGTTGCCTAAGAAGGGTTTTTTAGACAAAAATGGTTTTTGGCACGATCAACTGAAGTTAGAAGTTAGTAAGTAAAGTTTCGAGTTTGAAATGTATGACACTTGAAAAACTAACTAATTTACGTTCAAAGAATGCAGTTGACTGTACACGATTGCCAGATCTGCAAATATTGCTAGATATGTCACTGAAAAATTTGTCTCGAATGGCTGACAATCGTGTACACACCAAATTAATTTGCAGAAAAATTTGTTCATCAATCATTTTGAAGACAGACGAATTTGCAGATGTGGCAATCGTGTGTACACAAAATTCATTGGGAGATCACCAAATTTTTTTCATTTTCTGACGTTTCTGCAAACGTCTGACAATGAATAAATTTGCAGATGCCGTTTGAGGAATATTTGCAAATTTATTCATTGGCAGACAAATTTGGCGAAAACTACAAGGTAAATTTGTTGTGTGTACACGGTTGGAAGAAAATCTACAAATGTTTGCAAATCTATTGTTAGCTATTTGGCCAAATTAGTTTGTCGACATTGTCAGACAAATATTTGGCAACAGATTTGCAGATGTTTGTACATATCTGCAAACCGTGTACACACAAATTAAATTTTCAGCTCATTTTCACACATTGTCAGACGTTTGCAGATCTGACAATGATTGTCAGACCTGGCAATCGTGTACACTAAGCTTTAGAACTGAAGGCTTTTAAAGTTACTCTAACTTGCTACGCAGGCAACGAAATGGTTTGTTGAAGTAGATTTTACCGGAAAAAATATATAGAAATGAGATGACATATGAAAAAAGTCCTGGAAAATTGAGCTGTCATTGCATTGAATTTTTATTCGAGGGAAATTTATTTCCAGGGAGATTTACGATTAAGGAAACAAATTTTGTGGGAAAGGATATCCCAGGGAAACACAATATCCCCGACCACAAAATATATTCGATTAGAGGGAAATCGGAAAGATTCCGCTCCGCATTTACCCTGACAGGGTCAAATATCAATATGCAAAGTATAAAAGTATACACGATTAGAAGATCTTCCAATATTGGCCGAACTGTCAAAAGTCTTTCAATTGCATCCAATTAGGTGACAATTGCCACTTTTCTATCGATGAAAAATTATCCGTTTATGCGATTGGTTGATTTTATCGAAATATTAATCAAATTTTTTGGTACAACAACATTTAAAAAAAAAAACTAAATAACACAATAACGACTATCTTGTAAAATTTGTTCATGAGTCCAATTCTTTTCAACTTTTTTTATTATTTTGCCAGATGGTCGATGACTTCTTATTTCTTTCCATTTTCTTAACTAAACCATAATCACGCTTTAAGTCGTGCCGACTTTGACATATTGGATATAAACAATTGACTCTTATGAGGCAATTTGAAATGGTACCTCAAGCTTATGGCGGACGTAATTAAACTGTCGGGAAGCTTAATCGTCGGAATATCTGAACTACGACTCTACAAACTAAAAATCTGCACGTGAGCCCAATTTAATAATTGTGCTAAAAGAAAGAGATGAATAGATTATCCATCAGATATCTTCCCCATCTTTTTCCTTGGCGGAAAAAAATGAATATTCTTTCTGGTTGGTTGACGTCTTTTGTGTCATTGGCGTGCTCCGTAAATTTGAGTCAAACTTTGAATATTGTATTAATAATTGCCTAACACACCAGACCGGTAGCAGCTAATGAATTTGAATTCGAAACAATAGACGAGACGCGGGATTATAACTGTAAATATTTTATTATGCTTCTGACAGCTGCTACACTAATACACTTACAAAAAGATATTGCTATACGTTTTTTCTTTCCACTGGAACCAAAAAATATTGATTTTTAGTAGCGACGGGCCGTCTATTTCATGTGGTTCAATGGAAATCGACATAACATAAAAATTGTTAATTTGTTTTTACTGTGGGGCAACTAAGTTTTCAATAACATTGTGCTTGGTTTAGGTCGTCGATATCATAAGCTCGAGCTTAACGCCCGAATACGTCTTCTTTCTATTTTGCCGTGTTTTGACAGCTGGCAACTGTATTGTCAATTGTCATTGCAATTTAGTTTTTTTATTTGACAATCTGTGTTTAGCAGCAATGTCTTCATTTCCGTTCTTTAATTTATGTGTAGACCAATAAAAGAAATACATAAATAAATCAAACTTTCTTCTCAACGCTCGAAATTTAAAGGTACATTACGCTTTGCTAATTCTTTAGTCACGTTTCATCACACATGCAATCGTCAAATATCTAAGTCAGTAAGAAGCATGTCAAAAGCCCGAACGACTTAACGCGTGATTGTGGTTAAGCTATCATAGTTTTTAAACTCTTTCGAATTCCTGTTAACTTTTGTTATTGTTTTCCTGCCCAAAAACTCTATGCCAATTAAAACCTACAATCGTCCAATTATTTGAAAATACAAAAAATGTACACGAGATCAAACGATTGCAGAAAGTCGGCCAATTTTTGTTATAGAAAATTTATAAAAAATTATTTTAATAGAAAATTCACCGACAATTGACTGCCAATTTTGTTTCTGTCACTTTTGACAGATAAAATCGTGTGTTTACTGGTTCATAGAAAATTGCTTAAAATTGTTTGCAAAAAATATACCTACAAATCGCTGACCATACAAGACCGATCACGTCCATTTGGACACTGTCGAAATTTGCCTGACATACACGACCGAACCAGAGCCAATTTGACTTTATTCATATTAAGTTATGTAAAAATACAGGTATATCTAAATACTGAACAAAATAAAAATGGTTTTCATATAATAATTTGAAAATTGCCACCTACTTGTATTAAAAATACTAAAATAAGAACATTTTAGTGAGAAAAATATGACCAAAAATGGAAACTTTAATGGCAACTAGAACTAGAGAAAATTATAAGAGGGAAATAGACATTAAAAAACTGTTTCCTTGAATTATTGTATGAGATAGACTTAAATAGTTAGATAGTGCCCGATTACACGAGATGTTTTTTCGGTTGTTTCCTCTTTCGTCTTTTTGACAGATCGGGTGAGGGGTGTAGAAACGTAGGGGGAAAGAAGTCGTGAAAAGAGTCCTGAAAATGTATGGACTTTTTTTTGGTTGAACTTTGACGTTTATGCTTTGACAACCAATAAAAAAAAACAAAATGCATAATTTACAGCTATAAGTTCAGTTTTCCAGAGTACGGTGTAGCAAAGGCAAATATAAACGTGAAATAATGTAAATTTAATTATTTATTTAAACGATTTAAGAAATGTGGACAAAAACTCAAA
Organism: Eupeodes luniger; assembly: GCA_951509635.1. Taxonomy (NCBI): domain Eukaryota; kingdom Metazoa; phylum Arthropoda; class Insecta; order Diptera; family Syrphidae; genus Eupeodes; species Eupeodes luniger. The sequence goes on from OX608074.1 coordinate 126,179,030, forward strand.
CGGAAGTATTATTAACGCTGTTTCAAAGTTGGCCCAATTTGTATAACAAGCTGAACAAAAATTATAAAAATAGAAATGAAAGAATTGAGGCACTTAAAATTATTCGAAAAGAGCTTTTAAAAATCAAACCGGGTGTTACAATTTCGGATATAAAAAGTAAAATAAAAACAATTCGGTCACAAACGTCAAAAAGAGGAATAACGAAAGGAACGAAAAAAGGAAAGGTGTAATCACGAGCAAAAACACTCTAGTAAAGATATAAATCCTCGGTAGCCATATTGGTTTGCCTACAAGCTAAACCGGAAACGGACCTCATAAAGTATGTCTTAGTGTGCGTGTAATTTCTCCTCTAATTCACTACCGGAACTCAGGAATTGTGTCTATGTATGCGTGAAAACACGTCAATTTTTCTCGTTGAATTCGTCCACATTACAAATACAACAATGTAAACAAATGGGTTTTGGAGGGTGATACGTACGAAAGATTTATATCTTCATATAGAGTGTTTTTGATCACGAGGGTAGGTACCTGTTAAAAAGACGAAAGACGAAAACGAACGAAAAAACATCCCGTGTAATCAGGGTCTTAGTTGTTAGACGGCAAGTGAAAATTGTGTAATCAGACAGAACTACTTGCCTCGTTGATTCCCCACACACGACAGAGCCGAACCTTGGCTCTTTGGCTCGGGCTCGATGATTTTGGACTTGCTGAAAATCCAAATGGACCGAAAGATCTAAACTGAGTCACCTCAGTTTCCCCACACACACTCGATTTTGGATCGGCTCGGGTACATTTGGATCTTTGGCTCTATCGTGTATTGCTATAGTAATATTTTATAAGAGGTAACAAAACAACTGATCTAATTTTTGGAAGTAATGATATTTTCAACGTTATGCTTATGGGTCTTTAAATTTCTCATGGACCAATGAATTTAAGTATGAATTTTATTCATTTTTACTGTGATATATGTGGAAGGTAGAAATTACTTTTTTGTACACTTTTATAGCTTTTGTCTTATTTTCGTGGTTGTCCACATTACATTTTGTCATTTTGTATCGCGGTGTGATCCAGACCTAAAAACATTTTTTTCGTAGTCAAGTCAAAATGTTGGTCATGACTGTACAACAGCCTGACAGTTCTCCTGTAAACAAAGAAAACAGCTGTTTTTGTAGATTTAGTTTTAATAATTTTGTATTTTATAATTTGTTATAAATTTATAAACTAAAACACAGTCAACTTCTGATACCAATGGTAAAAGTCGACGTTGAGTACTGGTAAGAAATACTTAAATATGTGTGTTTCATATATAAATTTTCTTTCCTAAAAGTGGTCGTTGCAACTACGAATGGCATTGCAAAATGCTATCAGTGTTCCTCGAACAAAAACACCCTGGCACCGAGGTAACTTGTCACACAGGCCGACAAGGATCATTTGAAGTGAAAATCGGCGATAGCTTGGTACATTCAAAATTACAAACGATGGCTTTTCCCGATCATGATAGTGTCCTGGAAAATGTCGAGAAAGCTGAAAAAGGTTTACCTCTAGACAAGGTCAAAGAACAACCAATAGAGAATTGTTCAATTATGTAAATAAACGGAAATCTCATTTTTATTATTAATTTTATTAAACCATTGTTAAGTTTGTTTCAATTTGATTTGAATATCATCTCGACATGATATAAATACATTTTCCTTGAAATCAATCAAGGACACATAAATCCCAAATTGAATTTTACCCTTAAACTCTTTGGCTATTGTCCGAAGGGGTTCAATGGTCTTCTGACCGGAATGCTGATCAATACAAACCATTTGGCAGCGTTTACAAAATCCATCGACTCTGAATCGAACCCTCCCGATTGTGATTTCCTCGAAGTGGTTTTCCTCCAATGGGGATTTTGTTTCGATTATCAAGTTTGCCCGAAACCTATCCACTGTAGTGTCAAGATCTTCTTGTTCGGACTCTACCTTTGAAGCCAACCATTGGACGGAAGTTTTATTGAGCAGCAAAAATTGTCCCTGATTAACAAGATTGAGTTCTTTGGCTTCGCCGTTTTTGGTCTTTCTTCCTGCATTCTGACGCACCATCCTCATGCCAGGACACTCCAGACAGTTACTTATCCATTTTGCTGCCTCATCTCCACAATCCATGCCTTCCACCATGTCATCACAAACCTTACTCTGGCAGACAGACGTTTGAACCGACTTTCCTATACTTTCGGTACTATGGTCGAGGGGCACGCTAATGGATGCCATGCCTGGAAATGTGAGTTCCAAAACCCCAGATTCAGTATCGATGCTTGGCCTTATTAAACACATTCTGACGTGCGTCTTTTGGGTAACTGCCATGCCATTGCCATCCACAATCATCCAATTCCGATCGTATAGAAATCCTCGTTCAGTTATCTCCCAACTCCCATGGATTTCAAAGGACCCACAGCTCTTCACTGGATATATGCAAATCTTGGTCAAAGTTGTCTTCTTCAAACGTCGGGGAATATGTTCGAGGGCCCTGGGCAGTGATTTAGAATTCTCCATCAACCTCAACCGCTCGCTGCCGGTTTTCAAATAACAATCTGCAATTATCCGTAAAGCTTTGTCCACATCATCCTTGCGCGTCATATAGCCAAATGACATTCGGACAGCACCTGTGGGAATTCCATCGATCAGGTCATTGTAATCACTGCATATATGGCCCGCTTTGAATTGCTTCCTAATGACGTCATTGGATAGTTTCAAATGATTCTGACAAGCACCAGGATTACAGAAGCATCCTGTTCTCAGTTGGACATTAAAAATTGCTGCTATGCACGCTACTTCCGCAAATCCCACATAAGTGCCATCATCATGGAGAATATTAAAGGTTATTATGCCTCCCTGCTCCTGGACACTGTTGTAGTCGGTGTGGTTATAGAATTCAATAAGTTTCTGGCCGTTGGGATGCTTCAATTGACGCAGAACATCATAGCAATATTTTGCTAAGTTAAAGACATGATTTGAAATTCTTTGAATTGGTTTGAGCACACCTCGTTGGGCAATCAATCGTTCGTGGGTACGAAAACCTTCGAGGACTTTTGCTATCCCGAGAAATGAAAGAGTTCCATCTTCGAAATGATCAGTGAAGCCATTGCGTTTTACATGGAAATCTTCTAGTGTCATTGAGATCTGTACAGTTCCGCCGCCGTAGTAGGACTTCTTTAGCAGCTTTTCACCTCGTTTGCTGACTATCAGGGCTCCAACACCTGTTGGATAGCTGATGAACAAAATAAGACGTTAATCCAAGATAAAGAGAACGAACAAACAACAGAAAGAAGACATAACAACAGTCCACGGTAGGTTTCAGATTTTCCCACATTCTTCTACTTACCGCTCCTATTGATGCTTGATTTCGGTAAAGGACGGGAACCTATGCTTTATCAGTGACTAGGCCGGTGGCCTCAAATGGTTTACTCACCCAAAAATCTTGTAGAAAGATACACACACAAAATCGGCAGGATACTGGGTCAAATCAAGAAAATTCGTCGCCACAAAGGATGCTGCATCTAGACAGACATAGAAATTACTGTTGTCGGGACCAGAGGAGCTCCCACGAACTCGTGTCCCCTGTGATTGCAAGCCATTCTTCTGTATGGCTGGAATAAGGCTTAATGGCAGTTTGTATCCACTGAAGTTGCACTGAGCTGAGAATACCACCAGCGAGTTGCTTGTCGCTTCTGCCAATTTCCTATTATCATTTCCTTTCAAGTTGTCCAACAGATCATCTTTTGTGAGGGCAACTAAGTCGTTGGTTCTAACGACTTCTCGCATCCCCAAAACTGATGTGTGATTTTCCTGGCAATAATAAAACCTCCCACCTTCGCCGAAATTAAAACATTCTCCGGCCAACTTCAAAGCTGCCGTAGCATTGGCCGTGAAGACCACAGAATAATTATTGGCATCTGTGTTGAAATGATTGAGAATTCTAGAAATAATACTCTTAGAGCAACCATAGACATGAAGTAATTATTTGCAAGTAGACTACCTGAACCGAACTTGGTCAACAAGATCACCAGTCACTTTGCAGGTGTGTGGATTGCAAAACAAATTCTCTTTCAAAACTTTCTCAGCGCATTCAATTTGTTTTTCTGAATACAGAGTTGTGCCGGCATGATCGAGGTAAGTGTTTTCTAAAATAGATAATAGATTAGAACATGAAGATAATCAGTGTGGTTCTTATCAATAAGCGCTTTTATCAAAAACAACATAATTCCGGAAATAGATTGTTTCGCAGTTTTGTTGATGTCATAAATTTACCCTACCCCCAAGGCGTTTGAATTCCTGCGAAATAGTTTGAAGTTCTTCTGGAGTGAATTCTTCAATGAATTGGGACATCTTTGGCTAGTATTTTTTTTTTAATAATTAATGGAATGTGACAATTGCTAAGATAATTGTTATTTGAAAATTTGTTGTGAAATTCTTAAAAAACTTTTAACTTCCAGAACCAACAGTAACAGCAGAACAACAACCTCTTCTGAAAATTGAACTGTATTTGTTTTTATTTTTATATTTGATTACACAATTTTAGCCCGTACTGTACTCGATTTAAAATGAAAGCATTCAGAATGCATTCATAAATTTATGTATAGGGTGACACATTGAAACCAAAGAAAAAAATGTTGGACGTATGCACTACTGCGCCAAATCGTATCAAATATTCAAAAATCTATGAAAACCTTTAAATTGAGAAATAAATAACAAAGTTGAAGCTAAATAAAACTAAAAGGTTCTAAGTTTTAATTTGAATAGCCCGTTATTTGTACAGCTGTCAGTTTTAATTCTATCATCTTTTGACATTTGATAATTATAAAATACGATACTATTAAAAATGAAAAAATACTAGCTTCGACACGCGCACTGAAACTGTTTAAAGTAGCCCGTAACGTTGATGAAAACCTAGGTTTGGTAGCTTAAGCTCGTCGATCACCTGTTAATTCATATCTTCGTTGATCTACAGCGAATATGCTTAGGGACTATGTTAATAAACATCAGGGCTTGGAAAATCAAAGAAGGATCGTTGAAAAGTCTGTCCATCCTCAACGTATCAGTGTTTGATGAAAATTTCTTATTCAAAAGTAAAGCTGGTTCAACCGCTTTTTTTTGGTTTCACGATGCACGTTTCCAGCACAACTTTATGCAATTTGCTTCACAAGCAGCGAAACAATCGTAATTTTGAGAGAAGGGCTTCTCGGATAAGTGCACACAGTGGAATACAGAGATCAGGTGACTTTTCGACTTGTGACACCTTAAGATTTTTTCTTTGAGGCCTTATGAAATATATGTAGTCTTTGCCTTTAAGACTTTCAAGACGGAATTTTTGGAATTTTTGTGGCTGATGTTTATTTACATTTTTATTGAAACACATTTAGTTAACAATGTAATTAACAGCCATTGAATTCTTTCGAAAAAATAAAATGCTTGTTTTTTAGATATCACAATCAAACCTCTTATTGGATAACCTTGTCTATAGAAACGTAGAAACTATATTTCAGAGCACAAAACACATTTGTACAAAACAATCCATACGTTGTTAAAAAGTTGTCCAGCTAATTTGAAAAAACGATCAACTGAATGACTTTGTATGCATTATTTGTTTTTTTTTAGAGATTAATGCTGGACATACAATACAGAGCCAAAGTCCCAAATGGACCCAAGCAGATCCAAAATCGACAGTTTGTTAGGAAACTGAGGTGGCTTGGCTCAAACGATCCATTTGAATTTTCAGAAAGTCACGAGCCTGAGGCAAGGCTCGGCTCGGTCGTGTGTGGGGAATCAACGAGCAGTTCTGTCAGTTTACACAATTTTATCTCGACATCTAACAATTATCTTACTATCTTTTTTTAAAATAGCTGAATTGGGATTTGCGTTAATAAAGTAAAAGAGATCTGTCAGAAAAATCTGTCAAAATTTAATTTTATGTCACGAAATTTGATGCAGAAAGTGAAATAATAAAAGTGATAAACTCAAAAAGTATTTCTTACTTTAGAAAGTGACTTCAGCAAATAAAAAATAGGAACCCAATAACAAAAATATATAATGATGGATTTACATATGTATATCTGCACTTTGAAGTCTGCATCAGTGTTGTCAATGTTGCGAGTGTAACAAAAGCTTTACATTTATTGTTTGTTTTTAAATTTTGTTGCTACGTTACATTTTTTAAATTTTGTTACACCTTTTACAAGAATTTCATTTAAATTTTCTTGTAGTTAGTTGTTAGGTTCACATAACTAATTGCAATATTTTTCTTACATTAGTGATACACTCTTCCGAATTTTAAATGCATTTTTGTACACAAAGAATTGAAAGTACGTTTTAACTCTCCTTTTAAGACTACCCACAAAAACTGTTTACCTAATTATAGTCACGTTCTTTCATTTAAATCAATGTTTTTTAATTGTCCGAACATATTTTTCAATTTTTCTACAGTTTCTTAGCTTTTGTTGAGTTTTTTTTTATTCATTTCAATACACTTTCGTTAAGTCTTGCAGCAACACTGTACTGTCAAAAAATTATAGTATTTTATGGGAAGTAAAAAGAGCTACCACTGGTGTATTCTCTTCCATTTTCAGGTTTTAACATATACACCTGCCTACCACTACTTTTCTGCATTATGCAGATGCAGATATTTGCCAATCCACTTTAAATTCACATTTAGTAAAACTAAACATAACTATTTTTATATTTCCACAATTATTTCTTAGTTGCATTTATGTAAAGGTCTTTAGGAAAATAATACTTTTCTGCAAAGCGGAAATTTATCTATTTGCAAAAATAATTTTTGTCAAATGTTTATACAAATTGTTGTCGCTATATGGTCATTAAAAAAGAAGTTCATCTTGGTATATCAACTTTTTAAATTATTAAATACTTGTACAATGTTGAATATGAAAAAGTTTTTCAATATTTACAACACAATTTTCATAATCGAATTAAAAACAAAGTACCATTCACAAAATTGACAGATGACAGTTATATTTGCATTGTTGATAAGATATTAAAAATAAATAAAATTAGAAGAAAACTCAAACCGTAATTTTGGTAGATTTAAATGAAAACAAATTGATTTATTTTACCAACAGACAACACCATAATAAACACAAATGAAGTATGTCATATTTGCAGTTTTATTAAGTACTGTATACTATTAACAGTTGTGTTTCTTCATTGCTACGTAACCAGCGCAGCATTCAAATCTGAATAAAACGATTTAACTCACTATAAGTCAATTTGAATTTATATTTCAAAGTTGGCTAAGGTGATATAAAATGGCAAATTCTGTTGTCAAAACTCAGATGCTAATGTCAAACAAGAAATGATTTATATTTCGTTAAATTAAATTCAAATTATATTTTGACTATGAGTGTACCCCAGCTCTGGTACAGTTTGAAGGAAAAGCATTTCATGCGCGATCATAAACAAAATACAAAAGCCGAACTGTCAAAATAATGTGTGTCCTTCTCTTGTTTTCTAAACGTATAAAATATTTCTGAATTAATTTACGTTTTTTTGCAAAATAAAATATTACTTAATTCAAAATGGAATCATCCACTGATAATACAGAAAATTCCAAAATTAAAGAAGCCACAACATCCACTGTCCCAGAGTCTAAAGAAAAAGATAACTCCCCTCGTAAAGGCGGCCATCGAAAGCGTAAACGAAAATTTCTCAATGCAATTCGTGAACAAATGGAATTCTATTTTGGCGATGCAAATCTATCCAAAGATAGATTTTTGATGCAACTAATCAGCCAAGATCCTTGTAAGTAATCATAAGCAAATAATCATTCATGTACATCAAGTTCAAGTCCATTTTTATCGTTGTCTATTTAGTTGTTCCACTTGAAGTGTTTTTGTCTTTCAACAAATTGAAAAACCTCACAACTTCGACAGTTGACATCGTCAAATCTCTGTCCAATTCGAAGCTCCTTGAACTGGATTCGGAGCAACAGAAAGTTCGAAGAAAGACTGCACTGCCCGTTGATCGGGATGTCGACCACAAGACTTTGTATGTTGAGTCCCTACCGCCAACTGCTGACCACGACTGGGTGAAAAATATGTTCTCTCGGTTTGGAGCGGTGGCATATGTATCCCTGCCAAGATACAGCAAATCCAAGAAGATCAAAGAATTCGGATTTATTGAATTCGAGGAGGAATCAAGTGTGGAAAAGGCAATTAAAGCATTCCAACAATTCAATGGTGTCCTCTGCATGGAGACTGCGGATCCCGCTGAACTTACAAGTGTCAAGTCTTTCATTCGCGAACAAAACCAAGAAAAGGATGAGCAAGTAGGAAAAAAAGCAAAAAAACGAAGAAATTCCAGTGAATCGGGCAGCCAATCCGAATCGAAACGTACAAAGCTGGAGTCATCTCAAGATGGGGCCACCTCAACTGCTGCCGAAACTGATGATCCCACAAAAAATAATGAGACGGAAGACGGTACAAAACGCCGCATACGAAAACACAAGAAAAAGAAAAGGAAGCAAAACCTCAACGAAGACGGTGACGAACCAAATCCCGACGCTGATTTTGTTGAGATACGTGTTTTACCCAAAAAGGATTGGAAACGTTTGCGAAATAAATACCTCAACATGCAGCGCGAAAAGACCGCCGAAATAAAGCGAATGGCATGGAAGAATTCCCAAAACGAAATGTACACAACAAAACCCGTCGAAAAGCCCACCAAGAAGCTCGAGAAAATGAACATGAACTTCTATGGGGCTGGTAACGAAAACGACGAGAATCAAGCGGCCAAATTCAACGATCGCTCCAATGATCCGCCAAAACTCAATCCAGCCGAAGAAAAGGCGCCCTTATTCTCCTATGAACCGGGATTGATAGTTGAGGTTGGCTTCCTGGCTCCTTGTGTGACACTGAAGGAATTCAAGGCAGACATGCGTCAATATGAGACGGTTAAGTATGTGGATATCAAGGAGGGAGCTATGTCAGCATTTCTACGCTTAGATTCTCCTCAATCGGCAGTCAATTTTGTAAAGCAGATATCATGTGCTGAATACAATTGTAAAGTTATAAGTGGTGATGCGGAAACGGAGTATTGGGAGAAGATCAAAGAAGATCGCGAAGCAAAGTTGAATAAGAAGGTGAAAAAGCCAAAGAAACGAGGCCGAGAAAAGATGCAGAAGGTTATAATGAAACATATACGTTTTGGCGACGATGATACTGATTGAATTACTAGGAAATTGAATTAAATTGATAAATGGAATACAATTATTGAATTAAGGATAAAATAAATAATAGATTTATTCGTAAAAAGAATTTATTTTGTATGGTTTTGAAATTCTAATTAGGGAGTTAAAATTTGCTCAAGGAAAAGGACTAGTCATCGGTTCCTGGCAGTCTTTTAAATTAAACATCAAAAAGCTCGGCATATAATTGGATTCAAATAAAATATAAAATTCTTCTGCTTGTCAATAAAAAAAAAAGTTGAAGAGGAACCGAAGGTAAGTAGAAGTTGCAGTCACTTGGTTTTCGCTTGAGAACTCTGTTAGCATTGAGTCTCGCCGCAGCCCCGGTTTGATACCATAACTCGATTGACTTTGGAGTGGCTAGGATTTAGTAAAGTCGATATAGAATTTGGGAATGCCTTTTATTTTAAAATATGAACTTTTAGATATTTGATTGGATACGGTTCTTAATCATATCTTCGCTCCTTCTGTCCCCCAAAAAGCATATCTTTGTCACTTGTTTCTTAAAAGTCCAAATTAATTGATTCCACCCAAATATGTTTCTTCATATCCTCGCAATAAAATCTTTATTACGGTAGATTTCAATGTACAAATTTTTTTCTTGGCTTCTAAATTTTGATCACACAACACCCGAAGTAGTGTTTGCTGAGAACTTTGCATTTTAATCAGCTGGTCAACGAGCTCAATCGAATTTCGGACGTTATTGGTCGAGCAGAAAACACTCTTGACATTTTTCGTACTTCTGACGTTGGTAAGTACACTTTCAGTGTCCTATCTCCTCTGCGCATATCTGCCCACTGTGTTTAATTAGCTTATTTCGCTTGCCAAGGTTCTTCAACCGTTGGGCAATACGAGAAACCTGACTGCGACCGCCTTAACAATTTTTGTAAGATCTTTAATAATTGGTCACTATGTTTCCTTGATAGTGATGTTGACTCCAGTGTAGGTATGATCAAAAGTTTAATTCTTTTGAGAGTGCGAACCTTTATCCTAAGTGCATCAGCCCCAAAGAGCTGTAAAGAGTTTATAAGAGTTAAAGAGGTAAGCCAAACCAACTAACGAAAATCGGAAAAAGTTCAAGCAAGCCGGGAAGAGGCCTGCAACCTCGACAAACCAAATTTATGAATAACCAAAAATTAAGCAAATTAAGGCATTAAAAATATTTGGTCATTTGTAGAAAATACATAAGGAATTCTTCCTCTTCCTCAGTTTCTAGACTCATTGTCAATGACACTCCATTTGTTAGCTCGATAGGGAAAGCTTATCTCTTTGATAGGCAGTTGTTCTCTAACAATTCAACGCTGCCAGAGAGTTTTATGATTCCTCCTGTACCTGTATGGGACCAATCTTTTTTCGAATCTGTGCAGTACCAAAAGTACTGCAAGATCTCAAAAAACATAAATCCGCGCCCGGATGACATCTCCGCTATTGGGCGGTGTGTATAAAAACGAGTACGACGAGTATTTACTTACAAGTAAAGTGTAACGAGTATTTAAACTCCAAGTAAACCGATGTGAATAAATTTTAAGAGTTTACTTGTGACCGTGTACTCGTCAACCCGAGGGTATACTAGCAAGTATTTACTCGCAAGACAACTGAATTCACAAAAAAGGCAAGTAAATACTTGTAGCGCCACACAGACTACGCATCATTTCCTGTTGTGACTTGTTCTGTTTTCGCCTAACCTTGTTCTGTTTTCACCTAAACTAACCATCTTTCGTGTACAAGTACGACTGCAAGTCTGGGGTCGGGTTGACTTGCGAATAGACGAATATTTACTTGCTACAGAAGTATTTACTTGCGTTTATTCACACCAAAATTGTCATTTTTCCGGGTTTTACTAGCCTCTCAAGTATTTACTCGAGAGTAAGAGTAAATACTTGTTTTATTCACTTCAATTTTGGCGTTTACTTGTTATTTTGATATGTTCAAGTATTTACTTGTCATACTCGTTTTTATTCACACCGCCCATTGTTCTTAGGCTGTTCTTCCCCCTTCACTCGTCCAATTGCACTCACGTCTCTTCTTTCTAAGGCAATAGGAACGCTGATTAACTATAAACTTAAGAATTATCTCGAAAAACGAACTGGTCTTATTGACCGGCTTTCTTTCGTAGCAATAGAGCCACTGGTAATCTCATGGTCTATCTCATCGAACAGTAGAACATATCTTTACATCGTTTTGGAGAAAGTAAGATTATTGCACTCGATATTTTAAAAGCATTTTTTTTTTTTTGAAAATGGATGCCTTCAATTTTAATGAATCCTTCCTAGTAATTCATGGGTTCAAATACGAAAAATACAACATAGATGCTGGTATGCCCCAGGACTCTGTTCTGTGTTCTACACTCTTTCTCATTTTTATTAATCAGCCCTATCATGAACTCCATCGTAATCGGAAATTGTTACGAATCCCGAAAAACTGTACCATGAAATCCGTAGTGGAAAATCTCATACAATTTTGCATTACGAACGGATTTCATGATACAATTTTTCGGGATTCGTAAAAATTTCCGATTACGATGGAATTCATGATAGGGATGAATGATTTCCTGTCTGAAACTTCTAATGCAATTGCCTTTTTCCCTGACGATAATACCCTTAGCCTTGCATATTTCTTTTATTATTCATAACCCCTTTTTTTGGATGGGGACCTTCAACGACAATGTATTATAAGCTCATTAAATTCTGACCTAGACAGCATTGTTAAATGGGAAATCAAAAGTCGATTATGATTTAATGCTTCGCAAACTAAATGCTGCTTACTGTCGTTAAAACACAACTTACCACCTTTGCCATTATCAATGTGGCACTTGCATCAAGGAGATTGAAAACATTGAAATGCTCGGTATATGAAACTCCAACCACCTCTTGCGGAAGGATTACATACGCTATGTCATTATAAACGCCGCAAGGTGTTTGAGATTCCGAAGGCAATGCAAGAAGTTTTTCTCAACCTCTGATCTGGCTGTTATCTATATAAGACTTATATACTCCCAAAGCTTGAGTATAACTCCCATCTCTGGGTTGATAAACTTACTTAAGCTTCTTGGACAGTATTGAACGGAGAGCATTCAAATTGATGAGTTATGTTATCGTCGTTGTATTATTAAGTCGCTTAAACACCGTCATAAAGTTTCTTGTATCACAATTGTTTAACGTTACTTTAACGGATTATGCTCTAGAGAAAAAGCCAGTTACATTTGTCCCCTAATTCAATCGTAATACTAGCACCTCCGTGCATGCTCATCAATATACCCTCGAGCCCAATTTTAGTCATACTGTCAAGTACAGAGATTCATTTTTAAGCCGAACTACGCGAATGTGTAATGCATAACCACAATCTGTCTTTTATAGTTATTGCAATTTTCCTTTTAAACTCTATCTCACTTTCTTAATGCTCACACTGTGTCTTGGCATATTAAGGGTATCAAAACCCCCTAAAGTGTGCGCTTATTATAAAAGAAGTTATCATATCTGCGCTGGAGTCTAGGTTAGAGGTTATTTAGACACCGTCTCCGTTAGATCGTTTCCTAGAAGCTCTTAGTTTAAAATTCAGCAGGGGCCTGATTATGAGGTCGCGGCGGATCGTTTTCAATTCGACCTTCCAGATTCGACTCGTGTCGTATTTCCTTATTAACGAATTCGCGGCGAAGCGAAAATAGTTCTTCCTATATTCCAGTGATTTGACACTTTGGTTTGACTTTTTCTTCCTATATTCCAGTAATTTGACAGCTTTCCAAACAAAATTTGTTTTGTTTTGATTGAATTTGTGAAATTTGCGGTGATTTATTCAACATTTTATTGTGAATTGTGGATAAATTATAAAAAAATTAAAATAAAGCTAACTCTCATTTTTATATAATTACAATCATGAAAGAATCCACGAAATCGAACAGTGAATAATAATAAACACTCTTTCGCCTGTGAATCCGCCAAAAAAAAGCTATCGGATTTCAACTCGCCAAAAAACATGACATTTCAAACTCGCCTTCGAATTCGTTAATTGGTCGAATTCAAAACGAAGAAGGCGAAAGCGAAAGCAATAATTGAAAAATGGCAAACTCGCTAGAAAAACGATTTGCCGCGAATCCATAATACAGGCCCCGTGTTGTTTGGTAGATAAATGAAAATGCTTTTTCAAATTTAAGTACGAAATTTTCCTTCTTTTCGTTCTATGGTTTAAAAATACAATTAAATACATAAATATTTTGTATAACAATAATTTGTATTTATTTCATTTCTGTAATATTCGCATTTTTATACACATTATCAAGTTTGTGCTGAGTTTTGTAAACGAAGTAAGGCCATTGAAGCCGCTCTATGAATTTTCGGTTCAATTTGATCTTCAATGAAAGAAAATGAGGAATAATTAATGATGTACTTTACTTGGTTCTCGTGTAGAAATTAACTTACAGATTTTATGTGACCCTTTGATTGGAAAGACCACAGGAAGAACTTGTGCATCTGTACAAATAAAAACGTAGGGACTGTCAGACTCTCCTTTTGGATATTTTTTCCTATATTCCTCTTGGGTAAGGACATCTTCGATATGAACACAGCCAACAAGACAACCCGTTTGGTATTGTGATGGGAATTTAATTGAGTCATCTACCAGGACATAAACAAAAAATGACAAATAAGATCCTAACTTATAAAGAAAGAATCCATCCAATCAAACCTTTATAGTGCGCTTTGTAGAAATCTTGAACTTCATTTATTTCCTCATTGCTAGGTTCTTTAACAGTCGATGCAATCCACATCCGACCACGATGACTGCTGTACCATGTACGTCCTTCATGTCTGAAAAATGGGAAGGGATTTTCTTGATACCAAATTAGTGCGTTAAACTTATTGTTTTTACTTTTTAATGCCATGTACTAAAAGAGTAGCATATGGCTGATGCATTGACAAACATCTTCGCATATCTTGCATTTCCATTAGTTCCTTGTCTTGCACCCGATTGTAAGTACAATCGACGTTTTCCATTCCATGGGTACTTTCAGTTTGTGGACCGACTTGTACATAAGTTGGCTTGTAGCCCTCATTTCTCGTGTCAAATATACTGTTATCGTCTGGCGTGCGCTCATTATTTTTACCATTTGACCACTTATCACTCGTCTTGAATAAGGTATCTTGAATTTCTTGACGCACCTTGTTCTCATAGTCTTCAGGAATGGCTTCCTCTACGATTTCTCGACCAAATAAATCCATTTTAACTTGTCTTTCAGAACGATTCATGTGCCTTTTATTGTGCATTTCCTGCTTAAGACGTTCCAATTTTTCACGTTCACTATCCGAAAGCCAGACAGAGTTTTCCTACAAGAAATACACAATCTTAATATATCCAATCTAGCAGCCTTTGATATCGGCGCAGACACTTACTTGAAAATAATCTGATTCATCGTCAATGACTTCGGTTCTGACTTCACTATTGCGTTCGAACTCCAGAAGTCGGTCACGTTGTTCGATAGCTTTTCGGAGAGCCTCACCGCCGCCTTTCTCCTGCAAAGTCTTCTTCAGATTCTCACCTTTCTTTGTCGAGGAATTAATGAGTTGCATCTCCTCCATGGAGCACACCAATTCGCCGCAAAACATACACGGACCACTGCCCTCCTGTTCACAAACAATTCGACCACAACTCAAACAGTTGTTGATCAAATTGTGTCTTGAAGCTTCGCAATTGCAATGACGGCGTCCTTTGAGCATGATGGTGTTTGGAACTTTGCCATCGTTGGTAAACAAGTTGACGAATTTGTTTTTCTTCTTTCCACCTCCACCTCCAACACCACCACTACCACTACCTCCGGCATTCCCACCGCTGGCGCTGGTGCTGCCGGGTGCGGTTTTATCTTGTTTCTTAGTAGTTTTTAACTGCGGTTGGGTTGGCATGGGGGCTTTTTTGCTTGGAATGACTTTGCCTAGAAATACATATCATAAATCTCCGAGTTCAAATTATATTAAAACAAAAAGGGTAAAAACATACTTTAAAGTTCTTGATTTTGTCTTGTGGTGGATCAATTCGAATTCACTAATTTTGTGGGATTTGCTTTTCTTGTTGGAAAATGCGAGACGTTTCGTTTGGTGAAATTCTGACTCGAGGATGACAGCTGACAATTTGACATTAGAAAAATGAAAACACAAAACGTATAGTACACTCATGACATTTTCTTTTGGTATTCTATTTACATGCAAAGAAGCGTTCTTTTTATGAGCCGAATTCGTGACAGAAACTTTGATTGACCGCGGAAACATTTGTTTATGCTTCATTTGCATTTTATTTCAGAAAAAAGGGACGCTATATAAAATTCTAGTTTGACAAATAGAGATACAAGACCATAATGCAAAAGGTGTTAATTTCTGCATTATAAGAAAATTCAGACTATAAAGTTGAGAAGAACAGTTTCATTGAAGTGAAACTTCTTTATCGGCGTTGGAAAAAAATTTACCGTCACATTTTTCGGTTACGCGTCACAATTTCTGGTTACGCATCACATTTTTTCGTTACGCGCCATCTTTTTTTTTCTGTTGCCTTTATAATCAAAAGAAGAAAAATTCCATCTATCTGTTTTGTTTTTCTCCTATATTTTCTTTCAAATTATTTCCTCCTTAAAAATCTTTGGGTATTATATTTTGTTGTTATGTTTATGTTATTCTTGTTTTTCTTTCTTTTTCATTTGTGCTTCTTTCTGCTTCTTCTTCTTGCTGCTTGTTTCATTTTCAAAATCGACCAAATTATGATGAGAATGAGAGAAGAGAATTGGCTCTATTTTGTGGAATGTGGAATCTATGTAATCAATACTCTCCAGGGTTAGAACCTCAGTAACAAAATTTCGGAGCAGATTTGCAGCAAAAGTGAAGTAAATCAAAAATTTCAGAAGTAGATTTAAAAATGAAAGAAAAACTCAAGTTTTCAAAAACTGTATTTTTAACAAAATTTTATTTAACTGAAATAAATAGGTATTTTCAACCAAAAAATTACATAAATTCATTCAGACTTGAATACCTTAAACTTAATATCTTATACACTAAATTAAATAAGAAATTAGAGTTGAAAACAAAAAAAACTACAGTTTTCAAAAACTATATTTTTAACAAAAATTTTAATATTTTTTAACAAAAAATGAATCACAAACGGTTTTAGACTCCAGAAACTAAAAACTATTCATAATACATACTATAAATATTTTTGGTTTTTATTGATTTTATTTTAGAATGTATTTGCCTTGGACAAATTTAAATTCTCTTATAAATTTAATCAATTCAAGCGGTGGTTCAAAAATTTGTTTTCGATCTGCTATTAATGATTGTGAAAACATTAAATTTTCAACTGTATTGACATGCAAACGATTTCTTATTTTAGTTTTCAATAAATTCATTTCGGAAAACTTTCTTTCAGTTGCGGCGTTGCTGTGTGGTAAAACGGCTAGAGTTAATGTATAGTCAGATAAGTTTTGGAACATAAGTTCTTCCATTTTATTAGTGGTTGTTTTTAATGAGTACCAAAAGCTAACTAAATCTGGTCATTTAATTTCATTTGGTTTGGCTTAACAATTTTTTAGTGTGAAAAAAAGGAGCAGATCTGAAAAAAGCGGAGCGGCGAAGTAGATTTGTTTTCTCCCTCAAAACTGGAGTAGATTTGCTTCGATCGAAGTGAGGTTTGAACCCTGATACTCTCTCCCACTCTCTTTCTCTGGAAACTGGAAAATCCACAAAATGAATTGATTCTCAAATAATCTTAAAGAAAAAACTTAAAGAAAAAAAGCTTATCCCCTCTTTTTGAACTTATTATTTTTATTCATGTCTATGATAATAAAATCCTTTTGTTTAAACTTTATCTAATTTAACTTTATTTAACCAATTTCTGGAAAGTTGCATGTAGATCATTTTTCGAAAAATAAGGCCATAAAGAAGTTTCACTTCTTACATGTGTACACTAGTACACGCACACATTTTTTTTTGTTATAGCATCTTCGTCTACAACTGTCGAAAAATTAAAGTATTTTATACAAAGAACAAAATAGTTTCCCCCAATTTTCACCGTATATCTGCAGATGGATATCCATGTAAATTTACTTTTGAACTATGCTCCTCACAGAAGAAGTGGTTTAAAATAACTACATCATATTAGTTGGATAGAGATAGTAGACCAAACATGGACAGATCTTCATATATGTACATTATAGGTGATTCGACAAATTTGGTTTTCATTAAAGGTTAATCAACACATTTGGCTTTTTGATATGGATTTACCCCACTTTACTTTTTTCCATACTTGCAAATCCACTATAAAATCAAGTATTGATCACAGAATTTTTTCTTTATATTTTTCATATTTTATAGGAAAAAAGTCACTCATAAGAATCGAATAACATAACGGTTTTATTGCTCTAATAAATCCTCAAGAAAAGTGGATATCAACACAATTTCTCAACAAAAAAAATCCAAGTGCCTCCAAATATTTCGAAAAAGTCCAATAAAAGCTGCGTTTTATTTTTGAAAATTGACTTGAATTTGATTTCTGTAAAAAAAGGATACTACATATAAAGTTTATTTGAAAAGAGAGAAAAGACCATAATGAAGAAAATTTTCATAGGAATCTCCTATAATGTAGAAGTCAAGATCATAGTGAAGACAAACATGTTCATCTTTATTACTTTTTAAATTTTGTGACATTTCTCAATTGCATTTAAATTTCTTTTCAATTGTGAGGTTCATGCAACCAATTGCAATATTTTTCTTACTTTAGTGAGATACTTTTCCGAATTTTAATATATACAGGGGTGCCAGCACGTAACTTGATACAACCGACTTTAGTCGATACAATCGAGCATTGGCAGCACACATTTTGGTTCAATCGAGTGTCCTCGATTGTTTATCGCCAGATTCGGCAGCACACAAACTTCAAATTGACGTTTAAAACTAAAGTTTTCACTCGACAGAAATTAGTTATCGTTGGCAGTGATTTTTGTATGAGAAAAATGGAAAAACAAAATAATATGTCAATAAATAAAAAACAGACTGAGAATTTGACCAATTTTATGAGTTATCACGTTGATTTAGCGAGGGGAATTCTTAAAACTGCCCAAAGGAGGAAAAATTGCAATATGCTGTGGGGAAATATGATTGAATCCCTAAACACAGGAAATTTAATGTTGCACAAAGCTATAGAACTGGTGGAACTGAAGTTGCACTTCTGTCTTCTGGAAGATCTAACGAGCTGAGTGTCGTGTGAAAACATTCCTTGTTGATTCTAAACTGCTGCACAGAGCAAAAAAAAAATTGTTTTACAAATGTTATACATATATATACAACATGATCTTCCTTTTCTTTTTTAGTATTTACTCATTTTCACTCAATTCGAATGGGTTGCTATTATCTCTCAAATATCTTCTTTTGATTTTAGCACAGGACACTTCTTCGCCTTCACTTTCACTCTCCGAATCAAAGAAAAACATTTCGAAAAAAAACTTAAAATTGAAACTAGAATGAAATTATTTCAAAGAAAACTCATTTGACATTTCATTTTATAGTTCACAATGACATTTTTAAGTAAAAGTCACAATGAAACTCGTCTCAAATTACGTGCTGTCAAAAATAATTTATTTCGAGTTGATCGACGATCGACAATCCTCGATTGTATCAAGTTACGTGCTGGCACCCCAGAATTATAAGTATCTTATAACTTTAATTTTTTAGACTATGGAAAACACAGTGTACAAAAATAACCACCTTTTTTTCGGTAGCCCGAACATATTTTCCGATTTTCTTACTACATATTTTGTGAATTTTGATAGAGTAAAGAAACACACAAAAAAAGAGATAGATGTACAAGTGTTGATCTAGATCGTCTTATTTTCATAGAATGAACATTGGTATTAATAAAACGCAGCTAATGACATATGTATGTCAAGCTTACTCGTTCCTATATATGGTAAGTCTAAGGTTTTAAAACTTCTATTTTCAGCAGCGACAGAAAGTTAAGACCAAAAAACATTGGTGTGACATTGACATTCCACGGCGTACAAATTGAATAAACTCCATTAACCAGATGTATGAAAATGTTTTTCTTAAGAGTAAGTACATTTATGTCACGAAATCATTTCTCATTTCTTATCCATGTTCTTTCCTCGGGTGGTTTATAAAAGGTATAAGCAAGGTGGATATGCCAAACAGAAAATATTTCAAGAAGTTTTTTTCAAGTCTATGAATGAGTTTGTCTTTAATGCAATTAGTAAAATCCTTGCAAGTAAACCTCTTTCTCTTTTTCTTTATTTTGCCCCAGATTCCTATTGAGTACATTTTTACCCTGAAATAAATAAATAAATTGTTCAGTTTAATTGTTTTTAGTTCTACCCAGTAAACTTATAAAAACAAGCGTGTGATGTTAAAACATTACAGTACATAGTACTCTAATACGGAACGTAACATTATAGTGCATTGATAAGTGTGCCGGTGGCGCTGGTGATTTCTAATTCTCAACTTTGCCGCTTGGTAATTTCTATTAAGTTCTAATTATTTTTTTTTCTTAGCAACTGAAACAAATAAAAGAATATCAAATATTGAAAGTTGTAACGAAGATGACTGCTGTCAATCGATGCATGCCCTATGAACATTAAATTTGAACTACCTTACCATCATCATTATTGTCTCCCATATCGTACAGATATCTTGACTCGTACTGTACCCCACCATAAACGGCAGTATTTTTATTCAAATGTCAGAATATACAAATGGCGAAAAACAGAGAGAGCCCTATCATCATCCCGTTTCACTTGATAAGAGCAAATGAGAAAGTTACACAAAATTAATTTAAAAAAAATAAAACGAAAAGAAACAGAGACAA
Organism: Eupeodes luniger; assembly: GCA_951509635.1. NCBI lineage: Eukaryota > Metazoa > Arthropoda > Insecta > Diptera > Syrphidae > Eupeodes > Eupeodes luniger. The sequence goes on from OX608074.1 coordinate 126,199,112, forward strand.
AATATACTAAGAAAAAAAACCGTTTATTCAGTCAAAGAAAAGACGAGCGGACGGATAAATAAAGAAGAATTCTGTTATTTTGTTTTCCCAAATTATATACATCCCGTTATTCCTCTCCATTTGTCATTAATGTGTGGTCATTGTAATTTATAAATCAGCTGTTGCAACTACTCTACTCTCTCTCTCTTTAATTAATTAAGAGTTAAAATCGAATTGGAATAAAATTTGTTTTATTGAAAAGTCAAAAAAGTCATTACAAAAAATAAAACAAATCTCGATTTGTGCGTCTCGTTCTCGTCTCGCCTGTCGCTTGTCGCCTTCGTTTGCGTTTCGTATTCGTTGTCATCCAAGACTCTAGCTGGTGTGGATCTCCTTTCTCTTTGTGGTAGTTTTATTTCTTTCGACTGCCTGCCTTTGCATCTCTAAATTCACTACGAAAAGAATTGAAGACAAAAATGTCTTGCGGTTATTAAAATCGACGTTTTCCGTGATTTCTGTGGCGAATAAAGTGAAATTTTGAAAGAAAGTGCCGTCGATTGTCTCTTGCGGTGTTGATGTCAGCCTCAGCCAAGCTAAAAGAAAAATCCATACGCACACCCCTTTTTCTTTCGAACAATAAAATTCCCATTGCCAAAGCCTTTGCCTTTTGCCACCCCTAATTTATATCGTGCGTTGTTTTTCCTATTTTACTTCTGGTGAAATTTGTTTATGCGAAAATTGTAGTTTTTTTTTTGTCTATCGTCGGTCGTGAGACTTCGTCAAGTCGATCAACGCAATCAAAAGTTAACTTGAAGCTGTGCAGTTGGCAGTCGGTTGCGGTTCTGTTCTCGCGGTTGTTATCCAACTCTGTAGGGAAGAAATAAAAATAAAATTTGTTGAAAACTTCTCCCACGACGACGACGACGACGTAACTAAATTCTTCTTTTGCTCTTCCATCTACTTGGAACTTGCACTCCTGCCTGTCCTGTCGTTTTCTTGTTCGTTTTTCTGAAATCATGTATCGAATCGGTCCAATTGGAAGGAAACCGAATTTCCATTCGCGTGAAAAATGTCTAATTGGCCTTGTGCTGGCGACCTTGTGCCTTCTGTGCTTTGCTGGAATTTTCTTGCTTCCGGATAACTTTGGTGGCGAGCGCGTGCTCAAGGTGTACAAGAGTTTCCAAAAGGCCGGTCCTGAGATTTTCATACCGGCTCCTCCACTAGCTAACAACGGACATGGTGGCAAGGATCTAGATCCCCATGTGCTCGGGGATCGGGTGAAGTTGCAAGCCAAAATCAAAGAGGAACTCGGTGATATACTGGATAAGCCAGAAATTTTACGACAAGCTAGTGATGAAAGTGTCGGTGGTGGTGGCGGTGGCGGTGTCGGTGCTGATCCTGGTTTAAATGAGAATGTAGGTGTGGCACCGGTTATTGAAAACGACCTTCAGTCACAGCAGCAACAACAACAATTACTAGCCATGCAACAACAGCAACAACATCAAGTTGTTGGTGCCTTGCCACCGCCTGCTCTTAAAAATTCCTTGAACGATGATGGACAAGACATGTTGCCAGTTGGCGATGTTGCACAACTACAAATGCCCATGGATGGTCATCCGGATCCAAGTCCCTCGGTCGAGGAGAAACGAATGAAAGTTAAAGAGGTAAGTTGACTTAATTTGAATGAAAGTGGTTAGCTAGAGTAGATATTATACCAGTTATTGGAATTTAAGCATACAAAAATAAACTTACATTACTTTTATAGCTATTCGAGGCATTAACCTCAGAAAAATAAACTTAAATACAGTTTTTGTCAGAAAAATAAATAAAATATCATTAAAATACTTCGGTGGTTAGTAAATATGTATGTAAGTGAAATGAAAAAAAAAAAAAAAAAATGACGTAACTTGAAAGCTTCCTATCCTACTTACTTTGAATGGAGCTACCACATCATTTTGCTTATCAGTAGCACACATTATTTTTGTATGTATGCACGTACGTAGGTGTCAATAGAAATGTCTCTGCCTTTTATGAATCAAAAATATTTTATTAGATGGTACAAGTCAAATACATTGTGTACTTACCTACCTTCCTACCTAATTTGTATTTGATCAGAGTGTGGTATACAAAAAAAAAAACAATAGATTGCTATTAGCCGGTTTGTTTGAAAGTGCTTAAGTATTCAAGACTACCTAGTAGGTTGTATACATTCATTTTTTGAATAGAACTCATAGAATTGACAAAAATTTAAATTAGTGGAGGTAAGCTTTGGAAAATGCAGAAACAAGGAATCGCATTTTTCGCGGCTGGCATTTGTACGTTCGCTAAAATGATAGGTATTGAAATTTGAATGTTTTAAAAATTACGTCTTGGATTTTCAAAACGTTCGCTAGATAGGTAACCAACACCATAACCAGACTTTAAAACAAAATGTTCATATTGTAGCCCAAAAGGACAGAAAGTTGGCAAACATAGATGGGTACTTTCAGAAACCCTCCTTTTTGCTTTTATTATGGTTTTGGTTGAATATCTAAATATCTAAATCAGTAATGTAGTTTGACGTAACATAGGAGGAGTGAAAAACGAGTAGCAAAATGTACACATAACCAAAAAAAACAACACTCAAAAACTAATAAAGCTGAATAAAGTAGAAATATAATCAAAATCTTTAGGGCGGAGGCTAGCGCTAGCTACAGTTTCTCGTGCTACAACATAGGGACCATCTTCAAAATTAGAGGCGAACTCATCAAATTAAACTTTACTCCACATCGAACGGCGGGGAACTGTAGTTTATGTAATCTGCAAGAGAGGGAAGACATCCTTCATTTTATTGGAGTTTGTCCCGTGCTTAAAGAAATAAGGTGTCACTACTTTGGTAAAAATGTTCTACTCATCGAGGAAGTAAAGAGTTATCTAAATGGTTTCGACTGGCAGCTTCTATTCAACTATTATAGTAAGGCCTATGCTTATAGAACAAGGATAATCACCGAAAGTTTTTAATTAAAATTTTAATTTTTGTTTTAACTAAACTAAAAGTCATTCCGTTTTAACTAAACTAAAAGTCATTCCGTTTTAACTAAACTAAAAGTCATTCCGTTTTAACTAAACTCAAAGTCCACGAAAATTGTTTTAAAAATTGTAATATCACAAATATTTGACAAAATGTATCAGTTAAAAATCAAATTCATGTGTAAAAATTATAAACGAATTATATCACATAATAATGTATACTACAGACACACGACAAACTTTGTCATGTCTTAATTTATTCATGTTCACTACTTAATGCATTGTATAAAAATTTGTTTTTCATGAATAAAATTTATCTATCTATCTATCTATCTATCTATCAGTTGCCTTTTCATGAAATTTTCCATGACCAAATCCCCAAAATTGGGGGCTGGTATGTCAATTATAATTTCGCGAATCCATCTTTAAGGTATTGAATCGATTTTAGAATATTGGCATACCTATACGTTCTATTTCACGTTTCTAAAAGAAAAAAAGTGTCAAGGTATTAAATCACAAGTTCTTGTAGCCTCTTCTTCGAAAAAACGTTCAGGAAACTTCTTCGTGAAATTGAGATTGTTCTGTTGATTATGAATATATATATGTATGTACATATTCCAATTTCAGCAATAAAAAATTCATAAGTCATAGCTCAAAAAAATAGTGACGAGGAAGATGGACTAACTTTTCAAAAATTGCTTATTAACGGAGCCTCCGAGGTTAAAATGGGAATAATCTGCGAAGATGACTGTTCATTTAAAAATGGATCATTTTGATGCATTTCTGGAACCCATTTGGCAAAGGTACGACATTTCAGTTGATTAAAATATTTTAGTTCTTTCGTTAACCGAATTTAAAAGCTCTAACACCCAAAAAGGAAACCTCTTATTTGGAAACCCTAACAACAAATTTTCAGAATTTGACAGTTAAAATCACCTATATTTTATTTTTCTCTGTAAAGTGATAGATCCTTCAAAAGCTCTACAAAGAAAAAAATTAATTAAGATAATATTTCACCGCTAGTCAAACATTGCCATGCTTGTTCGGTATTATGTTAACGTTAATCTTTAAACTAAAATATCGTTCCATATCTCAAAAAATCTTTCACCAATACCTTTCACCATGCTTCTTATGACTCCATCTGCCAAATCCAAAGCACACAAACTACACTATCCCCCAACAACAGTTTGATAGAACTTTCAGGTTTCTATACCTTCCAATTCTTTTTGAGAGAATAGGCCATTCCTGGCAGACGTGTACTCCGAACGACTAAAACTAAAACTCTCATTCTGATTTCCCAATCACTGTAACATGTTCCAGACAGAACTTTTGACGGTAAAAGTAGCCTTTTCCGAATTTTCTCAAATAGTAGTCAGGCTGCCATTATTACATCTCTGGACTTTGTCTATAACTGTAGATAATGTCGAATGGTGATGGCACAACAGTTGAACATAAACCTTTGCTGGAAATTGAAAAGCAGATGAACTCGCCAAAAATATTACAGTACTACCCATTCTAACACGTTTGTCTAATGCACGTTTGGTAGGTGGAATAACATCACCACCTTTTCTGCCACGAAAAACATCAAGCTTACCCTTGATTTAGAACGATTAAGGTGCTTGATATCTCAATGCAGATTGTATATAAGCTTGATAATTGGTGTTATAAAAGGACACTGCTTAATAGGAAAACACGTATTCTCAAATGATTATTTTAGAAGCTGTATGCACGAGTAACCGGAAAAAAACAATTCTTTAATTCCTCTGTATATGGCCTGCTCTAGCTCAAGAACGTAAGACCTGCCTATAAGAATTCTTCTATAACGATTTAAACAATCTCATACAAAGCACACACGATTAGTCTTGTAGATTTTGTAAGGAATTCCAATTGAATTCATTGAGCTCAGAACAAGGCTTTAAGATTCTCGTGGTATTTCAATGGGCCGACAACTGGCCTAAGTGTGTCCTATACTCCATCCTAACCTGACCTCGTCATGCAAAAAAATAAAGAAAACAAGTTTGTTATTTTTTAAACTTATAAATTGACTACCCGAGAATTGTATGCCTATACGTTAACACGAGCACCTCCCGAAATCGTTTGAAATACCTAAACTATATTTATTTTAATGGAATAAATGGTATGGAATATATTTAAACAACTGTCGGTTGATATCCCATAAAATTATTATTGCGCCTTTTTTTATTTTTCAAAACAAATCTCTTTTATAAGACAAACACCACCACTTATGTAGATATCAAGTGACAATTGTTTAAACAAAGAACTCCAGAAGCCGCAGTTTACGGTTTCCTAACAAGTTTCTTTTTTCGGGTACCTATAGTTCCATGCAGTAGTTCAAAACAAACACTATGCGTGTACATATAAACATAACATATGTATGTACGTACAATGTACATACCCACCTACAAATTTTAAGTTTATTTTTCTTAGATAAAATAAAAAAGAAAGATAGGTGAGAGATGATAATTTTGTCGTAGGTTAGTTTTTTGAGGAGGAACGTTTTCAAGATAAAATTCTTTGAAAAACTTTTCATTGAAAAAATACAAAAAATAGATAGAGATTTACACGCACGATAATTTCATTATTTAAATAGAAAGAAAAGTTATTTTGAAACTAAGTTAAATAGTGTTACTCTTGCTTTTTAAAGAAAACAATAATTGAATTATTATTAGAAATTTCTTAACAAATACCTTCATATTTAAATATTGGCAGAGTTCTTATCATTAAATATGAACGAAGTTAAGTGACCTCTCAAAACAATCAGTAGATAATGTTATTGGTATATTTTACTCCTCCCATAAATTCATCCAGATAAGACTTACAGTTTAAATGAATGAAAAATAAGCTAATGACAAATATGTACCTACTTAAAATATTGAAGTGGCATACATATACTACTTTCTGCTGATTGGTATCAATAAAAATCTGGTTGTGGGAAATTTATTGATAACTTAGATTTTTATTATTTATCCAATTAAAAAGACCGGTAGCACAAAGCACTCATAAGAGTTTACTGATTTAGGAATGATAGGGTATAAAAAGTATGCCGGTTATTAAGAAGCTTTCTTTCTTCTAGATATTTCTTAAGCTGAAAATCAGAGTTTTCATGATCTTGAAAAGAAGGGACGTGCGTGCAATCGGACAGTTAGAGGGGGAAGAGGACAGGCCGGACAAATGCTGTTTTTCATCCAATCGGAAAGTACTGTAGAGTAGCAAAGATGGGAAAGCATACGCAGTGTGTTTGCCAGCTCTGGCTTGAAAAGGGGATGTTATAAACTCGGCCATCCTATCATTTTCGTCGTCCTCGTCGAAATATGTGTCAAGTTGTATCCATTTATTCTTGAATTGTTGGTTGCATTTCGTAACCGGCCCGCGTTTGCTTGCCATCGCCTTTTCCTCGTCTGCGTACATTGCCTAGCGTAGTGTTCGGGTTGATTACAATAATTGTAACAGCATACTTCGGTTCTTTTCGTATACGGTGTGTAAGTTGAGTTGAAACCTCTATTTACTGCCGGTTTCGAAAATATTGATGTCATCACGTGGCTTAAACTTGGTTTTGACCGGGAACTTTTTCTTATGTTGTCACACAACTTGATTTTGTCAACGAGATTTGGAATATCTTTGAAGCTGCTTGCTGCAAGATTTGCACTCATCTCGGATCGTTTAATCCAGTTAAAATATATTGTATTATAGATTTGTCTGTGACGTTTGTTCTTTTACCGAGCATATTTACTTCGAAACAATAATTTTCGATATTTTCATCTGGACGTCGAACTCTTTTAATAAGTTCTTGATGAATCTCTAGCTCATTATATCGATTTGGGAAATTAAGTTTTAACCCACTTGCCAATTGGTCCCAAGATATTGTCGACTCTTGCTATGTATCCCACCAGAACTTTGCAGATCCGATCAATTTGGAAGCAGCAACCATCAAGAGAGGTTTTTCTTCCCATTCGTATACTTTCCTTAAATTTTCAACGCGAGTAACCCATAATTCAGCTGACATCGATGTTATGTCGCTGGGTGAAAACGAAGGAATTGTATCTGTAATTTCTCGAATGCTGCACTGGATTTTATATGCACGCGGCTCGGATGCAGGTACGCTAGATTTTGAGAACAACATTAATTTTTCTCGCAGTAGTCTATCCTGCGCCAAGAATTGTCGCTCTTTTGCAATGATGTCCTTTTCACGACGAATCATGTCCCATTCTCTGTCACAAAGCGCATCATCATCTATGAAACGGTCAGAAGAGCATTCTGTTGATGCAATTTCGTGAGAAATATTTGTTGTTTTAGGTTGCGCGTTATCGTACTCGAGTATACGTCGAAACAATTGTCGCTTTGTACCATTATGAGGTAAGTTTCGTTTTATCAGTTCGTTTTTTAGTTCTTTGATTGATTTATTATTCATTGTGAGCATTTTTTGATTTATAAATTATGTTCTTCTTTTCAAATACATAATGTACCTGTAAACAGAAGAAAACTGGGTACGTAAATAGAACAATTCTTTTATTTTACCTACAGCGCAGTATATTCAAAGAAATCTACACATTCAACGTAAGCCAAACTTCATTGGACACATGCTCAATCAACCTGGAACATTCTGTCGCTTCTTCACGTGTTCTAAATCTATTTATTCCATTGCAAGGCAAAACATTTTTTTTTTCAAAAATGTTTCTAAAACAAAAGTCCCAGTAGACATTTCATTCGATTCAAAACAATTTTTTTTGTTTAAAGTGAACAATTTTCTGTTCTCCTCATTTCCAAAGAAGTTTCAGGAACAAATGTCCAATCAGACATTTTGTTTTAGTGGAAACAACTTTTTTTTTACTCGTTTTTTTTTTTTAATTAAATATATCGCTCTTCCTCTATCGCTCAATGGAAAGAGAGGTTTTATGAACTAAACAACCCAGCTCCAAGGAGTCCAATGAGGCAACAACAACAACGTGCACGACGTTATAAGCGACATAGCAACAAGTCAAATATGCGAGCGCATACAACACGTCTGAACATGCGTCCAATAAACAAAAATTATTCGCAATATGTCTGAAATGGACTGAGAATGAATCATATTTTGTAAACCAAAATATAATTGTATCTTCCTTCTTTTTTTTCTAATTAATTTAAACTTCTTACCAACCGTAACTCTTCAATTTACGAAACACTGGTTCAGATTATCCCACTTCTGATTTTATAAAGAATTTATTGTTATTTTACTAAGAATTAACTGTTATTTATAATAATAATTTAAATGTTAAAAGAAAATTTAAGTTCAATGCACAGAAGGATGTTCTTAAGTCGGCACAGAAGGATGTTCTTAGGTCGGGCTGTAAATGAGAAGTGTCAAATTCCAATTGAGAACACTTCCTTATCCTTATTCAATTGGGGAAGAGATGGAATTGGAATTGGCTTTAAGCGGGGATGTTATATAATTCTATTTTTTTTTAAATTTTAATATAAATTCATGAGCCAAAGTACCAGTCGCCTTGGCTATCCCATTTTTGAATTCAAACACATCATTTAGCAATATCAAAAAATATACCTTTAAAATTATAATTTTGTGCTCTGAATTTCGAATCGTGTCAAAACAAAGATCTATAAGCGTATTAACATTCTATGGTTGACTTATAGATGTTAGACAAGGAATAAGTTCTTTCAAAGAAGAAAATCATTTCGTGTTAATATAATTATGTTAATTGTATTCAATAAAATTTTATTGACTTGATAGGTATATACAAAAATCCAGTTTTTAAATATATTATTTATAAAGTTCAACATGCAACTAGTCAGAACTTTTTTTTATTCTTTTGAGACTGGTTTTTTCTATTTAATTTGATAAAAAGAAATTTTGAAGGAGGTATCGATGAAACATCACATGTCATCATCGCCTTAAAGAAATTTGAAGAAATTTATTAATTATTTATTATTAATTAATTACTTGTTATCCTTATCACACTATCGACAGAAAGATAAAACAAATTAAAACAAATTCTTCTTTGTTTGTTAAATTAAAAAGATACGAAGAACACGTCAATAAGCTTTGGTTCTTTACATTTTTTTTTAAGAATAATTCGTGGAAAGTGACATGATAAATTATTATATTACCAATGTTTGTTAAAAAGCTAATTATATTTCAAATTTGCACAAAAGTTTCCTAATCATGTTTCAATTTATTGATTTTATTTAATTAATTAGATTTAGCGAAGTTCTTATCTAGATTTTAATATTGTTGAAATAAGCTTATGCTTGTGTAGTTGTTGGCTAGAAAGCCAACACACTTTAAACCTTTTTTTTAACTTTTTTTTACTCAAATTTTGAGTTTAAAATCAAATTTTTCAAAAACTATGCATAGTTTTGACTTGATTTAAAAAACTGGCTAATAGAACAGAATGTTGGCTTTAAAAAAAATATACAAAACTTAATTGTAAGTATTACCGTTATTTTTTAATTATTTTTTTCCAGTTTAAATACTATTTTTTTTAAATTGCCCCTACCGCCTAAACCGGGGGAGATAGGCCCTCCCCTTCCATAGTAAAAAATGCTTGTTTTTAACTGTTTTATACAAATCCGTTAAAATATCTTGTCGCCTGAGTTATCGTACTCTTGCCCAATAATTTAATAAAGCGTTAGCTACCAGGGCTTATCGCTATTTGAAAAAAATTCAAGTTTTAAATTAAATATTCTAATTTAAGTTTAACTAAAATTACGTGAACAAGTTTTATATTAACTTTAGATATAATTGATAAAAGTTCTGTTAAGGGTTTTCCGGATGTATTCCTTGATATTCTGTCGATGTAGTCGCATTGTGGCATATGAGAGATGGTGAGTGGTGTGGTGGGCGTACAAACGTTGCATGATGGAGCATGGAGGAGGTTGCTTCGAAATAACATGCTCGTGAGTAATCTTTGTATGTCCCATTCTTAGCCGAATAGAATTTTTGGTCGTAGATGAAAGTATGTCGCTAGGGTAAAGTGCTCTGTCTGCGATTGAAAAATAAGAAGAAGCACCACAGCAAAAGATGATTGAAAAATAACAAATTTCTTCCGAAGAAACCCCACGGTATCATCCAGGGAAGTAAAAATTGAACTTAAGTTACCCATTGACCCATCAACTATCAGGCGCCGCGCCGCCGCGTACTGCAGGTTTTCAGAGAGCAAAAGAGCCATTTATTTAAAAAAAAATGTGAAAGCTCGTTTGGCTTTTGCAAGAACTCATCTCAATTGGAGTCCCCAAAAATGGAAAACAGTCTTGTTTTCTGACGAATCAAAGTTCAATATGCACGGATCGGGTGAAAAACAACATGTCAGAAGGCCAAGAGGTGAGAGGCTCAATCCAAAATACACTAAAGGGACGGTCAAACGTGGAGGTGGTTCAATTTCGGGTTTGGCCTGCTTCTCTGGCCAAGGAATCGGGCCAATTCGACAAGTGGAGGGCATAATGAAGTCTGAAGACTATGTAGACATCCTTTGTAACACCATGCTGCCTTATTCCCATTGGGAAATGAACGTTCCAACACGACAAGTCGAAGTTGGTCACAAAGTGGATTGCAGAAAAAAGATTGAGGTTTCACCATGGCCAGCCCAATCCCCAGACCTTAACCCAATAGAGAACCTGTGGGAAATTATGAAGAGAAGAATAGGGAGCAATATTTTTTAAGCACAAAAGTGACCTATTCGCTGGAATATAGAGGCAGTGGAATGACATTCCAAAAATGGTTATTAATAACTTTATAGCTTCTATGCCCAGAAGATATACAGCCGTTATAAAAAATAAAGGGTACGCAATTAAACATTAACATTTCCTTACATTGAAGTAAGAAAATAGTTTGAAATTTAGTTCTGAGGTCTAAGTTTCAAATGTTTTGCACAGCCATGTTACCAACTATTAAAGTATTTAGTTATTTATTTTTTGTTTAAGTGAAGAGTGTTAATTTTTTTTCCAATAATTATAACTGTCAAAAATGTCATTCTACAGATTTAACGAATTTACTCTAAAATTTAAAACTTAATAACATACATGCACTGAATAATGGTGTAAATTCAGAACTTAGAGTGTCAATAATGGGTTTCCCATAAAGACTTGACAACTTGTCCATCGGCTTTAATTCTTAAGTCAGCTTAATTTTGTATGGATTTAATCCAAAATACGCGATAATGTCGAGCCCTTTCCGCCATATTATCGTTACCAACATTTTCAATAAAAAAGACAACTTAATTATAAAAATTTTGCTAGTAACACATATAGCCTTGAAGGCTTTTGTCATGTCTTAACTTAAGCATAATTAATAATTTCCAATACTGACTATGTATAAGGTATAAGTTGTTTCAAGGACCAGCAGTAAGCTTTTGATTTGTCCTTTACGATACAATTTATTTTTGCGCTTAGGATAAATTGGCGGCTTTATGTGGTTTAAGCAATGCTCAATTCTTGAGAATGCAGTAAAATTGACTGATTTGGATCGTTTGCTACGGACCTGCTCAGCACCGATGTTTTCGAGCAATTTTTTTGTCGCACTGACACGGTAATTCACACAACGAATATGTAAACTCAAATTTGTGCACTAAACCTCTCTCCAAGGGCTAGAATTAAAACCAAAAGTTGGAGTTAACGCTCTTAATGTTGCAGTCACGCGGCTTCGAATTTTTGTAGAAAATTTGTATAAGTTGCACACGTTGCCCGTTTGCATTCGCTCATTACCATAATGAAAGTAGGTTTGTGCTCAAGATTTTTGAGCAGAAATTGTTGGTCTTATACATTTTGAAGAGGGGTGATCAAATTATATTAGAGGGAGGAAAACTCCAAACAAAAGTATGAAAGTCAATTTACGTACAGCAATATGACGTTTGACATACCTACAATTTCTGCTAAAAGAAATTTCTTGGGCAGAATTTGTCAGGAGACAAAATTATTTTATTCTATTGTGAGCGCTCTCTTCTGCCCAAAACTACAAAAATGTGTGTAGTGTGGAACAGCAGTTGGGCAACAATTGTTGACAAATGTCATTTTTGGTCAAGGTTAAGAACATACCTAATTGGCGTTTTTCTTTTTTAGTTCAGAGCTGAGCACTGAGCAGAGTCTGAGCGAACAGAGCAGAGTAGAGTAGAGTTCTGAGCAGAGTATGTTCAGAGGTCTCTGATTTAATTATGAAACAACTTGAGCACTAAACTGTCATGATTTGAAATGTCGTCTGTTTGAAGGCGTTTAAAATTTTCTTTAATCAAATTAATTAAAAAAAATAGTTGGTCCATTTGACGCCTGAAATAAATTTGATTCATAAAAATGCTATATGCAATTAGTTTTTTCTAAATTATCTTTCCTTCTGCACTAGAGCGACCAGCCTCTTCCGCCATTTTGATTGTTTTGACGATGATTTTTTTTAATTTCCCGGCTTTCAAACATCAAATTGTTTGTGTTCATCATTTAACTCCGTTTACTCTGTTATTTTATTCTGAGCTCACAGAGCGCGCTCTGAACATGTTCAGAATTAAAAAAAAACACTAATTCGAAGCTCTGAACGATCAGAGCTAAAAAAACACAATTATTTCGAGCTCTGCTCTGAACTAAAAAAGAAAAACGCCACATGTTGAGTTAACTGAATAAATTGACATTGACAGCTCGATGGTTAGTAAAAGTATAGTTATCAAATGTCAACGGAAGGAAGAAAAGCAAACGCCAAAAAATACACATCCTAAAGGCCTTACCATATAGAACACTGCCCGGCAGGACGGACAGAATGCTAGTCACGAATAGTCAAACAGAACGCGATCAGCTTTCGGCGATCTTTTGACCCAGTTTTAAAAGTCAAGGAAACTCTTTTTTTTTTCATTGCTTTTGTAATTTACTGCGAACAAAAATGGCTCAACTCTCTTTATTTGATAGATATGTGCAAATTTATAATAATTATAGCAATTTTAGAGCGAGGAAACACTTATTTCTATTTTAAATTAATTTTCAAAGTTCCCTTTTTTTGACAAACAACACACGCAAAAATGGTTGATTTTGACATTTCTTCCATGTTTTTTGTTCAGTGTTGCCATACTTGATTTTTTTTTGTTGGGGATTTCTTTGATTTTAGTGCTCAAATGCAAAAAGTATTTTGCATATACCCAAACTCGCACCCACTCCAGATTCTATAGTGATCCCAAGCAAGGGGGTTGCAGGGGGGCAGCATGCCCACCCTTACATACCTAGCTGTTAGTACGCCGGCCGTGCTATAAATTAAAAAAAAAAACTTGTTTTAGGCTTAAAAAACGAAATACAAAAAAAGTAGGGTTAAGTCCGCAAAAAAAAATATTTTTGTATGACTTAAAGGTGTTTCCTCGCTTTAATATTTAAAACATTGAGACCCCTACCTAACTGTAAAAAAAAAATCAGCAGGAAATTCGTGCTGCGGAAAGGAAAGTCGCCCCACAAAAATAATTCAGCAAACGAATCCAACAAAATTCCATTATTCTTTTTAAACAGCATAAGTAAGGAATTTTTGTAAAAAAAATTAAGTTTTTCGTAAACGTGAGCAGCAAAAAGATGATGAACTCTCCTTTCCTTGTGTTTTTTTTCTGTTTTGACGTTTGACCGTCGCGTTCTTGGTAGAAGTCTACAACTTTAATTTAACCATCGCGTTCTATTTATAACAGCTCGCCTTGAAAGGGTGCGTTCACAAATTAAATTCCAAGTTGTCAAATCACTATTAGAAAACGCGGCAACAACTGTCATGTGCAAATAGGTAACTGAACTTTAGGTACATAAGACTTTCAATTAAAATTCAAAATCTATTAAACATCAAACAAAAAAAAATACATCAGTTTAGTAAATATTAAAACTGTCTGAACTCAAAATTAAGTACACAAATGTTGTAGTATGTACTTTTTTCTAAAAAAAAAAAAACAAAACAATTATTATTTTCTAAAAACAACCTTCCTATGACTTTTGTTATCATCATACACTCTAATCATAATCTGAATAAATGAATAATTATTATATTAATCGACAGGAAATCATTTTGCCGGTTGCTAATGTTTACATAAAAATAAAAAAATTCCATTGTATTGAATAGGCAAACTTAAAACAAATAATAATAACAACTAAGAGAAAGACCCCTTCTGGTTTCAATTTCTACAATAATATTTGGAATCGAAAAACATAAAATTAAATAAAAATCATACACAAACGATGGCGGCGCTGCGTCCAACTGGTGTCAGTGAACACATTTTGACATTGGCCGTCAGCCAAGTGGAACGCACGCCATTATTTACCGGCAAAATGCCTGGCATTTCTTTTTCAACAACTTAAACTGTTATGCATTAGCTTTGAAAAATTATTTATAACATTTTATTCGAAATAGTGATTATATCTCCACTGCGCCGACACTCCATACAAAATTGTGTACTATATGCAATGCAACGTGGAATTCCGTTTGTAGATTTTTGTTTGTCAAATCAAATTACCAACCTGCACACATTTTGCTCCGTTCGTCGCGTCGTCGGCGTCGTCGGTGGGTCGTCGTCGTTATTCAAGTATTGTTGTCACGTTTTCTAGATTTTCACTTCTTGGCTATTATAAGACCCTCCACCACGCCGCCGCCGGTTGACTACGACTTAAATGCTGCTAGCAACAAAATTACTTGACTGAAACAAATAAAAAAAAAATAAAATCATTTGAACTGTAGTTTAGTAGTCTATCTAGTACAGCTCGACCATACAAAACCCAGATTGTCCGAGAGATGTTTTGAACTTTGAACACTCTGAGATCAATTTTATTTGTTCGAGTTTTCAAATGCAATAGGTAATGCTTTTTTTTGTGTATGAATCTCAACACTAATGACGCCGCTCTGCCCTCGCTCGCCGCCAGCCGCTGCTAGCTGCTGACAAAATAATGATGATTATTTTGCTTTAATTTGTTAAATGTTCTAGATTTTCAAATTGTACGTATTTCTCGTTGGTGTGTTTTTTGAATCACAAATGAAGCCCAAACATAAGTTGGGGACCATATTGAGGTCACTATCGCCATATAAACGAATACAGCGAGAAAGAGGGCCTTAAAAAAAAGAAATAACACATTTTGTGTGCAAATTGACCAAAGTTAAGAAGCTGTTGAGTTGCTATAAAAATAAGGAAATGCTTAGCTTACTCTAAGCTCTAAGGTAAAAATAAAAATTAATAAAACATTTCCTCATATCCATGATAAAAAAGAAAGAAATAACTTAAAGAAAGTGTTTATTTTGTTGGAAACAAAAAATTAGGTCAGTTAATGAACTTGCGTAGCTTTTTTTTTTGTTAAAGAACCTTTATAGTTGGCAGCAACGAAGACGGTGAGGTCGGCTGTATGAATTTTAAATTTTAATTCTTTAAGGTTTTTTGTTTTTTGTAACTTGGGTTATAAAATTTTGTTGGGTTGTAATGGATACACCATTGTTATTTTTGGTGGAATCATTGCAGAAGGAATACAAAATCCCAATTTTTCTCAGTACTCTATCATGATGTTTAAAACTTATAGATAAGTATAGGCATATGGATTTTCAGAAAACGATAAGTTGAGTACAGAGAAGAATATTGTACAGTATTTATCTTTAATAGAGTTAGTGATACTTGAGGCTTATGTATTAGACGCTTATCTTAAGTGTTTCTCACTTCGGATGAAGCGTATTACAATTAAAGTGGTTATGTTAACAAGCACAATTTTAGATTGTGGGTGTGTTGTTATTACCGAAAAAGTATTGGAGAATGAGGTTCAAATTCCGGAAACCAAAACAATGATGGACAACTTTTTGGAGCTAATGGCGGAAAAAACAACTAAATTTGGATTTCAAACGTTATGGGAGAACTTCAAGTCATATTGGTAGATAAACTATGGACTGGTTCCAAATATTAGTAGGTCTGATGGGTTTCAAATAAGTACTTAAAATTTGGAATAATTGGTTAGAAATTTGAATGACATGAGTTGACTATTTTTTAAATAATAAAATGCAAGGGTTGATCAATTATCTCCTTTAATCAGGTGATGATATTTTGGGATATCGTGTGTAAAATTCCCTTCGAAATGTTTTCCATTGGCAATAGTTAATGGAGCCAGTTCATGGGTCTTATAGGATATACATTCCCAGTTGCCTGATTTATTTATTTATTTATTTATTTATTCATCAAGCAGAGACACAGCTCTTAAAGACTACTTAGAACAATAGTAAGTTTATATAAATAATAATAAATAAAACAAAACAAAAAATAGGATGTACAATTAACATTAACCACCGAAGTTTATTATTAATAACAATTTTTTTTTAAAACAGTCCCTACTTAAATATAAATTAAAATCAATGTCATTACAAACAGAATTAGCTTGTCTTAAACAGCGAGTTAAGGGTTCATTGATTCCATAATTGACCCTATGAAAGGGTACACAAAATAAACGATTATTACGTAATTCACGACAAGGAACATGAAAGCCAATCAACGAAAGCAAGTGAGGGCAATTGATTTTATAATTTATTAAGTCTCTGACAAGCATTACATCAAAATAAATACGTCGTGATTCTAGGGATTGAATACCCAACAACAAACACCTGGTGTTATATGAAGGCATATCTATGTTCCAACGCAATATCCGAATTGCAATTCTAGTAAAGCGTTTCTGAATTCGTTCAATTCTCACCGAATAAGTTATATACATAGGATTCCAGGTAAATGAGCAGTATTCTAAAATTGAGCGAACATATGAAAAATATAAGGCTCTAAGAGTATATGGATCAGAGAAGTCTTTAGCGTTCCTGGAAATAAATCCAAGCATAGAACTGGCCTTAGAAATAATATAGTCAATGTGATTAGCGAATTCGAATTTTAAATCAAAGATTACACCCAAATCTTTTTTCTCAGTTACTTGTGTTAAGGTTGACCCAAGTAAACGGTAAGAAAACATAATTGGAGAGGTGCCGCGACAGAATAACATTCTATGACATTTAGAAACATTTAAATGAAGATCGTTGTTAGAACACCAAACGGAAAGATTGTTAAGATCATTCTGCAGCTTTATACAATCGGAAATAGAATTAATGCGCAGGTATAATTTAAGGTCGTCAGCATACATCAAACAAGAACAATTTTTTAGACAACTGGGAATATCATTGATAAACAAGAGAAAGAGGAGAGGACCCAAATGACTTCCCTGTGGGACACCGGAAGTAACAAAAACAGGGTTGGAAGTAACATTATTAATACGAACATATTGAATTCTGCCAGTAAGGTTAGATTTAAACCATGTCAATAAATTGGAATAAAAACCGATGTTATGCAATTTGGAAATCAATATTGAGTGATCAACTCTGTCGACCGCTTTCGCGAAATAGGTATACACCACGTCACATTGGTATCCTTGTTCTAGAGCTTTGAGTACATAATTACTAAAAATTGTAAGATTAGTTGTAGTTGATCTTCCACTGATAAAACCATGCTACAAAGGTGAGATTATTTCTTTCACAGAAAAAAGTATTTTTTTATAAATAATTTTTTCGAATAGCTTAAGGATCACAGATATTTTGCAAATCGGACGATAGTTGGTTACATCATTTTTGGATCCTGATTTAAAAACGGGATAAATAAAGGAACTCTTCCATTGTTTTAAAAAGCAACCTTCACGGAGAGAACGGTTGAAAATGATTTCAAGGGGGATTGCTAAGGAAAGAGAGCATTTTTTTAAAACAATAGGAGCAATTCCATCATACCCAGAGTGTTTATCTTCATGTAACTTTAAAAGTTCACAGATAATATCTTCTTTATCAACTGATAATTGGTTTATATTAATCAATTGAGATGAAGACATCAACCAAGGCCTCGTTTGATTATAAGAAGGTTTAAAGATGGATTGAAAAAAGTCAGCAAAAAAATTGCAGATTGTAGACGGATCACTAGATGTTTGACCATTATAACGTATAGAATTTGGAATTCCGGTGGTACTTTTTTTGTCATTTATAAACTTAAAGAAACATTTACTATTTCGTTTTACTTTAGAATCAATACTTAAAATATATTGGTTGTATAAGAATTTATTGAGAAAATTGAATTCACGATTACATCGAAGATAGTTCATGTATAGACTATTATCATCCCTAGAATCACGATAAAGTTTGAAAGCTTTATTTTTTCGATTATTCAAATTAATAAGCTTTTTATTGAACCAGCAGGGCTTAGTTTGAGATTTCTTCAAATATTTAGGAGTATATAAATCAATTGCCTCACCCAGCAGATTCGTTAAAAGAGTAAACGATTCCTCCACTTCAACATTTTCAAACATAGAGAACCAATCAACCCCATTCAAAAAATTTGAGACATTAAGAAAGTTACATTTGTCATAATTAAGAAAAGAAGTAGTTTCAGAAGTTTGCTTTATATATTCTAAACATTCAAATGATATGCAAAGTACAAGATGATTTTCGGAGTTAGGTAAAGGAGGTGGAGTAGGGCTGTCAATACTCACACCAAACTCATTATCAGTAAAAACTAAATCAAGATAACGATTAAGTTTATTTCGAAAACAATTGATTTGTTTGAGCCCAAATTCAGCTAGAGTATCAACAACCACACTCTCGCAATCACTACTAACATTAAATGGTATTAAATATTTATCATCCGGATCAAAGACCCAATTTACAGCAGGTAAATTAAAATCACCTAAGATTATAATATGCTGATTATCTGTTAAATTATTTAATAATATAAATGAATAATTATCGATATGCGTTTTATATACTTCAAAAGAACTCTTCGGTGGTATATAACTAATAATAAGAAAAACATCATGATTATTATTAACACAAAAACGAATAATTAATTGATCAATATTGAATGTAGAATTTGAAGAAGACGGCAACTCTAACTGCATACTTTTGATAGACGAACGCACTGCAACCAACACACCACCCCCTCGAGTCTGTCCAGTTGTGAACAAACAGCGATCATTACGATAAACATTAAACAGCTGGTTGTCAAACATTTCCGAACTGAAATGGTTCTCAGAGAGCCACGTTTCAGTTAGAGCAATTACATCAAATTGTTGAGAAGATGAGAAGAGAAGAATATCATTCATTTTCGTACGTAGTCCACCAACATTGTGGTAGAATATTAAAAATTGTGAGTTTTTTGATGGAAGAGGAGAAACAGGTAGATACTCGTATGTATGTTGGGCATGGGTAGAGGATAATTGAGTGTTTATAAGATTATTGTTATTGTTTTCAGCTGTAATTTTTGATTTTAAGTTGTTGTTTTTGCTTTTATGTGAGTTTGGTTTTTTGGAGAAGGAACAAATAACTTTACGCGAACAAATGCAGGCCATATTGAGGGAAGCAAAACTTCACTCAATTTATTTTCAGGAACACTTAATTTAAAGTTAACAAACGGTAGTTCAGTCAATACTGCATCTTTTTTAATTAATTTGAAACATTTGATTAAATGAGCTGGAATATTTGTGGCATTGGCTACATATTCAATTATTGAATCAGGTTCAGTGTCATTCGAAAAACTTGATAAATGCACCCACTTATTACTAGGTATAACATTAAGTTTGCACTCAGGGTTTGTCATTGTACCATAGATGGGGAGGGGAGCATTAGAAACGGGGCCGCGAAGGGGATTTTTTTTGTTTTTCTTTTTATCAACCTTTGCGAGAGGAGAAGAAGATATATTAGAGAGCACATTAGGTGATGGTGATGGATGAGTCAGTGATTTTGTTAAATGATTCACTTCTTTTGATTCAAGATAAGCAGTGGAGACACTTTCAGTGACAACATCTGCACTTGCATTATTTAAATTGGAAGTCGATGGATTAGGATTAACAAGATAAGAAATTAATGAGTTGTTAGTGAGATCAGTTAATGATGACTGATTATGAGGTTCACGGCGCACAGTGGCCCGTTTATGCAAAACTGCTTGCAATATTCATTTTTCGAGTGGGTCTATAATGCAAAACTTTTTAGTTCACTGGATTCACAAATATTTGAAGCTTCAGTAATTGAAAAAATTATTCAATTTGGGTTATTTATGTGCCTTAAGCTTTGTTTATGGATTTGGGACTCTCAAAAGAAAAATATAAAATCCTGAGAACTTCGTTAAGACATCACAACATAGATGTCTTGCCATCCTACAATATGATTACGGTTGCGAAAAAAGAAGCAGTTCCCGAAAACTGCGAAGTCACGGAAATATTAGCTAGAGTGAAACTTCAAAACATGATGGATCATATAGCAATGCGGAGGATCAAATAATGGCACTTCCAAGAAGTCTAACGTTACAGAGTAAATGGGCTGCGATGCCTACAAGCAAAAAATAAATACAACAGATGGTGAAACAAACGCATACATGTTCATGGCATCAGTTGTCCCACTTCGACTCAATAGTACAAATGGGGAACATTGGAGGAACCCTCGCCCATCATCGGTTCATTTCTGTCGGCCCATTATGTTCCAATATGTTAAAGAGACTAGTGACATCATAAATACCACAGTTAATAATATTAAAAGTCAAATAGCAGATATTCAACCAACAATATATAAACTTAATGAAGAAACAACTATGTATAACTGTGAATCACGAGTTCTTTTTTTTAACTATGATAGACGGAAGAGTATTAAACGAATTAACGGAAACAAAGTCTACGCGGTCATGTCCGATATGCAAAAGGACACAAAAGAACTTCAATAAAGATAAATCAATTGAGGACGAACATAATTACGAATATGGAATCTCTCCACTGCACGCTAGAATCAGATGCATGGAATTTATTTTGAAGCTTGCGTATACTCTTCGACAAGAAGGAGAAGGTACTGATGAATCGATTGGGACCAAGGAGGCGAAAAAAAAGAAAACAAGAGATCCAAAGGCGTTTTCGCGATGAGCTTGGCCTTGATGTGGATAAACCAAAGCAAGGGTTTGGAAACACTAATGACGGAAACACTGCAAGAAAATTTTTTGAACAGTCAGATGCAACCGCTCGAATAACTGGAGTCAATGGAGAAGTTATAATGAGGCTCAAAGTAATATTGAACGTTTTGAATTGCAGAGAAGTAGTGAATGCAGTTAAATTTGGGGAGTATACTAATAAAACGGCAGAGCTTTTAAAACAAAAAATAAAGACTACAAGAAACATCGATATCAGAATACGTGTAAGGTTTCAAGGATTCGGTAGAAAGAGGACCTATTTAACATGCCTGCAACCTCTTCGGATCCACTTATTTCTTCCTTAAGGCATGTGAGAAACCAAAAAGATCTGAAAAAACGATACTCTCCAGACATGATGAGTTTATTACACATTTCCCCGGACTTAGATGATAGTTTTCAAGAAATTTAGTGTTTATATATTAATTTTTTTTGTCTTTATTTCTTTTTACACTGTTTGACTTTTGATAAATCACCAAAATACATTATGTATTCTTGAATACTGGAAAATAAAAAAAAAATCCTTAAAATTAAAGAAAAAAAATACTTTTTTCCCACTTTTTCACTTTTCCATCTAGCTCGGTCCTTAATTATATGTTTCCAGTTGCGCATTCTAAGTTGGGTGAACTGTGAAGTCACTTTCCACTTGTACGCGCCACCTCTACTGCGCTATCGTGCGGGTGTGGATTTGAAGACTTTTCGGGCCGGAGCATTGCTTTTCATGCGCTCTACGTGACCAGCCTCAAAGTTACGTCTGTCAATGGTGACATTTTGACCGAGATGTCGGTGTTGTATGTCCTTTTTACTTTGTTTTGACCTCATTAACCGATTAACCCATTTTTGCCGCCTCTGTCTCGATACTCAGAAAAGCACCGTTAACATCACACTAACAGCCCTATTATGGTTATCAAATATCAACACGATATTTGATAATAGTTGATAATTATTAACAAAATTAATGAATCGGTATTATGGTGATCAATTATCAATATTTTTGATAAATAGTGAAATAAAAGATCTATTGTGAATAGCTTTATTGATAAACTCGGTATTACGGCTATCAAACACATTGATACCCATCAAATATTCTATCAGCTACAAAATCTTCGTTGACAAATGTATCAAATATTTGTAAATGGTAAAGAATTGTAATTTAAATACGATTTATAAAAGTTTTTTTGTAGTTTTTATTGAATATACAAATTGAAGAACGAAATGCCTTCACTAGAATTGTTGTTTGAAGGCAATTGTACTGAGGAACGAAGGTTTATTGTGCAAGCTAAAATAAACAGTATTACGAGATGCTTCAAACCCTCTGGACAAATTATAAATTCATGAATTAAAATAAGCAAATTAAAACACTTACTCTTTGCCACTTAGCTGAGTCCCGTTCTGGAGGCCCAAGCTATTCAGTTCCAGAGCGATGTCTTCCGATTTTTTGGTTAGGATTGGCTTAGCACAAATGCCTTTTGCAACCTCAGGATTTTCCTCCATTAGTTCCACAAGCGTTTCTATTTATTTTCTGTTGCTAACTATTCTACTCCTAAATAAACAAAATGTTATTAAGAAAAAAGAGAAATTTATTTAATGAAAATAACTTACATTATTCCTCCGAAATTATTTGTAGACCAAAACACAAGAACTCAACACAAATGACAAACGTCAAACACCAAACAAAACCTATTCACAATCGTATATTGATTCGTATTCACAATGAGTGAAAAATTATCATTTGATACTCATAATACCAAATTATCAATAAATTCATAGAAGTTATCAAATAATTGATAGTTGATAGCCATAATAGGGCTGTAAGTTCTTCCGATTATATCAATGTAATCAGCCTATGCGAGTAATTGGACAGACTTTTGAAAGATAGTGCTTCTAGTGTTGACGTGGGAGCACTGCACTATTCTTTCAAGGACAATGTTAAAGAAATCATTACCTTGTCTAAAGCCTTTTTTGACAACAAAAGCTTTGGTTAAATTGTTTCCGCGCGAATTCTCCATGATCATCTTGCACAAACAGACGAGTTTGGCGTAGGTGGCAAAACTAGACATGGCTCTACACAGTTCGTCCCTGTAGTGCAGTTGATGAAAAGATGGTGAGTGTCGATTTGATGTTCATGGGTATTTTCCAGGATCCGTCGTAATGTGAAGATTTGATCGACTGTGGACATTCCAGGTCTAAAGATACAATAATAAGGACCTATCAGGCTGTTGACGATGGGCTTACACGTTCACATATTACGGCAGAGAAGATTTTGTGAGCGATATAAAGGAGACTGATTTCTCTATAGTTGTGGCAGTTGGGAGGGTCTCCTTTTTTCAGTATCGGGCAAACAATACTGATGTTCCAAATTATCTCTAGCTGCTTTGAAAAGCTCGACATTTAAGCCACCTATTCCAGCGGATTTGTTAAACTTCAACTTAGATATTGCAATTTTTCTTTCGTCTTTATTTAAGTCGGGAAGAAGGGTTTGTTGGCTTTCGTAGTCTATATTGAATGGATTATCCTGCCTGACAACGGAGTTCGTTTGGTCATCATCGTTATACAGTCTGCAGAAGTGGTCATACTTTGATATTTCCATTTTCGTTTTTTTAGCCCTCGGCTCGATTTTCAGGCATACTTTCGATCAAATTTAATTTAATTTCGAAGAAAATTTTAGTCATTATGTTAATAATTATTATACTCTATTGACGTCAAATGTTAAATGAGTTCTAACTCTTTCTTTGATACCCTAATAAATTTATTTGTTTATCGTTTTTATCGTAAATATGCAAGGAAGAATAAACATCAGGGGTGTGATAAGACTTAACGCTACACGTGCTTTTTTATTATCTACATATGTACGAACAAGTGTGATTAATTCATTTATTTGATGAGTGTGCTTCCTGAAACATTTTATTTCTGATATGAATTTTACTGCCTAATTTACAACCAAAATATTATACTAATTTATATCTAGGCAAACAAATGATTTTCTTTTAATAAATGCATAAGTACTTCAAGTTGAATTTACAACTGATAATTTTGTTTAAGAGCTTGTTTCGCTTTTTATGAATAAAAAACAAAAATAATAAGCTGCACAGTGCACATCTTTGAGTGTTCCTTGTGAAAAGTGGATTTATATAGAAGCTTTAACATTTTAACAATAAAGCATACAAAATTATATTAACTATTTAAAAAAAATATGAGAACTCGTCTTAAAAATGACAAATACTGAGCTTTTGAGCAATAACATAACCTAAAAAAAAACTTTAAATTAAAGTTTAACGCATATAAGTTTAAGGTAGAGAGCTTTAATAGCACTAAGTATCTATTATTATTATCAACAACTTTTGGAATAGACAATTTGTTCACTTAAAAAAATTAGCTAATATTTATTTACTTTTGTTTAATTTCTGTTCTAATGTTTACTTCTCAATGATTAAAGAAACCGGTAAAAAAAATTAAAATTATCTGATATTTATGGCTGAAACACAAACACGCTTCAGCTTCGGCTTCGTCTGCGTTACGTTGGGCCTGCTTCGAGATTGCTATGAATGACACTTCCAATATGACACTTCCAATATGACATTTCGAAAATGGCACTTCTGTCATTAGCAGCTGTTATTTTTTCTCAAAATAAAAAAAAATATGAGTTTTGAAATCGAACAAATTAAATTTATCACGAAAGTAGCTTACACAGCCTATAATAACCAATGGGAATCCCTCCAAAAGCAAATGTATTTTGTTTGTTGACTTTTTTTTACAGCTGTTAAGCTGTCAGACAAAGCAAATGTTCAGCAAATTTGAACTAGAGCTTCCGTTTGGAGTCACATTACGTAACATTACGTTCTTTTCCTTACGATTGTCAAATGAAACGTGAGGTCGAAGCTTCATTGTGATAGCGCATGCGTTGAATTCCTATGGCTAAATTGGTAACTTCAGGCGAAGCCGAAGCTGAAGCGTGTTTGTGTTTCAGCCATTACTCCTTAGCCTCACACATACTTATAATTTGATTATTTAAAAGTACTGTGTTATTCGTTTATTTGGTTTCGAAAGTTAAGCAAAACCAAAAAACATTTTTGATGAAAATTACTATAAAGTTTGAGCGTTGTTATTAAATATAAAATCTATATCACTAAAATGGCAGCGCCGGGAAATTTTTTTCTCATATTTCGGGCGGCAATAACAGTGGCTATGTTTGACAGGTGTCAAATGACACCCTTACCAACCTGAAATATCGATATGAATCACCTTATACTATACTCAAATGATTTTAATTTGTAAGTATGTACTTACTTGCTTTCTAAGTATTTACTTGCTGTAGCTTGTATCAATTTGTTCAATAATAATCAACTAAATGAACGCACCTTAAACAGTTCTGCTATCTATAAGTGTCAACTAAAAATTAATGTGGATATTTTATAATTTTAACTTTAGTAAAAAATTAGAAGATAACTAAACTTCTTTTAAAATAGTATCATACTTAAGATGTTTAGTATTAAACTTTTTTAAATCAATTGATTGATCTAAAAGAATCGAACTTGACATCTGCCTTATTATCTCAAAACCCGTCCATAGCAAATATTAACTGTCAAATCTTAATCCTTTGAAGTCTAGGACGCCCTTGTCAGCTGAAGATCTGTACTTTCAACACAATGCCCTCTGTTACAACTACAGACCCGCCTTTTTAATTTTAAGGTTTGAGAGGGATGTGTACACATCCTAAAAAAGATAGTAGTTACTCTAACCAAGTGTAAGAGGGAGCTATAATCTGTTCATACCAACATTCAATCGACAAACAAAAATATATTCAAAGTATTGAATGTTGGTATGAAGAGATTATAGCTTCGCCATTTTGTAAGCCACGAGGCAACTTACTTCTAGAACATTAATAATTTAACTTTTTTTTTGCCGGCCACTCGGTGGCTATTTACCATAAAAGACTAAGTAAGTAAGACTATTTATTGAACTCCCATGTATTAATACTTATTTTTCCGAATAAAGGATACCGTAAAAATACCAAATTTGTAGTTTTTACTTGCGTTCACAAATAAGTCTTGGTTGTGACCAAACTGTCGCAACAGTTAGGTCATATCCAGGACAGTTTTTTATCCTATGAAACAGTTCAAGAACGTTTCAAAACCCTCCTTACAACGTGAAGACCTCAAAAAAGTTCAAAGCCGTTCAAGAAAATAACTCAGTACCCGCTTTTACATTTCAATTACCGTTTAATCGTTTTAATATGCGGCTAATAAAGCTGTGGAAGAATTCTATTCGATGTAAAACTGTTGAAATTTCAGTAGTTATTGTGACAGTATTTTGGTAACTTATAAAATTAATATTCACATTATGTATACAATTGTTTTTAAGTGTAACTAGTATAACTTTGTCGATTAATTAGTAGAAATACAAAAAAACCACATGCAGCAAACAACTTAAACCTGTTTAAATATTTATTTACCAAATAAAAGTTTAATAGCGTTCAAACTTGTGTTCTACTTACGCAAGAATTTATACTAGAAAATAACTCACAATAACTATAAATAGTTAAACACTCATGGTCTTTGATGCTGCTATTGAATTAGATAATCACGATTTAAGAATAAGTATTTCGTTAAATGGTTTAACGATGTTAATCAATGGTTTTTCTTTTGAGTAATCGCTAGCACTTTATATGTCAGTAGATGTACGCTTTAAGACAAACGTCAGCAAAAAAATAAGAACTTTTAAAACTTTTGAAACAAGTTAACCATTTATCTACTAAACATTGTGTAAGACGTGTTAAAAATATGGGCATGAAAATTTAGACATAAAGAAGGTAGTACCAATTCAAATTATGGTCCAAAAATTTGGTTTCAATTGTTGCATTTTTATTGTGAATAAGTTTTGGAAACAAAATTTGAAGCTTTACAATTAAAAATAATGAACACATTCCCACTGCTAAATAAGACTTCCATCAAAAGAAATAAACTGTGAAAACATAGTAATAAATACTATAAAAATGCCTTCCTGTCAGTCATGTTAAGCTGAAAGAAGTATGAAGCGACATCTATGAGAAAATCTTATAGCCATCATATTCCTGAGTGCATGTTTATATCTCATTTTCATATTGTTTAACCCGATTTAAAGACTACAATCAAGTAATTAACACTTTTTTTTTGTTTTTGTATTTAACACAATTTGACTTCACATTAAAAACATTAACTATTTACAAAAATAATGCCAACATCCCTGTCATTTGCAGTCTTTCAAATAATTTATAAAAACGTCATTGTCATATTTTCCATAGAGTTATACCTACTCTACTGCTTTCCCAGAATTTCACTTATCATAATTCCCAACGTATTACCACTGTCACTGGCTTGGCTTTGGCTTTGTCATTATAATTTCTGAAATGCCGTCAAAGTTTGAAATTTTTTTAATTACCCAACATAACATCAGCATTGAGCATAAATTATCTATACATGTACTCTTTAGGGTACAAACGCGATGATTGACGCTACAGCTTGACGACGACACAATTCCAAGTAAAAAAAAAAATAATAAAAACAAAATAAGTCCCATCCATATGCATACAAAATGTAGGTATTTAAATGCGATTAACTGCACATGCAAATAATGTACACTGAATCTGCACTGCACTGTAGATACTACGACGAAATGACGCTGTCAATGTTTTTTGAATGAAACCATTCAAAGAGCATTCCAATGAGAAACGTCATCATTTGGCTTGTGCTTCTGTGAACATTTTATAATTTGCGATGCATGTGCTGACAATCTCCCCTGAGAAAGATCCGTAAATGTAATTAACGTTTCTCTGACAGTTCGTTTCATTTAACTTGAATTATTTTATCACGATATCTACTTGTAGTATTATAATCGTGTCGTTAAGTTTTATATATTTTCTTCGTTTTTTGTTATTTTCGCTGTTGAGTGAATGTTTTCTGAGACATTTTACAGATCTACATAAACTACAGTACAGTGTTGTTATTAAGTTTTGTAGTTCTTTTGAACGTTTACATGTTGTTTCTTCAAAAAAAAAAAAAATGGAAACTCCAGGAATAAACTTGAAGTCCACATAGCTCATGTAGTAGTTTCTTGCATTTTCAACAGCAACAGCATTATATTCATTTGAAATAGTATTAGTTTTCTTTGATTTACGTCATTCTGAAAAGTGGCGTAACAGTTTTCTATCGAATCAATCTAGAATTGATATTGTTAAATTAAAATTGACATTACTCGCCATTTGCAAAAATTATATGATCTTCGATGACTTTTCCTCCGGATAACTGACGATGACAGCTCTTAGGCCACCTTGTGAATATTAACACTTAACACTTACTTTTTTTTACAGCACTGTATACTGCACTTGTGATTTAGGCTTTATGGTGTGCTGTCAGTCTTCGTGATGAAATATAATTGACGTTTTTGTTTGGATCGGCCTAGATTCTTCTCCAAAACCAGGTCATTTACAAGATTTTGTGTTTGTTTTTGGATCATTCCTTTTTAAAACAAAAAATTACTTTACTACATTTCTCGGACCATATTTTTCTTTGAAAAAATTACAATAAACAAATAAAAATAGACAAGGACATTGTTCATTCATTCAACCGTATTCCCATCACTACAATATACGATAAAAAAAGCTCTCTGCTGATTTTAGTGATGGGAATTCATAGGGATTTTACTTCTTTCTCCATTTGGTTTTCATATTTTTATCCTTGGCCTGTGGGATATATATGTATAATATAATATGTATGTACACATAATATACCACATAGATCTATCCAAAGTAATAATTCATCCCATGAGGTGTTACTGAAAATGACAACGTTTGAATTTTCCACAACGAATTTATATATATGGCAAATCGATTTTTATTAAATTATTATATATTGATGTAAAATTTATAGCTGGAACATGTTTTTGATTTCAAAAAGGAGAAAATCTAGAATGTACGAGTAATGTAATATGATTTAATGGAATGACGCTTGAGCGAATTTCAATGGAAAATTAGTTGATGCATCAAAATAGGCTTAGCTTTATAATAATTAATGGGATTTCTTTTGAAGTAATATAGAAATGTCAATAAATTAATTCCTCAATTCCAATCTCTTTACCTATTACTTAGTTTCTGATCATTTCTTTAAATATAGTTTGGATAATTATAGTATATTTGATGCTGAACTCTTTCATTATCTTTAAACGCAGGCACTTTTTCAAAAACGTCAGTTTATTGTCTATGGGTGATTTGAAGTTTCAGCTCATTTATGGTGTGGTTTGTTTTTAGATCAGTCAGTTAATTGTTTATGGGTATGTTCCCTTATTTGCTTAGTGTGCTTAGAGTTTCAAAATTGTCTTACTTTTTTCGTTCCGATATCGCGTAAATATTTTCCAAAAAATTTCAATCTCAAATCAAAAAATACACAAAACGCACAATTTTTAATCTAGCACTATCCTAGCTAAACTAACTACATATGTGCTCTAATGGGATTATTAAATCGAACTTTATTTAAACAATTGTTTAAAAAGCCGACTAGTTGAAAGTCGAATTAGTTGGAAGTTTGAAAAGTGTACTAGGTAGTTTAAAAGTTGAATAGTTATATTTGAAAAGATTGAATAATCAAATGTTTGAAAGTTGAATGGTTTAAAGTTTGAAAAGTTGAATGGTTGAAAGTTTGAATGTTCGAATGTTCGAATGGTTGAAAGTTTGAATGGTTTGAAATGTTTTTATTCAAACTTTCAACTTTTCAACCATTGAAGTCGAATAGTTAAATAGTCGAATGTTGACAAGTTTGAACAGTTAAAGTTTAACTGAAAACTATTAATCTATTCGACTTTTCAAACTTTCAACTATTCGACTTTTCAAACTTTCAACCTTTCAAATATTCGACTTTTCAAACTTCAACTACTCGACTTTTCAAACTTTCAACCACTCGACTATTCAAACTTCCAACTTTGCAATATAGTCGAAAATAAAAGAAAGTTTGTAAAGTTGAATGGTCAAAAATATTAACTTTCAGTTGAACTTCTTAACTTTTCAAACTTTCAACATTCAACTTTTCAATCATTCGGAAATTACACTTTTAAAACTTTCAACTATTCGACTTTTCAAACTTTTGAATAATCAAATGTTTGAAAGTTCAATGGTTGGAAGTTTGAATGGTTTGAAATGTTTATAGTTATTTGAAAAGTTTGTATAATCAAATGTTTGAAAGTTGAATGGTTTAAAGTTTGAAAAGTTGAATGGTTGGGAGTTTGAATGGTCGATTGGTTGAAAGTTTGAATGGCTTGAAATGTTTTTATTCAAACTTTCAACTTTTCAACCATTCTAGTCGAATAGTTAAATAGTCGAATGTTGACAAGTTTGAACAGTTAAAGTTCAACTGAAAACTATTAAACTATTCGACTTTTCAAACTTTCAACTATTCGACTTTTAAAACTTTCAACCTTTCAAATATTCGACTTTTCAAACTTCAACTACTCGACTTTTCAAACTTTCAACCACTCGACTATTCAAACTTCCAACTTTGCAATATAGTCGAAAATAAAAGAAAGTTTGTAAAGTTGAATGGTCAAAAATATTAACTTTCAGTTGAACTTCTTAACTTTTCAAACTTTCAACTATTCAACTTGGTTTGAGAAGTCGAATAGTTGAAAGGTTGAATGGTTGAAAGTTTGAAAAGTCGAATAGTTTTAAGGTTAAAAGTTGAATGGTCGAATGGTTGAAAGTTTGAAAATTCGAATGGCTGAAAGTTTGAAAAGTTTAATAGTTTATAAGTTGAATAGTCAAATAGTTGAAAGTTTGAAAAGTTTTCAGTTGAACTTTAACTTTAATTGGACTATTTAACTGTTCGACTTTTTAGCCATTCGATCATTCAACTTTTCAAACTATCAACTATTCGATTTTTCAAATTTTCAACCATTCGACCATTCAACTTTTTAAACGTTCAATCATGGTTGAAAAGTCGAATATTGGAAAGTTTGAACAGTCGAACGGTTAAAAGTTTGTAAAGTTGAAAAGTTGATAGGTTGAAAGTTTGAAAAGTTGAATGATCGAATATCGTTTGTGAAAAAGTGCCTGCGATTGAACATAATGAAAGCGTTCAGCATCAAATATACTCTATTATCCAAAATAAATTTAAAGAAGTGATCAAAAACTACGATAGGTAAAGAGATTTTAATTGAGGAATTACGTTATTGACATTTCTTTATTACTTCAAAAAAATCCCATTAATTATTATAAACCTAAGCCTATTTGTATGCATCAACTAATTTTCCATTGAAATTCGCTCCAGCGTCATTCTATTAAATCATATTACATTATATTCTAGATTTTCTCCATTTTGAAATCAAAAACATGTAAATTTTACATCAATATATAAAAATTTAATACAATTCGAATTGCCATTCGACTTTAATGGTTGAAAGTTTAAAAAGTCGAATAGTTGAAAGTTTGAAAATTTGAATGGTTGAACGTTTGAAAAGTTGAATGGCCGAATAGTCGAATGGTTGAAAATTTAAAAAGTTGAATGGTCGAAAATGTTCAATTTTCAGTTGAACTTCTTAATTTTTTTAAACTTTCAACTATTCGACTATTCAACGTTTCAAACTTTCAACCATTCGACTTTTAAACTTTTCAAACTTTTAACTGTTCGACTTTTCAAGGAGGTAGTTAATCAAAGATGGAAAACCGATATCAGGTTAATAGTCGGCAAGTCGAAGTTTGCAGTACCATGTCCTTTTCATGAAATATTCATTCCATTTCCTCGATAAAATATCTTTAAAAAATACAAAGTAAAAAAGACAATATTATTAAAATCATATGTGAAGAGAATTTATCTAGATCATTGTTATTCACCGTTAAAAAACTACTTCTTTAAATTGTTTTTGCACTTTTTTTTATAGCAAAAGGATTTACCCTCCTAAATCCAGAATACGACAGTTGTTACTTCAATCAAATTAATCACGAAAAATCCCCGTCTTTTTATATCTTAAAAGATTCATCCAAGTTAAAATTCTCTTTTTTATCTTAAGATATCCTATATGAAAATGTATGAACAAAAAACAAAAATAAATCTAAAAAGCCAACATTTTTTCAATCATATAAATTTCTTTAGAGTAATCCTTCCCCGTGCAATCCATCAAAGGTGTCAGCTTGAGAAGAAAGTCTCCAAGAATTTGATTGACATTAACTTAAGCTTCGTTTATAGTGATCCTGTATATGTACATTGTATGAACAAATTTGAATACATTTTTCCAAAGCTTATGTGTTTCCGTTTAAAAAAAAAAGAAGGTATACCTACTATATGCAGCCTCCTATATCCTTTTTTCAGGCAATGCGATGGCAAAAATTGAAAAGAAGAGTGATGGTGCATTTTAGGTTTAACACTTTCTTTCCTTTCCTTTTGTTTGAATTTGTTGTTGTGATGAAAATCGTCGCTTTTCACAAATTGCGATAAGACATCATTTTCTTTCGCTATACATACTTCGGATTGATGATGAAATCCCAAACGCGCTTCAGGGCATTGTTTGAAAAATATCACACTTGAACTATTTTGTAGACGTTCATGACATGAACGTAATTTTTGTTCTTCTTGGTTTTTCTTGTATGCGCTCTAGACAGACTCAGGAAAAAAACATTAAAAGTGACTGTCCTGATTTACTGTACAGGGTGTTTGAGTTTTTTCAACGTTTTGAATGATTAATTTCTGCGAAGATAGAAATCTTAAGAAATTATTATACTAGATTTTTAATTCGGTCTTTTCGATTTGATATTTTTTCAAAAATGAAGTTTTTAGTGGAAATAACAGTGTTAAAAAGCAACATGGTGTTTTTTTCACATTTTTTTTTCGGAAACACCCTGTTGTTTTTTTTAACCCACAAGAAAAATCATTGATGCACATCCTTCGGAAATTCTTAAGAAGAAGGACGACTACGAAGATGAGAAATAAAATCATAGGGATAGTGTTAAGAGTTGTAATGAATGTGCATTGGCCGGAAAAAAGCTTGAACGCTGCAAAAATCCATAAGAGATGCATTTTTAATAATACTGAAAGCAAAAAGAAAGAAAAACGAAAAAAAAACAACGACAGCTAAAAGATTCCGTTTTTTCTTGGTTGTCATTATAGTTTGACAGAGATCATCAATTTCTATATTGGAGGAACATATACTGCACGTTAGGTATGTTTATGTACCAAAACATAAACATTAGTTGGTAATGAAACTGGCTGATAATTATCATGGAGATTTTAATGAAGGCTAAAAAGACAATGATGACATTGATAAAGGATAATATGAGGACACGGTATTGAAAATTATGAAAAAAATGCTGTCTGCCTTGTGGTCTTGAAAATTTGACTTTTCAAGGTTTTTCTCTTAAAGGAGACTATGCTTTAATCCTGTATAAGAGAGCTTAAAATAGGCATATAAAATTAGTACACAAAATAATCCTGGGAAATTATAAATTTAGATATTTAGATATTAATTCGAAAAAAATTCCAACAAATCTGAATTTTGATGGAGATCTTAATTTATACTTTTTTAATGCTTCCTTAAAAGTAAAAGCAAGTGAGATGATTTAAGTACAGTTTCTTCTAGAGTTTGCAGATTTTTCGCGTCACATACAATCCTTTTTTTTAGTACCATAGAAACACATCTGTGTCAAATCGCATCATCTTAGTGAACATTTGACGTCGGCGAAACGAGAAAATACGTTACCGAATACGTTTGGAACGCTTCCACTCCCTTCAAATTACTTCCTAATTTTAACTATTCCTCTCATTGTTTGTCGGTAATGATGTGAAAAGTGGTTATGCTTAAATCAATACTTTTGTAGTATTGATTTAATTAATTTTAACGGCTTGTTCAATTCTCCAGCGATCAATTTTCGTAAATGCCAAACATTTTCAAATGACAACTCAGTATGCCAGCTATCAAATGCCAGCGCTGCGAACTTGAAAAAATTAAATTAGGTGGCGCAACAGTCCATTGAGAACTAGGGCCTAGTGACTTACAACTCTCAACAATTCCTGTGTGCGAGTAAAGTTGTCAGGGAATGGAGGGGACTTACTGTTTTAAGCCAAATCCGAACGGCTAATTTGAGAAAGCACTTTTCATGACAAGAATTACTCTTGGAGGATTTGTCAATTTCTCGCAAGAGGCAGTACCCGTGAATTTTTTTTTTTTAAATTAAGATGGCACAGGCAGGGATTGAACCCAAGACCTCTGGCGTGACAGCCCTACACACTAGCACTATCTTTCAAAAGTCTTTCCAATTACTGCTGATGACATTGACATAATCGGAAGAACTCAACGTAATGTCAATGGGGCTTTTGTGAGTATTGAGACATAGGTGGCAAAAATAGGTTTAACGGTAGCTGTCATCAAGAAAGGACGTACAACACCGTCGCGACACGTCTAGTTCAAAAAGTCACCATCGACAGACGTAACTTTGAGGTAGTAAAGGTCTTTGTCCTACCTAGGCTCCGCTATAAACACAGAAAATAACACCATTGCTGAGATGAAATGAAGAACTGAATCCTAGGAATTCCATGAAGGGGTGTTTTATTATAATGAAGTTGGATATATCTTTTAGGTCCAAATTATTATGACCAAAGGAACGTGCCTCCAAATATTAAAAACGGTATTCTCCCATTTGCAAAAAAAAAGAAGAATCTGCCATTAATATGAACATTCAAGCAGGATAATGTTCCAAATTAATTCAAGAAAAATTGATTTATGTAGATCTTAACCCCATTGAAAATCTTTGAAAAATAGTATATCATGCTAGGAACCCACATAGGCACTTTGGAATGAAATCCAAGATCAATGGCAGCAACACCTGTGGATACAGGACTCTGTTTCACCAAACACTTCAATGTGTAACTTTCTACGTTTCACCAAACGCAAAAAGGAAATTATTAATTTGAAAAGTTGTCCTCTTTCGTAAAATACGTTTCACCAAACTCTAATGGCTGAAACACAAACACGCTTCAGCTTTGGCTTCGTCTGCGTTACGATGGGTCTGCTTCGAGGTTATTTTGACACTTCTGTCATTAGCAGCTGTTATTTTTTCTCAAAAGTTTGTTTTGATTTTTCGTGCAGTAAAAAATATGAATTTTGAAATCGAAAAAAAAAATTATCGCGAAAGTAGCTTACACAGCCTATCGTGGGTATGTTCAGCTCATGGAGCAAGAAAAAGCGCACACTGAGAGACGTACGTCCGTGGGTCCGGGAGCACAATCTACGGAGTTCTTCAATCTATGAGGAGTTCTTCGAAACTAATTTTCTGTTCCTCAAAAATAAAACGTTTTCAAGAAAAAATTGAATAGTTATTCTATGTATATTTCAATAACTTACGTTTTAACTTTTTCTAATAACCAATAGGAATCCCTCCAAAAGCAAATGTATATTGTTTGTTGACTTTTTTTACAGCTCTTGAGCTGTCAGACAAAGCAAATGTTCAGCAAATTTGAACTATAGCTTCCGTTTGGAGTCACATTACGTAACATTACGTTCTTTTCCTTACGATTGTCAAACGAAACGTGAGGTGAAAGCTTCATTGTGATAGCATGCATTGAATTCCTATTGCTGAACTCGTAAACGTCAGGCGAAGCCGAAGCTGAAGCGTGTTTGTATTTCATCAGCCATAATTTTCAAAGTGCAAAGTCTTTTCTGAAAAGTGAAAAGTTTTGTTATTTTGCAAAGTATTTGTTCTTTTTGTTTCAATAAACAATAAACTTTGCAAATTAAATATAGAATTTTGAAAAGGTTTTCAATTCAATAATATGACGAAGAGAAATTTTTATTTGCAAATAAGAGTTTGTTTTGAAAAGTTGTCGAAAACTAATACAAAAATGCATGAACCCTTTTTGAAAATGAAGAATCAAATAATAGTTAACAAGACAATGGAAATAATTTTGACGAATTTACCAAAGAACATGAATTTTGAATTTAAGGGTTAATGTATCCCAATTTGAAAAAATGT
This sequence comes from Eupeodes luniger, assembly GCA_951509635.1. Lineage (NCBI taxonomy): Eukaryota > Metazoa > Arthropoda > Insecta > Diptera > Syrphidae > Eupeodes > Eupeodes luniger. The sequence goes on from OX608074.1 coordinate 126,235,013, forward strand.
CTGATTTTGTAGGTTTTTTTACTTTTGTGAAAAAATGGTAGTAAAAATTATGAGGAAGAAGTTTCATAACTTTTAAATCACATAATTCTTAAGTTTTTAACATAGAACTTTTCAATAGCGTTTAACATTTAGAATGTAGTTAAGTTGAAATTTTAAAAATGAATACTTTCGTTTGAATAACTCATAATACGTACAGTGTTGGCCAAAACATTAGCAACTAAAAATACCTCCATCTTTATGTCATTCAAAAAAAATTAACTAATAAATAAATTATGTATTTACTTCTAAATAGACCACAAGAAAAAATAGTTTATATAACGGTTCATTAAATACTTATGTCAATAAGTAGGACAAGATAACCTAATTTTTTGTTGGTCAAAACAAAAGCAAATTTTTATTGCTGTCTCTCTTTTTCTTATTAATAGAGAAAAGTTAGACCGTTAACTACAAAATCCACTGCTCATATTAAAGGTGTTGGCAAACGAGTGCAGTTAAATTTATTTATTAGGTGTTATTCAGTTCACGGGCAAGTTAATCAGTGTTCTTAGCTAACTTTTGTAAAATGGCAAAAATAAAAGAACAAAATTATAAAAGAATATCAAAGTGGAATGAGGCAAATTAAAATATCGGAAAAATATTGCATTCCAAAATCAGTGATTTGCAGATTAATACAATTTTACAAATCCAAAAAAGTAATTCCAAACGGTTCATCGAGGTGGCAGACCAAGAAAAATAACAAAACGAGAGGATTTTGCTATACAATAAAATCAATATATTTATCATCTGGTCAGCTCGACCAGAACGTAAGCGCGAAAACAGTTCTGAGACGAGCTGTTGATGGTGGACTAAAATCTTTCAAATCTATAATCGGACTAGTCCAAATTCAATTTAAAGGGTTCCGATGGTTTCCGCCGTGTTCGCAGACCAGTCAAAGAGGCACTAAATCCACGTTACACTAAAGCTACTGTGAAACACGGAGGAGGTTATGTAATGGTGGGGGATGTTTTTCAGGGCATGGACTGGGACCGATTCACCAAATAGATGGTACAATGAATCGTTTTATTTACCGTGATATTTTGCAAAATATAATGCTGCCACACGCTGAGGATCAGTTGCCTTTGAAATGAATATTTCAGCAGGACATCGACCCAAAGCACACGTTCAATACGATTACGACATGGTTTCAAGAAAACCGGAATGACGTGTTACAATGGCCAGTACAGTCCCTACAGAACTTTAAGGACTAATTGCAAAAATAAAAATGATCTGTTTGATCAAATTAAATTGGCTTGGGAAAGTATCCCAAACAGCATTATAAGCAATTTAATGGACTCCATGCCTCAAGGATGTGCTGAAGTGATTAAAAACAAGGGGCTTGCTAACAAATACTAGTTGTAACGAGTGTTTTTTTAAGAGCTTGAGAATTTAAAAAAAAAAAAAAAACGCATACAATTTGCAAAATCTCATCGATTCTTTATTTGAAACGTTAGATTGGTCCATGACATTTACTTTTTGAAGATAATTTCATTTAAATGTTGACCGCGGTTGCGTCTTAGGTGGTCCATTCGGAAAGTCCAATTTTGGGTAACTTTTTCGAGCATTTCGGCCGGAATAGCCCGAATTTCTTCGGAAATGTTGTCTTCCAAAGCTGGAATAGTTGCTGGCTTATTTGTGTAGACTTTAGACTTGACGTAGCCCCACAAAAAATAGTCTAAAGGCGTCAAATCGCATGATCTTGGTGGCCAACTTACCGGTCCATTCCTTGAGATGAATTGTTCTCCGAAGTTTTCCCTCAAAATGGCCATAGAATCGCGAGCTGTGTGGCATGTAGCGCCATCTTGTTGAAACCACATGTCAACCAAGTTCAGTTCTTCCATTTTTGGCAACAAAGAGTTTGTTAGCATTGAACAATAGCGATCGCCATTCACCGTAACGTTGCGTCCAACAGCATCTTTGAAAAAATACGGTCCAATGATTCCACCAGCGTACAAACCACACCAAACAGTGCATTTTTCGAGATGCATGGGCAGTTCTTGAACGGCTTCTGGTTGCTCTTCACTCCAAATGCGGCAATTTTGCTTATTTATGTAGCCATTCAACCAGAAATGAGCCTCATCGCTGAACAAAATTTGTCGATAAAACACATTTCGAACCGAACACTGATTTTGGTAATAAAATTCAATGATTTGCAAGCGTTGCTCGTTAGTAAGTCTATTCATGATGAAATGTCAAAGCATACTGAGCATCTTTCTCTTTGACACCATGTCTGAAATCCCGCGTGATCTGTCAAATACTAATGCATAAAAATCCTAACCTCAAAAAAATCACCCATTAGTTGCTTTTGTTTTGACCAGTCTAATATTGAACTAATTGTACTAATTGTGCTATTTAATGAACTATTATAAAAACAATAATATTTTATTTTCCATTAGAAACTGTAAATATTTGTTAAAATTTTGAAAACAAAAATATACAATAATTGAATCCTAAATTTGTTTGTTTCTTAATTATTTAATAATCGAGGCAATTAAAGTTGCTTTTATTTTGGCCAACACTGTAGGCCTTTGAAAATCTTCACTTGAAATATTTTGGAGTAAATGGAAATTTTTTCTGGGACATAATTTTTTAAACTACTTAGAAATTAAACTTTTCAATGATAGTTTTACAAGATTGTTGCAATGGCGTCACTTGTTTTAACATTGAATTTTACAAAAGGTAGTTCAGGATTCGAAAATGTAATAAAGTATCTCAGACACCATCATAAAACAATGAAAAGGGTTTTTTCGTTTTAAATTTGTCCCCAATGGTGCTTGTTCTTCCACTCACCACCACCGCACCGATTCAATTGTTTTTGTCGGTCTTATTCAATTTGTACAGCCAGTGCAGCTTTTAGACTCGTATCGTGCATTATTCCCTCTTTTTTTTTTTCATTATTATTCCTTCAATCCTACTTTAATCGAGTGCACGACATACAAAACGTGGGCGTCTAGAGAATGTTCTTTTCGATTCATCAAAGTTCAGTGACATTTTACTTCACATTACCAAAAGAAAAATCATCATCAGAAGTATAGTCGGCGGTGGTGGCGGTGGCAGTGGCGTTGTCGTCGTAGTCGGTCTTAATAAGGGTGGCCATTGTACATAATATAAGAATTATAATCACTACACTGAACTGCGACAGCCATCATTGTCATCAATTCCATCATCATCTTCATCATCTCGAATAAAATATAAGAGTGCACATCAGCTGAAACATAGTTTGCTATTTTTTAAATGTACTCCTTATAGGAGACCATATCCAACAATGAAGACACAAAATGACTGCGTCCGTCGACGTCCTCATCTTTTGTCTATGCCATAGAAAGAGAGGGAGATAGTAAATCCGACATCAAATCCGACTTCTTAAAAATCGATAAATGTTCTTTTTTCTTTTAAATTGCTCAGCTTCTATTGTCAAGTTGCATGTACTGAGTTCAGTACTGTTGGGATTATTTTAGCATCAATCAAATGATACAGAAAAAGGTGCACTCTGATTCTTTATTTTTTTTCTGTTTGAAATAGAATTCATTTCGTTTTTGTTTTTTTTAAATAAACCACTTAAAAAAATATGTCTGGATATTTTTGCACAATTTGTTTACTTTTGAAAAATAAAAATAACAAATGAGTTTTTGTATTATAATTTTTGATATATGTACATATGAAAGGTTGCCTTTATTTACGTAAGCAAAATAAATAATTTATCATCAGTACAAATGTACTTGATCGCGATCAGTTTTAAAAGGAAACAAATCTTTGAACAGACATTAAATTAAGTGCACGACTAAAATAGAATTCAAAAGAAGAAAAATTTTAATGGAATGAAAATATAATTAAAGGCCAATGCTCCTTGGCTTTTTGATATTTTGATTGATTGCTAAGCTGAATATTGTTTGTGATTTATGACAGATTGATCTTGTTTGATCTTGATTATAACTGACTGTCATTATAGAATCGAGATTTTGTTTGTTTTTTTTTGAGTTTTATTTTTAAGATGCAATTCTATTCTCAAGATTCTCAAGTGGCACTTAATTGCTTAATACGGGAGACTTTAGTTCAACTTAGTGGAAAAAAGTATTAAATTTGTCAATTTAGCGAGACGATGAAATCCTTTCTTCCATTAAACATATTTTCTTTTAATTTAACGTATTATATTCATAACTCATAACATATAATTTAAACTATTAGAAATTTTGTTTGTCTTACTTAACTTTACTTTACTTTTGTTGGCGCTACAGCGCTACAGCGCTGGGCCTAAAGCCCTGGGGCCTGATTATCGTTTTCAATTCGACCTTTCAAATTCGACTCGCGTCATATTTCCTTATTAACGAATTCGCGGCGAAGCGAAAATAGTTCTTCCTATATTCCAGTGATTTGACATTTTTGGTTTGACTTTTTCTTCTTATATTCCCGTGATTTGACAGCTTTCCACAAGTTTTGTTTTGTTTTGATTGAATTTGTGAAATTTGCGATGATTTATTCAAAATTTTATATTTTATTGTGGATTGTGGATAAATTATAAGGAAATTAAAATAAAGCTAACTCACATTTTTATATAATTACCATCAAGAAAAAAATCCACGAAATCGAACAGTGAACACTCTTTCGCCTGTGATTCCGCCAAAAAAAGCTGTCGGATTTTAACTCGCCAACAAACATTATGACATTTCAAATTCGCCTTCGAATTTGTTAATTGTTCGAATTCAAAACGAAGAAGGCGAAAACGAAAGCAATAATTGAAAAATGGCAAACTCGCTAGCAAAACGATTCGCCGCGAATCCCATAATCAGGCCCCTGGTTACTCGATCTTTAGATTACTGTCTTCACTTTTGAATACTAAGACGGTGCGTCTTTCTCTGCTTTTTTTTCCCTCTGGCTTGGCGTTTAACACGTTACGAGCTGGAGCTTCCATGTTCATTCTTTCAACATACCCTAGCCATCTTAACCGTAGAACACGCAGTCTTTTTTTTTTGACCAGTTGCAAGTCGCTGTACAGCTCGTATAGTTCTTGGTTGTATCGTCTCCGCGAGGTGTCCATAGATCGTACGTATAACCTTCCTCTTGAAAATATCACGAGAGCCTTCATCCGTCTGATAGATAGTCCATACTTTTATACCATACGACAAGACCACGATAATGTGGGTTTTGTGCAACGTCTCCCTATTTCTCAACTACTTACTTAGTCTTAAGTAACAGCACTAGTCTCTCAAACACAATATTCAAATAGCTACATGACAGCGCCCGCCGCAGCCTTGTCGTAATCCTCTGGTGGTTTTTAAGGTATCTATTGAGTTTCTACTAATTTTGACGGAGTAGTGAGCATCCTCCAACATCATTCTGCTAAGGTGTATCACCTTGGCAGGAATACCGAAACTCAACATGGCACGGTATAGCTCATCCCTGTGGACACTATCAAAGGCTGCTTTGAAATGGATGTAGCAATGATGTGCATCGATGATATATTCTTGGGTCTTTTAGAGGATTTGGCGTAAAGTAAAGATATAGTCAATGGTATAGATTTTCCAGGCGTGAAGCCACACTGGTAAGAGCCAATCAATTTGTCAGTACATGGCTTTAGGCATTCACATAATACACTTGACATGATCTTTTATGCAATGTTTAAAAGGCTAATACCTTTGTAGTTGGAGTGTAGAAGACTATCAACTTTTTTATAGATGGGGAAAATAGTACTTAATATTTCACTTGTCAGGCATACTTTCTTCTGACCAAATTTTGGTTACAAGTTGATTTATGCTCATTACTAAACTTTCTCCGGCGTTCTTGAAAAGTTCCGCCTATAGTCTATCATAACCGGCAGCTTTGTTCGACTTTAGCCTATTGATGGCTTTCCTGATCTCATTTAAGTCGGGAGGGTTGAACTTCTGATCAGAGTCTGCTCGTTGTCCGGATCCTGGACTTAATAGCCGAGCCGTTAAGAAGATAGTTGAAATAGTCTTTTCAGATTTTAAGCAATAACTTCGCCATGACTATGGTATTTTGTTCCTTGTATCTGTAGGTCCCAGGGCCGCTGGTGAATTCTAAAGTTCCGCACCTGTTTCCTATTAATAAAAGAGCTCTAGATTTCCTTCACTTCACGCTACTCATGGTTCTTTTTCGTTCTTCTGAGCAAGCGGTAGACGTAGAACTGACGGGAAGCCTTTTCTGCCACACCCTAGATTTCCTTCACTTCACGCTACTCATGGTTCTTTTTCGTTCTTCTGAGCAAGCGGTAGACGTAGAACTGACGGGAAGCCCTTGCTGCCACACCCTTTAGGCCTCCGATTTGGATTTGTTTGTTCGGAGTCAAGTCAGGGATTTCTCGGTGTTGGCTGTGGGAATCCTGGCACCTGTTCAGCAGCATTCCTGATGGATTGTTAAAAAAATGCCTTAACTCCAAAAATAAATAAATTAGGTTGCGCAACAGTCCGTTGAGAACTATGACCTAGTGACTTACAACTCTCAACCATTCCTGTGTGCAAGTAATGTTGTCAGGGATTGAGTGTAGGTCCGCTCAATCGCTGACAACATTACTCGCACACAGGAATGGTTGAGAGTTGTAAGTCACTAGGTCATAGTTCTCAACGGTTTTAAGCCGAATCCAAATGGCTAATTTGAGAAAGCACTTTTTATGACAAGAATTACTCTGAGGATTTGTCAACTGCTCTTAAGAGGCAGTACCAGTGAAAAAACTTTAGATGGCACAGGCAGGAACGAACCCAAGACCTCTGGCATGACAGTCCTAACTAACCTCACTAACCATCACGCCACGGGAATTTTTGTACATACGCGCCTTAAAATTGTATTTAATGATTTGCGAAGAAAATTGGACTTTTATTTGGATTGATTCCATCTTAACCTTATATACACATATTATCATGAACAAATTAACCCCCCCCCCCCCACCTTCTGACAAATCACAAGCTCCCAAAACTCCTCAAAAAACAATAATTGTAATGGACTTATAAAATACTTCCATTATAATATGAGAGATTTTTGTGGTATTCCATTTTGTCTTAAAAGTTGCTGTTTGATTTGTGGACTTATGACCATTCAACAGAGTTTTGACTATATTGTGGTAGCATATCAATTTGTACCCTTCATTGATGCGTGTTGATTCAGAATGGACAAATAAATGATTATTCTCTAAAAATTTAAAACTTTAAAGTAAATAAATCAAACATAATAATTAACCAAAATTTAATACCATTTTTTAATTTTATTTTCAGGTAAGTTAATCAAATTTTGATGTCTGATTCAATATAACCATCAGGTATGTATTTTTATTTAACATTCCGTAAATCAAGTTAGGGAAATTTAATTTAAATTACGGAAGTATAAGCTAGTTTGAAAACCAACCTATCCTACAAGTATAAGTCATTTAACTTCCTTAAAAGGAATCATAATATATAGGTACCATCCAAAGGGAACTCCCAAAACTATTCAAGAACTAAATGTTTTAGATTTTATTTGTCTAAAACCAAACAAATCTATAAATTGACACACAAAAACAAGTATTAATTAATTTCCAATTAGAAATTAAAAACAATGTTTCATTTGTATGGTTTATATTTCTAATTAATTGCAGTTATTTCGCACATTTTACACTCCCACGCTTTTCAATTAAATTCAAATTCTGACAATCACTTTTTTTTGTTATCAATTGTAATTCATTGCAAAAACTAGATTAAAATCAATTTGTTAGTCGCTAGTTTGCAAAATACCCTCACTAATTACATTTTAATGTCCAGGAAACACTAATACTGGCTATGGCTATGGTTATGGCTATGACCTTCCCTCAAAACCGGCATGTAGTCTAAACAATGTTAAAAAAGTATTCAAAACATAAAGCCCTTTAAGAATGTCACTATCCAACCCCTATATTCAAAGGTCTAAGTTTTTGTTGTATTATTTAATTCAATTATTTGTCAAATGTACTCACTCGTATGTACAGAGGGGTGAATGGGGTAGTTTTAAAACATGCGATTTTCTACAAGGGAAAAAAAAGGCTAGAAGAACCTACATATCCGGAAATAAACTTGGCCTTGAAGTCAAGCATAATTCGCATAAAAAGGAAAATTGATGGCATATGGAAAAACTTCTTTGAGACCGAATTTATGTAAAAATGGGTGTACGAGATGTGAATAGCAAAAAAAAAGGAATATAAAATGCACGACTGGATTCGAAAGCTTTTTCTTCTAAGGCAATGAATACATTCAAAATAAAAAAAATAAATTTATGTATGTCTACTTTATGTACGAAAGCATCCCACCATAAACAAATAAAAATGTTTAAAAAAACAACCCAAATTCCCACGGATTCAATTTTTTGTATGACTCTAGTGAGTTGGATTTGAACGTTTCTATGGCAACTTTAAAATGACGACTTTTTGACAGATCGCCATTTTTATTAAGAGTGTCAACTTTATCAATTGATAAATATTAAAGTTTGACTTTTAGCAAGTTAATTGAGAAGAGTTTTAATAATCGAAAAAACAGATAAATACTATCGATAGAAATTTGTTTAATTTTAGAAGACGGAGTTTCAATATTTTTCAACTATCAATTGATAGTTGACAATCGCATCAATTTGTAGTTGAAAATCACATTAAAACAACAACCATTTCGTACTTAAATTTACATACTTACATATTTAAATTTTAGATCACCGAAATCAGAATATTGAAAGTTGACAATCACATGAGTTGATAGTTGACAGTTGAATAAAACGACAACCAACTTAAATCTACTTGTTAAATATCAAAGTTTGACATTTAGCAAATTAATTAAGAAGAGTTTTAATAGCTGAAAATGAAACAGATATTTATCGAACAAAAATTGTCTAATTTTTTTTAAACTTTAGCAAACCGAATTTTAATATGTTCCAACTATCAATTGATATTTGAAAATTGTTCAGATCGCATCAATTGGTAGTTGACAATCGCATTATAACGATAAACAACTTCGTACGTATCTAACTTAAATTTACATCGAGATCTGAAAATTTATCAACTATCAAATGAAAGTTGACAATCAAATTAGTTGATAGTTGACAACTGATTAAAACGACAACCAACTTCAATCAACTTGTTAAATATCAAAGTTTGACATTAAAGAAGTTGATTGAGAAGCGTTTTAATAATTGAAAATGAAACAGATAAATATGTATTATCGATGGAAATTTGTTTAATTTTAGAACACCAAGTTTCAATATTTTTCAACTATCAATTGATAGTTGCCAATTGCATAAATTAATAGTTGACAATCGCATTCAAACAACAACCAACTTCGTACATTTCGTACTTAAATGTACATACTTAAATTTTTAAATTTTAGATGACCGAAATCAGAATATTTTTCACCTATCAATTGAAAAATGACAATCACATGAGTTGAAAGTTGACAGTTGATTAAAACAACAATCAACTTCAATCATATTGTTAAATATCAAAGTTTTACATTTAGCATGTTAATTGAGAAGAGTTTTAATAATTGAAAATGAAGCAGATAATTTTAGCAGACCGAATTTCAATTTGAACTATCAATTGATAGTTGATACTCACATCGATGCATAGTTGAAAATCGCATTAAAACAAAAAAAAACTTCCTGCATATCGTACTCGTAGATTACCGGGATCTAAAAAATTTTCGACTATCAATTGAAAGTTGACAATCACATAAGTTGACAGTTGATTAAAACAACGACAACTAACTTCGTTCATTCGTGTAAATTAGCACCTTTCCAAAATCTTGCTTTAGCTAAGTTATACTTTCCTGGTGAAAAAATTGCAAATTTCTGATAAGAGAATCGGGTTGAAAAAAAACCTTTTTATCTAACTAGCTCTTCCCTTTATTCAAATTTATTCATGCTTACATTTTTTCGACAATTTAAGCACCTTTGTTAAACATTAATTCCAACATCTAATTGTTATCTATACAAAGGTAACATTAATTTTTATTCATTTTAGCCCACAATTAAACTCCATTGTTTTGTAGGTATATGTATTTACTTTCTGTTAATCGTGTTTACACTTAGCTTTTTCTTCAAGACCCCAATAACCAAACCACCAAAGCGTATATATGTACATAGAAGATTGTTGTACCTACCTTTTACCTACCTAATAACAATTAATTTTCTCCACCACTAGCCGAGTGGAAATAAAATTATTATTCTGTTCGATACCAATTCCCATCTAGGGTAAAAAGCAAAACCACACATTTATTTTGTACTATACTCGCTGGAGAAGCTTTGCTATACCGTTTAGTGTGCAATGCTTTCCCGCCCATTTCTATGCTTGAGTTTTTTTCTTCTATATTTTTATTTCATTTTATTACTTTTCCAATCAATTTGCCATTTGAAATAACCTTCCATTTGCACACAGCGCCCTCTATATCTGTATACAATGGCCATTTTAACAATACATTTTGGCTTTAATGCTGACATTTCGCTTGAATTTAATTCAACCCTTGGCCGTGATGTGGGGGTGCGGTAGATAGGTGGATAGGGATAAGTATATTCTTATTGTCATTGCTTTCTAAATGCTGCCGGTAGGGTCGGTGGCTTTTTCATTCCAAATGTACATAATGCTATTCGGGTTCTTTTGTTATTGACTAAAGGTATTTGTATAGCACACAGCATGGTTTACCTATATTTGCTTTGTAATCTATAACTAGCTTGGTTTCGATACTTAGCCGAGCCGGTGATATTCCTTATGGTTTAATGGTTTGTTGATTGCGGTATACGGTTTAGGTCTAGGTCTAAGTCTACAAGCTACAAACAACCCATTTAACCATCACTTTTGATATCGTTTTAACCTTTTATCTATAATCTTCCTTTTTTTTTATCCCATCCCATCCAATGACCACCAAAGACCGTAGCAGCGACACCACACGGTTAATTTCAGAAACACTTGTCTAGACAAGAGCCTTAAACACCATACGGATTAGTTTTTGTTTTCACTCTTTTTGTATATCATTGTTGTATCTGTCTTTAATGTTGGTGGTAAAAAAGTTTAGCTGTCATATCATATGTCATTCGCTAGTTCCCTTGACTGTCACAACTGCTCAGTTGGAACTAATCCCCTCATTACAATTGGATTATAATAGCTTTAAAGGTTTTTTCCTATGATTAAACTTCATTTACTCGTACGAAGGGTACCTTCTGATGTTTTGAGAGTTTAACATCATGATTTAAATCACTTGTGTCATTATTGAATTTTTTGATCCATGAAGCACAATAATTGTTGCATGTACAATACATATATAAATATAAAAAGAATGTAGACCTTGAACTTGCCAAACAAGCCAAAAAAATGTTCTCGTAAATCACAAATAAAAAAAAAAGCCAAGAAAGGAGAAGCCTGAAAACTCAATTAAGGAACGGCATCCTTTACAGACTTCAGCGAGTTGTAAATCAATATACGATGTGTGTGTATACCAAATGTCAGTACCAAACATTTAAATATGTAGGTACTAAAGAAACAAAGTCGAAAGTTTTCGCTGCCTTGCAGTTTTATTCCCTTTTTTTGTTTGGTTTGCATTACTTAACCATCAACAATAAATCAAAAAAAGAAATAATGTTTAAGTAAAAAAGATTTAAGTGAATTTTTTTCGTGAAAAAATTAATGGCCAAATTTTTAACTATAGGTTCCTACTGACTTATGTCATAGTTAAAATAGGCCAAATGACAAATGGACAGAGAATAGTCCATATTTTGACACTTCGGTATTTTAAATGTCAAACTAAATTATATTCGTTAAGTTGTTGCATGAGTGAACTGTCACTGTCATATGGGCGTGTTCAACTGTCGTCTTTGTTTAAACTTTAATTATAGTAAAATGCTTTTGATTCAAAAGATTGTTATCATGTTAATAGAATCTAAACAGCAGCAGGCTACTTAAAATTTTACGCCATTTTGCACATTTCGGTTAAAATGTCTGTTGCTATAATCGAGACGCACCTATTACTTTCAACCACCCACATTCACCTACACAGCAAAAAGAAAGAAAATACGCAACAAATTCTAACATTCTTAACAAGAACAGCAACAACAACAGACTGACAATATTTCTTATATATTGAGGAACTTTTGCAAAACAAATAATAACACTAAACTATACGTTCGTTAAGTTTTCAATTGTTTTTTATTTAACATTTACCATTTGTAATTCGATTATCATTATCATAAAATTTAATGTTTCGTTTTATTTCATTTTCATATTTAATTTTCAAATGAAATATTCAATGTTGAGCTGAGCGAGCGTATTTTGTAGGTATACCTACAACTATCCGATGTTGCGTTCTAGAATTTCAATTTCAATTTCAATTTCATTCGAGATTCGAGAGAAAAATAGAGAAGTTTTGTTTTAATGTTTCAATTCAATGAATTTCACATTTAAATATTTTGTATTGCTGGAAAAAATGCATCATAGAAAGAGGGGAAATTTTGTGAGAGAAAAAGATAGTTATATCTACCTAAGGTAGTCAATTTTAAAAAGCTTTTATTGTAGCTTAGTTATAGGGTTGCCACATTTCAGTTATGACAAATATGAATATGATTATTGATTAATGATTGAAAGCTTTTGTTTGGTTACAAATTAGTTGGAAAAATTATTGATTCAAATTTCTATTAAAATTTTTCCCATCTTCAAAAATTATGAATAAAACTATTGTCAAAAAAATGTTTCACGAAATTTCTGTGATATCAGAAATATGATTGAAAGCTTTCGTTTGGTTACAAACTTGTTGACAAAATTAGTGACTAAAATTTATATTAGAATTTTTCCCATCTTTAAAAATTATGAATAAAAATACTGTCAAAAAAAGGTTCATGAAATTTCTGTGATATCAGAAATATGGTTTGAAAAGACCTTTAGCTGTCATTCCAAGGGGCCAGCTTATGAGGAATAGTAAAAAATTATTGGAATAACTATACATTTCTTCCAAGGTTAAAATTCAGTTAGTCCTCAACAACTTAACTTAACGAAATAAAGAATTTCCTGATAGCGATTTGACAGCTTTGAATTTCCATTATGAATACATCCTTAAACAAAATAAATAAACTAACAGTGTCAAAACCAGAACAATCACGCTTTTCAAAAATTGAACCTTAAAAATTTAAATCAAACTTGCATTGAACTTAAGAACCAAATAACTTCCATAAAAATTACTGAAAAAGTCAAGGCAAATCAAAATGTAAGGAATTTCAGAGAGAAAATATCCTTTAAAAATTGAAGAAAAAGTGCTAAAGCTCAATAATGGAAGTCCTTTTGTTTTCTTAAAATCAAAAATTAACAAAAAAGGTCATAAATGTTTAGCTTCTGGGTTTTAAAAATAAATCAAGGCTAAACAAAACAACAAACCTTTTTATTGATTTTACTAGGCACAACGTCAACGTCATCTTCAACAGGTTAGCAATAATTTCCAATAGATTTGCTACTATTCTTCTTATTAACAGTTATATTAAAATGTACTAAAAAGTATTGTTAACTACAAAAAACACCAGGTTAACTCTGTCAAAGCGAAAACAATGGTTTTTCGTTGAAGCTTTTTTTGATTTGCTAAAAGCTTCACACTATAATTTCCCACCAAAGCTAAGTAAGTTGCCATTGAGCTACCCCTTTGAATGTCTCTTTTATGGTAGCGTTCTCTGTTTACGTTTAGCCTTTCTTCCAGTATCCATAAGCTCCACTGGAAAATACTGTTTAACTGTACATTCGTACATGGGATGGTGAAGCATCCACCATAAAGCTGGTTATATAGCTGCTACTGTGCTGCTGCTGGTGCTAAAGCTAATGCTGCTACTGCTGGTTTTGATGCTGCTATTGGTGCTGGTGCTTTGGCCGATGGTGCCTCTGAGCTGATGATATTATGCTCCCAATAGGCCAAGCAAACTGATTGCTAAGTAAATTCTTACGATAACGTCGTTTTTCCTCTCATTCTCTTTTTTGTTTGGGAGATATAACAACCACTTTTATCACAACGTTCTCGTGACGGTCTGTCGTTTTATCTCGCTTGCTCTTAAGCGAAATTCAAAGCTGTGTTGGAATATTTTGCCTTTCGGTTGTTATTTTTGTTGTTGGTATATTTCAAATCGACAGGGAACGACCGACAACGACGACGACGTTCGAAAGGGTAGAGTCTCAATATAGCGAGAAAATTCATACAGAACAACAACAACAATATCACAAAAATGACAAAGGAAAATCTGAGCCACAAGATATGTAAGAGGGAGCAAATAATTCCACTCTGCTCCGCTCCACTCTGCTCCACCTTGATGTTGTACTGCTGGATATACTGCTACTATACTGCTTTTGCTCTTTAATTTTGTTCTGCGAAGCCACCATTTAGTTGTTTACTGTTAGTCGTCGCGATTTCTGTCGTCTGCGGTTGCCCTTAAAAATAAGATATAACTTATTTTTTTTTTTGAGATAAAAATCCGGAAAAAGCGCGTACGACGGGATGTGAAGAATTTTGTCTTTGACGACGAAAATTTTTTTGTTTATTAACTGCTTCGCCTTTCGCTCGTTTTTTAGTTTATCCTGTTTTTGATTTTTGATTTTTGCCAAAAATAAAAAAATATAAATAAATAATATTAAATCGAAAAAGTGGTGAACAAAAGGTTCTTCAAGAAAGGATACAAAGCATAATCTCGAGAGATATGCACTTTGATCAATTTCACAATCAAACCTAAACAAATTAAATTCTAAACAAAAAAAGAAGTGTTGGTAACACAAACGGAAGATCAACAGCGGTAATTTGTTTGCTTTTTTGTCACCTCACGGCTCCTACGGGAATTCAATACAAATTCGCCGCGCCTCCGTGTGTTTGTTTCCATAAACAAAGACCACTGTGATCAATTTTGACAGCTGACTTACATACGTCACAGCTGATTTGTTATTGTTGTTATTTACATGAGGCATGATCAGAAATTGAATTGTATCTTCGCCCGTTCGTTTCGAGTTCGAAATTAAAAATTCGCCGTAGAAGTTCGATAAAGTAGTGTCGGTCGCTGCTGTTGCTTAAAGAAGTTTTCGTAGTTTGTTATCAGAATAAGACACATTTTGTGTGTTCTGTTCGATTTAAAGAGTGAAACGGAGTCAACGGAAGTTGGCAGGTTGTTTTTAGGTTTCCGTGTGATCGGTAGAGTGTTATTTCATTCAAATTCGCCGTAAGTTTCCAAACAAGTGCATTCAACGATAATTTTTAAGAAAAAAAAATAAATAATTATAATCTGTGATTTAAAATATTTGCACATAAAAGTATAAATCAAGCATTTGTTACTATAATTGTCCTTTTTCGATAAAGTAGTTTGTTGTTAACGGCAGTTGTTGTCAAGTGTCAGTTGTAGTTGTCATTTTAAATTCTTTTTTTTGAAAAATAGTTTTTCGTGCCGGAGATAAGTGAAAACTGAAGTGAACTCTAAGCACCACAGAAAAATAGAAAAAAGGAAGCAAAAGGAAAAAAAAAAGTAAATACCTACTTGTACAAGAAACAAAAAAGGAAATCCTCCATCCAAATAAAAATTCTTGGCAATAGTTTGTATTTGTTTTGCGTGGCACGCCTCCCTGTATCTCTAAAGTGCAGACGACGAACGACAAACGACGACGACGATGACGACGGGGTTAAGTGTGCTGAGAGAATAATGAATAGAAAAGAATTGGGTACAAATTCTTATGCAGTTCGGTGCACAATATGCTAGCAAATTCTCGGGAAAAGCGAAATAAAAGTTGTATTAAAAAAATAAAGGAAAAACAAGAATTAAAATTATAAAAGCCGCAGGATTTAGCCATGCAATCGTGTGTCTCATGCTTTGCTTAAGCTCCTCATCCTCATCGTCACCGTCTCCATTCCTTTCGCACCGTTTTGGTGCAACAAGGGTCCAAACGATTCTAAGTGAATAGTGTAGACTTTAGGGTACGAGAGGGGATCTTTGGTTTTTAGCGACCTGCGAGCTGCGAGCAGTCTGAGCCACGACACGACCAACGAAAGAACGAAAGAACGAACCACATATACCGTTAGTGTTCGTTGATGAAGGATAACAATTTCTCTTGTATTTATATACACACATCCGCTTTCATTCGGAAAAATATGAGACTCTATATGCATGTTTGTGGATATACATATCTCCTATTTCGTGTTTCTATCTTCTTTTTGTTTTGTTCTGTTTTCTTTAGTGTCCTTTTTGCATTTTAATTATTCAGAGCACATAGTTGTAGGTCCTTGTGGGTAATTGTATCCATGAGGCGGTTTTTCCCTATTCCTACGTGTCCTGTCCAACTCCGACCCGACCAAACGACCCACCTGCAGAGTGAACCTCTCTCCATTGGGATTGGAATTGGGACTGGGAGTCATATTCACTGCAACGTCACTTACCTAGATAGATAGCATAGGTAAAAGTTGGTAGGTTATGTTACATACAATCCATAGCTCTATACCTTCGGGTTTTTAGAAGGGGCGCTTCTGTTTCAGGTGAATTGGATTTGTTTATTTTTGTTCTCCTTTTCCTTGTTTGCGTTTTTGCTGTTTTATGATGTACACCTTCTTTATGTCTTTCTTTTTTTTGTTTTTGAACTTCCTGATCCTGATCCTGCCCTTCTTGCTTCTGCTTCTGGTCCTGGTTTTGGTTCTGGTACTGGTCCTCCTATGGCGATGATGGTATCATTTTTGCAGTCTTTGTTTGAATACAAATCGAAAATTCATTGACACTCGGTGCTGTTTTCTGTGTTTGCTTTTTTTTTAATATCTTCCTCGTGCTCTTTTTTTCGTGAGAGTTGCTTCGTGTAAAGTGCCTCCAGGGTTCTTTGACTTCTTTTCTTGTGCTTTGTTGTGGACTTAAATGCTATGGAGTGTGAGTCATGTTTTATTGCAGTTAATTTAAAGTTCCTTTTTTTATTTATTTTTGGTGTGTTTTTATATTTATACCTAATGCCATTAACCGAAGTATGTAGTTTTGTTTTCTTGTTATTTTATGATACTTAACATTTTTATTTTAAATTTCATATAAAGTGTATAGGTACATAATGTGCAGTGCATAAATATGTAAAAAGAATTGAGGTCGTTTTTTTTAAATCTTTAGGGAGAGAATGTGAATTCGCCGGAGTTTTATTTTTCGTCTGAAACAATATTGTTGGTTGCGTTTTTATGGTCTGGTAAACATGTTAATTATATAATTTTATCTCTTATCCATGTGTGGAATAAAGATTTATGTTTTTAACTTTTTATCTTGTCATGAACTTGAAGTTTTGTTTGATTGTTTACATAAAAATATGAGTAAATTATTGTTTAATTAAATAATGAGTTAATCATCTTTCTTGTTCTTTTCGTATGAATTAAATTTCTTTGATATTTTGTTCCTCCTTGAACGTTTGCGGATAGTTTTAAATTATACGTATTATTGTTTATATTCTTAAACTAAATGTTTTATGTATCTTCGTATTTTTGATGTGCACCTATGAAATTTTATATTGGGTTGCAAGTTAGAATTGCGTGTTTTTTTCAGAATAAGAGAAGCTTTAAATAGTTTCCATCAAGAGCTTACGGAACTGTCTAAAATTATGCGATATTTCTTGTTTATAAAATTAAAAGAAAACTTTATCATTTTTTTTTTAACCTTTAGTGGTCACACCTCATACAGGCCGAAAAATCCAATTGAATAAGAAGTGTGGATATTTTTGAAGTCTTCTAGCTGATTTTATCATTTTAGTTGGAGAGTTCTGTAGTACCCGTGGAATGATGGTTATTGCGTTGGACTGTCATGAGAGAGGTCTTGTGTTCTATCTCTGCCTGTGCCACCTTATTTAAAAAAAAAAAAAAAGTTTTCACGGGTACTGCCTCTTACGAGGAATTGACAAATTCTCCAAGAGTAATTCTTGTCATGAAAAAGTGCTTTCTCTAATTAACCGTTCGGATTCGTCTTAAAACTGTAGGTCCCCTCCGTCCCTGGCAACAGTACTCGCACACAGGAATGGTTGAGAGTTGTAAGTTACTAGGCCCTAGTTCTGAACGGACTGTTGCGCCACCTAATTTATTTTTTTATTTATTTAGTTGGAGAGTTCTTCAACATTTCTTATGGTTTTGATTTTTGATTTTAAAGTCGAATTAAAAAAAAACGGTTACGACCATAAGCGGTAACTAACTACCCAGGACAAGGAAACTAAAGTTTAAAGCGCCACCATGCATTTTTGGGCTTACTATGAAGCGAAGTCACGTTTCAAACATGCCTGCCAACATCAGTTGTTATTTGGTGTGTTAATTTGAAAGGTTTAACACCTCTTATTCCACTTTTTCTAAGACTGGGGTCAAGAATAACCGTGTGGTTGCTAAGGGTTAAAAAAAGTTGTTTGGTTGACAAATTGTCTCAGTACTTTGTACAACCCCCTTATTTAGAATTACCGTCTTTTAGGCTACGTTCAGACGACCATATTTTCCTCGTATACCGTAAACGGGATTTTATCGAATAGAGCAGCGGCAGGAGTGTTATATTTGTACGTTCACACGAAGCCCATGCGGGAAAATCCCGTATTCGTGAAATAATTGTTTCCGTATACCGTACGAACTTGTCACTACGATTCCATAAATCTCGAATGTATTTTTATCGTACATGATTATTAGGCTACGTTCAGACGACCATATTTTTCTCGTATACCGTATACGGGATTTTATCGAATGGAGTAGTGGCAGCAAGTGTTATATTTGTGCGTTCACACGAAGCCCATGCGGGAAAATCCCGTATTCGTGAAATAATTGTTTCCGTATACCGTACGAACTTGTCACTACGATTCCATAAATCTCGAATGTATTTTTATCGTACATGATTATTAGGCTACGTTCAGACGACCATATTTTTCTCGTATACCGTATACGGGATTTTATCGAATGGAGTAGTGGCAGCAAGTGTTATATTTGTGCGTTCACACGAAGCCCATGCGGGAAAATCCCGTATTCGTGAAATAATTTTTTCCGTATACCGTACGAACTTGTCACTACTATTCGATAAATCTCGAATGTATTTTTATCGTATACATGATTAGTAGCGCTTATTTTTATATTGTGTCGTTCACACGAACAAAATTTCATCGAATTCGTTCATTACGTTCAGTACGTGGATCCATGATGACGATGGTCGGTTGACTGCCGATAGTGCTGTGTCCCCTGCCACGCCTCAAAACCCGTACGTGAAAAAATGGAATGGAATATTTTCCGTGTGAAACGCCGTCTCGTATTCGATAAAACTGCATACGTGAAAAAATCGAATCGAATAGTCGCCGTCTGAACGTAGCCTTAGCGCTTATCTTTATATTGTGTCGTTCACACGAATAAAATTGCATCGAATTCGTTCATTACGTTCATACCAATAAAAAATAAATGGAATACGTGGATCCATGATGACGATGGTCGGTTTGGTTGACTGTCGACAGTGCTGTGTCCCCTGCCACGCCTCAAAACCCGTACGTGAAAAAATCGAATCGAATATTTCTCGTGTGAAACGCCGTCTCGTTTTCGATAAAACCGCATACGTGAAAAGATCGAATCGAATAGTCGCCGTCTGAACGTAGCCTTATGGAATCATACATTGATAAAAAAAAAAAAAACGGAAATACTTGGCCAGGGGCCTATTTCAATTACAGGTTACAATTTGTTAATTTACAACTTGAAAATTGTCAAACTCTGTTCCAAAAACAATTTGACAATTTTGTTGAATTGTAGGAAAATACCCGACAATTGTCATCTTTTCCTTTCATAAAGAAGTCAAGTATTTTTCCACAATTGTCAAGAATTGTCCGACAAATTTGTACTAACAATTCTTTTATGAAATGAAAAAAAAATACAATTTACATATTTGTCAGCATTTCATTGATAATTGCCACAGGAAACCCAGTTAGGTGGTGACAGTGAAAAGATCTAAAATAAAAAACGATATATTTTCAAGTGAAAGTAAAAGTGAATGTGGTGACGATTCTCAGTGGTGTTTTTTTATTTTTTTTAATTTTTTTTATTTTTTTTTATTTTTTTTATTTTTTTTTTATTTTTTTATTTTTTTTATTTTTTTTATTTTTTTTTATTTTTTTTTTATTTTTTTTATTTTTTTTTATATTTTTTTATTTTTTTTATTTTTTTTATTTTTTTTTATTTTTTTTTAATTTTTTTTTTATTTTTTTCATTTTTTTTTTAAATTTTTTTTTTAATTTTTTTATTTAATCAAAATCTTAAAACTATCTTAAAGCTAGACAAAAATTCTTAAAAAAAAACAAGCGTTTTTCGGCCTATTAACAATTTTAAAACTTAATAACAATAAGTTGGCTCATCATGTAATATGTCGCCTGTGCCCTCGGAATTTTGAAAAAAGATTCAAAGATTGATTTCGAATAGTTAATTATTGGCCTACAATTTAAAGAAATATTTTAAAAACACTTATTTTGAGAATGATTTTCATTTTAAAATTCTCGATTTTTATTATGATTTATGCACTTCACTTTTTAAAAATAAAACACGATTTTGCAAACTGTGATATTTAAAAATGTAAAAAGTGCCACCGTTCTGTAATAGTTGTACCCATCGGGGTCATCTTTTCATCAGAAAATACAACTTTTCGCCAGTAGTCGTTTGATTGGCTTTTGTTATCAGCGTTTTAAGACTTGTGTAATCTTGCAAAACTAAGCCACTGTTGTTTTTGCGCTTGGTTTCAGGTGCTTTAGATGTCAAGCACTTTTAATCAACATACTTATTGTCATTCGGCTAACTTCTACACTTCTACTTCAGATTCATGTCTAATCTTATTTAAAGAATGGCTTGAATTGGAAGCTGATTTCTCGACATAAAATTATAGACTTACGGCCTTTGTAGTTTTTTTTCCACAATTTAATGGATTTTTTTAAGTTAATGTTTATAACTTTTTCACTTCAATCAAGTTTTTTTAGCTTTAATGCGATTAGAGAGGTTTTGGTAAGCCTTTATTTTAGTAATTTCCGTTATATTTAAAGACTTTTGTCTACATATTTTAACTATTAAATAGAATAAAACACTTAAAAGCAAACCTTTTATAATTATAATATCTTTACGCGATCTGCGCTACCAAGCTATCGCTAAAAATGAGTACGATAGTTAGTTGAGGCTATTCTAATGTTTTAAAAAAAAGTTCAAAAAGTCCCTTTAACTTAAAACAAATGTTAAAAGCTCTCTTAATTTCAAAAACTCTTAATTTTAACTTGTCGCCCAATGTATATTTTCTTGGCAACACATTAAAGAACACTCGAAACCTATATTATAGTTTAAAAAAATAAACAATATGTGAGACACTATGCAATTGTTACGGACTGTATGTATATCTTTTATACGCGTATGCTATGTTCCTGAATGCAACTGTCAGGAAGAAGTAACTTAAATCAAAGTGAATAACCAAACCAGTTTTGAGATACATGATGTATATTTATATTCATTTTGGACTTAATTACTTAATTTTAATTGAATTTTTTAGAAGTCAGAACTTTGACTAAGTTTAAGGAGATTTTTATATTTCTACAAAATGATATGATACCAGTGCCTATGTATATCAAAAATTTAAAGATTTTTGAAAAGAACGATTCATTGAAATTCAATGAAAAGAAATGTTTTCTTAAATTTCATTATAAATAGGCCAACATCACTTCAGCGTGCTACTTTTGTTACTATGAGAGTGACATTGACAAATTTTTCAAAAAATATTTCTAATCGATACAAGAATAATTGATTATGAATGATTTTATTATAGAAATTTAAATTTTTTTTAAATTTTTACAAGTGTGATAGATTAATTTGACTGTTATGAACCAAGTGCATTAGTTTCACGCTTAGAACAAAATTGTAATTTATACTTCTATACTAATATTATAAATCTGAAGTGTGTGTTTGCTTGTTTGTTTGAACGTGCTTATCTCAGAAACTATTGGTCCGATTTGAACAATTCCTTCAGTGTTATATAGGTTATTTATTGAAGAACTCTATAGACTATATATACAGGGTGTCCCGTAAGTAATGGATAACCCTGAAATGCCGCATAGTAGACTTTATGACCGTCCTGAAAACTGATAAAAAAAAGTTCTATCCCAACCACAAGAAAAGTTATATGCATTTTTTTGTTCAGTGCACTATTTTTTTTCTTACTTTACATTTTTGAATACCACGACTACAAGTGAATGAGTTCCATAATTTTTTTTTTGCAGGAATATTTTACATTACTTTTGCCAACACATAAGTAGAAGAAAATTATTATAACAGTTGGACTTCTTAGAGAAAAAAATTATTTAACATTGAATTTCAATGCAAAATGTGAAAACAAATAATTTTTGAAAAAGTTAAATCATAGCTGGTATAAAAAAAATGCATGAATACCTGAGTGGCCAACTATTTTAAAAATATGCGCGTTAAATGCAGATTTCAAAATGGTATTACTTATTATTATATCTAGAGTCAATAGCAAGTTATTGGTAAAAATCTGCAATACTAGAGTAAATTTAGCAAAAACAAAAGTTTTCAAAATTAGCACAGTAAACGTGAAAATAATACCAAGCGTTGAACATAGCAGATTTTTGATTTATTGGCTGTTTTTACGATGTTGTCCTAATGATAAACCCAAGCTTTCAACTTCTAGGGCCGAATGCATTATTGATAAAAATGTCAAAAAAGTGCAAAAAACGGTTACATTTTCGAACTTGTTTTGAATTTTACTTGTTCTATTGGGCTTTAACAAACCCATCAAATATTTTGTTGGTTGTTATTAGTTTATTTGTTATTTTATCTTAACAAAAAGTTTTTGAGCCAGGTTTTAATCACATGATCACTTAGTTAGAAAACAAAAATAGATAATTTTTTAATTTTTTTTTATTTAATGCAAATGCTCAAACTGTTTTCCACCCACTCTTATACAGGGTCTGCACCTCCGAATAAATTAACGTCTTAGTGAACGTGCAAGGTTTTGCTCAGAAATTTGTAATGCAGCTGCCTCCACACGGTTTCTTAGCTCCTCTAAAGACCTGATCGGCTTGCTGTATACGATTTCCTTAATGCATCCCCAATAAAAAAAATCAAGTGGATTTAGGTCTGGTGAACGGGGTGGCCATAAAATTGGTCCCAGACGTCCTATCCATCTGCCTGGATATCTGGCATTTAAATATGCCCGCACAAGCACAGCATAGTGTGCTGGACAACCATCATTTTGAAGCCAATGGGATTCCTTTAGTTCTTGAGGCACTTCTTCCAGCAAGGTTGGGAGATCATTTTGGAGTAATTCCAAATAACCTTGGCCAGTTAAAATCCCCGGCAACTCAAAGGGTCCAATTATTTTCCCATTGAGAATCCCAGTCCAATAGTTTATTTTGAATTGGTACTGGGACCTGTCTTCCCTCATGATGTTTGGGTTTTGTAGTGCCCAGAAGTGGAGATTATGGAGATTAGTGTAGCCATCTCTTTTAAATGTCGAGTCATCGCTCCAAAGAATTTTGTCAAAAAACTGCGGATCTTCTTCAATTTTCATTATCATTATCTTGCGGCTGGAGAGTTTGCACCCGTGTTAGGTGAAAGGGATGATATTTATGTTTACTTAGCACATTATGCGCAATCGTCTTTCCGATCCCAGTGCGTCGTGCTATTGCTCGGATTGATACTGTAGGATCTCGGTCAAATTCCGCAAGCACTAAGTCTTCGGTATCTCTAATAGCAACCAACAAAATATTTGATGGGTTTGTTAAAGCCCAATAGAACAAGTAAAATTCAAAACAAGTTCGAAAATGTAACCGTTTTTGCACTTTTTTGACATTTTTGTCTTGAAAGCTTGGATTTATCATTAGGACAACATCGTAAAAACAGCCAATAAATCAAAAATCTGCTATGTTCAACGCTTGGTATTATTTTCACGTTTACTGTGCTAATTTTGAAAACTTTTGTTTTTGCTAAATTTACTCTAGTATTGCAGATTTTTACCAATAACTTGCTATTGACTCTAGATATACTAATAAGTAATACCATTTTGAAATCTGCATTTAACGCGCATATTTTTAAAATAGTTGGCCACTCAGGTATTCATGCATTTTTTTTATACCAGCTATGATTTAACTTTTTCAAAAATTATTTGTTTTCACATTTTGCATTGAAATTCAATGTTAAATAATTTTTTTCTCTAAGAAGTCCAACTGTTATAATAATTTTCTTCTACTTATGTGTTGGCAAAAGTAATGTAAAATATTCCTGCAAAAAAAAAATTATGGAACTCATTCACTTGTAGTCGTGGTATTCAAAAATGTAAAGTAAGAAAAAAAATAGTGCACTGAACAAAAAAATGCATATAACTTTTCTTGTGGTTGGGATAGAACTTTTTTTTATCAGTTTTCAGGACGGTCATAAAGTCTACTATGCGGCATTTCAGGGTTATCCATTACTTACGGGACACCCTGTATATAACAGTAAGTAATGTTTCAAAGAATTTTTTTCCTTCAGTGAGCTTCCACTGCGCGCGCTGCGGGAAAAAGGTTAAACTTTTGCTAACATAATGTATGACATACTTAATTGTTTCCTTGAACAATTATACTTATACTGATACTTATATTAAAATTTGGAACTAATTTTCAATATCAATTTTCGGAAATGGTGATGGGAAATGTTAGACTGATGAGGCGCAATAATCATCATGTAACAACAAATATCATGTAAAAGAAATATCACTTCCTCCACAAAAACAAAACGTCGCCGTGCCGCCACAGAAAAAAACGCAATTTTTGTAACAATCGACTTATTAAGAACTTAACACTATAGAAAAGTTTTTTACATCGAAAAGTGTGGGCCTCTGATTATCCGCTGTGTTTAAGTACTTCTAAACTTTTCTGTTTGGGGCTATGTCTCAGTCAGTTGAACTCTAACCACTTTAATACTAAAACGCCTGATGGTAACTTTTAAATAAATAAATAAATACAAAATAAATTAGCGCAACAGTCCGTAAAGAACCAGGGCCTAGTGAGTTACAACTCTCAACCATTCCTGTGTGCGAGTAATTGTAGGAATGGAGGGGACCTACAGTTTATATGCCGAATCCGAACGGCTAGATTGGGAAAGCACTTTTCATGACAAGAATTACTCTTGGAGAATTTGTCAATTCCTCGCAACAGGCAGTACCCGTGAAAACTTTAGGTGTCACAGGCAGGGATCGAACCCAAGACATTTGACATAACAGTCCAACGCACTTTTTTTTTTTTAAATTCATTTTTATTCATTAATTATTAAAACTATCTTAAAGCTAGACAATAATTCATAAAATTAGCCTAATTAACCATAACTTACTGGTCCCATACGGACACTCTAAGTTAAACAATAATACTTAATTCTAATGCCTTTCGGCCTTAAGATCTATTTAACTTCAATTCAATTTTATTTATTTTTGTATTCATTAGAAAATTAAAAAAAAAAACTAATATCAATATCCATTTTTATTTTTACTTAAAAACTACTTAAAATTAGGTCCTTAAATAAAACTTAAAACTAACTTAAACTACCTATTCTACCTATAAACTACTTAAAACTAGAACAACCACAGCAGCAAATCTAACTATCTGACCTTTTTTGTTTTTCATATTTTGTTGTCCCTTTTTTTCTTATTCCATGTTTTTCTTTTTATTTTATTTTTAATTAATTTTTTTATATATTTTTTTTCAATTTTTTTTATTTTATTTTTATTTTTTTTTTATTTTTTTTTATTTTTTTTATTTTTTTTATTTTTTTTATTTTTTTTCATTTTTTTTTATTTTTTTTTAAATTTTTTGTTATTTTTTTGTTATTTTTTTATTTTTTTTTATTTTGTTTGTGCCACCATGCCTATTCTACTTAAAACTAAACAATAAAACTATAAAACAAGTATGTAAGCCGGCCAAGGCTTAAAACCCCATCCCGACTACCCACTATCAATGCCGATTGAAGCCACCAAAACTGGTTCTCCTGCTTCACCCTATCAGTTCGGTCCCGTTCGGACACAGCCCTACTGAACCGAAGGAGCTCTGCTCCGCCTTGTGCCATGACGTGACGTCCCGTCAGGACGGTTCTATCACGGTTTTATCACGAAATTGTCAATTCTGTTGATTCGAGCCCCGTTGCATAGGACCTCGTTGGAAAGTCGAACGCACTAACCATCATGCCACGGGTACCACCATTCGTTTTTTAATACTTACTGAAAAATAGTTCTTCGCCCATTTTAGTGTTAAAAAACAAAATTTTGTTTGGATCAGAACGACCAAATTGAGAAGCACTTTTTTATGGTACAAGTGGTAGTTTTGTGGATTCTGTCAAGTCTTCACAAGAGAAAATAATTCTGAAAACATTATTCCACGGATCAAACTATTCTGAAGTTATTAAAATACTTGACAAGTTACAACACAT
Organism: Eupeodes luniger; assembly: GCA_951509635.1. Classification (NCBI taxonomy): domain Eukaryota; kingdom Metazoa; phylum Arthropoda; class Insecta; order Diptera; family Syrphidae; genus Eupeodes; species Eupeodes luniger. Next base: position 126,261,436 of record OX608074.1, read on the forward strand.
CTCAAATACCTTAGCTCTTTAATTTTGTATTCAAAAAATATTTATTTTAAATTTTAACCTTGAACATTTTGAGTTGAGTAATGATCCGAGAAAATTCACCAAAAAAAGATATGGCGTATGCGATCAGAATTGAACTAGCACCCAGTTACATTCCTCTCATCAAAAACTTTAAATTTCTTAAACTCAGTTTATCCTTATGCCCAACTTATAACGTTCTGTCAAGTAAAGAGATTTTTTTTTCAGCCGCACATCAAGAATGTTGAACAATTTACTTGGCTAAATGTTTCCACACATTCCAATGTGCAGAAAATCAATACCAATGTGTATCTGAAATTCATTTAAAATATCCCCCATTCTTAACTGCTTACTTTGTGTTAAATTATTCAAAACTTCTGTCAAAATATATCGAATTATATCCAACTGAAACGGAAAATCTTAAGATTAAAATGAACATATCTACAAAAATATAAAAATTAATTATTTCTTTTTCACTTGCTTGTAAGTTTAATTACTTCTAATGCAAGAACTAGATATTATATCTCTATAGGCTTCTTTTTTATCTTACCATAACAGTAAAGTAATTATTCTTAATCTTGATTTGGTTTTTATTCATTACAAAGTGTAACTAAACCAGTCATTAAACGAGTACTAGATTTTCGACATTCTCCTTCTTCTTCCAAAAACCGACATTGAACAAAATAGTTATCTTGACCATTTAGGTAGGTATCTATACAGCTTTTAAATGTCTTTCAATTTGATAGAAAAAAACAAAATAAAGCAGTCTTTGATGACAGTAAAACCCAAGTATGAATTTTTTATTTTTGATTTCTTGTTTGAACGTATTTGGATGTGGTAATATTAATATTTCTTTAAGATCAAATCTTTATACCACAGGTTATTTTTTCCATAGTCATAAAATGTGGTATCTCAGGATAAATGGATTAGATAATTAGATTTGTGTTCCTTTTGGAACGTAATTATTTAATTATGATGCACGTCAAAGCTTAATCTAAAGGAGATGGTATACTTATCGTTCAAAAGGATCTTTAGGTCAATTTACTTTTGTTTACCTTAAGCTAATAAATTATTATGAGGCATAAATGATTTTTTCTTTGAATTGAATTTTGTTTGGAATTATGTAAAAGAAAAAAAGAATAAAGTCTTAATTCAATTAAGGTATCATATTAACATTTTAGTGTGTTTTTGACAAGCTCAAAATTGGAATATACCTTTAATAGAAATTCCAAGGTATAAATGCTGAAATTGAAAAAAACTGTTGACAAGAACATAAATGTGCACATACATATGTAAGTTAAGTACCACTTAAGAACATCAGGAGCAAAGTTAGGTGTAGGTAAGGGAGCTTTCATTTCAACGATAAGTTGCGTACATAGGTGATATAAACAAAACATCGTTGTCATTGAAAAATTTAAATAGCGATACGAATTCAAAAACATTCATAAAATTGCTTTCATCTGCAAAATCACTTAATTAAAAAAGTCATATGTCAAAGAATTTATGTAAAGTGATATGAATGTATAGAACTGACCGTAAGAGAGTTGAAGACAAAAGATAGCTTCTTTATGGGAAATTCCGTCAAAATTCAGTCCACTTACATGTTTTTCTTAAAAAACTTCAAACATGACCTTCAATTTAAAATACCTAGAGGTTCTTTTGAAAAAATTCTGTAAGCATTCCTGAACTAATATAAACGAAGATTAAATTAACCATCAAGATTTTTAATAGGAATGCGTTGTCTTAGACTAAATTTAAAATGACAAATAATATGAGAAATTAAATTGCTTCCGTAGAAGACCCAAAACCTAAAGTTTTTGAATTTATTTTCAAGTTTCAAAAAGAGCAAAAGAATTCAATTAATCAATTGATTGATAGTATAAGGGTTATTCAGCAAAAAATGTTGACAAAAGCAAAATTTTAAATCCTCCTTGAGTAAGGAGAGACGGGAGCGTAACTCCTTAAACCAAAAACATAGCGTACATACAGTGTTGTTAAACGTAACGTCTGTTGTTAGCACCACATTTGGAAAATATCTCACATCCATAAGTTAGAATTGGGTTTTCGCCATCATGAAGCGTGTTTGATTCGGTGTGAAATGCTGTGACAATTAAATTTTGGCGGAGTATTGCGTATGTTTTGAATACGGCGTAGTTGATATGAGTATGTCCTAGTTAAGATTCGTTTTAAATGTCATACCAAAGTTTTTGACAGTTTGCACATATTCAATTACAGAGCCATTAAGTATTATGTTAAGAAAATCAAAGAGTTTTCTACTGATCACGACGCATTTTCTTCAACTTCAACGGATTAAGGAACAATCAATAGGTTCTAGACCAACTGTAGATATTTTGCAGATAAGAGTCAACAGAACTTACGCAGTCTTCAATAAGTCCGAGGGAACAGCTTTTGAATTATTGGACATGGTCAGCATGCATGTGAATAAAATAATTTGTTATATGTCTTTAAAACTCGTTAATACAAAGGGAAAAAAGTAAAGGTCCAAGAATAGAGCCTTGTGGAACACCTTTATTTGTGGGAAGAAAACTCGAGCATCTGTTCTCTACAAAAACAGCTTGTTTTCTATTTCCAATGTGTGAGATAAGTAAATTAGCAGAGCAAGGTTAAAAGTTATACATAGTCAAGATTTTGTGGTGTAGTATCATATGGTCTAAGGTGTCAAAAGCCTTAGAAAAGTCGAGCAGCACGAGAATAGTTACTATATCAATGTCCATAGCCTGTCTTATTTCTTTCACGACGTTTATTATTGCCATTATGCAGCTATGCTTAGGACGAAAATTGAATTGAATAGGCTTAAGAATATTTTGATGTATGATTTGCATGTTAATTTGTTTTTGGGTACGTTTCTTGAAGATTTCGGACAGGAATGCTAAGATCGAAATAGGACGCTATTTATTGTTACAACGATTTTTGGGAATGGGACTTAATTTTAACAATTTACACTGCCTTGGGTAATTTCAAGTCATTAGAATTGTGTTCATTGTATGTGTGACAAAAATTAGAATTATTGGAAGTACAGCTTTGATGAACACTAGATGGAAATCATCCACTCCAATAAAATTAGATTTTATAGAAATGAGGCTTTCAACAAACATCCTTGGTTTGCATTCTTGAAAAATTGAACTCATGTGAGTTAGACGGTACGGATATAGGGTCAGTCTGTTGTATTTAAAAAGATGTGGAGATATATTAAATTTCATTCTCATTATCGAAAAGCAATGTGACGAATTTTATTCTGATATAAATATTATTTTTCCAACTTAATCCCAGTTCCCGCAAATTTGTCTATAGCTGTCGTCCCTGAAAAAGAAAAACTAAACCGTATGTTGTAAGCCTGTGCTTATTAATGTATTTTAAAGAAGATACGACGTTGCTGATGATCCACTGGTCTTTATCAAAAATACGTTGTAATATCGTTTTTGGAATGAACGAGTCAAAAGATCGACTAAGAATCGAAAAAGCTGAGTTTTCTTCAATTCTACGGGCTACAGTACCAATATTGTCGTTTAATGAACGAGTCAAAAGATCGACAAAGAATCGAAAAAGCTGAGTTTCCTTCAATTCTACGGGCTAGAGTACCAATATTCTCAGTTCTTCTTGAGCGACGCACACGTTTTCGATTTAATATCATTTGTGGAATGAATGGGTCAAAAGATCGACTAAGAATAGAAAAAGCTGAGTTTTCTTTAATTCTACGGGCTACAGTACCAATATTCTCAGTTGTTCTTGAGCGACGAACACGTTTTCGATTTAATATCATTTGTGGAATGAATGAGTGAAAAGATCGACTAAGAATCGAAAAGCTGAGTTTTCTTCAATTCTACTCGCTACAGAACCAATATTCTCAGTTGTTCTTAAGCGACGTACACGGTTTCGATTTAATATTATTTGTGGAATAACGAGTCAAAAGATCGACTAAGAATCGAAAAGGCTGAGTTTTCTTCAATTCTACGGGCTACAGTACCAATATTCTCAGTTGTTCTTGAGCGCCGAACACGTTTTCGATTTAATATCATTTGTGGAATGAATCAGTCAAAAGATCGACTAAGAATCGAAAAAGCTGAGTTTTCTTCAATTCTACGGGCAAGAGTACCAATATTCTCAGTTGTTCTTGAGCTACGCACACGTTTTCGATTAAATATCATTTGTGGAATGAATGAATGAAAAGATCGACTAAGAATCGAAAAAGCTGAGTTTTCTTCAATTCTACGGGCTACAGAACCAATATTCTCAGTTCTTCTTGAGCGACGAACACGTTTTCGATTTAATATCATTTGTGGAATGAATGAGTCAAAAGATCGACTAAGAACCGAAAAAGCTGAGTTTTCTTTAATTCTACGGGCTACAATACCAATACTCTCAGTTGTTCTTGAGCGACGAACACGTATTCGATTTAATATCATTTGTGGAATTAATCAGTCAAAAAATCGTCTTAGAATCGAAAAAGCTGAGTTTTCTTCAATTCTACGGGCTACAGTACCAATATTCTCAGTTGTTCTTGAGCGACGCACACGTTTTCGATGTAATATCATTTGTGGAATGAATCAGCTAAAAGATCGACTAAGAATCGAAAAAGCTGAGTTTTCTTCAATTCTACGGGCTACAGTACCAATATTCTCAGTTTTTCTTGAGCGACGAACACGTTTTCGATTTAATATCATTTGTGGAATGAATGAGTCAGAAGATCGACTAAGAATCGAAAAAGCTGAGTTTTCTTCAATTCTACGGGCTACAGTACCAATATTGTCAGTTCTTCTTGAGCGACGCACACGTTTTCGATTTAATATCATTTGTGGAATGAATGAGTCAGAAGATCGACTAAGAATCGAAAAAGCTGAGTTTTCTTCAATTCTACGGGCTACAGTACCAACATTTTCAGTTCTTCTTGAGCGACGCACACGTTTTCGATTTAGTATCATTTGTGGAATGAACGAATCAAAAGATCGACTCAGAATCGAAAAAGCTGAGTTTTCTTCAATTCTACGGGCTATAGTACCAATATTCTCAGTTGTTCTTGAGCGACGCACACGTTTTCGATTTAATATCATTTGTGGAATGAATGAGTCAAAAGATCGACTAAGAATAAAAAAAGCTGAGTTTTCTGCAATTCTACTCGCTACAGAACCAATATTCTCAGTTGTTCTTGAGTTGATCTAATACCTCTCAACAGCATACATTTCTCCACCAGTGTCACTGGTTTTGCTGAAATCCAAAAAATATTGGCGGAATTAATTTTAGAAATGGCTTCAGACCACAAACATTTAACTTAAATTTACGTCAGCAACATTTGATTTTAACCAAGATTTTCAAAACAGTTGACACTGCTTTTTTTTTTTTAAACTTCTTAAACTTAAACAACTCGAAGTTGCAATTTTTTGATTAATTTTTAAGAATACTGCTATGCAGTTCATTTCCTGCAGAATTCCTGAAAGAGTCAATTAATATTTTAGATTCTTTGAAGAACATCAATGGTTTTAATATTTATTTCATTTAATTGGAATTTAAGCTGTTATTTATTTTCTAAAAGAATTCGGAAGATATTTTACGTTCCTGTTTTGTATTATTATTTTTTTTTTTTTTCATTTCTGTTTACCGACGATTTTTTATGATGACCTTTTGCGTGTTTTTTCAGCCCATCTCATCCAAAAGCACAATAATATTCATTGGAATTTCATAGTTTTATGTTTCAAAAATTGTATACATGTGTATACTTTTAATTATGGGCCATAGCTGTGCAAGTTGTTTTCCATTATTTAGCTGTTTGATTTTTGCATCAATAGTTTTCTAATTAACTCATTCTATCCCAATCTATTTCATACATATGTTACATACCCTACATACATGAAAATTACATTACGTAATATATATGTACATATGTATTTGTAAAATTGTTATTTAATCATCTATTTTATTAAAAAAAAAAAACGGAAATAACAAAACACTGATTAAATATTGATTTTTTTTTTCTTAATCACTTCATTGACAAAATACTGTGGCGTATACGTACTTTTTTTTGTGTGTGCGGTTTCTGGACAAAAATGAAAACGTGATACAATAATTAAAATAATGATAATAATTTGTATCATATAAACATATTTATACTCGTATGTATTGTACATATTTGAAACAAATAATTATTGTGGACAATTCAAATCTAATTTAAAGCTATATTTAAAAAATTTTAATTAAATTTTGTTCTGTTCGATTTAGAGAATAAACAAAGCTTAAAGCGATTTCCCGCTGAAAACAAACAACAAAAAAGAAAACATAATTATCATCAAATTCTAAAAGAAGATACGCAAATTTCCGACATATGGATGAGAGCAATTTGTTTTTCTTCTTTTTTCAGTATTTAAAAAACGTAACAATATTTGATTGTCTATTTTAAGATCTTTAACGAATTGCTATCAAAAAAAAAAAATAAATAAGAAATTATTTGAAAATGATAACCCGTTTGCTATCAATTAAATTTCTAATAATAAAGAACTTCTATATATTAATTTGTTCATCTTTTTAGTTAGTGGCATAAATTCCGGCACAAGGTGTTCTTTCATAAGGTTTCATTGCTACCAATGACGCTATCTTAACTAAAGTCAATTAAAATAGAAATAAGATATTGCAACTATTATTATAACCTCGTTGTTTGAGTATAATTTAATTGCGTAAATATGATATATTATTTCCTTAGTTTGGACATAAAATAACTGTATGTGGTGTAAATATGATGGAATTTGATATTGAAAAAGTATCATTTTTCCTCCCATACATATGTGGGTTAGAAATATCAATTAAGATTAAAAGGCGGATAGGCACATGAATGGTGTTCCTACAATCAAAATGACCAAAGAGCTTAGAGTAGAGTAGATTAAATGCAAGTCAAAGCTTATTGTAACAACGATAGTTTGAATAGTACCCGATGGTTAGTGCGTTGGACTGTCATGCCAGAGGTCTTGGGTTTGATCCCTGCCTATGCTATCTAAAGTTTTTTTTCACGGGTACTGCCTCTTGCTAGGAATTGACAAATTCTTCAAGAGTATTTCTTGGCATGAAAAGTGCTTTCTCAAATTAGCCGTTCGGATTCAGCTTAAAACTATAGGTCCCCTCCATCCCTGACAACATTACTAGCACCAGTAATGGTTGAAAGTTGTAAGTCACTAGGCCCTAGTTCTCAACGGATTGTTGCGCCACCCAATTTATTTATTTTATAGTTTAAAATACTCGTATTTAGAAAGAATTGAAGTTCTTTTAAGCTTGAGCCCAAAAGCTTTTGGAAATTCGTCTGATGGCTGTTCTGAAAATTTTACTCATAAAAAAGATAACTTAGTACTCCAGAAATTTATAGCGTGTTTGCTAACTACTCTAAGCAATCCTTTATTGACACTCCTGTTAAAATAGATGAGAATTTATTTTTATATTTGCAAGACTGTCCCCAGACTACCTTTAATAATGTTCAAATGCTGTTAGACAAAATTTTACTTAAAGATGATTATTCCTCTGTACCAGATAGAATTTCTCCAAATTGCCTTGAAAAAATGTAAATCAGTAGTAGCATCTTCAGTTCAGATAAATTCACAACCATAAGGTATAAGGTATTTATTACACAAGTCTTTAAAAAGTTTAAGAAGTCTGACATAATTAATTAAAAACCAACATCTAAACTGTTCTGTATTCCTTATCTTTTTGAAACAAGTTGCTTGTGATACTTTAAATTTTAACTGTATCTTTATGTATAATAAACAACGTGTTTTCATGCGAAAACGTTCGATAATTATTACTAATCTACTCGGTCAAGAGCTCGACGGTATTTACAATGATCATTCTTAAGCTTTTGACCAACTGTCTCATGATCTTATCTCCTCTTCAATTCTTCGCATGGATTTCTTCTTATCTTTAAGATAGATCTCATCAAAATAAATTCAGAATTTCTTCCTCCAACATTCCCAGATCAGGAGTTCCCTAGGGTAGTCATTTAGGACCTGTACTTTTTATATTAGCTATCAATGATATACCCCTTTGTGTACGATACAGTAACATTTTAATCTATGGGGATGATATTAAAATCTTCAAAAGTATCAAATCTCTTCCACCTGCATGCGCTAGCTGAGTCGGGATCTTCCTCTATTACGCCGCCGCCGTCCCTCGGATTAGATTCGAAGGCCTTCCCGCCTCTTCCGTCTAATTCGGTGGACTTTTATTCTTTTGATTAGATCAGTCTCACTATACAATACAGCCCATATAGTTCGTTGTTGTATCTTCTCCTCCTCTCTCCATCTACCCAAAACGGGACCAAAAAGCATCTGAAGAATTTTTTTTTGTCAAATCATCCTAAGACTCTTGCTTTAACAAGGTTCTAGCCTCATCGCCATATATGAGAACCGGGATGATGATTGATAGGGTGACTTTAGTTGCTCCACCTACGACTTAACTACTCAATTGCCTTCTTAGTTTAAAGTAGCTGCTATTTGCAAGAGTTATTCTCCGTGTCTACATTTTTGGGGAACCTAGGCAGACATGTCCATGGTTATCTATCTTTCACATTATTGGCCCTTAATCTCATTGTTGGTTGAGAATTGTTAATAAGCGTCTTCAACTTTTATGTAATCAATTTAAAGTATTTCAGAAAGAGTCTTATAATTTAACAAGCAGTATTTTGTGTGTGTTGTTGTTGTTATGGCTTTTAAACGATCCTTTGAGCTCATTTTAAAACCATCCAACACCCTCCTTTACACATCGACACAAAATAAAATCCTTTACTTTGAAGTAATTATAACGCATCCCTGATGATAGCTAGAATATATATACAAGGGCACTTATAATGTTGCTACAAATATACATATAAGTAGTATATAATTCTAAAAGCCCTTTTTATTTTGTAATTTTATCACTGGTCACAGTCACACCTTTTAAATTAAAAAAAAAAAAACCTAATCCAAGCCCAACATCAAAACCTCGTTAAAGTGTCCTCAAAATTTTGTTTTGACACTTTTCTTTTTTTTTTGTTGTTGTTGGTGTTGTTGTAGTTGTTGCTGGTTGCTTGTTTATTTTGTCATTCACCTTGATGATGGTGAATAATAATCATAAAGTTTCTATTCATACTGAATGTCGTCGTCACTCGTTCCCAACAACATAAAACTGATGGATATATAGTGATGCTAAAAAGTATTTCCTCCCTCATTAACCTTATCAGAAACCACCACAAAAAAACGACAAGGACGAGAACGATGAGGATGGGGATGAAAATGACGATGACTACAACATGAATTCCTAGTTGTAAATTCCAACAAAAACATAATTTACGCAGGTACCCAGTACCAGTACCAGTATCAGTACAAGAACAACCCAGGAACTAGCACGCGCACATAAACTTATGTACAATATCATATCACAACCCATAGGCAGCCATAAGAGAGGCCACAATAAGGCAACCTTCGGCATATAGCAGCCGAAGCAAAAGTAGAAGCAGCAGCAGTAGCTGAAGCCTATATTCTCGGTCTTAATTAGGATGGATGCATAGTTCTAAAGCTACCGCATCATCATCATCATCATCAGCAGGAACGATGCTGCAAATTCTTTACCTATACTATTTTTTCCTTGTTTTTGTATTATGTTTTTTTTTTTAGACTTAATTATGACAGCAGAACATATCCTTGTTCTTCCTCTTTTACTGCCCATCGCATCGCATCGCATCGCATCGACGATGACGAAGATAAGGACAACAGACGCCACAAGGCTAACTGACCTTGTACCATTATCGATATACCTAATACAGTGTTGTTGCAAAAGTATGTTTATAAACTTTTATTGTTTTCCGGTTTTGATTGACTTTTTAAAAAACATTTAATCAAATTTGTTTAAGTAGTTTTTGAGAGTGCGGAAAAGAGTCAATGATTTATCTCAAAAACTTTCTATTGTCAGGAAACATTTCTATTTCCTTATCCTTAAATCTTGTGAATGTTATGATGTTATATCGGGTGTTTTTTTTTTCTGAGGCTTAGAACTTTAAATAATAAAAACATAAAACTAATTGTCATTTTTATTTGTTTAAATATGATTTGCGACTTGTGACTGCTTCGGCTACGAGTTACATAATCCATTCGATCGGTCCAGTTTTTCACTAATTTTATTTTTTTCAAACTACATTTACACAATTTAGAAGCCTTGTTCTGGCCTTAAACGGTTCATGATGTACTTTCAAACCTTGCAGAATGAAAACTTTGATGCTTTTTTATACGAGGCTGAAGTAGACTCTTCGTTGCTGCCTATGGTTCTTCCCAAAGAAATCAAACAAATTTGGGTTTACAGGTTTCAGACTCCGATGGTAACAGACTTTTCCTTTCAATCGTAACTGTTAAGTTCTTAAAATTACGATAACAGGATTTTAAAATGCAGATAGTAAGACAAGTCTCTAACAGAGATTAGGGAATTGTAAGCGGGTAGTAGTACCCGTGGCATGATGGTTAGTACGCTGGACTGTCATGCCAGAGGTCTTGGTTTCGATCCCTGCCTATGCCATCTAAAGCTTTTTTCACGGGTACTGCCTCTTGCGAGGAATTAACAAATTCTCCAAGAGTAATTTTTGTCATGAAAAGTGCTTTCTCCAATTCGCCGTTCGGATTCGGCTTAAGACTGTAGGTCCCCTCCATCCCTGACAACAGTTACTTTTAGAAGGAATAATCGTACGTTCAATGTCCCTAACAGGAACATGCCTAAGCTTTATCCGTTGAACCTCGAACACTTAGAAAAAGTGGATATCAGAATAAACGGGATTAATATTTCTTAGTTCCCTACCCCGCAAGCTTTCTATCTTAGGGACAAGAAACATCAGTGGAGACCTTAGAAGAAGATAACTACGGAATAATAGGTTGGGATAACTTTTCCTGTCCCTAACTGTTAGCTAGAAAATACTCGGTCGGCCTAAGCCCTGTCCGTCAAACCCTTATGTATATAAAGCGGACGGCGGATTTAAGGGGGAAGTAAAGAAAAGGCTATTTGCCTTCTTTTATTGTACAGGAAATTGGTGCGGTACCAACATATCTTGTTGTGTTTAAATTTCACCTCCCTATATAAAATATATCTCGTCATAAGTCACTGTGAATTAAAAGCAGGTGAATGACAAACAATGTACCACACATATATTTCATTGGCATCTTTCTGTGCATATATACAATGGTCATGCCCACTGCAACGGCTGGTATTATTTTGTATTAGTCGGTTTTCTTTTTAAATTCAGAGCAGTGAATTGAGCTGTCAAAAAAAAAGAATTGTATTTGTTATTCAGCTCAGACACATCAGAGCTCGGAACGCCCTCTATGAGCTCTGAATAAAATGACTAATGAAGTAGAAAGCAGAGCGCGGCTGAATTGAAGTTTTTTTTTTGTCATGTGGTATGAAATACACCAATGGCAAATTCTAAAACTATTCACAGTTCAGTTCTCTAATATGTTTCAGGCTTGATGCCAGATAGGGCTATTTTTTTCCAAACTATGACAGCTATAATTAGCCCAAATCTAAACCTGAATAAATTCGAATTGAAGCTATTGAAATTTTGAATATTGAATAATTGAAATTGGGCTAATATTTGGGCTACAAATATTTTTAAATTGGTATATTGAGCTAGTTCTGTTGGCAGCAGTTGTACCATTTCCTGTTTTAGCATATCAGCTGTACGGATTTTAGCAGTAGACAGACTTGACAGATTGGGCTATTTATCTGAATTTGAATTTTTTTTTTACTGTAAATTTGACTGGAAAATTCAGTAAGAAGCGCAATTATAATTGAGCTACAATTAGCCCAAATCTAAACCTAAATAAATTTAAATTGAAGCTACTAGATTTTATTTAAATTGGGCTAACAAAATATTTTTAAAATGGAATATTGAGCTAGTTCTGTTGGCAGCAGTTGTATCATTTCCTTTTTTTGTATATCACCTATACGGATTTTAGCAGTAGACAGACTTGACAGATTGAGCTATTTATCATTTGGATTTTTTTTTTTACTGGAAAATTCAGTTTGAAGCGCAATCATAATTGAGCTACAATTAGCCCAAATCTAAACCTGAATAAATTCTAATTAAAGGTATTCGATTTTATTTAAATTGAAATTAGGCTATTATTTGGGCTAAAAATATTTTTAAATTAGGGTATTGATCTTGTTCTGTTGGCAGCAGTTGTACCATTTTCCTCTTTGTATATCAGTTATACGGATTTTAGCAGTAGACAGGCTTGACAGATTGGGCTATATATCTGAATTTGGAAATATTTTTTTTTGACTGGAAAATTTAGTATGAAGCGCAATCATAATTGAGCTACAATTAGCCCAAATCTAAACCTGAATAAATTCTAATTAAAGGTATTCGATTTTATTTAAATTGAAATTAGGCTATTATTTGGGCTAAAAATATTTTTAAATTAGGGTATTGAGCTTGTTCTGTTGGCAGCAGTTGTACCATTTTCCTCTTTGTATATCAGCTATACGGATTTTAGCTGTAGACAGACTTGACAGATTGAGCTATTTATCTGAATTTGAAATATTTTTTTTTTACTGGAAAATTCAGTATGAAGCGCAATCATAATTGAGCTACAATTAGCCCAAATCTAACCCTGAATAAATTCTTATTGAAGCTATTGAAATTTTGAATATTGAATGATTGAAATTGGGCTATTATTTGGGCTAAACATATTTTTAAAATGGAATATTGAGCTAGTTCTGTTGGCAGCAGTTGTACCATTTCCTTTTTTTGTATATCAGCTACACGGATTTTAGCAGTAGACAGACATGACAGATTGAGCTATTTATCTCAATTTTTGCTTTTACTGGAAATTCAGTATGAAGCGCAATCATAATTCACCTACAACTAGCCCAAATCTAAACCTGAATAAATTTTAATTGAAGCTATTAGATTTATTAGATTTTAGCAAAAGACACACTTGACAGATTGGGCTATTTAGCAGTAGACAGACTTGACAGATTGGGCTATTTATCTGAATTTGAAGTATTTTTTTTGACTGTAAATTTGACTGGAAAATTCAGTAAGAAGCGCAATTATAATTGAGCTACAATTAGCCCTTTAGCGATTTTATTTAAATTGGGCTAAAAATATTTTTAAATTGGGATATTGAGCTAGTTCTGTTGGCAGAAGTTGTACTATTTTCTTCTTTGTATATCAGTTATACGGATTTTAGCATTAGACAGACTTGACAGATTGGGCTATTTATCTGAATTTGAAATACTTGTTTTCCATTTGTTCACTGGAAAATTTAGTATGAAGCGTAATCATAATTTAGCCACAAGTAGCCCAAATCTAAACCTGAATAAATTCTAATTGAAGCTATTAGATTTTATTTAAATTGGGCTAAAAATATTTTTAAATTGGGATATTGAGCTAGTTCTGTTGGCAGCAGTTGTACCATTTTATTTTTTCTATATCAGCTATACGGATTTTAGCAGTAGACAGGCTTGACAGATTGGGCTATTTATCTGAATTTGGAAAATTTTTTTTGACTGGAAAATTTAGTATGAAGCGCAATCATAATTGAGCTACAAGTAGCCCAAATCTAAATCAATCAATTAATCAATTGAAGCTTCCAAATTTGTTAGTTAAAATTAGGCTACTATTTGAGCTATTTCGATTTTGGTCTTTCTCACAATTATTAAATTGGGCTATTGAGCTAGTTCAAGACACGGCAACACTATTGTGTTTCATAGATAAATCATTGAGCTCTGATCAGACACTGCTCGCTCAGAGCGTACTCGACGTGCTTAAAAAGAAAAACACTTTTTGTCTCAGCTTAGAGGTGATAGATTGAAAGTGTAACACTTCGTTACAACCATAAAAACTTCTCATGCAGCTTAAAAAACACCCTTTTACCTGTTTTGTTCTAAGTTATTTTATTTTTGAACATCACTGTAGCTAGTTATTCGAATTTCCTAAACGGAACCGCTTAGTATTTTCTCCATAATGCAGACAATTCCGAACGGAAGCTGTACTATGGGTATGTTCGTACGCTATGCTGCCGGCTGGTGATGTTGCTTCATTTTAATGGCAGACACAGTCAGCCATCGTCGTATTAGATTGATTAAACTATATGATGTTGGTATGAAGAATATTTCAATCCTCAAAATCAACCCAAACCCTAACCAACTAATCAGATAATCTTGACACGTTCGACAATCTACAATGTTCCGTCTTTTTGTTATTGGAAAACATTTTTTCCGGAGCGGAGAGGCAATCGGAAATATACATTGTAGAAAGGTTGGTTTGTCGTTGTTGTTTTTGTTTTTAGTTATAGTTTCGAAATAAAATCGGCAATTGCAAGTTGCAAGTTGCAACTGCTGCAATATTGCATGTTTTAGGTATGATTATCGCTCTTATTTGCAGTTGTATGGTTTGTATGAAATTTGACAAATTGCAAATTGCTTTTGATAGTTTAAAATAGACAATATAGTGATTGTCATTGCAGTGACTAGATCGTAGCTTATATACATACGTAGTAGCAGCAGCAGTAGCAGTCAGCAGCTTTAGCGGCATAACAAAGAATCGTTGACAGAGCGACTGTTGGCAGCTGGCGGCTCGACTAACGACGACGACGCGGAACGAGGCGTGATTTGAAAGCCGGAAATAAAAATTTACTCTCTCAAGTACAAAAAAGAATATTGTGATGTGGTTAGGGTGCTATTTGATGCTGCGATATTTAAATTACTGGTTGCTTATATTATTGTTATTATTATTTTCTGCTCCGCAAAACAATGATAGAGATCAGCACTGGTTGATGTTTGTTCACAAATAAGTTCTCAAAAAAAATATTTTAAAAAAGACAGACAAAACTATTAATAAAATAGTTATAATAGATGTTTGAAACAGTTATGTGCAAAAAAGAGAATTTTTAATGTGTTGACTCTAAAATGTCCTCAGTTGTGGAATAAGAAAGTGTTGAAAAATTTGCTTTTGAAGTGTTACGACGACGAAGAAAGATTGAGTTTACAAAAGTTGCAACTTTATAGTGTAAAGATTTAGTTCTATTTGAGTTGGATGGAACGTCTCTTTTATTTCTTATGTTTTGTGGGAATCATGATTTCTTTTATCTCTCTAATAAAACTTTGAACTTTCAATTGGTTTTCTTTTAAAAAGTCAAACGATAGTTGCTATTTAATCAAATGTCATTAGGTTGCTAGGTGTTCAAATTCAAAAACAAGAAGACATCAAAGAACGAACATCTATTCGTATGTACGTTCAACTTCTCTAACTGAGTTTAAGTTTTTGAAAAACCATTGAAAGAATCTTAATCTGTTGCAATTTCTAACATGTTTTCTGTTTTTATTTTCTGAAGCTGCACTTTCATTTGCATTTATGTACAGGTGGGATGGAGTTCAACGAATTCAGAAATAAATCGTATTAAGAAAACTGTATTTTGCTAGGTTTGGGGAATAAAAACCCACTTTTTATAAAGCTTTATCAAAAAGGTGTAGTGTGGTAGATACACTAAAAAATACCTATTTATAAATAAAAATACTCACTCACAATTAAATTTACCTAATGACTTCAATTCATGGCCTGAGTTTTAAAAACGTGGATCACCCTGTAGTGTTATCAATTGAAAAACGACTTTAAACGTATTTTGGTGCACTTGGGCGTATACGCAACTTTTATTTTTCTTAAAATGTTTTGATTGTGTTATAGAGGATTTGCAAATAAGAGAGTGCGGTACTTAGTTGTATTTTTGAAAGAAATCAATGAAGGTTTATTTCATATTGTAAAGAGGAATGTACTACCTTTTAAAGTCATAAAACTTTTAGAGAAATTTCTATTGTTTCGTTGCATCTTATTTAACATTCATTTAACATCTTCCACTTCCTGTCTTAACAAATCAGTTGTCATAGTTTGATTGTGCAATCTATTCAGCGATAAAGTTGAACCAGTCTAAATAAGGCACATAAAACGTACCAAACAGTGGGACCTTAAGTGTGTCAATTATTTGCTGTAAATCGACCGACTTCAGTTCTTTTCTTTCATTATTAGCGCACTAGGTAAGGTTTGGTTAAAGTGGCTGTCCGTGATGGAGTAGGACACACTTAGGCCAGTTTAATGCATAGAGAAATATATCTACCAAGAGAACCGACTTATGGGGTTTGCTCTCTTTCGACCTACAAACTGCACTGAGAGGATTTTGCCCGTTAGCGTGAGCATGTGTTAATTGTCCCGTGCATTTCTTATGGGAAAATCCAGATTCTATGTAGTTGTTACGGGCTTTTAAGAGAGTTCACCTCAAATAAAATTTGAGGGTGTTTCAGGCAAGACGGGTACCGGTCGGTTCTCTTGGTAAGTATATTTCTCTATGGTTTATTGGCGCATTGTGATACCACATGAATCTTGAAGCTTTCTTTTAACCTCAATGAAACCAGTTTGAGTCCCTTACGAAACGTGCGAGGGTGATTATTTTAATATGATTGAGATCGTTTAGATCGTTATAGAAGAATTGTCCTAGGTAATTCTTGAGTTTTTGAGCTAGAGCAGGGCATGTACAGAGGAGGTGAAGAACTGTTTCGTCCTCTTCATCATCCATACAGCTTCTGCAAAAGTTTTTTGAATACGTCTAGTCGCGTGGCGTGCTTTTCTATTGAACAGTGTCCGGTTATGACACCGATTATCGATCTTATATGCGATCTGCTTAGAGAGAGCAAGCACCTTGATCGCTTTAAATCTAGTGTAGGCTAGATGTTTTTTGTTACGTGACACGTGGTGATGTTATTCCACATGGTGTTTGCCTTCTTTCATTGGTATTTCAGCATTTGCGAAATGTGGTAGAATGTTTTGTACTGTGCCATTTCTGGCGAGTTCATCTGCCTTACAGTTTTCTTGAATGTCCCTATGGCCCAGCACCCAGCAAATGTGAATATTAAATTGTTGTGCCATCTCCATTAGAAATGATCGACAGGTATGAACTCTTATAAAGTTTCTAGAGACAGAGCCTGATAAAATACGGATATCAGATGTTGATATCACGTTTTCAATAAGCCAGGACAAGACTTCTTTTATCGCCAAAAGTTCCTCCTGGAACACGTTACAATGATTGGGAAGGCGGAATTAGATATTTAATTTCAGGCGTTCAGAGTACACACCTCCAAAAACCCCTTCTATTGTTTTTGATCCATATGTATAAAATTGGACTGACTCGTCTTCCAAGAAAGCCAAAGCTTCCCAGAAAGATCTGGAAGGTATAGAAGTCTGGAAGTTTCTGTCTAATTGCAGTTAGGGGGTGGTGTAGTCTGTGTGCTTTGGAATTGATTCTAAATATTGTGTCTTTGGAATATTAAAGGTATACAAAACCCTTTTAGTGTTCGCTAATTATAAAAAAAAAAATTACAGAGTGGCCAATGTTGCTGTTAATCCATTGCTACGAAGTTTTGAGGCGAATAGCAGAGCTTGCAGCTATTTGTTTGCAAAATATATCAAGAGGTTATAGGTAGAGTAGGGTGTCCAGTGCCGCAGATGGGGTCGTGCGAAGCGATCCGCTTATACATAAACATGCTGAACTATCGACTTAACGCACTAAATTAACTACATTTTAAAAGCCGTATTTATGCTTAATAATTGCACTACACTGTCTCATTTGTAGAAAGCCTAATTCCATAGACATAAGAGGAATCGTGAAACCTGGGTGTAGTGAACACTAATCGCTACAGAAGTCTTTTTTTCAGTTTTTCTTGTTTCAATAGCTTATATTTTTCCACCAGTTTTATTATTGCTGTTCAAAAGGATGCTTAACGACGGCCTAAAAGTGCTTTATTTTTGCCAAATTTTGACTATATTTTTTGTGAATTTAAAAAATTTAATGCGCATTTAAAGCGTTAATAGTTTTTCATTTTTATTTGTCAAATGTCAAAAGCTTCAAAAGTGACTGCTGCAGATGTAGCGTGACATTAAAAATGAAACCCTTCGAATGAAAAACCCTTTAACATGTATTTTGAGTTAATGGTGTGAAGGCAATCTTGCTTATCAAGAAAGGATTTATGAAAATGGATAGTGGTTTTAAAAAGTAAGCACATACGACTATAAATTACAGTATTGTTATCATCATCAGAGCTGTGGAATAATGATTACTTCTAGTCATTACAATTCATTCTAATTACAATTTATTAGTAATTGACCTTACTTCATTACAAGTTTTTATAATTGTAATTGACAACAAATTTTATTTCAATTACTTGTGATCTCATACTATTTAGTTACTAATGAAATGTAATTAAAACTTGTAATGGTTTTTTTTTCAAGTTCTTGAGGAAAAACTGTTTTAATGAATTTTTTAGGCAATTGATTTCTCATGTATTTTAACATGTGTTTTTAACCAAACTCATAAAGGAAATAAGTAATGCAGGTGATTTATTTTATAACATTGCATAAAATGTAATTGACGAATATAATATTTAATTACATTTTTTTTTTACAATGATTATTGGATAAAGCAATCATTACTGATTTTTGTATCATTACTTTTGTTTTCAATTACAATTATGTAATTAAATTGCAAATAATTGACGACGCTTTTTAATTAATTATTATTTAGAATTCTTCAATTTCATTTAAAATTAATTGTAACAGTTTATGGAATTTTGTATTCATCAATTTTTTCCAACTCTGGTCATCACAATTATATAACGGGTGTTTTTTTTTTTTAGACTGTGTGGTGTTCAATCTAAATAAAAATAAAATAAATTAAGTGGCGCAAGAGTCCATTGAGAACTAGGGCCTAGTGACTTACAACTCTCAACCATTCTTGTGTGCGAGTAAAGTTGTCAGGGATAGAGGGGACCTACAGTTTTAAGCTGAATCCAAACGGCTAATTTGAGAAAGCACTTTTCATGACAAGAATTACTCTTGGAGGATTTGCCAATTCCTCGCAAGAGGCAGTACCCGTGAAAACTCTGGCGTGATAGCCCTACACACTAACCACCACGCCACGGGTGCTACTGGTGTTCAATCTGGCAATACTTTTTTCGGAGTTGGTCTTTTTGACAGCTGTCACTTTGTTTATGCTCTGCTCAGTTTGGTTTGTCATTTCATGATCAATAGAATTACTTCTGAAACTTTTGGTGAGTGCATTATCTTGCGTGTCATGGGACTGTGTAGTGGCCTGCAAAATCGTGCGAGTTATCACCACTTGACTATTTTTTGTGTGGTTATGTGAAGTTTCTTGTCTATGCAGATAAACCCGAGTCGTTTGACAACTTGGTAAAGAAAATTCAGTGCGTTATTGCTGACATACGGCCCCAATTGTTTCTGAAAGTGGTCGAAAATTTGGGCTCTTAATTGGAATTTATTCGACTTCGATTACCACTTGACTGAAATTATGTGTATATTTTCTTTATTGTACGAGTTTATTTAAAATCATGATAACCTTATTTTAATTTTATTTTTCATTTTATTTCATTTTTACTTGCGCCATATAGGAACTATATGGCAAGTTTTGCATTCGTGCAAAATTTTGTCTGTCTGTCCACGCTCCTACAGCTTAAACCATTGGGTCGATTGAGTTCAAACTTGGAAGTTAAGGTTTTGAGCAGTTTCGCGTTAGGCGTTTTTTTCATTTTTTTTTTTAAATCAAAACTAACAGTGGCCCCCATACAATTTTTTTGGTCAAAAAACGATAATTCGAATTTTCTCAAAAACAAACCGATAGATTTTTTTTACATTGTCTCTAAAATTTTATTTTTTAACTTGGTTTCTTTTAATAAGAAAAACATATTTTTGTATTGCTCAGGAAAGGTACCGCTCATTGAACCGTTTTTTTTGTTTTTTAATTTTCTCAGCAACTTTTGAACCGATTTCAATAATTTTTTTTTCTGAACGAGCTCTTATATTGCCTTAACAATATTTGATTATCAAAAGTGTAATTTTTTATTGTTTGGATTTTTAAAAAAATATTGAAATTTTTTTTTTCAAAATTCTATATCTCAAAAACGGGTGAACATTTTTTTACGAAATTGAAATATGGAGCGTATATTTACGATCACTAAACAATTGCATACCAAAAATATTTTTAGGACAAAATTGAAAAATTTTTCTATAAAAAATTAATTTAAAAAAAAACCGCTCTAACGATTTTCAAAAAAAAATTTTGAAAAATCAAGGGTTTTTTGACTTATAAAATGGCATTTAAATTTTTGAAGACAAACTTATTTTTCAGGTAAAATTTTGAATCTTAAATTATTTTTTTTTAAATTATTTTAACTGTATTAAATGTAACCCCCTCCCAAAAAATTGAAAAATGGAGGTTTTTTCGACAAATCAAATGGCATATATGTATATCTTTGAAGACAAACTTATTTTCAAGGTATATTTTTAAATATTATATAGATACTTTTTTAAACAGACTCTTTGCATACAGGAGCAAGTTCGTGCGACCCAGTCGTGCACTTTATTATTTAATGACTTGTTAAGTTGCAATAATATCAACAAAAATATTCTTAAATTGCTTTGAAAATTTCAAATTTAAGGTATTTATTTATTTTGAATTGGCTGTGTTTGCGATTGCATGAAAATCTAATATTCTATTGTAATATTATTTACCACACACGATTAAATTTTATATTGTTATTAGATAGCTTTTCTACATAGGAAATTAATGTCATTAGTTTTTCTATTCTATTGCATAATTATAATGGATTTAATAATAATAATTATTATATACGAACGCCGGCGACTTGCAAAACTCATTTTATAGTCTTGCATGTTCTAACAACTTTGATATAACGTTTATAGGTGCCCACTTGTATCACGAATAAAAAGTGTGTGGCCTCCATGAATATAATAAATTGCAATGGATAAACAGTAGTCATAGACAATTTCTTGATATTGATATTATTTATCAATTCCGGTGTTATGTTATTTTTACGAATATAAAAGATTAAGATGCTGTAAGCTCGCTATAATAAATCAATAAGGTCTATTTAACCCTTCATTAATACAATTGTAATCATCATTGAATACACTTGTAAACTTACGCTTTAATTGAAGAATCAATAAATTATGCTCCTTATCATAGATTTAAGTTACATTTAATTACAACCTGTAGAAAGCATAGTGCAGAATTAATCCGATCAACAAAATGTGTCTTAGAGTTGATTCAATGTCTTTTTCTTGTTCATGGTGTAAACAGTCAACATCGGTTCAATAAAAAATATTTGTTTTATATCACTTGTGATAATATTTGTCTTAATATTTTCACAAAATAAGTATCCACCTTTGCTTGACAGAACATTTTTATACTTGACCCATTGACATGAGTTTGTACCTTTTAGTCGATTTTATTTTAAATTTAAACAGAAGCTTATTATGCACCTTGCTAGTGGGATCCTTTAAAAGCTTATTATTATGCTAAACTACATTTCACTTAAGCAATATACAAACTTATTATCCAATGAACTTTGATGTTCCTTTACAAATAAGTCTTATATGTACTATGTGATTGCATACATAATATAATGAAGTTCTTTGAGAATAATAATTATCTACTTATAACTTCCTATTTCACCCAACCAAGAATAGCGCATTCAAATGCAATTATTTTTCTTAATTAATAGAACTAACTATTTCTATACACATATTCGTAACGAATGTAAGCTCGAATTTACATAAATTCCTTTGATAAAGTCAAATAAAACAAAATAAAAGAAAAAAAATATATAAATAATTTAACAGTTTGACCTACTTAACCTAAATGAATTGTCAAGTATAAATAATGTATGCACCTTGTACATTAAGTAAAGTAATCCTTACAAGGAGTTAAAACAAAAGATTTGTGGTTTAATTAAAAGAAGATAATAGGGTTATACCTAGTTTACTCATATAGTTTAGTTCATTGCTATGCTATGAGCTCATTTTTATGAGTTTGTTTGTTTTCATCGCTTTTATAAATTGAGTTAAGAAAAATCTGATAAAATGTTCGTTTAGCATTGAGAATACCTTTTGTGATCTTATTAAACTTGCTTTTAGAAGAAATAATTCGCCAAATGATTTAATTGGACTTTTGAAAACAAATTATTGTTCGAATATTGTTTGGTTCGTTATGAATATATACAGCAAGGATATTAGAGCTTTTGGAATAACAAACATAAAGGGTGTTCTTTTAGATGTGTGGTTTTTCAGAAGAAATAAAACACATATAGGGACCTATCATAGTATCCGATCGAAACGGAAATTTCTCCGAATTTTAAGAAATATTAGAAATTCAAGAAATATCACATTAATTTTTCCCGTTTCAACCGTTCGTTGGACAAATTTTCCGGAGGTGCAACTGATTTGATGGGATATTTGTAGCATTAAAATAAAAAATAAAAAAAAAATTGCATAAGTCGGAGAAATTTCCGTTCCGGTCCGATACTTTGATAATCCCCTATATGTGTTTTATTTCTTCTTAAAAACCACACGTCTAAAAAATAATTGAATTTAATTAAATAAATAATTAAATTTAATGTTCTGGCCAGAATTTAGCTGGATTATTGAAAAAATGTTTCTCATTATTTTTTAAAAATGATTTCGGGCAAGTGGTCAGTGCTTTTGGCTCGATACAATTTCAGCCGAAAGGCCCAATTTTCGGCCAATTTTGGCCTTATGTAAGCAATAATGCACTTCTTCTTTCAAGACATCAATCGCTTCTGATTTATTTGCGTAAACAAGCAACTTTACATAATCCTACGAAAAATAGTCTAGCAGTGATAAATCGCACGGTCTTGAAGGCCACGCTAGAGGCCCACGATGCGCTCACCAAAAGTTTCCTTCAATAAATTGATTGTTTCGTTGTCTGTATATTGGTATATCGGTTCACGAACTATTATTTTGTTAATAATTTTGCACAATTTGCAGATATTGCCAGATAAAAAACCAGTAGTACCCGTGGCGTGATGGTTAGTGCCTAGGACTTCCATGCCAGAGGTCTTGGGTTCAGTCCGTCCCTACCTGTGCCATCTTAAGTGTTTTTCTTACGGGTACTGCCTCTTGCGAGCAATTGACAAATTCTCCAAAAGTAATTCTTTTCATGAAATGTGTAAGGACAGAGCATCATCGTAATGCAAATGTTGTTCGTGAGCCGAATTTACCGATTTCCCACTATTTGCAACAATTGAATCCATCTGAACAACAGAAGCCTGTTCGAACAAAAGACAGTAAACACCAATTTAGTTATTAAAAAAATGTCATTCCATCCATACAAAGTGATATTTCGCCGTATATAAGATGGGAAGACGGTTTACCGTCAATTCGGAGCGAATGATAACTTTTCTTTGCTGGTGATTGAAGACCATGGAATTAATACATCATGATTTAATTGGAATGTTGAAAAACAATTCATTGCTTGAAAATTGTTTTTTCCTGCCTGGATACATACCTTTTGGAACAAGAAACAAACAGAAAACCTTAAATTTACGAGTAATTAAAAGTAGAGGTCCTAAATGACTGCCTTGTGGAACCCTAGTTAAATATGAATAATTGACACTGCTGTTGGGTGGAAAATTTCAATAATTTCGTAGTATCAATTTGATAGCGCTGCCATTTGAGGACTGTATGCTGAGGGCTGTCAAACTCAGCAGTCATTTTAAATGTCAACATATTAGGTGAATTTTTGTCATTTACGATAACAAATGGCTTAGAAATTGAAATGAGCGCTTTTAAGTTTTTTTTAAGTTTTTTTTAAGTTAGCCAGTTTTCCACATTACGCGATGATTATGATTGTTATAAGCGACCGAATTCGCAAGAAATCGAGTCAAATTTTGAAGAATTTTAAAGAAAGTGAAAACGTTACTGATTAAGTAAAAGCTTATCATCATCGTCGTAATGCACGCTCAATCGAGTGCATATGTTGCTGATAAGCCGAATTTATTGTTTTCCTTGTTTTCCCGGTATTTGCTACAATTGAAGTTACCTGAAAAAAAAACGAAGCCTGTTTAAACAAAAGCCCAATAAACACCAATTTTTCAAATAGTTATTGAAAAGGTATCGTTGCATACACACAAAGTAGTATTTGGCAGTGTTTGTTAAAAGATGTCAATAGGCAGATGGTTACGGAGCGATATGGTCGAATTATAACCTTTTTTTTTGGCGATTGAAAACCCTGACTTGGAAGATTTGTGGCACCTACAAGACGGGCGCGACAAGCTACACAATACTGTCAGGTTTCCTGACTTTATTGCATGAGAAGTTTCCTGATCGTTTTGGCGACGTAAATTGACACTAAAATCATGTGGTTTAAAACCCTTAGGTATTTTTTCGGTGAGGGTACGCAAAAGACTGTTCTTACTCTCAAATTCTTAACTAAAGACGCATTAAAAACCAATATTACTCAAATAAAAGCCGAAATACCAGGTGAAATGTGCGAAAAAGTGGTTAAAATTTATCTCAAAAGAATTTTCTGACCTTTTTTAAAAACTAAAATTGTTAATTTTCCAGAACCTAACCTCTATTTTTTTTTTTAAATAATTTTTAGCTGCATTTTTATTTTGTTTCTATTGTCTTCATTGATATTTTTTTCTTTTAGCGCAATATTTTTTATCAGTACTTTACCTTATCCCTTTTACCACATCTTTGTATTCTAATCAACACGCTTTCAAGTTGAAAGAGTTATTTGTGTTCAAGACCAACCAATTGAATATTAAATAAGACAAAAATACCCTTTTTTCTAACTGTTTCACTTTCCCTTATATTCTTCTTCCTATAAAAATCGTCTCTCCTGGTGACAATTAAAGGGTTTTTATTTCCAACTTAATATTTACATATGTCCATTTTTATTCATCCTAACTCTCTGTCATTAGTTAACCTTTTTCATTTTTTTTTGTCTGTATTGTTTTAAATAATTAAATCAATCCCTAAGCTTAACAAACAATCGTATTATTTTATAGTACGAGTAGATACCTAAGTTAAGTGAAAAAAAATTAGCCGATTAAAAGGGATTCATTTTCAAGGATTAAATTATTTAAATCGCTGTTGTTTCGCTTAGTGATTTAAACAATCATGATGATGATGATGAATTCCCCCAAATCAACAACAAAAACAATTCCAAAGTCCAAAAAAGAGTTAAAATAAAAAACGGACATCAATCAACTCTTTGATGAGATAAAAATAAATTACAAATGGTAAAAGGGCCACAATCGCACTTTAGAGTTCTGCGAGTAAATAAATCCCTACGTTTATAAATATTTCATTATTTTTGTGTTTTGTTTTTTATTTGTTTTTGTATTTTAAATTAACCAGATAAAATGACATTGATGGTATCTAGGTATGTACTTGGCTCTGTTTACCCACGTGTGTTGAAAACAATATACCTCCTATGATTATATTCCTCGAATTTTGTGTTTTTTTTTTGTGTAAATCTGGGCTTCATTTCCTATTCAAACCCATATGCGACCGACCTAATTCCTCCAGCATACTAAAGTAGATATCATACCACAAAATAACTTCCGGATTAAGTTACTCTGCTCTCGTCGTCGTTCATCAGCACAACAAATACAAACAGATGAAAAATAAAAAAAATGATAAAATTGCAAAGAATTTTCCCTCCCCCTTTCACCCCCTTCAACCTCCCATCCAGCAAAATATAAAATAAAAACGAAAAACGCATGTGACAGCTTAGTCACAAAACAGAGAATCCAGTAAAATGTCAATTGTTTTTCCGTTTTATTTTACGCATTCAACGCTGCTGCTGTCACATTCGGCATCAATTCATGTGACGCAAAAGCTCTCTTGTTCTATTCAAATTCAAAAAATGTAAAAAATACATATATCCTCTTTCCACACAGGTATAAAAAGATAGAATCAAATAAAAATAAAGCACAAACCAAAAACAAAACAAAAATCTCTGTAATCAACTGACATTCATATCGTTTCGGTTTCATCTCTGAATTGTGTCGTATAACAACGCCGCCGCCGCCGCACATTCACTCATTGTAAACCGACCTACTTGCGCTAACAAACCAAATGTACGCGTCTCTCCCCAAACAACAGTGCTTAAGATTTATTCACTAAAATATTCTCAAAAAACCTTCAAAAAAAAAAAAAGATAAAGTGCCTTCCATTATTTTGGATTCTGCGAAACATACAAA
Organism: Eupeodes luniger; assembly: GCA_951509635.1. Lineage (NCBI taxonomy): Eukaryota > Metazoa > Arthropoda > Insecta > Diptera > Syrphidae > Eupeodes > Eupeodes luniger. Next base: position 126,287,557 of record OX608074.1, read on the forward strand.
AAATAAAATCAACGACAAATAAAAAAAAAAAAAAAACAAAAACAAAAATTGTAACATCTCTGCCATCGCATCGGCCGCAAGCACCATTGCTGTGAGAAACGTCAACGATGTGCAGTACGAAATGTTGTCGTATGCCAACTCTGCTTGTCATTGGTATAACGATAACAATAGTCCTTGTCTTTATCACTGGCATCACTTTGACAAACAGTCTCAACATATCGAATATAATTAAGCTTCGTGAGAAGGTGGCTAGTGATTCGGTGAGTGCTAGCGCCCATCACCATAATAATCAGGGACGGGATTACAATTTGCTCGGGACGAATCATCCGAAAAATTTAAATCGCAATAAAATTATTATCGAAATCGGTTTAAGGAATTACAGTGAAACGAATGATGGGCCGATAAATGCGGCCGCCATTGGTAGTGGGAATATCGATTCGATTGTTTTGAGTTCAAATGCAAATTCGAATTCGAATACGAATGCGAATGCAAATGCGAATGGTGGTGGTATGATAATGGCGGATGCTTCGGCATCTCCATCTTTATCGTTATCGTCAGCGTCAGTTTCATCGCGTGAGAGTGAAACACAAAAGGCAGAAGTAGAAGCAACGCCAACAACGGTAGCAAAAGAAGAAGTTGGTGGTGAAATTGTTGCGGCTGTGTTGTCGAACAGAGCTAGAATAGCGCGAGAAAATCAGTTGGATATATCCGATCGTAATCCAGCCATGATTGATTTCGAAAAGAGAGAAGTTGTTAAAAAGGTAAATTTTCACACTTCTTGTTAACATTTGTATTTCATTCTTTTTTTAGATGGAAGGTGTGAAATATTTAATGTTTGTTTTTGTTGTTTTGTAATAAACTTGGAGAGTTGTGTTTTTTATTATTAATAGCAAATAAATTATGATATTTTTTATGAATATTTGAAATTAATCTAAGGGAAAGTTTTTTTGCTTATAGCAAAATCTAGGAATGGAAAGAATATTATTTTTATAAGGTTTTAATTTTTTTATGAGCGAAAAGATGGATGAAGGCGCATTTGCTTTTTTTGTCTTCGTTCATTCGATGTTAGAGAAATGAAAGTAATAGGTATTTGCATACGTTACCCTTTTTTGGTATTTTAGTATTTAAATTACCAATAATATTTTGCATATGATGCAATAGTTTGTTTTCAAAATCTATTTTAGTTATCGAGATTTTTAGTCGAAAACCAATTTTTACCAATTTTAGTAACATTTCTTAAATTTTTTTATTTCTTATGTAAACAAATAAAAATTGGATGAATGAAATTAATTTGAAGTCATAGACTTCTATTATTCACGAGATATCGAAAACCGAACATGAATTTTTACCAATGTCGCGTACTATTATTTTTTTTATTTTTATTTATTTTTTATGAAAAAAAAAAAACGAACTGTTGGATTTTTATAAAAAATTTACTGAATGTCGCAAAAAACAATATTTTTTGTGAGATAAAAATAGTTCGAAGCCAATATTTTTAATTTTTGAAAAGATATTTGTGTTGAAAGTAAATTTTGCTAAGTTTTAGTACTGTTTTTTTTATGTTTTTATATTTTTGTATTCGATTTTTCTCAAAACTTTAACGAATGTTGAAAACAATATTTCATATAAGATAAAATTAGTTTAAAGCCATAATCTCAAAATTTTGAAAATGTACTTGAGTCGAAAATCAATTTTTAACAACTTTTATTAATTTTGTTTAACTTTTTTATTTTTTGTAAAAAATCTGTCAATTCGATTTTTGTCAAAATTGTAGTGAATGTTGAAAACAATATTTCTTATAAGATAAAATTAAATTAAAGCCATAATCTCAAATTTTTGAAAAGATATTTGATTCGAAAATCAATTTTTAGCAACTTTTAGTAATGTTTTTTTAGGTTTTTATTTTTTGTAAAAAAAAAACTGTCAATTCGATTTTTCTCAAAATTTAACCAGATGTCAAAAACTTTATTTTGCGTTACATTTTGGAGATAAAATCATTTTTTGTACGTAAAATAGTTTTCACCTTGACATTTTTTCAGTTTTTTTGATTTATAAAAAAAAACTTTAATTTGATTTTTTTCCAAAAATATATTTGTTTGGTATAACGTTACAATATACAATATAAAATTGAATTCAAGTCTCTAGCGTTATTGGTTCGTGAGATATGTTGGGTTAACCAAAATTTTCACCTTTTTTTAAACTGCTATGGTAAAAAAACCACCCACGCAGTTTTCTTGAGAGCCCTTGCTGCATCTTTCTGCATTATTATCTGTATAACAAAATTTATTTAAAGTCGATATCTTTACTGGTTCTTGAGCTATGGACGACGAAAAAAAAATTCGCGAACGTAGGGACGTACGAACGTACGAACGCACAGACATCTCTCTAAAAATCTTTTATTTCGAATCTAGAGACCTTGAAACGTCGCGAAATGCCAAAATGTTCAATTCGACAAATCGGACCAATTACAATAACTTTTTATGGGAAGTTAAAAAAAGAAACTATATTTTTTAAGAAAAATAAATTGGTTGTAAAGAGTGCCATAAACAATTTAAAACGATATCAGTCAAATGGCTGCCACGCCTTCGCAACAAGCAACGCCTCCAAATTAAAGTAGCTCATTTTGGGCAACATGTCTTCAACAGATTCTATCTTTAAAATCTAGAATCGATTGTGGAGCATTGGGACCTTATCTTTCATGTATCTAAAAGTAAAAGGCCTATAATTGGGTGAATCAAAAGATCTGAGTCGCAATTTTGAAACACCTCTCCGATAAATAAGATGTTCGAATTGCGACATGTGACTGCAACATTTTCACTCTTTTTTAACTTCCCAAAAGAAGATACTGTAATCGGTCCGATTTGTCGAATTAAATATTTTGACATTTCTCAAATCAAAGATTTTTAGAGAGATGTTTGTGTGTGCGATCGGGATATTATTTTCGCCATCCATATCTCAAGAACTAGTAGAGATAGTAACAACCAAAGATGCAGAAAGAACTTTCAAAAAAAAATTCAGTGGGTGGTTTTTCTTACTATTTAAAAAAGGGAATATTTTGATTGACCCCAAATATCTCACGAACCAATAACGCTAGAGACTTCAATTAAATTTTATGTTATGTCATGTGAAGTGATGCTAAATTAGTATAATTTTGAAAAACATCATATAAGAGTTTTTTTAATCAAAAAAAAAAAAAAATAAAAAAACTGACAAAAAATATATAATATTTGTCGCCTTGAATATTTAGCGAATGTTTTCTGCAGAACAATGTTATGTAACGAAAAATAACGTTTTTGATATTTGGTAAAATTTTGAGGAAAATCGAAATAAAAACTTAAAAAACCACAGTTATTTTTTTTTGGCAAAAATAATAATCTGCAAAAAAAACTACTCAAAATTGATTAGAACTGATGTTCGATTCGAGAATAGATGAAGATATTGACTTCAAAATTATTTCATTCTATGCAAAATTGTAAGATAATGTTTTTAGAAAAAACCCAACTGGTGTTTTTTTGTATAAGAAATGAAAACTTTGAAAAAATGCTTTAAATTAGTTTTCTACTAACAATATCGGAAACGAAAACAGATATTGAAATCAAATTTATTTTATCATACGAAAAATATTGTTTCTTACTTTTAGTCATATTTTTGTTTTAGAAAAAATCAACTGACAACTTTTTTTTAACAAAACACGAAAACCTATAAAAACAACAAAAACTGATAAAAAATGGTTTTCTTCTCAAGTGAATTGAAAAGAGAGAAATATATTAACTTTAAATGTTTTATCTCACACAAAATATTGTTTTTAATATTTTGTCAAAGTTTTACAAAAATCGGATGGGAAGTTATCAGTGTTAATCACCTTTATAAAAGTTTATTACTCAATTTCAATGCCTTATAAATCGTGTATCGTTTCATTTTTAGTAATTCTGAAATTTGTATCTGTCAAATGTCGAAAAATTGACACCTTTCAAAGTTACAGTTACCATATAGCGGTCTATAAAAAATGAAGCCTCTTGCTGGAAAACTATTTATCTTTCTGCTTGAAATGACAATTTTTCCAAAACTTTGCTGAAGTATATTTCAAAGAGAGGTGAAATATCAGTAATATAAAATGGCCAGTCTTATGAATTGAAACACGTGCAGAATTAGTTGAAGATCGAAAATCTGAAAAACCTGCAGAAATATACATAATTTTTTTCCTCAGTTAATAAAAATTGCAACAGGGTTCCAAATCCCATTGTGCTGATTTTGATACTGTGTTGATACATAATAAAAGTTTCCTCACACAATTCTTAATTTTCGTTTGTTTTTTGTATTTGTTAATATCATGTTACATATTTTACCAATATTATAGGGAATATAGTAAGAAAATTTAGCAATTAAGAAAATTTTAACCTAAGAATAAATACACACATAATAAACACAACAAATTAAGTTGCTTTAGCTTTGGCCAACACTTTTCTGTAGGTACATTTTTGAACTTGGTTACTCTACAATTCCGAGGAAAACAACATAAACTCTTTTTCATATTTTCCAGTGAAGTCATGTGGTGGCCGGTACTTATAGTTATATAGATTGAACATACAAATATCAAATTGAAGAATGTTAATAATAAGAATTCAAATGAAAATCTCATTGATATGCGAAAGACATCTTTATCGATTGCAAATTCGTCGAATTATGGAGATTTTCCTTTTTTCATAACAGCTGTCTTGTATAATGCAGGAATAACATGTTTTATGCATTTAGTTTTCTTTTTTCGTTGCACATTTATTTTTAAAACCCAATTTTCCTTACTTTTTAAGTCTTAGCAAAAAAATCTCTATTCAGTCCCTTCGTTGGCCACTAAAATTGAACTTTTGGAAGCAGTACGTGATTTTAAGAAATTCTTTGAATCTCTTGGACTTGACAGAAATGCTGACACATGATGCATGTTGCTTATTTTCATTCAGGCCAAGCTTTGCCACTCAGTAAGTAGTACCAAGTTGTGTCTAATGCTTTAACTAAGGACTTTGAATTTACATGAATTTACTGAAGGCTGATGCTGTATGAAAAAAATGTTTTGTTTATTTCTTGAATGCTTCGATGGTCTATCTTCAGGTTTCTAGATTTTAAAGGACAACTTTTATAAGAATCCATAATGACTATCAGATTGTGATAGACTTTTTGATTTGTTAACTGCTTAAAATTCAATGTCATTCCTTTTCATTAAGTACTTAAATATTTAGTTCTTTGAACCAATAAGAAGTATTAAGAAAGCTGAAAGTGTTTTTAGACTTATTGGCACTGTTGCTAAGGTATACGTATTTTAATAATGTATATAGGCTAACAATGTTTTTATATAATGAAGTAATAGAAAAATCTACAAAAACTGAAATCCCGAAAACCCAAAAGCGATGAAACACAAAATCCCCCGAATTTCGAATTTCAAAAAGCCATGATCCCAAAATTTCAAAATCTAGAAAAATGCAGAAAATGATTTCTTTTTCTGATAAGTGTGTTTCTATTACGATCAACTCATTTTTTTGACTTTCCGGGATTTTGACTCTTCGGGATTTTGGAATTTCGGGATCCGTAATTTCCAACATTTTGGATAATCGGGATTTTGGATTTTTAAGTAGATATTGTGACTGTCTCCCAAAAAAATAATTTAAATGGTTTATTACAAAAGTATTAAAATCCTTAGTTTTAAAATGCAAATGCAGACAAGAACAATAAATGGTATGAGCATAATTTCTTTTTTCAATATTTTAGAAAAAAATGTTGCTCTGACACCAATATTTTACTTTTAGGTGATTTTAATTTACCACCCATTGGGTTCCATCTAAAGACGAATTCTGCCTTGAAGCCTCTCTTTCTACTTCTCAATTGGAACTATCTTTTCTCGATAAAATCCTTCTTACTGACTTACAGCAAAAAAGCTGTATGAAAAACTCAAAAAATCGAATTCTCAATTTAGTATTTTCTTCTGACGCTATTAGTACTCTTGCTCTAGAATCTAGATCAGAAATTACTAATATTGATAAAAATATCACCCCCCTTTGGACATTTTTCTTGACTTAAGTAATCACCTTACTGAACACATTAATTCATTTGATTGCTTATATAATTTTGATTTCAGAAGACCTAATTTCCAGTTGTTGTCTGAAGATTAAACCATTTCTGGAATTTTCTAATATTGACGAAGCAGTTTCAAATTTTTATAAGATCCTTAATTATTGTTTGAAAAAAATGTATGTACCTTTAAAGAAATCAAGGAATACAAACTTTAGACTCCCTTGGTACACGAAAGAATTGCGTTTACTGCGTAACAAAAGAAATAAGGCATGGAAAAATTATCTCAAAACTCTGTCTCCAATCAATTTCTCTTTTTATGTTGAACTTTTTAACGAATTTAAGTCTCTTTCAAATTTTTTATATGCTATTTATGTTTCTGATATGGGCACCTCTTTGAAAGGGAATCCTAAAAAATTTTGGAATTTTGTAAACTTAAAGAAAAAATCAGATGGTTTTCCAGTTAACTTCACTTACAAGAACCTTTCATAAGATAAAACTGTTGATATCTGTAACGCTTTCGCAACAAAATTCCGTGAATCATTTGTTAATAGCCCTGAAGAAGTTGATGAAGTATATTTTCATAATCTTCACTCCTTTTCGCAAACTAGCTGTAGTCACATCCCTGTGCTACAGAGTACGGTCCTTGATCTTTTATCCGGGTTAAATGATGACTGCTCAGCCGGTCCCGATGGTATTTCCCCGATAGTATTAAAAAAGTGTAGTAATGCTTTAGTTGAACCCCTAACGTTCTTATTCAAACTTTCCCTCAAAACAGGCAAATTTCTCAGTAGCTATATGGAAGAAGTCATTTCTAACACCAATTTTCAAGAAAGGTAACAAGGCGGATATAACAAACTACAGGCCCATTGCAAAGCTTTCTTGCATTCCTAAATAGTTTGAACAAGTTGTTTGTGAAAGTGTAGCATTTTTAGTAAAAATCTTATTTGCGAACAGCAACATGGTTTTGTGAGAAAAAGATCAACCGTTACAAATCTCCTCACATTCTCAAACATATGTTCAAACGCTTAAGAACAAGGTTATGAAGTTGACTGTGTATACACTGACTTTTCTAAAGCTTTTGACCAACTTAGCCAAAGAATTATTTTATTTAAACTTAAAGCTCTTGGTTTTCCACCATTTGTCTTACCTTGGATCGAATCATACCTTGAAAATAGATCCTATGAGGTAAAATTTAGAAATTGTCTTTCTGAACATTTTGTTGCTCAATCTGGTGTTCCCCAGGGAAGCCATCTTGGCCCTTTTCTGTTCATCATGTCCATTAACGACGACGTATCGTCATGTCTACGCTCAAGTGAAGTTCTCATTTTTGATGATGACATGAACATTTTTAAGATTATAAAGTCCACCCATGATCGTATCCTTTTACAAGCCGACGTTGATAGTTTCACATGTTGGTGTGGGAAAAATAGCCTTTCACTCAACCCTTTTAAATGCCAGACGATAACTTTTACTAAAAAACGAATCGGTAGTGTATTTGATTATTGTATATCACAGCAAAAACTCTGTCGCGTCTCCACATTTAAAGATTTAGGTGTTCATTTCTGTTCCAACTTAGAATTTACACATCACATTAATTTTATTCTTAATGAAGCAAGTTCTATGCTTGGTTTTATAAAACGCTGGGCAAAGGAGTTCAATGATCCCTATGTTACTCTTTCTTTGTACAATGGTCATGTTCGTCCTCATCTTGAATATGCTTCGCAGGTATGGACTCCCTATTACGAAATTCATAGAAAACATATTGAATCAATTCAACATAATTTCATTCGCTTTGCCCTAAAGGGTCTTCCTTGGGATGATCCTTATGATCTACCTCCCTATGGACATCGTATTCTGCTTCTTCAAATTCAATCTCTCCATCAAAAGGCGTCTAAATAATATTTCGGATCGTAGTTCGAAGCTTGCTATAAGCTAACTATCGGGTGATTTTTTAAGAGCTTGAGAACTTTTTAAAAAAAAAAAACGCATAAAATTTGCAAAATCTCATCGATTCTTTATTTGATTGGTCCATAACATTTACTTTTTGAAGATAATTTCATTTAAATGTTGACCGCGGCTGCGTCTTAGGTGGTCCATTCGGAAAGTCCAATTTTGGGTAACTTTTTCGAGCATTTCGGCCGGAATAGCCCGAATTTCTTCGGAAATGTTGTCTTCCAAAGCTGGAATAGTTGCTGGCTTATTTGTGTAGACTTTTTAGGCTTGACGTAGCCCCACAAAAAATAGTCTAAAGGCGTCAAATCGCATGATCTTGGTGGCCAACTTACCGGTCCATTCCTTGAGATGAATTGTTCTCCGAAGTTTTCCCTCAAAATGGCCATAGAATCGCGAGCTGTGTGGCATGTAGCGCCATCTTGTTGAAACCACATGTCAACCAAGTTCAGTTCTTCCATTTTTGGCAACAAAAAGTTTGTTAGCATTGAACGATAGCGATCGCCATTCACCGTAACGTTGCGTCCAACAGCATCTTTGAAAAAAAACGGTCCAATGATTCCACCAGCGTACAAACCACACCAAACAGTGCATTTTTCGGGATGCATGGGCAGTTCTTGAACGGCTTCTGGTTGCTCTTCACTCCAAATGCGGCAATTTTGCTTATTTACGTAGCCATTCAACCAGAAATGAGCCTCATCGCTAAACAAAATTTGTCGATAAAAAAGCGGATTTTCTGCCAACTTTTCTAGGGCCCATTCACTGAAAATTCGACGTTGTGGCAGATCGTTCGGCTTCAGTTCTTGCACGAGCTGTATTTTATACGGTTTTACACCAAGATCTTTGCGTAAAATCTTCCATGTGGTCGAATAACACAAACCCAATTGCTGCGAACGGCGACGAATCGACATTTCACGGTCTTCAGCAACACTCAGAAACAGACGCAATATTCTCTTCTTTACGCACTGTATGCATTCGTGTGGTTGGTTTAATGTCCAATAAAGTAAACTGAGTGCGAAACTTGGTCACAATCGCATTAATTGTTTGCTCACTTGGTCGATTATGTAGACCGGATGTAAAGCGCGAAACACATTTCGAACCGAACACTGATTTTGGTAATAAAATTCAATGATTTGCAAGCGTTGCTCGTTAGTAAGTCTATTCATGATGAAATGTCAAAGCATACTGAGCATCTTTCTCTTTGACACCATGTCTGAAATCCCGCGTGATCTGTCAAATACTAATGCATGAAAATCCTAACCTCAAAAAAATCACCCATTACTTTCTGAAAAATTCTGAAGTGTTATACAGGGTGACTTTTCTGAAAGCCAATTCAACATCATGGAGTGATAGTTTGGTGCCGATTGCCAAAAATGAGAATTGCGAGCTTTGGTTACCAACTTTTTGTTTTTTTTTTTTTACTAAAATTGAAAACATTAATATAGAAAACGGCATCTCGTTCATGCACGTTGGTGCTTCATACTACAAAGCATATGCCGCAATCGATATTTGGGCATTAAATTCCTAAACTATGTTATCCTTCTTGGGATGTCAATTGGGCGCCTGCAGCAACTTAATCAATGGAATTATTATCTTATGAAATTTTGAAATTTCATTTGCTAAAATGTAAATAACTTTAGTAAAAATTGAAAAAAGTCATAAAATTCCAATTCAAAATGATTGTATGTATTTTGATTTACATATTTTGTTACTTTTTACTAGTCTATATAGTTTAAAAGCACAATTATGCCGTATTTTCATTTTCGGTACAACACGGCGTATACTTACTTTTTTTTTTGGAATATTGATGTGAACTTAGATTCGTTCAGGAAATCGAATGCTTTTTACTATTTTTTTTTTTTCGAAAGCGGAAAAGTTTGTTTTCAATTCCCTAACAGATTAGATAACAATTCAAAATCTATACGAAATACGACACAAATGTAGAAATGCTCTACGATAAAACAAAGTACACGTGTAAATATCAGAATTAAAATAAGTTTGCTGCCACTGTAATTCTTCCATAGGATATATTTCCTTAGAAACATTTAATTTGCCAATTATCGTCATATGTTGACCCTAAAAATGTAGGAAAAAGAAAAGACAAAAAACATTTACAAAACCATGTCAATAAGGAAGGAATGCTCAAAGTGTATGGTAACCACATTGATTACCCAATTATCAATGAATCAAAACCCCATAGCAGAGGCAGCAGTTGGCTTACACAAAATTGAAGATAAACGTTGTCAAACCGCAGTTCATGTGCATGTGCATTCAAAAGAGACGACAATTTACCCTATATTCACATTTAAAAGCACAAATAAGACCCTATACCCCGACACACGCCGCGCCGCACCACCATCAACCAATCAATGTTATAAATTTCCAACAAACATGTACTTATAATTAATTTCAATCATTAACCATAAACCATACGAGTGTGTGTTCAATGCTGATAACACAGAGTTAAACCACAAATCCTTTAGCCTTACTGACTTACCCTTTACCCTGCCCCCTCAAAAGATGTCCTTATAAGCTGCAAATGTAATTGTCGCACCAACAAACTACGTCAATTGAAAATACATAACATACATAACTCTATGTCCCTAATACCGTATAAAACTTTTCGTGTTCGCATTCCATTGCCCCAATTATTATTATACCTACAGATATTCCCATTTACGACCTCTTTCTTTTTAGTTTTGATTTCTTTTTTTTTTTCTTCCACTTCACTTCACTTTATTTGTTTTCGTTTTCATTCTCGGCTAAAGAGTTTTTATTTAAACAAAAACAGAAACAGAAATACCTTTAACGCATTCCTCCTTTTATGGCTTGGTTTTTTTTTTTTCGTTAGTTCGAGGAGTCAGCTTAGGTCGGCTTATATTCGTATAAAGTAGAGGTGCTCTTCTGCTTGGGCTTGAGCTTGAGCCTGATGGTTAAAAAACAATTCTAACAATTCCTTTGTCTTTTTCGTCGAAAAAAAAAGTTTTGATTGCGTGCGGATTGAGAGAATCTTAACAGAAAATCTCTTAACAAATCTTCTTAAAACATTTCTTTTGTTTCAAGAGGGAAAGAAAAAAGAGAATTCCATCTTAAACTATACCTATCCTATAAATATATGTTTAAATACTCGTCCTTTACGAGACCCAGATACTACCTACACATTTTCTAATTCAATCGTATCGTATTTATAGAGAAAATTAATTTAAATCTAAGCTATAAGCTCTGATTTCAATTTACGGTAGCGGTAGGTATATATGGTCTTCATTATTTTAACTCTCTTCTTCAAACAATGAAAAGAAGAGAAGAGAAGATGAAAAAAGGTAACAAACAAAAATAAAATAAAAAAAAAACCATAAACAACAAAATTTCATCCTTAACATCTTTTGAATAGAAATTCCATATGCGCTATTTCTTTTTGTTTGTCCTTACTTTTTAGACTATCCGAACCGACCCAACCCAACCCAACCCAACCCAAACCAACCACTAAGCTTCATCTTCTTCTAAGGTCCTTCTTTGCTTTGCATACCATGAAAATGTAAACCTACTCTACTATACGTACTTCAAAGTTTGGAAGAAGTTTCTATTTAGAACTTTTGAAACAAATTTTATTCACAATAGAGGTTGACTATGAGACTTTCTCAAAAAATATACATAAAAATAATATAAATATATAAGAAAAAGGAAGTAAATGAACCAAAAACTTTCTTTTCTTTGCTTCCTTCCTTTCTTTCTTTTTTGTTTTTGTAATGTGCATCATCTCGGTGTGTCGTATAACGGAAAGAACATTTGAATAGAATGTTATGGTCTTTGTCCAGACCAAGAAGCTCTCAGATCCATAATAAGGAATAAGGGATAGTTGTTTGGAGTTAAAGAAAAAAAAAAAAAACAAATACGTAATAGAATTAGTGAAGATATTATAATAAAGATGATGTTATGATTATTACAACACTAAAAATTCAAAGAATCCTTGGTCAAAATATCTTTTCTAAATCAAATTAATTTTGAATGAAAAAGTACTGATTTAAAAATTTAGTAGACCGGCCTCGAGAGGAGAAATAGCCTTAGCCTTCACATAATGTCATCTTATTTACTTAAGGTGGCTCTGCAGTCCTGTGCGAACTAGGGCCTCACCAAACAATCTTTTTATCTAGCTAGACACCAGTTGCGCACTTGTAAGTCGAGTTAGGTCATTTTCCACTTGTGCGCGCCACCTCATCCGCTGTCGTCCTCTAATGCGCTGTTCTGTGACCGATCCGATTATGTCAATGTTATCTTATCACCATATGCGAGTAATTGAACAGAATTTTGAAAGACAGCTAGTGCCTGCATCTAGTGTTGACGCCATGTGATGACAGATTCGGTTAAATTGTTTCCAACCTTTATGGAGCAGCGCGAATTCTCCATGGTCATCCTGCACAAACGGACGAGTTTGGCAGGGATGCCAACACTAGACATGGCTTTATACATTTCGTCACTATAGATGCTGTCATATGCCTATCATATGTCGATGCCAAAATAGTGGGTGTCGATTTGATGTACTTTGTTTTTTTTTTCCAAAATCTTTCGTAATGTGAATATTTGCTCGACTGTGGACTTTCCTAGTCTAAGGCCACACTGATAAGGGCCTATCAGTTTGTTGACGATGGGCTTTAGACGTTGACATATTATTGTAGAGGAGATTTTGTATGCGATGTTAGTCAGACTGATTCCTCTATTGTTGGTGCAGAGGGTCTTGTTTTTTAACTTCCCATAGGAAGTTATTGTTATGGGTCCTATTTGTCGAAATGAAAATTTTTACATTTCTCGACGTTTCAAGGTATCTAGAGTCGAAATAAAAGGTTTTTAGAAAGATATCTGTGCGTACTTCTGTACGTTCGCGACGTTTTTTTCGTTGTCCATAGCTCAAGAACCAGAAGAGATATTGACTTCAAATAAATTTTGTTATACAGATAATAAGGCAGAAAGATGCAGAAAGGGCTCTCAAGAAAATTGCGTGGGTGGTTTTTTTTACACTAGCAGTTTAAAAAAAAGGTGAACATTTTGGTTAAACCTAAATATCTCATTTACCAATGACGCTAGAGACTTGAATTAAATTTTATATTATATATTGTAACGTGATACAAAACAATTATATTTTTGGAAAAAAATCCAATTAACGGTTTTTTTTAAAATAAAAAAAACTGAAAAAAAAAATTTGTCACCTCGAAAATTTTACGACTTAAATATGATTTCATCTCCAAAACAATTTTGTGCAACGAAGAATAATGTTTTTGACATCTGATACAATTTTGAGAAAAATTTAATTCACAGTTTTTTTTATAAAAAATAAAAACCCAAAAAAAAACATTACTCAAAGTTGGTAAAAATTGATTTTCGACTAAAATATCTTTTCAAAAATTTGAGATAATGGCTTCTCACTCATTTTAACTTATAAAAAATATTGTTTTCAACATTAGGAAAAACTTTGAGAAAAATCGAATTAACAGTTTTTTTTACAAAAAAATAAAAACCTAAAAAAAAATTTATAAAAGGTGGTAAAAATTTACTTTTGACTCAAATATCTGTTCAAAAACTTGAGATTATGGCTTCAAACTAATTTTATCTCACAGAAAATATTGTTTTCGATATTCAGTAAATTTTTTATAAAAATCCAACAGTCCTTTTTTTTACGCAAAATTGGTAAAAATTGATCTTCGGTTCTCGATATCTCGTGAACAATAAAACATTTTGATTTCAAATTAATTTCATTCATCCAATTAGTATTTGTTTATATAAAAAATAAATACTTTTAAAAAATGCTACTAAAATTGGTAAACATTGGTTTTCGACTAAAAATATCGTTAGCAAAAATAATTTTTGAAAACAAACTATTCCATTAGGTACATATATGCAAAATATTGTTGGTAATTTTTAATTTTTTAAGAATAATTCAATTGACAACTTTTTTAACAAAACACGAAAACCTACAAACCTCTTAAGCAAGACAAATTGACAGACAAGATGGGAAGTTATCAGTGTGGGTCGCATCTCAGCCTCTTTTTTTTTTTTGCTTTCTAGCCTACGTTGAAGATTTTTAGACTTATCAGCCCATATTGATCTTGAAGTATGGACGATTTTAAAATTTCTCATTATTGTATCTGCCAGTATCAAAAAATTTCCATAAGGTCCTTCAATGTAAACAATTTTGTGTGACAATATTCTCAAAAGTGTGAGTTGACGTTCAAAATTGACAGATGTCGTTGTTTAAGACAATTGGTGATTATTACAATTATTACCATATTTTATTATTATTTTTTTTTTTAGGTATAGAACTTTAAGTTGGTAGTATTATTTAAACTGGCGTCTATTTTATTCCTTATAGTTTCATGTTACGTTTCCGTGAATTAGTCAACAACATTCGCCGCGTTATTTCTGATATATCCACAAATGTTGGGAAAAGTCATCGAATATTACTTCCTGATTAGACTACACCTGAGTGCCAGAAAATTATCATTCGAATTAAGATTATTGTTTTATTCCATTTCAAAGTTCTATACCTCTAAAAAAAACTCCCTTTATAAGCAACGGAGACTGAAATCTATATTTTATAATGTCGTAAACGTCTTTACGTTTAGAGCAGTTTTGATGGGCATTTTTCTTTCTTGCCTGGGTTGATAATCTTTTGACTTTCAAGTCGGTATCAAAGTTACGAAGGAACGAACGATTGCTAAAAACAATACAATTTTGTGTGAAGATATTGCTAGAAACGTTATTGTCAGTCATGTGTCATTTGAAATTGACAAATGTCGTTATTTATAGAATTTTGAAAATTGCTCACAATTTCAACTGCATTTTATGTATGTAATAAACCGTTGGAGGCAGATCGACTCAGCTAACAATCTGACAATTAAATTGTAGTAATTTAGAACAAAACCCGCCAACAGTGGAGATTATTTTTCATTGAAAAATAGTTGGTTATTGACATCTCATTAGCAGCTAATGTCAGAGGGCTAACTTATCATAGTATTGTAAAACCTGACACTCTTCTGTACTTAGCTTTAAAACTTGAAATTAATTTCCTAACAGTGGAGTAAAACAAATACATTGATGGGAAGAGACACAAAATTTTCGAGAAGATTTGAAAAAAATAATTAAGTACTGAGACGCATTACGCTCCCAATCCATGAAGAACAAGAAATCCTCTACGACCATAAGCTTTCCAGTCATCAAAACCAAACACTGTATCTTCGGAGATGGCTTGGTCTTTGAACTGAGAAGGGTTGCAGAAATAAACTGATATTCGGAAATGTTCCTTACTTTCTTTCTTTGTTGTCTATTTTTAGACCATTACCACATTTTTACAATCGCCTAATGAAGTATTTTTCTTTCAAAAAAAAAAAAAAAAAAAAAAAACAGTGGTCTCGATTAGCGGTTGGAAGTATGAGAGTTTTGTAGAATGTTACTTCGTCAAATCGCTGTAGCTGTAGTTTCCTAGTTTCAATTTTTGGCCTCATCGCGATCACAACTAAAGTGTCAATCGTGGATTTAATGCTTATTCCAAGGTACATATGTATATCAATTCCCTAACTACTTCTTTTGCTATCTTTTTTCATTTGTCGTTATTGGCTATTGTCGTTATTGGAAATTGAAAAACAAAATTCTCTAGGAATTAATTTACTTCGTTTTTTGTTTGAGCTATCATGGTCTAGATCTAAGCCTAGGCTAACTAGACTCAATTCCAGAAGATAAGCAAATAGATCAGTAAGTCCGAAAACCTTGTTGGTAATATAAAACATTTATCTTCGAAATATGGATTTGTAAAACGGAAAACAAACTTAGTTAAGTCACGACGAACGGCTTTGATCGATATCTTGTCACAACTTCGTACTTCTTTAGGACAGACCAAAAACATGGTTTTCACTCATCCGATTAAGTCCTAAGTGTAAAGTCTTAAAGGGCGAATAAAAACAATTATAAATAATAATATTTTGATATCAAATTAAAATGCAGGCAGTAGACAACAATGCTGTTGCTTTCATATCAAAAATAAAAAGAAGAGGCCCTAAGTGACTGTCCTGAGGAACTTCTGACTAAGAACTCAAATTTAAGGTTTAATTTATGAATCTGACATCGCGATTTTTTCGCGAATATGATTAAACTCAAAAGGATAAGCCTAAGGCTTCAAGTGAAACGGATCAAAAATCCCTGTCTAATATATTTAATGGTATGCTCTTGTTTACAATTTAAGGTAGCTAATTATTTAAACGCTTAGATGCTGGACATTAAACTACAAGGTAACTTAATGTACAGGGTCCGGCAAAAAAACCTCCCGTATTTTTAGACGTTTATATTTAAAGCTATTTATAGATAAAATGGTATTCAGGGTATAGATAGATAGAGGTCTACGTGTTTTTAGTAATCATAATGGATGGCGTGGCACGGTGAACACTTTAAATATAAACGTCTAAAAATACGGGAGATCTTTTTGCCGGACCCTGTAGCTATGTATCATTTGATACTAAAAAAGAAAAGTGGTCCTTAGTGACTGTTTTGCGGGACTCTTGATTTTGTAGTTAAATAGTTATAAAGGTTTAAAGAAAGAGCTCCCCCATTGAACCAGATGTGCAAAATATCGAATGACGGAGGTAAATGTTTCATGTTCAAAAACCCTTCTAACTAATCTGTTTAGTTGCGGTAAAGTTCTTGAGTTCCCATTCTAAAGCAGTTATGAATTTGTGTATAAATGCCAAAAACCGTCGCCGTCGTCGGTCGGTCGATCATTGCCTTAAAAAAACATATTTTCTATTACGGATAAATACACCCGTTTATTTTTATTGAGCTAAATGGTATTAAAGTAATTGAGGGGGAATTACTTTTTGCAATAGTTCTTAAAGGGTAGCCATATTCCATAAGCCATAAGTGTAGGTATCCAGTTATTATCCTAAAGTTCAACTACTTACAACCCCAGATGTGTATTAAAATTTAATATTGAATTTCATTCGTTTTATAGCAATGAAGTTAAGTTAAAAGGACAGAAAATACTCTCAAAAAGAATAAGAATGACATGAGGAAAATATGAACAAAGAAGAAGAAGAAGGAGAAGGAGAGTAGAAAAAAAATTAAATAAAATCTTCAACTAAAAAGAGTTGGGCGTTTTTTTGTTGGGTGGATGGGTGTGTTTTTAAAAGCAGCTATCCTCTTCGATATAATGTGTGTAATGTGTCTGACTTTTATGCTTAAGCAATAAACATTTCACTTGCCCTAAGCATGCATGCCATACACAATGAATATTTGTTGGATGTGGTCTGATGCTATATATTATCATCATCATCTTCATCATCATATCCTTTTGGTCCTAGCTGAATAAAATAAAAAAATAAGCCTCCTTCTCGTACTCGTACTCATACTCGTACTCGTTCGTATGTATAGAATTGTTTAGATGCTAAAAGTGAGGTTCAAAGGGTCTTAAGTCTTAACTCATCCCCTTAAGTGCACTATTATTGATTGGGGCCGGAATAGAAGAAATGTGTGGTGATGTGTGGCCATTTATATGAAGCTCTCTCGCTGAAGGTGATGGTTGTTTGTATTTTTTTTTTCGGGGCACAAAAGTATCCTTTTGTTGAGTTTGTTTGTATTGGGTTAACTTGTGCCTTGCAGAATTTCTATTTCTTTTTCTTTTTTTTTTATTGACATAAGCCTGGTATTTATGGAGATGATTTGATGCTCTTAAAGGAAAACAACCGACTGAAAGTGAATGAATGAATATAAAAAAAGAAAGAAAAATTGATGAAAATTATTATAAAAAAAAGCTTGCCAAAAAATAAACGATGAAAACAAAATTGAATGGAAGAAGAAGGGAATGCAGATTTATATCTATTTAAATTTGTTTAAGGGGTGAATTCTCTGAACATTATGATTGTGTACTTAATGTCTTGAGATTATATTTAGTTTAATATTGGTGTATGTAAATTTTAATAGGCATCTTAAATTTTATTTCATAAATTATGAATGTATGTACATAAAAAGGAGAAAAATTAAATTTACTGGTTTATTTTATATTTAATTTGAGAATGAATATTTAAAGCTGAGCGTAATTACCTAAGTTTTATTTTCAAAAATCAGTATAATTTTTATTAATGTCATGAAAAGTGTAAGTTTTTGATATATAATGACAAAAACTATGTGATGGATTAATAGTCTTTAAATTAATTTAAAATAGTCTTAACAGTTAATTAAATTTCAAAATAAGTTTAAATCTTGATTTCAAAATTAAATATTGTTGAATTGAAAGATGGAGTAAATTATTCTTTAACTGAAATTATAGACTGAATTAATTATCAAAAACTGGCATAGAAAAATTGTAAATTGTGTGTCTAATCTAAACGACTAAGAACAAAATTTGGCTTCATTTGTGAAGTAAAATTTTGACAACCCTGAAGCAAAATATTTGAAAGCTGACAGTTTTAAGGCAATTAAAAATGGGGACATTTTAAAGAATGCATGTTTTCATTGCTTAACCTTTAACAATAATAAATAAAAAGGCTAAATCGAACTTCAATTTATCGTAACTGTAGGTTAAATCTTCGTATGCAAATGAAACACCATTATCTGGTGTTGAGCTTTAACTTAAGTTGTGTTTTTTGGGTAACACATAGTTAGTACTTTGAATTTTTATATTTGGCAATAATTTAACAGGGAGGCATTCAAAAGTTTCGTTTTCTGTCGAATTGAAATATTCGTAGGTAGTAAGGTTAAAAGCTTTTCTCATTTACTAATTTCTTCGTATATTTGGTATCACTGGCATTTTCAATGTATTTCAATTTAACAAGGAGGCGTTCAAAAGTTTCGTTTTCTGTTGAATTGAATTACTCGTAGGTCGTAAGGTCAATTTTTTTTCTCATTCACTAATTTCTTCGTATATTTATTATCACTGGCATTGTCAATAAATTTCAATTAAACAGGGAGGCGTTCAAAAGTTTCGTTTTCTGTCGAATTGAAATATTCGTAGGTCGTAAGGTTAAAAGCTTTTCTCATTTACTAATTTCTTCGTATATTTGGTATCACTGGCATTGTCAATAAATTTCAATTTAACAGGGAGGCGTTCAAAAGTTTCGTTTTCTGTCGAATTGAAATATACGTAGGTCGTAAGGTTAAAGGATTTTCTCATTTACTAATTTCTGCGTATATTTGGTATCACTGGCATTGTCAATAAATTTCAATTAAACAGGGAGGCGTTCAAAAGTTTCGTTATCTGTCGAATTAAAATATTCGTAGGTCGTAAGGTTAAATGCTTTTCTCATTTACTAATTTCTGCGTATATTTGGTATCACTGACATTGTCAATAAATTTTAATTAAACAGAGAGGCGTTCAAAAATTGCATTTTCTCTCGAATTGAAATATTCGTAGGTCGTAAGGTTAAATGCTTTTCTCATTTACTAATTTCTGCGTATATTTGGTATCACTGACATTGTCAATAAATTTTAATTTAACAGGGAGGCGTTCAAAAGTTTCGTTTTCTGTCGAATTGAAATATTCGTAGGTCGTAAGGTTAAATGCTTTTCTCATTTACTAATTTCTGCGTATATTTGGTATCACTGACATTGTCAATAAATTTTAATTTAACAGGGAGGCGTTCAAAAATTTCGTTTTCTGTCGAATTGAAATATTCGTAGGTCGTAAGGTTAAATGCTTTTCTCATTCACTAATTTCTTCGTATATTTGGTATCACTGGCATTGTCAATAAATTTCAATTAAACAGCGAGGCGTTCAAAAATTTCGTTTTCTGTCGAATTGAAATATTCGTAGGTCGTAAGGTTAAAGGCTTTTCTCATTTACTAATTTGTTAAAAAAAAGTTTTTGAGTTATTTGTTTTTATAGGTAAGCGTAAGCTTGAGAAATTGAAACAAACATGCTCCTTTGAGAATACGAATTGTCTTGTCTCTAATAACTAAACTTTTTTCGAAAACGCTCTTCCGAATTTCCATTAGAATTGGGCATTTATAAAAGAAGTGGTTATTTTTTTCAATATAATCAAGTAATGAGTAATTACGATTACATCTACTTGTTGAATCTCTGTCTTTTGTTACAAACTCTTCGTTTTTCCATCTACTGTACTGATGAGATCATAAATATTTCAGTTTTGCATATGTGTGGTTTATTTTCAGAGAGAGTAAGTTTGCGGCCGAACAAAGTAGCCAAGTTACTTCAATGCTCTAATAAAGTTAGTTTTTCAGCCAAGATCCCCAATTTTTGACCATTTTACCGTAGAGAGTAACTTTGGGCCGAATTCCAGCAACAATGCACCGAAAATTATCTCTCAAGGCGTTAATAGTCTCGGGCTTATCTACGTAGAAAAGTGACTTCACACAACCCCACAAATGACAGTCCAGCGTTGTCGCAAAATCTTGGAGGCCACGCCATCCACAGGCCCACGAGACCCGAGACAATACGCTCACCAAAAGTTTCCTTCAATAAATTGATGTGTCACGCGATCTAAACCAATATTTTCATAATAATATTGAACGCTTAGCGAACGTTGTTAAAAAAAAAGTCTATTCAAATTGAAATGGCAAATACTGGGCATAAATCAAGTGACAGCTGTCAAAAACAACCAATCCCAAAAATAACCATACATCTAAAAAGAAAAACACTCGTTACAAAATACTGTTTAAATATTGTATACGTTTTGTAGGAAAATCCAATTGACAAACTTTTACATCTTCAAGTTGATTTTCTACTCAAGTTTTTCGCCTTATGTATAATATTGTGATTATTTTTGGTAAAATTAACAACAAGAAAACACAAAAATGTTACTAAAAATAAGCAACAAATTATTGATTGATTGTCTTATAAATGTACGAAGATTTTCCTAATTTTTTTTATTTTTTTCAAAATATTCTTAAAGATTTTTTTAAAGTTTTTAAAAGAATTTAATTGATAGATTTCTTTTTATCTTATTCTTTACATAGTTTTTAACATTTTGAAATGTAAAAAATACTAAAAATTGCTAAAAATTCAAAATAATGAAATACATACATATATTGACTTCAAACTTATTTTGTCTTATACAAAATACTGTTTAAAATATTCTTTTTTTTTTTAATCTTATTGAAAGTTAAATAAAAATTCTTCTAATATTTCAAAAGAATTTCTTTGAATGTCAATTACTCTCGTTAAGTAAAAATATGATTCTAAAAGGAATCAATTGGAAGTTATCAGCAGAGGTCATATCCCAGTTTCCCTCTTTTTTCATTGATATCTAGGAGCATACTTGATTGATAAGTAAATTTAATTACTTTAATTGGGCTTTTGCAAATCCATAATTCTTATTGATGAACTTCAAATTAATTTTATCCATAAACAATTCTCCCTCTAAATTATTGCCTTAAATGCATACCTACATATATCGATTCTATTTTAAGACAAAATTGTTTTATTTATCATTTTCTTTTGTTTATAAATACAACTCGCGTATCTACGCTAAAAACTGTTATTCAACCCCTTGAAAAAAAGGTTAATTAATTTAAGTGTTATTCCCGCCTTTCAATCACTTTATAATACCAATTAAACAAATTAATGCTTAAAAATCGATTAAACAAAATACACTTGAGTGCAGGCAAGCAATTTATATGTATGTATGTATGTACATACGTCATACTCATCATACACCACACACACTAACACACGTGTGTTGTTTTGAAGACTTACAGAAATAAAACCAATTAATCTTAGGCTCTTCAAAGATATGATGTACAAAAAAAACCCTTTATTTTGTGTTTTATTATTTTAAAGCTTTGAAATTAATCACAAGTAAATACGAATCCAAAAATATAGAAAAGGGCATACAAGAAGTATTAAACTTTATACACATTCCGGCACACACATCAAAATACAAAAAGAGTCGCAATGTTTTTGCTTACGCTTAGTGACTTATATTTATAGCTGGTCCCAGAGTTGCCATGTCCTAAACTATATTGGTAGCCAAATGTAAAATTATTTGTAACCCACAATCGGATCCGAAAAAGCAGCACAAATAATAGACCGATTTCATAAGTTTTATAATTTGATACAAAATTCTCTATTCATCCTAAATTCGTGCGAGGAAAAATATCAGCCAATATTAGATTTGGGCTACTTTGAGTCCAACTATTATTGGACTACTTATACCCTTATGATTATTGGACTTTTTATAGCCAAATTATTATTTGGCTGTCATATTGCATTCTGACGGTAATTTCGTGAAAAATTGCCCACTTTCCGCTAAATAGCCCTATTTTCGATGAATAGCCCGATTTAAAAATAAAAAGCAACATTCCCGATAAATCTATATTTATCGGTAACTATCCCAATTTTCGATTAATAACCCAATTTCCAATAAATAGTCCAGTTTTCGATGAAAAGTACAATTTCCTATAAATAGCACAGTTCTTAGCTCACTTTTTGCGACAAATATCCCAATTTTCAACAAATACCCCAATTTGCAATAAAAAGACACATTACCGATAAATATCCCAGTTTTCATTAAATCAGAAAATTTCGGATAAATATGAAAATTTCCGATATGTATCCCAATTTTATAAATAGCCCAATTTCCGATAAATAGGTGCATTTCCTATAAATAGCCCGATTTCAGATAAAAAGCCCTATTTTTGATAAATAGCCCTGTTTTCGAAAACTAGCCAAATATCTCATGAATAGCCCATTTTGTTGCTCAATTTCCGATAAATAGCCCAATTTTCAACAAATATGTATATTTCCTATAAATAGCCCGATTACCGATAAAAATCCCAATTTCTGATGAATATACCAATTTACAATAAATAGCTCAATTTCCGATAAAAAGGCACATTTCCGATAAATATCCCAGTCATCATTAAATTTAAAAATTTCTGATAAATATGAAAATAGCCCAATTTCCGAAAAATAGGTGCATTTCCTATAAATAGTCCAATTTTAGATAAAAAGCCCAATTTTTGATAAATAGCCCTGTTTTTGAAAACTAGACAAATATCTGATGAATAGCCCAGTTTATCGCTCAATTTCCGGTAAATAGCCCAATTTTCAACAAATATGTATATTTCCTATAAATAGCCCGATTACCGATAAAAATCCCAATTTCTGATGAATATACCAATTTACAATAAATAGCTCAATTTCCGATAAAAAGGCACATTTCCGATAAATATCCCAGTCATCAT
The DNA here is from genome assembly GCA_951509635.1 of Eupeodes luniger. Lineage (NCBI taxonomy): Eukaryota > Metazoa > Arthropoda > Insecta > Diptera > Syrphidae > Eupeodes > Eupeodes luniger. The sequence continues at coordinate 126,310,744 of OX608074.1, forward strand.
TAAATTTAAAAATTTCTGATAAATATGAAAATAGCCCAATTTCCGAAAAATAGGTGCATTTCCTATAAATAGTCCAATTTTAGATAAAAAGCCCAATTTTTGATAAATAGCCCTGTTTTTGAAAACTAGACAAATATCTGATGAATAGCCCAGTTTATCGCTCAATTTCCGGTAAATAGCCCAATTTTCAACAAATATGGATATTTCCTATAAATAGCCCGATTTCCGATAAAAATCCCAATTTCTGATAAATATACCAATTTCCAATAAAAAGCTCAATTTCCGATAAAAAGGCACATTTCCGATAAATATCCCAGTTTTCATTAAATTTGAAAATTTCTGATAAATATGAAAATTTCCCAAATTTATAAATAGCCCAATTTCCGATAAATAGGTGCATTTCCTATAAATAGACCGATTTTAGATAAAAAGCCCAATTTTTGATAAATAGCCCTATTTTTGATAAATTGCTCTATTTTTGATAAAAAGCCCAATTTTTGATAAATAGCCCTGTTTTCGAAAACTAGACAAATATTTGATGAATAGCCCAGTTTGTAGCTCAATTTCCGATAAATAGCCCAATTTCCAACAAATAGGCATATTTCCTATAAATAGCCCGATTTCTGATAGAAAGCCTAATTTCCGATAAATAGCAATGTTTTCGATAACTAGACAAATTTCCTTTAAATAACCCAGTTTATAGCTCATTTTCTGAAAAAATAGCCCAATTTCCGATAAGTTCCGATAAGAGTTTTCAATAAGAAGGCCAGTTTTCGATAAATTACCCAATCTGGCAAGCCTGACTGTAACTTCTTGTTTTCTATACAAATTCTCACGTCGACACATCAAACACATATTCGTACATATATTTCTCACATGACGCATATTTATGTGTACGCATAAGCCATAAATAAAAGCACCCAATAAAGTTCATAACTTTATTAAGGACATCATATCAGCAAGCATACACATTGTGGGGGGTCGTCGTCGTGCGTCGTTCGTTGTTCGTATTTAGGAATATCCTTCTGACATTAGGTACCTTAACGCCTACAAAAATATATAATATGACAACAAAACGTATAAAGGGGATAGTCCACATACATATATGGTACACAAAAGGCTCATCACAAACTAAGGGAGAAAAGTCTAATTAATTTCTTATCCTCAAAAATAGCTCCTACAATCAACGACGCACATTACAGCGAAAGGTACTTAATGAAGCAGAAGATAGAAGCGTGTGTGGGAAGTGAAAATATACGATTAGAACTACCCTTAGCAATAAATCCACATCCCCAGTCACATGACGATGAAATTGTGAAAATTGCCATGAAAAAGGGAAATTTTCTCTCTTTTTGTCTGAATTATAAATTTTGTTTTTATTAAATATTTATCATAGTTTATATTTTGGGTAAAAGTTATAAAAAGAAGAACAACAACAACAATGACAAACTGGTAGAACTCTTTAGCTTAAGTTAAACCCACCAAACTGACCAAATCTTAAATACCATTTATATGTATGTATATAGTTAGTAATATCTTCTTTTATAATTGTGACTACTGTTCCTTGAAAATGTTTTGGAATATATTTGCATGAATTTAAGGACTAAAATTTTTGATTGCCTTTATTAGTTTAATTTGTTTATTTTTGAGAAAGAATTTTAAACGAGCATAGGAATTATGGTCACCCAAATATTATGATTCTTTTGGCTCTAATAAAGTGAGGGTTCATTAGGATCTTAATTTTAGGCAGTGGTATTGAGTAGGTGACTTATGTACATGTGGCATAAATATAAACAAAAACCATAAAAATGACGGATCTCAGGTTCAAAGCTTGTGAAAGTATTTTGATAGTGGTACAATTATGTACATTGAAAAAAATTGTTTTCATCAAAACTTTTCAAAAGAATTAAGTTTTCCTGAATTCAAAGCTCTCCTAAAAATTTCTCCACCACATCAGGTTTTTAAAAAATGTCTCTATAAAAATTATAAAGGCAATAAAAAACGGCGTTTTTAAGGCTAAAACCACTAATATTTGAGTTTTCCGCGTTCAACTTTTGAACAGAGAATTATGTCTGCCAAAGTTAAGGAAATAAATATGTAATTAGATTGAATTTCGTAAATTTGTCGTACTTGTCTTTTTTTTTTTTTAAGTAACCCCTAAAAATTTCAAAAACCATTTAAATAAATTGAGAATGTAAAAGAATGCAACTAATTTGTCATTTGTCCTAAATGAAAAACTTTCAAAAGTAGCATCTTCAATTAAATTCAAGAATACCATTCCTAAACCTTGTCTTCCAACGGGTTTTTCCTAAAACTTTAGAGTAGAAATTACAAGATATTGCTACTTTTTAAGAGTAAAGCGTTTCGTTAACGTTCGGTTGTTGGCTGATTTTTCACTTATCCGCTGGATTCGAAAGTGTTGCTCGATGATGTAACTTGTCATGACAATTTTTCTTTAGTGTCTTATTAAAAGAAGATATTGTGACAGAAAGTTAAAAAAAAAAACAATATGGCCGCCAGGAGCTGTCAAAATCAACCCGTTCCTATTGGAAAAGCTTTAAGAATGTTTGTTTAAACAAGTGACTTTGTTGGATTTCACAATTCTACATCTTAAAGAAAAGTGCACTTTTATCTTTGAAAACATTTATTTGGTTGAAACACAAACACGCTTCAGCTTCGGCTTTGTCTGCGTTACGGTGGACCTGCTTCGAGGTTGCTTTGAATGACATTACTAATATGACATTTCTAAAATGACACTTCTGTCATTAGCAGCTGTTATTTTTTCTCAAAAGTTTGTTTTGATTTTTCGTGCAGTACAAATATGAATATGAATTTTGAAATCGAAAAAATTAAATTTATCGCGGAAATAGCTTACATTGCCTATAATAAACAATGGGAATCCCTCCAAAAGCAAATGTATTTTGCTTGTTGACTTTTTTTTTTACAGCTGTTCAGCTGTATGACAAAGAAAATGTTCGGCAAATTTGAACTAGAGCTTCCGTTCAGAGTCACATTACGTAACATTACGTTCTTTTCCTTACGATTGACAAACGAAACGTGAGATCAAAGGTTCATTGTGATAGGATGCATTGAATTCCTATGGCTGAACTCGTAAACGTCAGGCGAAGCCGAAGCTGAAGCGTGTTTGTGTTTTTAAGCCATTACTTTATCTGTCCCACAAAATAATGTTTGCCCAATATATTAAGGAAGGTACTGTCAAAATAAAATGCTTATAGAGAAATTTTGTGTATTATTTGTAAGTGTGTAGTGTTCAAAGAATTTTATTTAGAAATTGAAGGAAAAGGCTCATTCATCAACACTTAATCGTATCTAACAAAATTTAAATACTTTACATCAGTGATAAATAAAGTATATTTGCGTGACACAGAAGTTTGCTTAAGTTTGTTTTATATTAATGTCAAAAATAGTTATAATAACCTTAATTGAGGTTTATACTACATAAAACAGTTGATAAAATACTCATAACTTATAAAGAACGAGTTTCACTATTAACGAACAACTTTTTTGGTAGCAATGGACTTAATAGGTTTCTATACAGTTTCTTTTATGGTCTCATTGCCGTAACAAATTGGACAAAAAGCTCTTAGTTGAAATGTAAAGGCTTTTTTTTAAGATCATGGCTAGGCTATTTATATATGTGACTTGTAACTGAAAAATAAAATTAGATGGTACTTAGTTAATCTTAAAGACCAGTCAATTGTGGTGACCAGCGCATGAATTTTAATCATTTGAAAAAAAACAATTAAAGTTTGTATAGAAATAAATTAAATTTCCACTTGATAGTTGGTAGAAATAATGATTCCAGAAAATTTAAAAATAAAGCAACTTTTCATTGATTTATTATGAATGTTATTGCTATTCAGAATCCAATCCAAATGTCAAAACTCAATTAGATCAGTTAATCAATCAGTTTATTTAGAAGCAAATAAAAAGTTTAAAGAGCTATGTAAAATAAAAAAGAAATCTTTTTATGAATTGGAAGCTATAAAGTTAACACACTCTAATAATTCTGAAGATTTTTGGAAACTAGCCCGGAAATTGAACGGAGGTCGCTACGTTATAAGCAGTGAGCTAAAACCAAATGTACTGTAGTCTCATTTCCAAAATCTTCTTGCACAAACATCTGTAAGGAACATGGCGGTACAATATGCGGTGCCAAATTTCCATGATGATACTCTGGATTCACCGATCATCTTTAGAGAAGTTCATGAAGCAATAGCCAGGCTAAAGGATGGTAAAGCAGCAGGTTCTGATAGAATACCAGCGGAATTTTACAAATACGGTACTTCAAACCTATGTGAAACACTTTGTCGTGTGTTCAATCAAATTTTTGAGAGTGGAACTATACCGCTGCGGTTCAAGGAAGCGCTTATTTTTCCAATCTATAAGAAAGGTTCATTGATAGACCCAGCCAACTATCGAGAAATCTCATTTTTAAAGAGCTCCTATAAAATATTTACAGCAGTCTTGATCAAACGTTTAAATACATGGATAGCCAGGAACAATCTTCTAAAGGAAACACAGGCAGGTTTCAGAGCTGGATACTCCACAATAGACCACATATTCGTTCTAAAAACTATTGCTGATTCGTTCATCACCCGTAAGAAGAAACTCTATGTATTTTTTGTGGACCTAAAAGCGACATTTGATACGGTAGACCGTGAACTTCTATGGTATAAATTATATGGGTATGGTATGTCTCAGAAGTTTGGAAAACTAATTCAAAGTCTATATAAGGATACCAGAGCTGCAGTTTGGAACGGATATGGAATATCTGAGTGGTTTCAAACATATGCCGGAGTAAGACAAGGATGTGCACTCAGCCCAAGTTTGTTTGCGTTATTCATTGAGGACCTAACTGATTGTTTGCCAGGAGGAATAGAGTATGCAGGAACTCTCATCAAGGCTCTATTATTCGCGGATGATATAGTCATAATGGCGTACTCACCAGAGACCTTGCAATTGATGATGAATAGGCTTGCGGAATACTGCTTAAAATGGAAACTTACTGTCAACACAAGTAAATCTAAAGTAATGGTGATCAAAAATGGTTCGGGAAGACCATGCTCAAATGAACGGTGGTACTTTAACCGAGAAATGGTGGAACTTGTAAAAGAATATAAGTATTTGGGTGTTAACATCACTATGAATATGAATATGGAAACGCACCTGCAGGAAAAACTGCAAAAATCCAAAATAGCCATCAACGCGACATGGAAAAACTGCTTTAACAATAAATATATCGCGCATAGTAAAAAGTATAAGGTCTTCGAGTCGGTATCAGAATCAGTCCTATTATGCAGCTCAGGTTTGGGGAGGAAGGAGGTTTGAAACTATAGAGAAACTCCTTAGATTCTACATAAAAAGAATATTTCGGTTGCCACCAAACTCACCAAACTACATGGTAATGCTTGAAACGGGACTATCTCCATTTTTTATAAAAACACTAAAACTACACGTCGAACACATAATTAAAGTGATGAAAATGCCTAACTATAGACTTCCAAAGAAAATAGCTTTACACTCAATACAGACTGAAACGGGATGGTTTAAGAACTGGATGGATATTGCACGAGAGAGTGGAATAATTGCTACCTTGGACATAGAGGATATTGGATCTTGGCAAAACACAATGTATGAAGTAATCAAAAGACTAGACGAACAAATAAGAACGAATTACCTGCAAGAAGCTTCGGACTCCTTGTACAGAACTATTTACAGTCGACTGGAACACAACCTACAGGATACAAATTACTTTCGAGATTCGTGCAGTGTTGATGAAATTTCCACTATATTTCGTGTAAGAGGAGAACTCTTAAGTCTCAATTTCATACCACATAGGCAGGATCTACCCATCTTATGCAGCATCTGTAACTTACGAGAAAGAGAGGACATACTTCATTTTCTAGGCAGATGCCCAGTTTTGAGAGAGACAAGGAAAAGTATCTTAGGACGTGATTATTTATCAAGTGAACAGACTATTGAGCTACTAAATGAAATGGATGTCAACAAAATATTTCTATATTGTAAAATTGCGCTCGCTTACAGAAAAAGTATAATAACTGAAAATTTATAAACCCAAAAGTTAATATAAAAGTTTAATTAAAACAAAAACAAATTTAGTATATTATATTTAGAAAACAAAACATGTTACAATAATTGTAGATCCTTAAATATTTATTATAACTGTCAATCAGGCAGACGGCACATGCCATGTTTTATTGATTTTTGTAAATATATATTTGTACACTAATTAATATTTGTCCGAATAAAAATCAACATCTAATCTAAAAAAAAAAATCTAATCAATCAGTTTAACTTCTTTTTTCAACAAAAGCCATTTGACGGTTTTAGCACATAAATACTTTTCTTATAAAATTTTTCGAATTTTGACAGCTAATTTGCAGCCATATTTTTAAAGTTAAATCTGTCAAATTAACTGTCATTAATTTAGATTATCTTGCAAAATCAATATGGAATGTAAAATTTTAACGTTCAACAATGGAAATAGTGAAGTGGATCATTTGTGTCGGCAACATTTCTAAGTGCTTCTTCCATTTTACAGTCAAGCATTTTTGGATACAAATGAAGGAAAAAAACAAAATTATCCAATTTCTGACGATACAACGATATTCAACAAATTGCATTGTATCTGTTAAGAGATTTCCAGATTGGGGTAGATTTTATGAGCTAAAACAGATGAAAACGTTTTAAAAGTAAACGAATGGTTTTTATTAAATGTTGCGGGGATCCAATTTTAAGACACAAAGTGTAAATTCACAAACGCATCACTGCAGAGATCATTTGCGATCATCCCTGTAGCACGTTCAGAAACGCGAATAATTGGCATCACTTAAAATGTCAATTGTTCATTATTGCAAAGTTCGATAAACTGATGCACAAATATAAACAAAAAAAGCATCAAGAATTTTCTTGATAAGTTGTTGATGCCGACGCGATTTGGAGCAAAAATGGCGGAAAAAGACAATGAAAAGTATTTAATCAAATTCTTAATTGTTTATAAATTAATTAATTTGATGAATTTGGGGGAGTATTTTACCAGCGCACAAATTAAACTATTTATAGAAACCCAGGGGCCCTACTCTGTAATGCGTTTCGAAAGCCAATCCGATTCGAATCTGATATTCCATTCGTTTATGAATTCATACTCTGTAAAATTTTCGAATCGATCAAAACAATCATCTAGTACTATTTCTATTTATAACGGGTGATTTTTTAAGAGCTTGAGAACTTTTTTAAAAAAAAAAAAACGCATAAAATTTGCAAAATCTCATCGATTCTTTATTTGAAACGTTAGATTGGTCCATGACATTTACTTTTTGAAGATAATTTCATTTAAATGTTGACCGCGGCTGCGTCTTAGGTGGTCCATTCGGAAAGTCCAATTTTGGGTAACTTTTTCGAGCATTTCGGCCGGAATAGCCCGAATTTCTTCGGCTTCCAAAGCTGGAATAGTTGCTGGCTTATTTGTGTAGACTTTAGACTTGACGTAGCCCCACAAAAAATAGTCTAAAGGCGTCAAATCGCATGATCTTGGTGGCCAACTTACCGGTCCATTCCTTGAGATGAATTGTTCTCCGAAGTTTTCCCTCAAAATGGCCATAGAATCGCGAGCTGTGTGGCATGTAGCGCCATCTTGTTGAAACCACATGTCAACCAAGTTCAGTTCTTCCATTTTTGGCAACAAAAAGTTTGTTAGCATTGAACGATAGCGATCGCCATTCACCGTAACGTTGCGTCCAACAGCATCTTTGAAAAAATACGGTCCAATGATTCCACCAGCGTACAAACCACACCAAACAGTGCATTTTTCGGGATGCATGGGCAGTTCTTGAATGGCTTCTGGTTGCTCTTCACTCCAAATGCGGCAATTTTGCTTATTTACGTAGCCATTCAACCAGAAATGAGCCTCATCGCTGAACAAAATTTTCAAACAAACACATTTCGAACCGAACACTGATTTTGGTAATAAAATTCAATGATTTGCAAGCGTTGCTCGTTAGTAAGTCTATTCATGATGAAATGTCAAAGCATACTGAGCATCTTTCTCTTTGACACCATGTCTGAAATCCCGCGTGATCTGTCAAATACTAATGCATGAAAATCCTAACCTCAAAAAAATCACCCATTAGAATAGATTTGCCGAGTCTCGAAGTATTTTTCATGAGATGTGTCAAAGGAAAAATAAAAAAAAAAAAAAAATCAAAACAAATCACAAACAAGACGAGGGATGAGCACACATGAATTCGACCATAATTTCAAATTGCTTTTGTTTGGCATGCACATTTTTCGCTGATGATTCCCTTTAATGAAATTTATTTGCTTAAATTTTGAATAAAATTATTATTTCTTTACTTCCATTTTATCTATTTCACACAACTTAACACAATTTGCCTTTTGTGTCCTTTAATAATGACCTCCGAATTGCAATCCGTTACCTCTTTTGGTGTACGCAAACAAAATTTCCGTTTTCGAACGCTAATGACATTCGGAAACGCATTGCTAGGAACGAAAAATCCGAATGCGGATTTGTCATTTCGTAAGTACTAGATTTCTTATCCGCATTAGAAATAGAGAGTACAAAATATTCATTTTCGAAAATATTTGCTTTCAAGAGCATTACAGAGTAGGGCCCCAGATTAAAATATGAAGGTGAATTTATTGCCGGCAGAAAATCAAAGTCAGTATTGTGGAGAAAAGTTCTAGAGGAGATAAAATGTATGGCTCCAGATTTTAATTACAATGAGAGTATTAGTATCCATTATAAAGCAAAAGTTATTTTTAAACGTAAAACTGTTTGTCAATCAGCATCGCATCGTAATCAGCTGAGCAACGATCAGCATCGCAAAAAATCACTACCAAAAAATTTGATGTTTGTGAATTTACCAAAGTTTTTTTTTAAATCCCATTTCTTTTGAGTTGTATTTCACAGTTGAAAATTGGGGACAAATGGTTTATTACCGTGAAAATATATCAAATTAAATTTAATTTGACACATTTCGCTTAAACACACTAAAATAGTCAAATAAAAACTTCCATCCTATTTTCAATAAAAATAGCTTATGTCAAAATGTAGGACATTTTATACTTGTCTATTAGAAATTAAATTCAAGGTTTTATTTTCTCAAAAAGCACTTTAGTCCAGTAAATTACACTTTTTCTTCCCTACAATCTCATAAAATGATACTATGAATGTCTTATAATGAGGTCAACCACAAGCAACAAAAATATAAAAACTTCAAACCACATAAGTCATGAAATGACCACTAATATAACACCAACCTTATATAATTATTTATCCTCTTGAATAAAAACTTGTAGGATTATTTTTATTTTGTCTGACTAACATAAATATAGTTAAAATGACAAATTGAATTCGAAATCAAAATGTCACAGTTCATTACCATTCATAGCTTTTGCGGCCTGCAGGCGGCGCGCGCTGCGGCCGGCGGCGGTATCTATGCTCGTAGATAAATGAAAACAAAATAAAATAACAAACGACAAATACTCGTCGTACACAATAAACTAACAAAAATCAACGCCCCGAAATTATTGTGATAGTTTATATAGCAGCCAGCATCCCTGTAGCCATCACATCAGGAATGATGCTAGGGAAGGATTAATGAGACTCCCATAAATCGCATAAAACATTTTGACAGATGGAGAGGTTCCTAAAGCACCAAAAATGTTGAGTCCATACAAGTTACAAGTACAACAATATGACTTTGAGAGAGAAAGCATAAGCTACGGTATGATAGTATATGATATGGTAAGAGACAATATTGCCTTCAGCTATTACATACATCAGTTAAACTAAGTAACGAATGCCATTTGTCAAAGTCGGCCTATAAATTTGGTCTATGGAAATGTATGTCTTGGATACACAAAACACACATAGATGGAAAATACGTAGGCTGAAGTGATCATCAGAGGCCTAGTTTACTTTGAAGAACTGTAACTCTATAGTTCATTATGAATGCCAAGTTCATCTAAGTACGAATTATGTATATTTTTGGTATACTTAAGTAGGTGTTACTAGTCAGTCGTCAAAATCATGAATGTTTGACAGGTTGATTATGATGAAATGTCAGTTGGCAGAAACTTAATAATATTTGATGGTGATTGTGAAAACAAACAGATCTAAAAATCATTCGGAAAATAATGTTGCTTCTTAAGCATACTTTCCAGGATGAAGATGGCCGAACAAAATGGAGTAGCTGTAACAGTAGCCTTAATCACTGTCAAATTTGCAATACAAAATTCGAAGTCAGTTAGTTTAATCGATTTCATCTTTTTATTTACAAGCTGAGGCTAGATTTTGACATTTTTCTCATGGGTTTGTTCAACACTCTGGTTGAATTGTAAACGAGCTATTGAGGTCCGTTTAATACCCATTTCACAACTGTATACATGCTTCACTTCATAGTAAATGATTTTTTTGACAGGTAAAAACAGTAAATGTCAAATAGTTTCGTATGAGTTATTTCTTTTGTCCTGTCTGATTTCGAGCTACATAAGTTCAGTTTGAATAAAGAAAACGGTTTATGGCTGAAACACAAACATGCTTCAGCTTCGGCTTCGCCTGACGTTTAAGAGTTCAGCCATAGGAATTCAATGCATGCTATCACAATGAAGCTTCGACCTCACGTTTCATTTGACAATCGTAAGGAAATAACGTAATGTTACGTAATGTGACTCCAAACGGATACTCTAGTTCAAATTTGCTGAACATTTGCTTTGTCTGACAGCTGTAAAAAAAAAAAACAACAAACAAAATACATTTGCTTTTAGAGGGATTCCCATTGGTTATTATAATGGGTGATTTTTTTGAGGTTAGGATTTTCATGCATTAGTATTTGACAGATCACGCGGGATTTCAGACATGGTGTCAAAGAGAAAGATGCTCAGTATGCTTTGACATTTCATCATGAATAGACTTACTAACGAGCAACGCTTGCAAATCATTGAATTTTATTACCAAAATCAGTGTTCGGTTCGAAATGTGTGTGTTCGACAAATTTTGTTCAGCGATGAGGCTCATTTCTGGTTGAATGGCTACGTAAATAAGCAAAATTGCCGCATTTGGAGTGAAGAGCAACCAGAAGCCGTTCAAGAACTGCCCATGCATCCCGAAAAATGCACTGTTTGGTGTGGTTTGTACGCTGGTGGAATCATTGGACCGTATTTTTTCAAAGATGCTGTTGGACGCAACGTTACGGTGAATGGCGATCGCTATAGTTCAATGCTAACAAACTTTTTGTTGCCAAAAATGGAAGAACTGAACTTGGTTGACATGTGGTTTCAACAAGATGGCGCTACATGCCACACAGCTCGCGATTCTATGGCCATTTTGAGGGAAAACTTCGGAGAACAATTCATCTCAAGGAATGGACCGGTAAGTTGGCCACCAAGATCATGCGATTTGACGCCTTTAGACTATTTTTTGTGGGGCTACGTCAAGTCTAAAGTCTACACAAATAAGCCAGCAACTATTCCAGCTTTGGAAGCCGAAGAAATTCGGGCTATTCCGGCCGAAATGCTCGAAAAAGTTACCCAAAATTGGACTTTCCGAATGGACCACCTAAGACGCAGCCGCGGTCAACATTTAAATGAAATTATCTTCAAAAAGTAAATGTCATGGACCAATCTAACGTTTTAAATAAAGAATCGATGAGATTTTACAAATTGTATGCGTTTTTTTTTTTTTTTTAAGTTCTCAAGCTCTTAAAAAATCACCCGTTAGAAATGTCATTCAAAGCAACCTCGAAGCTGGTTCATCGTAACGCAGACGAAGCCGAAGCTGAAGTGTGTTTGTGTTTCAGCCATTAGTGTCCTTTCTTATGGTCCCCTTATGTCTTATCTATTCAGCAAAAATGCCGCCAAATAAAATTACATCCGATCCAAAAAATCCGCCACTGAGTGAAGTGTGTTTTATTGGTATTTATTTCCCTCTCTTTTCTTGTTCTAATTTTTTTAAGTAATCAATTTTAATTTCCAGATTTGATTTTCATTAATTCGCAATAAAGTTCCTTGTACTCGTTCGCGTCAAAGCTACCCACGGTATACCCAACCCATACCTAGCTAAATCAGCCTAATGTCATGAACATCAGACACAATTTTGTTCGTCGTTCGTCGTTTCTGTGAAAAACGACTGGACCCATCTTAATGTCACATCACATCACACAGATTCCTATACTCGACTCGTACATATTATTATTTCCACTCAATTGAAACCCAAAGCCAAGTGGTAAATTAAATTCACCTCTGTATCGCAATTTTAAATTTTAATTACCGCTCTCTGGCGGGCGTCTGCGTCTGGCCGCTGCTGCTGATGGTTGTTTTGAGTGCGTCACGTTTGCATTGTGTGATGGTGTTATCATTGTTGTTGCTCCGGTCGTTTGTCTCGTCCTCTCTTCCTCCATACACGCTATAATAAATTGTACTTTGAAAATCTTTGAACAATGAAATCGAATTCGAATCCGGGATTTGTTGTCTGACAGGTCACAGTTCGGTATCGCGCCATTCATTTAAACTAATTATAAGGTATAAAGTCACATTTCACATACATGTGTATATGTATATAAAACAAATGGAACATAATAGTATTTTGGGTTTGATGTTGAGGTTGGTGGTGAAATTGGGACAGAGTTGCCACATTTTTTGAGAAAAATTCTAAAATTCAAATTTCGAAAATGAAAATGGACTTTCTGATTTCAAATCACTTTTGTTATGTTCTGTGCGAAAAGTTCAAAGCAGCAGTAATTTCGCTTTTTAAACAGAATACAAATGGAAGAACCTGCAGTTTTTGCCAGTTCGAAGCAACTTCGAAGTTTTCTAGATCGATAGGAATTTAGAACATGCCATTTGATTTAACAGAAAAATTGAGAAGTAATTTCAATCTTTCTTTTGGACGATTAGCAGAACATGTGTAAAAACTGAGAGTGTAAATAACAAATTGTTGTTGTTGTTGAATCCTATTTGTAATCACTTTGACAGCTCTTAAAACTTAACAGTTTTTAAAATAACTTTCACTGATATTTCTTCTTTTTCGAAAAACTTAAAACATTTTTAAAAAATCGCAACTGAGGATAGTTTTGTGTGTTAAATACATTTTGATCTACCTCAAGATGCAGTGAAAGTCTTGAGCTACTGTTACACTATTTTTTAATGGAGTTAATTCTCTGGAATAAAAATAATGTTAATAACTGTTCCAATTGTTTCTTGTAGCAGTGTAAACTAAAAATGTTGTCAATGTATAGACATGTACTTTAACGCTTGCACTGACAAATACTTTTGAGCCAATGCTTTGACAATTAATTATCGTCCTCAAAAGTAATAATGACAATATTTTAAAAATATTGATGCAAAAGTTAGCCCCTACAAACATTTGAGTGGATTATTAAAAAAAAAAAATCTGACAGTTTGATGTCATTTGTTACTTTCACTGCTGCTTAGCTAACTTATCCTTTTCGATATTTTCTTTGGAATTAATGTTCCAAAACTAATACTTCACGATCATCGAAAATCGTCAACGATGATATTATAATAATATAATTAACGAAAAACAAATTGGCGAAAAATTTTAAACAACCTAATTTTTAGGGTTCAACAATTCTAAAAACTTCTAAAAACAAACTTTTTGTGTCAACACGTTGACAGCTTTCAATTGTCTAAGTTAATGTCGTTGGGATGGAAGTTAATTTCGAATTGTCCGTTATCGGAATGACCGTGTCCCAACATTGATAATTTGATGTTAAAATTAATTTCTACAAAAATTAAATATTCAACTTTTAAAATTACGATTAGAATTTAAGGATTAGTCTTAATTTTTTGAAAACGGTTTCATCTCTAGATTTTGTCTTAAAAAACTACTAAAACCGTCCTAATTATCGTAGGGAGAAAAAAATGTCTACCTACCAATTTCAAAAAAGCTTAATTGGTTTATATACATATTGCCCTTATCAGCTTATCAAAAGAATGCAATATTTTGGGAATGCAATCATTATAACTTATTTATTGAGTTCAACTTAAATATTGCATTCAATGATTTCAACTAAAGATTAGGACTTCAAATTTTGCAATCACCAATTATTTGACCGTAAAAAGACTGCAGTCATTTTACTGCAATCAATTGATTCAAATTATTTGAATCAATCAATGTATTGCAGTAAAATGATTGGAGAAACAAATAATTGCAGTCTTTTTAAGGTCAAATGATTGGTTCAAGTTCAGGTTCAAGTTCAAGCTTTATTGAGACAATTAAAAACAGACAATTTAAAGAAAAATAGATTTCAAAAACGACTTAGAGATATGTCTGACTTAAGCAAAATTCTAAATGTTCAAAAACATTATCGATTCAATTATAAATTTTAATATATACAAGTTTTAACTTTTTCGCTTAGAAAACACTCTTGACTTGTTTCTTATCTCTGACCCTGATAAGTACACTGTTAGTGTTCTATCTCCTCTAGGCACATCTGACCATTGTGTTATATCAGCAAATTTTTCGTGCCAAAACTGTCCAATTAAAGAAAGAGCTCCTAGAGAACCGTTTGGTAATACGAGAAAGCCAACTGGGACGGTCTCAATAATTACTTCAGGATCTTTAACTGGTCACTATGCTTCCTCGATAGTGATGTTGACGCCAGCGCTGATATGATCACAAGTTTAATTCTCCTGGGAATGAGAACTTTTATCCCGAACAGGGTTAAAGCATCAGACCTAAGGAAAACGCATGGTTCGATGCGAGCTGTAAAGTGGTTATTAGGGTCAAGAAGGTAACTTTCCGTTGTTTATCCAATCCAACTGAGGAAAACCGGAATAAGATCAAGCAAGCCAGGAAGGCCATTTGTAAAAAACATGAGGAATTCTTCCTCTTCCTCGGTTTCTACGCTCGTTGTCAATGACACTCTATTTGTTAGCTCTTTAGATAAAGCTAATTCTATTCTATTTAACCAATCTTTTTTCGCACTCGTACTGTGGTCCGGATGGTATTCCCGCTATTGTTCTTAAAAGGTGTTCTTAAACGCTGGCAAAACCACTGCGTAAGCTTTTTCATCTGTCCTACTCCTCAGGTCTCATTCCGAGAGGATAGAAAACTGCATTTGGGCATTTGTCCAGCCCATCCCCAAAAAAGGCGAATCTTTCTCACCATCTAATTACCGACCGACGTCCCTTCTTTCCAAGGTCATGGAAACGCTGATTAATTATCTGCTCAAGAAATATCTTGAAGATCGAAAGCTTCTTAATGACCGTCAGCAGGGCTTTCGAAACAATAGGTCCACTGGTGATCTCATGGTTCATCTCACCGAACAGTGGAGCAAATCTTTACATAACTTTTGAGAAAGTAAGATTATTGCACTAGATATTTCACTAATTATATTTCGGATCGTTCAATACAAGTAGTATTGGATGGATTCAAGTCTGAAAACCATAAAATAAATGCTGGTGTGCCCCAGGGCTCTGTTCTATCTCCAACACTCTTTCTCATTTTTATTAATGATCCCTGATGATACTCCCCTTGCCATTATCCATGGATGGCACTTGCATCAATGAGACTGTACAGCTCGATATTCTCGGTATGTGTCTCACCAATCACCTCTTGTGGAACGATCACATACGCGATGTAGCCAAAAATACCGCAAGGAGTTTGGGTTTCCTTAGGCTATGCAAGAAATATTTCACCCCTTCTGATCTGGCTGTTATCTACAAGACTTATATATACTATACGTCCAAAGCTTGAGTATAACTCCCATCTCTGGGTTGGTGCAACTTACTTAAGCCGCTTGGATAGTATTGAACGTAGAGCATTTAAATTGATAGATGATAATCTCGTCATAAATTCATTAGCTTCGATTGAACATCGTCGGAAGGTTTCTTGTATGACCCTTTTTTACCGTTATGCTGTAGTGAAATAGCCAGCTGCATTGCTCCCCTTCAACAGTTTAACCATAATACTCACACTTCTAGGAATGCTCATCAGTATACCCTGGAGTCCAACTTCGGCCGTACTGTCAAATACAGAGATTCGTTCTTTAGCCGTACTACGCGAATGTGGAATGCCTTACCACACTCTGTTTTTCCTAGTCATTGCAATATTCAGGAATTCAAAACCAATGTGCACCGATATTTCCTTTCAAACCCTCTCTCCTCATCCTAGTGCTCACACTGTGTCTGCATAATAAGGGTAGTAATATCCCATTGAGTGTGTGCTTATTATAAAAAAAAAAATCCACAACAAAATCTTAATATTTTTCTTTCAAACACTTCCAATATATTTGCAACCGTTGGTGATATGGTGAACCAAGTACAAAAACTGTATGTCAGAAACGGCCTAGTAAGTGTTTTGTACATTAGAATTTTAGTTTTTGCTGAAAGGAACTTTGAATTAAACAGTACTTTTAATAATGTGGGATCGCTGCGTTATTTATGATAAGATCTAGGAACTTGCTCTCTTTAACAGCGAGATAGTTTCCTTTTTCGATGACGTTTCTGAAACAAATCCATTGGAAATAATTGGAGATTGCAAACTTTTAAGTAATTCAATGAATGCAATCTCTAGATCGAATTCATAAAAGATTGCATTCCCAAATGATTGCATTCTTTTAACAAGCCTGCACTCCATACAAACTATAGACAAATTCTTTTTGGCACTTCTTGAACGGTTATAAGTTATAAGTTGATCTCAATTGACTCATTTCTCCTATCGATATAATTATCGAGGCAATTTGTCGCTCTTTACTCTATTTCATATGTGTTACACAATTTTATTATCCTTTCAAATGTTTTTGTTTAAAGAATTAAACAGAAAATATTCAATAGATTCACGTTTTTTTTGCAATACATTACGCAACCTGGCAATCCTGGAAGTTGAGATGGAATTTTTCTGTGCGGGTACAATGTTATTAAATCACTATAGAGAAACAGGGTAAACTTCTGTATAGGGGTGATGTGAGTTGGTAGAAAGGAGGGTTATAATAGGAAAACTATAATACCTGTTGAACTTTTGTTGAATCACATTTTTTTTCTTGTGTTGAAAATATGTTTAAATGTGTTTCTGTATAATATAACAAAAAAGAAAAAGGATGTCGTAGGATGTCACATGGCACAACCTCATACATATACATATATGGTTTATAGTATAGTATATGTTGTTGTGACTCTAGTGCTCTTTAGCAAGGACAATTATTGCGTTACCCCAACAGTTTGACGTTAGTACATATATAGAAAATGTAGTTAGTATCATCACATACTCGGATGCCAAGAACAGCATATTTTGGTCTATATGACAATAACAAAGAGAAACACATAACAGCATCAGCCAGCAGCGCAAGGAAGAAGGATTCGTTCGAATTATAGAAAAAACTGTACATCATGCAGAGACTACTAAAAGTATTTTTTGTATATATATTTTGTTTAACATTTATACGAGTATGTTATAATTTATTGTTCTTGTGCTGTATGTGAATATTATTAAATTTCCATATTGTCTGACTAGGATTTTAACACACAAAGTGTAGTTGAAGGACATAAATTGTACAATCTAAATATATATATGTATGCATGTATATTTATGTATAGGACATAAAATGAAGGCGATTATTATAATGATGATGGTGGTGATGTTGATGATGATGCTAATGACGTTTAGTGCGCGCGTCAGAGCATCATCATATGATGATGGAAAAAGTTTATTTAATTTTCTCAGGATAAATGCTTTCTAGAATATTCAATATTGTTTTGTTATATTTGTTGGAACAAAATATTTTATAAAAGATTAAAGGTTATTTATACAAATCTATAGAAATCTACAAATACCAATGTATGTATGTTCGGAAGTACAAAACCATGAACTTTAAGGATTTGTTGATGGTATAAATGTTAAATATCAATAATGACTATGGCAGGTATTTCTTCAGGTCTGATGGATTGATGACTTTATGATGAAAATATTGGTAAATACACATATAATTTTCGGAAAATGTGGTGGAAAAAAATGGTGTAGCGTAGGCCTAGTTGCGGACAAATAGAACTACTCAGAAACCAGAAGTACAACAAAAGCATGGTTATAGGCTTACAAGGTTGTTTTTTTTTTTTTTTTTTTTTTCAAAAATTGCCATCAACCGTTTTCTGTTTCAGTGTGTCCTCATCAGAGCTGGAAACAAACATAGTTTTGTATTTTGTGGGGGTTGATGTAAAAATGCAAAATCAGGAAAAACGGAATTTTATGAAGTTTTGCATTTTCATATTTACCGTGAAAACTTTACACAGTTTTGAATATTGTGAGAAATTATGGTCAACAAGCTACAGGTGGTGGGGTTACTCGGTTTTATTTTGAATATCTCACTATTTGGGCATCTTTCACTTTTAAAGTTGTCAAAAGTGAAAATTCAGACAAGTAAAACGAAAGCTAAAAAATTGGTGAACATTAGGTATGCAGTACCAGTTCGCAAGACTAAATCACTTTTGGAACGTCATCTTGAAGCACTTTCTTGGCTGACAATAGTAATAATGGTGATCGAACAATTTGAGATGTTAGGACAAGTTAGTGATGTGAATAATAGAAACCTTGTTCGTTGCTCAAAACTAAGGATTGGACAATCAAAAAATATGGGTTGGGGTCGAAATACTGTATGGATCATAATATTGTATTTAAAATACTGTATCTCAAAATAATGTATTTCAAAATACTGTATGTACAAAATACTGTATGATCAAAATACTGCATCTCAAAATTCTGTATTTCGAAATTCTGTATTTCAAAATGCTGTAAATAAGGCTAAAAAATAAAAATTGTTTTGACAATGTAAAAAAGGGATCGGGTCAAAATTCTGGCTTCAAAATTCTGCTTTTCAGAATTCTGCTGTTTTAACGAAAATTCTGCTTTTCAAAATTCTGCTTTTTTTTTTGTCTGGTTTACAAAATTCTGCTTTTCAAAATTCTGGAAATTTATATTAAAAAAAAATTCTGCTAATTCTGCTTTTTTTTTAATAGTATATTTATTAACGGAAAAGTCAATTTAACATGGTTTTTGTTTCAATTTTAACAAAAAAAAAATCAAAATTTCGTCTTTTAATAATTATAAACAATAACTGAAAATAGATCAAAAATAAAAACAAAATGTAAACAAAAAATAATAACAACAATTAAAAAACAAAAAGCAAATTACGTTAAAGTGGAGAGATTAATATTCTTAGCAATACGCTTTAGATAACCTACATCTGTTCTCTTTTTAATTATTCTCTTTATTTGTTTGTTTTATATTATAATTTTTCTCTCCTTTTTTATTCTCTCCCAATTTTTTGCACGCTCAGCTTCAGTTTTAGCTGTGGTAAGCTCTTTTTTCAAATCATCTCGCTTATGCAAGCGAGAGGATAATTTTACAAAATTCTGGAAATAATAAAAATAATTATTTTTATTATTTCCAGAATTTTGAAAAACAGAATTTTGAAAAGCAGAATTTTGAAAAACAGAATTCTGAAAAGCAGAATTTTAAAAGCAGAATTTTGAAAAGCAGAATTTTGAAAGCAGAATTTTGACCCCGGCAGAATTTTGACCCCAACCCTGTAAAAAAGTGCGCACTTTTTTACATTATCGAAACGATTTTTAAATTTTAGCCTTATTAACAGCATTTTGAAAAACAGAATAGTAAAGGAAACATCATAATATTTTTTGATTAGCATAATGTTCTAATATACATACCTCCCTTGAACAATAACTTTGTCAAAAAGTAAAATTACAGAATTTCGACCCAGCCCATCACAAATTATCTTTCGGTTGGTCTATTTTCTCAACCAAGCCTCCAAACAAGATGTGCTTTTCACTATAAAACACAGCATCGACCTACCTGGCTGACGGCTTAGCCATAGCTTTAATATTCATATAAATAATTATTAACTCTGTATACATTATATTCTAATAAAAATGAATTTGTTAGGTACTTACTTACTTACCTGTCAATTGATGCATAAATCTCAAAAATGATTTTTTTTTCCAATTTTTCGAAAAAAATCGTGGGCTCCCTTGCCAAAAAAAGGAGTATTTTCAAAACTATTTCCCACCCAATCGACATACACATCAAAAGAAAGGTATTTTAATGCTCTAACCCCAACTGCAAACCAAAAGGTTCTGCGAGGTCTCGTTTCGGAAAAATTCGTCAAAAATTAAAATTACACAATTTCGATCCAGTCCATCACAAATTATCATTCGATTGGTCTATTTCCTCAACCAAGCCTCCAAACAAGATGCGCTTTTCACTATAATACACAGCATCGACCCACTTATCAAATGCACCAGACTAACTGATCTGCCAAAACTTCCAGTATTATACAGTATTATGAGATACAGTATTTTGACAATACAGCATTTTGAGACACAGTATTTTAAATTTACAGTATTTTGAAATACAGAATATTAACCATACAGTATTATGACCATACAGCATCGTACAGTATCATACAGAATTTTGACCATACAGTATTTTGAAATACAGCATTTCGACCCACTCCCAAAAAATTCAAATAAGCGGTTTAGAAAGATGTTGATGTGGACGACGCACGTTCATTTCAAGAAGACAGTCACATTTTTACAAACAAATTTTCGTGGCCGCCATATTTCTCGAAGAGGTTGTTACGATTTACTACTTTTAGAAGTGTTTTTTTTTTTTTTTTTTTTTTTTTTTTTTTTTTTTTTTTTTTGAAAAACGTGATAGATAAGTTCAGTTAAAGCTTGATTCTAGACCTAAAGGATGGAATTGGTAATGATAAAGAGGACATATAGCCACGGTTGCCACTTGAAAAAAAATTGCATGACCAAAGCTGCAAATAAAAATGACCAATCGTACCAAAAAAGGACCAAAATAATTTGTGTCCGCAATGGCTTTTAACTTCCCATAGAAATTATTGTAATCGTTCCTATTTCTTGAATTGAAAATTTTGACATTTCTCGACGTTTCAAGATTCCTAAAGTCTAAATAAAAGATTTTTAGGGAGATGCCTGTGGGCGCGTGTGTACGTACGTTCGGGAAGAATAACGTTTTTGACATCTGGTAAAATTTTGAGAACATCGCATTGACTTTTTTTTACACAAAATATAAACCTTAAAAAAAACAATAGTAAAACTTGGTAAAAATTTACTCTCGACTCAAGTATCTCTTCAAAAATAAAAAAAAAAAATTGCTTTAACCTAATTTTATCTCACACAAAATATTGTTTCCGACATTCCATTGTGCATACAAATCCAACAGTCAGTTTCTTTCATAAAAAAATAAAATCTACAAAAAATAGTACGCAAATGCTACGAAAATTTGGTAAAAATTGGTTTTCGACTAAAAATCTCGTTAACAAGAACAGATATTGAAATCAAACTATTTCATCATAGTCAAAATATTGTTGGTAATTTTTTTTAGAATAATTCAACTAACAACTAGCAAATCACGAAAGCCTATAAACCTTTTAAGCAAGACAAATCGGCAGACGGGATGGGAAGTTATCAGCGTGGGACGCACCCCAGCCTCTTTTTTTTTTTAAGATCACAATATGTTAACATTATGTCAGGAGATCGAATAAGTCAGGAGATCGAATACTATCGCTAAATAAAATTCATGTAAAATTAATTCAAAAAAATGTTTTTGCAGACCAAACGCTATGGTTATTTTTGTCATCTTCACGCTCTTTGGCCAGCATTATATTATTAATGGTACCCAAATTAAGCCTCTCTTTTCTATCAAAGTTAATTAAAAAAAATTCCTCTCAGCAGCAGCTGAGCTGTGAGGAAGTAACATCAAGTTATAAACGAACTGACTTAAATTTTGAAAACAATATTCATTTGAAGCGTTTTTATGATAATTGAATTTTTCCCAACATTCTTTAGGTATGTATTTTATTTTTGAGATTATAAAAGGAATAGAGTCGAGTTATTTTTTTCAATTTCTTAAAAAAGGGACCAAATGGAATAAAAAATGACCATGCGACCAAGTGAGAAAATAATGACCAAATTTTGTCTTAAATGACCAAACTGGCAACCGTGCATATAGCCGCAATGTGTTAATTGGTCATGGTAAATTAAAGAAAAAAAAAGTATACTATGGTTCAACCGTAGCCTTGGTGTCCATTGGACCGAGAAGTTTTTGGATTGAAGTGCGCCTTGTTATAAATTTTTGACACTTATAAAATTATACTTAAATTTAGCATATCACTATGATGGATGTCAAGTGGCGTGAGGATTTAATATCACCTATCGCAGACATTAGTTTCTGACATTATTTGATTGACTTCTGTCAAGTTACAACTCATCATCATCATTGGCTGGACAACCGGAATCCGTTCTTGGCTTCACTTAGCAAATCTCTCCATATATCCCGATCGCGAGCCGATGCCATCCAGTTGCGCACCCTAAAGCCTTAGGCGTATTGGTATATGCCATCTCTCCAGCGTAAGCATTGTCTTCCACACTGTCGCCTATCATAATTTTTGTGACGATACCTGCTTTGAGGTGAATTACATAAAGTTCATGAATATAGCGTCTCCGAAATCGTCCTTCCTCACATAAGAGTACAACAATTCTCCGTAAGACTATCTTTTCGAACGCGTCTAAGAGGTCGAAGTGCTTTTGACTTAGCACCCAGGTCTCAGGTTTATATATGAGTACTATGGCAGAACGTATCGTCCTGTACTGCAGCAGCTTAGAAGTTATGGTAGGATTCTGGATTTAAATAAGCTTTGACAGAGATTAGTAGGCTCTTGTGGATTTGAGCAGCCGCTCGCATATTTATTCTTCTATGTTGTTATCGCCTGCTACTATTGATCCAAGATATTTGAAGGATTATATAACTTCAAATTCCTCTACTCTGTTTGTTTGACCAAGTGTTTTTTTCGCAGTGGAAGACACAATGTACTTTGTTTTTCCTTCCATATTGTGCAGCCCCAGATTGTATGCCGCCTGCTAGATCTAGATGAAGGAATCTGGTACATCTTGTTCGGTTTTTCCGACGATGGTCCCTTTTGTTGTCGTGCCAGAGTGCAAGATTGCTTTCTCCAAGATTGATCTGGATAGCAACCCGGCTATTTTAACTTTGCTTGTTATATTGCTCATGGTCAACCTACATAGTCGTGTAATGATTTGGTTGGAATGCCGAATTCTTTTGTGGCTTTGCAAAGTTTTACTATGGTATTGTAGGCGACATTAAAGTCTATGGTGAGTTGGAATATTGAATTCTAGACATTTTTTCCATCACCTGCCAAGGTTTAAAATCCTATCGGTTCTTGAGATGCTCGGGATGAAGCCAAACTGATATTGTCAGATGATAGTTTTAGCGTATGGTGCTATCCGTTCTTGTAGGATAGAGGAAAGTATCTTGTAGGCGGTACTCAACAATTTAATACCTCTATAGTTGGTGCACGTTGTGACATCTCCTTTCTTGTGTATGAGGCAGAATCTTCTGTTGTTTTTGGCTCCTATATACGTGCACTTTAATTTCGATGTAAATCTGGCGCGCCATTTTGACAAAGATCGTCAACTAGATACAAACTTACCAAGGGTTGGGTTAAATGAGGCTAGTTCCTTAGGTTGGCGACAGGCTTATAACCTGTTCCATAAAACAACAATCTCATCACGACACAGACAACAAGCCTCGGAAATGGACGGATTACAGGCAAATAAGATCTACCACTTCAAAATTTTAGAAAATTCAAATTTTGATTAACTGTCGTGATTTTGAAGTTGAAAGGAATTCATCATGAAAAGTTTATGAAAACAAATAGTGTGAAAATCTTCACCTAGCCTTGCGTTAGCCATTTGATCCAACGCATAACTTTGTATATGAAAAGGGGGTACATTTAGTTGCTCCTACCCAAAAATACTATTAACTCCTCTTATGTTATAGCCTTTAATTAACATCAGAAATATATTTTTTTCTTTGATATCAAACAATTTTGTAAATGTCACTCTTGTTCACCGTGATAATAAATTCGCCCAAAAGTGTTTCAACCAACCCCACTTAATAATACAACTGACTTGAATCCATGTCAATTATTATTTTATATCAATCTTTATGTTTCTTTTTTAAATTCAGCCTTAAAAAAAAAATAAAAACAAATATAACTTTTTTACAGATACTCTGGAGCATATAATGTTCAACTTGTTTAAACCTCTGGCTATTTTAATGAAAGGAATATAGTCCTTCCTTTACTCCCATACATATGTACATATGAGTATACGTTTATACACACACTATATTTATATGTGTATGTGTTGTCTTTTATACTCTGTTGGTTGTTAATTTGGGCCTTTTTTCCGAATGCAATTATAACGAGTTAAAAAAAAAAAAAATTCTGAAGGTCTTTCCTCTTTTAGTGTTTAACGCTGGGTTTTCCTTTTTAACACTGCATGCGAAATGTATAATTGTTTTTGTGTATGTGTGTGTGTGTGTGTGGTGTTTTTGTTTTTGTGATTTTTGAATTAAACGAAATTCAATTATATTTTCTCTGGTTGAAAGTGATATGTACAATATGTACATCATATTTACGCCGAAAGGGCTCACTTATAGCAACCATGAACATGAACGTAACCAAGTATTCATCAGCACCCTTTTTTCCCTAGCAGCAACATCAGCATCATCGTCACCATGGCAGAGACCAGAGTACATATGTACATGAACAGTTGTGGTCATAAAATTTTGCCACAAAACGACACAAATTATTTTTTTTCCAAATATTGTGTTTTTGGTATCAATTGAGATTTCCTTTCTTTAACGATCAATTACCAAATTTTTTGTAAAGTGTATTTTAACTCGTCAAAAAATTATATTTCACTTAAATGGTCAAAAATAAAAGCTCAACTCCATGTGACAGAAAAATCATCTGGGAATGCTATCAAAAACTTTAAAACTTTTCTAAGGCTACCTTAAACCTAAATTTCTCTCAAGGTTAAGTTAGGCAAGCTCTTTATATTATCAAATAATACAAATATTCAGAATTTATAACGAACTAAGCTAAATAAATCTTTCCGAGCATAAAAATCCCTTCTTGCCATCGGTACAAATTAGAGCCTAAATAAAAGTAGACTGCTATTAAGAAATATTAGCACCACACATATCGTGCCGTGATTCGAGAATAAGAACCTGAATGGAAGCTTCTTTAGATTTAAACCAAGGGTGTCAAAAGATCTGCATGTTTTTGAAATTTGATCGTTTGAATAACGAATTTAAGTTCAGAGTATTTAGAAATTATGGAAAACCGTGTTTCAGAAGTCTTTCACTTAAATAGTTGTACTTTTAATTTATTACATAGACTGCTAAGCACGTTGTAAGTCTACCACTGATGGTTTTGAAATCTTTCACCCCTCATATAGGGTTGACCTATTATACAGATTAATTCCAAAATGATTGGTGAAATCATTGTAGAAAACAATCTGGACAATTATTTCGATGATTAGAATAGATTAGATTTTATTAATTAATTTCGTAAAAGATTCGTTACAATTTCAAGTGCGAAAAAATCTGGACTAAAGGTACAGCCTTGTCGGACTCCGGATTAACTTGCAAACCATTCCGATTTATTTTTCCATTCGAAACTTCTGACTTTATGTTTTTGTATATGTTTTGAATTAGATTTCGAAACTTATGAGTCATACCAAGACCGTTTAGCTTTTAAATTTAAGCATCCCGATTCATGGTGTCAAAAGCCGCTCTGAAGTCTTCAAAAAGAACATACAATTTTGTGTTTCTTCCTAAAAATAACTCAGAAATCAAGAAAAAATATCAAAAACCAGATTGGAACTCACTTAAGAGATTTTTCGAAGCTATCCAGACTTTCATTCGATTTTGCAGTGAAAATTGGATATGTGGCATTGAGGAAGAAAACACCTCTATAGGTCGATTGGTCATTAGAAATACCCTTTTTTAAGTATGGGAGAAATAAGCGCTTCCTTAAACTGATCTAGAACTATTTTATCTAGAAAAGCTTGGTTCATCAACACAGTCAGCTTTTGGATAAGGTTATTTGTCTTGTGCTTATAAAATTCAACTAGTATTCGATCAGCACCTGCTGCTTTGCCATTTTTGAGTCCAGCTATAGCTAGTGAAACCTTTTCTTCCGATAGCGGTGAGGTCAGGACAGGTTCGTAGAAGCCAGGTGGAGCTTAATGAAATTTGAAAAGATTCCTTGGAGTAGGGTTCAAGATTTGTTGAAAATCTTTACGCAAAATTTCAGGGCTTAATCTGACATAAACATTATACTTTTACCATTTGAAATCCAAGATAGATTCCAAAATTCAGAATATCTCATCGCTAGACTTTACTTTCTTGGTTCAGATTCAAAGTATAACTTCTTACTTTCTGCCTTAAATCTTCGATTCGCGTCCAAATATCGGGTGATTTTTTAAGAGCTTGAGAACTTTTTTTAAAAAAAAAACGCATAAAATTTGCAAAATCTCATCGATTCTTTATTTGAAACGTTAGATTGGACCATGACATTTACTTTTTGAAGATAATTTCATTTAAATGTTGACCGCGGCTGCGTCTTAGGTGGTCCATTCGGAAAGTCCAATTTTGGGTAACTTTTTCGAGCATTTCGGCCGGAATAGCCCGAATTTCTTCGGAAATGTTGTCTTCCAAAGCTGGAATAGTTGCTGGCTTATTTGTGTAGACTTTAGACTTGACGTAGCCCCACAAAAAATAGTCTAAAGGCGTCAAATCGCATGATCTTGGTGGCCAACTTACCGGTCCATTCCTTGAGATGAATTGTTCTCCGAAGTTTTCCCTCAAAATGGCCATAGAATCGCGAGCTGTGTGGCATGTAGCGCCATCTTGTTGAAACCACATGTCAACCAAGTTCAGTTCTTCCATTTTTGGCAACAAAAAGTTTGTTAGCATTGAACGATAGCGATCGCCATTCACCGTAACGTTGCGTCCAACAGCATCTTTGAAAAAATACGGTCCAATGATTCCACCAGCGTACAAACCACACCAAACAGTGCATTTTTCGGGATGCATGGGCAGTTCTTGAACGGCTTCTGGTTGCTCTCCACTCCAAATGCGGCAATTTTGCTTATTTACGTAGCCATTCAACCAGAAATGAGCCTCATCGCTCATCGGACGTAAAGCGCGAAACACATTTCGAACCGAACACTGATTTTGGTAATAAAATTCAATGATTTGCAAGCGTTGCTCGTTAGTAAGTCTATTCATGATGAAATGTCAAAGCATACTGAGCATCTTTCTCTTTGACACCATGTCTGAAATCCCGCGTGATCTGTCAAATACTAATGCATGAAAATCCTTACCTCAAAAAAATTACCCATTATTAGTTCTTGACAGGTTTACTAAAATAATTTAAGCCATGCATAAGACACATCTCTTTTTTTTTTGGCAGCTTGCATTGAACCAGAATTCTTTATAGGCTGTAGCTTGGCTTTTCTTTCTGTTCTGCGGATATGGTTGTTTAATAGTGTCCTCGAACATATTAAAATCCATTGATTCATTATTGAGTAGCAACGCATCTAAGCGGTCTTTGTAGGCTTGTTCTTTACTTAAATTCTATAATATTTTGGTAGAATATCCAAGTTGTTAGTTGGGTCATTGACCACCCTTAGCTTAGTAAATCACACTGACAACATGGTTATTCCACTCGCATCTTACAAAGCCAACATCAATTACGTAAGAGCCTGGTCCTCCAACAAACGTATATTTTCCACAGGGGTCCCCTTTACTAGTCCCGTTGAAAATTCTGAATCCAAAAGAGTTATTTCGATGATTTTTCAAAAAGATAGAGACCCGAATCATTGATCTATGTTCGTCAAATCCTGGTCTAAATCCAATTCTATTTAAGCTCTAGATTATCATGTTTATAGGTCTGATAGAAATCCCATCGACAATTTATAGGGTATTTAAAAAAGGTAGTTGTGCCGTGAAACCCAAAGATAAGGCTTTACACTAAGAAGTATATTCAAATAAATTCTCCACAATGTAATACAGTTTTGAAAAGATGTGCAGAACTTAATAAATAAAAAGAATTTCCAACAAAAATACTATTGCTTAAAAATGCGTAACTTAAAGCGTTGAAAATACAATCTGAAAGTTCCTTATTGTACATGGCTTAATGGTTTTTTTAGGACCATGTCATAAATCCAACTTACAAAACGTATTTAAGTCCAAAACTAAGACCTTTTGAACAGTATTAAGAGGAGTTCTTAAAATGATTCGTGACGAAAACATCATTCACTCAAATACGCCACTCGAACATTATCGTAGTTTCTAACCTCACCTTTTTACCGTTATTTTACATAACTACACTCTAATGAAATAGCCAGCTGAGTTGATCCTCTCAAATAGTTAACCGTAATACTCGTGCTTCTAGGAAAGCTCAGCAGTTTACCCTAAAGTTCACTTTAAGTCGCATTGTAAAGTATAGATATTCGTTCTTTAGCCGTACTACACGAATGTGAAATGCCTTACCTCGCTCTTCCCTGTACTTTCAATGTTCAAAAATTCAAAACCAATATACATTTCAAACCGACATACACTTCTTTTTTAACTATTCCATTTTTTTTAGGGTCATACGTTGTCTTATGAATAGCAATGACTTAAATTACTTAAATAATGTAGTTAAAATAAAATATTAAATTTTCAACTAATACCTAATTTTTCATTTAAAAAAAAAATTTAATTTAAGTGCCTTAATTAAAGAACCACAACTGTGCATGCGGGTTTATTTGTTCCGTTTAAAGTGCAGATCAAAAGTTTGGATCCACTTTGATGAAAATATATTAAAAAGGATTTTCGTTGTTCTCTTTCGTCTCTCTTACATCAAAAAGGATAAAAGATAAAAAAGAAACAGAAACAGAAGCAAATGCCATAATGGATTAGATATAGAATTTCGTTTTAGAGAGTATTTCATGTTTTAACCGGAAATACCATAAACATTTTTGTTTAATTAAATTCATCGAAAATTTATCTCGAATCGATTCCCCCTCAACATTCGATATTACAAAATACTCTTTGACTGAAAATTCTGAGAAATTTAAAACTGCATCCATATCGGTCTGAAATTTTAGATCTATTTATATTATCTAGAATCTCAAAACTGAAAACTAAAGTTATTTGTCCCAATTAAATGTAAAAGCCACAACGTATCAAAACCTCAAATATACACTGTAATATATGTTTTGTATGTCATCAAGAAGTAGTGTATTTCCGTTGCACTAATTGAATTAAAATTCAGTTTCAGTTTCAGCCAAGCCAGGCTAGGCCAGGCCAGTTTGTAATATTTAACTTGCATTTAAATTTTTAATTAAATTAAATTTAAAAAAAAAATGATGTATTCGTTTAACTTTAACATCGGTAAATGATATAAAATAAATTATTAAAAATTAATTTAATACATGGTTTATCATATTTTTCTGTTTATTTTTATTTCCAGGTAAGATGACATTGAATACTTTTCCGTAGGTATATCCTTTCCGCTGTTTTTCCTTGCTGTATATTATTTTGGTGAGTTATTTTATGTGTGACAAAATAAAGGGTATATTTTTATATTTAATAACAATTTATTACATTTGAGTAAGTTTTTAGCGAATACAATATTTTTTTTTCTCAATACCTTACAACGTAAAAGTTTTCCAATAAAACAAAAGAAAAACATTAAATGACGAACGAAGAAAAAGTAAAATCACTGACCTTTAGGATGTCATGTCATTGTCAAGATTAAATTATAACCGACTTCTGACACAGACAATAGAGATTTTCTTCAAGTACGCGTAAGCAACAAATAAAAATAAAACTTTTCAAACAAAATAAAGTTAAGACATGATGATGGTTTAAGGAGTTGTAAGCTGAATTAAAACAAAAAAGAAAAAAAAGTGGAAACAATTCTTTTGGAAGGAGGATGTTGTCACATTAATGAGATTTTCTGTGTTTATATATTTTTTTAAAAGGTTTTCTAATAGAAAATAGACTTATGGTGATGATAGAAGATTTTAGCGTGAAGTAGTTAAAAAAAAAATGTCAAACTTAGGTAACTTGGCATGATTTTGATTGAAATACTTGAGTTTGAACATTGTTTTTAGTGTCGTATGAACTTGTTGTGGTCCTGTGGATTTCGGGTTTACAAGAAGAGACATATTTTTAGACTTAGCAAAAATTGTTATTAATGACGGATTATTTTAGAAAAAAAGAATAATGCTTAAATAAGAAATGTTCTTTTTTTTCTTTTATAACAAATGAGTAAAGTCCTTCTGAGTCCGTATGAATCAAAAATTTCCAGGTTGTGGTCTACGAAAATTCTAGTTTCTGATGGAAATTGATTGCCTAGGTGGACACTTTCTCAAGCAGAGGTGATATTTTTGGAAAATCCAGAATTTTGTTGACGTATTTATATTGGTAGATTTTTTTTTTACTAAAACTAGGAAAGACAAAGATTATGTCAACCAATAAATTGACTAAGGGCTTAATATGTAGCTCGCAATTACAAAAACTGCGTTCAAGAAATTAGTTTTTCTTATTAATTAATGTTGTCTGTATTAATAAAATGTACGATTGGGTCTCACGAATATGTTCCTGTATAGTACCTATAATAAGTTTGTCTTTAAAAATTTAAATGCCATTTTAT
This sequence comes from Eupeodes luniger, assembly GCA_951509635.1. Lineage (NCBI taxonomy): Eukaryota > Metazoa > Arthropoda > Insecta > Diptera > Syrphidae > Eupeodes > Eupeodes luniger. Next base: position 126,341,388 of record OX608074.1, read on the forward strand.
TTCTCGAAAAAAAAATAATTTTTCAAAATTTGAAAATCGTTAGAGCAGTTTTTGCTTAAATAAATTTTGTATGTATAAAATTTTTCAATTTTGATTAAAAAATATTTTTAGTGTTCAGTTATTGAGGACATATTAACATATATTTTATATTTGATTTTTGTAAAGAAATATTGACCAGTTTTTGAAGATATCGAATTTAAAAAAAAAAAAAGTTCAATATGCACTGAGTTACAAAAAAAGTGGCGCACCTTGAAATTTTTCTATAGTTTCAAATACATATGTAAAAAAGACTTTTTTTTCAATTCAGTATTGTTTATGAACATTTAATATTATTAATTTATGTACAAAATAAACACATGCACAGAAAAAAAAAGTTGTCATATTAACAAGTGTCGATTCGATAGTCAACTTGAAATTTAGCCAAATTGTCGCATTGACTACCAAAATATTCAATATACAACCTTATTTTAAAAAATTGACTATTGGATAGTCAATAGAACAATTTTCGATTGTCAATTTTGGGTAGTTAATATGACAACAAAATTAGTCAATAGAACAACTTGACTACCAAAATTGATTTTCGAGGATTGTTATATTGACTACAAAGTAGTCAAATTAAATTTCGGTTTTCAACAAAAATTGTCATATTGACTACCGAAGTTGTCGTATTGGCTACCGCAGTTATCATATTGACTACCGCAGTTGTCATATTGACTACCGCAGTTGTCATATTGACTACTGCAGTTGTCGTATTGACTACCACATTAATCAAAACGACAACCGTAGCTGTAGTTTCAATTGCTTTCAACCAAAGTTGTCATATTGACTACCGCAGTTGATTACTGCAGTTTTCGTATTGACTACCGCAATTGTCATATTGACTACCGCAGGTGTCATATTGACTACCAAATTAGTCAATATGAAAACCGCAGTTTCAATTTCCTTCAACCAAAGTTGTCATATTGACTACTAAATTAAAAAAAAAATTCGGATCCCAAAATTGACAATCGAAAATTGTTCTATTGACTATCGCTGTTATCGGATGAGAATTGACTACCAAATAGTCATATTGAATACCAAAATAGTCAATAAGATTACTTTTTTCGTTCTGTGTGGAAAGAACTTTTAAATAAAACATAAAATAAAGAAGTTTGATTAGTGGGTATTGCTTCCCCTAATATCTATCAAACCTTTAATTCGCCTCGGCATACCTTGAATAAGGTTTTTTACAAGGTTTTTTACAATCGCGTAGTCCGAATTATCCCACTCCTCAATCTGACTAGAATCTCAGCCCACTTAGTGTCTCAGAAAGAGCAGGTTGCATCCTTATCATTTTTTCCACCAGTTCCCAAATATGTACGATGAGATTCATGTCTGTGATTATGGCAGGCCGAGCCATCACATCGATTTCTACTTCTTCTAAGTAGTCCCTAATGCACCTGGCAAGGTGAGGTCTCGCATTGTCTTTCATCAGCAAGAAATTTTCACCAGTAAATGGTGCGAAAGGCACCAAATATTTTTCCAATCTGTTGGTGATGTAATAATTGGAGTTCACCGATCATTCCACTGTACACAGCCAAGTTATTCCGTGCACGGAAATTCCTGCTCACACCATGACGTGACCTCCCCAGAAATTTTCCCACTGGGCAACTGTTGTCGAATTGTATCTCCCACCTCTTTTACGTATAAATCTGGTGAGCGTAGACAAAACCTGGACTTATCAGTTAAGGGACCCAAGTCGGCCTCGCATCAATCTTGGTGAAGGCGAGTAAAATCCATTCGCTCGTGCTGTATCGTGAGTCTTGGTAAGCGATTACTCACTGATTAAAGTCTGTGAGACACTTCAACCGCTATTTGGTGACGATCTTGAAGGCTTTGAAGCACCGAATATCTCTGCACAAATAAAGCGGTATATTATCAAAATAGCAACACATCATAAACTATGACTGCGACCCTTTTTTTTAGCTCGGTGTATTTTTTAAAAATCCAAAAACAAAAAAAAATTTTAGAAAAAATTGAATAAAAATCTATCAATTAATTTTTGAGAAAATTCGAATATTCGATTTTTGATTTGTATGTAAAAAATTCGCTTAACGCGAATCTCGTTTAAACTTTAACTTCCAATTTTGAACTCAATCGACCCAATGGTTAAGGCTGTAGGGACGTGGACAGGCAGACGGAAAAGGGGGGACCCACTTCTCTTCTACTTTTGTATCTTAAGTCCAACATAAAATCGTTTTCATTCCGATAAAAATCAATGCAATTTGCACTGAAATATTCAGAAAAAAATCCAATAAACAGTATTCTCAAATTTCGACAAACAACCTTTTTAAAAATCACCTACATTTTTCTAAAGCTTTAACATGAAAATACTTCCACTATATATTGAGAGAAACTACGTTCAATCTTTAAACTTATTAATAAGGCCATTGAAAGATTACAAAATATTAAATTTTCTTTTCTAACAACTAACTGATCCACAATTTGGCAATCAAATTATAATTTCTCCGTGGTTTTTGTTGTCTTCAATTCAAATCCGACTTGAAAATCTATCACGTCATGTTTCTTAGAATTGAAAAAAACTGTATTTTGACGGCTTTTTGAAGCTATGCAAAATTCATGATTTTTTAAATCAGTGATCGCTATCTCCAATATTCAATTTCAATATTTAAATATTACATAAACTTTTCGAGCAATCGAGAAATGTTAGCCTTGACCTGTCCTGCAGTTCGCCTTTTAAAATGCGAACCAAACTTGGTTTCCAATAAATTGATTGTGACATTCGCTGGTGGTTGTGGCACGCCGCCGTCCTGTTGGAACCACATGTCCTCCAAGTCCATATCACCCAAATGGGGACATACATATTTGGTTATCATTGAACCCATTGACAGTAACATGCCGGTCTTGATCATCACGGAAGAAGTACGGCCCAATGACGCCGCCGCCAGCCCATAAAACACAACAAACCGTAATTTTTTCGCGATGCAATGATGACTGATGGAGTACGTGTGAATTGCTGCCTGACCAATACCGCATATTTTGTTTATTGACGAAGCTATTCAGCTAGAAATGAGGCTCATCGCTGAAGATGATTTTTCAATGAAAATCCTAATCATTTTCAAGTTGTTGCTCAGCCCAATTCACAAACATACGACGTTTAAGGTGGTCAAGCGGCTTCAGTTCTTGCGTCAATTTAATCTTGTAAGGATGTAGGCCATGATCTTTTCGCAAAATTCGCCACAACGACGACGTCACAGAGATGCCCAACGCTTGAGAACGACGTATGAGAAACACATTTGGGCATTCTGCAACTGAAGCCTCAGCGACTGTAATGTTCTCGACACTACAGGCACTTCTTTGTCTCACTGGCACAGGAACATTTTGTACTGTGCCTGTTGATTCAAATTTTTACCACTAGACCCTCAATTGTTGATCTGCTAGGACGATTATGACGACCATAAATTGGACGAAGCGCTCTTTACGTTGGGCCACTGACTCCGAATTTCGGTAGGAAATTTTAAAAATTTCGACTCGTTATTGGCTTGTATCATAATGAAATGACAAACTTTACTGAAGAGCAGCAAGAAATATGGCGTCGTTTGCTGTCCCTGTCGCTCTACTTTTGTAGCGTCCCTGTTGAAAAACCCTGTATATATGTATATAGAGTTAAATGAAGACCCATACCATATTATCATCTCAGAACTTCGCAGAGCTTCCCGAAATTAAGTGTTAATCTAAAAAAAGGTGTTTGTAAGATTTTTGTCAAGAATTATTTTTTTTTATCTAATATTTTTAAAAACGTAGGTATATTCCAGAAACCTGATGTGATGAAACTTTTCAATGCGAAATTCGAGTTCAGAACAATTTAATTCTTTAGCAAATCAGAAATATTTTTTAAACTTAACAGCTAATTTCTTCACAGTGTCCTGAGGAAAGGTGCCAGTCCTAGTATTAGTACTCAGCTTGATATCAACTCATTTCTTCACACAAATACTAAACCCTAGTCGTATCAATATGGACTCAAGATTTTGTAGGTAATCGATCCTAAGCAACTCCTAAAAATAAGCTATATTAGGTTGTTTTTCTAAAAGTTGTTAGTACTCGAATTGGTACCATTTACCACCACTACCCCAGGAATAATAAGGGAGATGTTGACTTTTTTCGACGTTCCGATTATCAAAACCACCTTTTCAATTTGTTTTCGATTTGGTAACGAATTAAATACAACATCAACAGACATGTTTTATAGTTTTGGAAATTTTCCAAGTATCCATCAACTTGCATGTTGATACCATTTTCTGCTAATGGTATCAATTGACAATTATAGTCTTGTTAAAAGAAAGCTTACAAGAAATGTGTACTCACGATGCTTCTTTAAATTGCACATTAGTGTATCATTAAATGAATATAAAATTGTGCCAAAGTTTCGAAAAAAGGTCAGAGAGACTTAGAAGTTGTAATTTGCTTGTTACAAAATACTGCATAATTCCGTTTAACGGAATCCAATGAAATACATTATTCCAATCTAATATTATAAAGACTAATATTATAAAGATTAAAGATTTGTATTTTTGTATGTAACGAATAAACTCAAAAAGTACTGGACCGATTTTAATAATTCTTTTTTCATTAGAAAGCTACATTATCACTGAGTAACACATGCTATTTTTAGTACTAGATTACTATAGAAATCTTTAGAAATTCCTATTAAAACCAACCGAAAGTGTAAAAAAATTAGCCATTAAATGTCTTCCACCGCATACGCTGCGAAGAGTATTAATGATAGGATAAAAAAATGTTTCCTAATTAAGTGATTCATGGTCGTTTTAATTGGCATGCTTATAACTTAAATATCTGTACCTATTTATGTCTACCCGTGCGAAGCCGGAAAGGGCCGCTAGTATTAAATAAATTTAAAATTTGAAATGTCTATTTAGTGACAAAATCAAAATTAGACCAGTTTTAGACGAATTAGTTCCTAGTACTATTTCGTGAAGTTTGATCGGTTACTACTGGTAAAATTTAAGAATATAAGTTTGTTATATCTACGTTTCAAGCGTAGGACCTGGCCTTGCTTGATTATTAAAACAGCTCAAGAAATTGGTCATTACTCATTAGTATCGCAAAGTCAAAACTTGTACAAAGTCAAGTGCGGCTTTTTCGTTAGTTTCATTTTGGTTAAAGTAATACACAATAAGGTTTTCTAAAATTTTGTTTTATTAGCATCCGTTTTTAAGTTTTACTGAAATAAATCTTCTAATTCTTCTTCGCAAACATGAACACACGGCAATTCTGAAATTTTTCGAGTTCGCGAAAACGAGACGAGGCTTAAAAAGATTCCTATAGGGTCTTGCAATCGTGTCTAGACTTATCTGTCTTAATTCTCTGCACCTTAAAATCGTTTGTTCAATTTTTGTATGGGAATCTTTTCTTCTCAACCGCCTAAACCTTCTTAAATTGAGAAAAAAAGTAAGTAAGCTGAATATAACAACTTTCGATCTTAAATCAACTCAACAACTCCATCTTGGTGTCGTTGATGTTTGAAGCAAAAACATGCGACTCAGGCAATAATTTAATATTCTTACCAAACAAGCATCAGGTGGCATGCAATGACTTTAGTACCTATATAGGTAGTTTAGTTTATTCTAAACACGCCATGCATGCCATGCATAAATAGGGTTCTTAAAAATGTAGATACTATAGACGAGTATAGGTATTAGGTAAGGTAGGTGCTGTATAAGTTGCCTGTCAAAGCTCAATCGTAAGGTGGTAAAACTAATGAAGATATGTAAAGACACTGATGGTTAAGTTCAGTCTTTATAGTCCCCAGCACGGATATACAAGAATGAGAACTTTCAAACTATTTTTAGTTCTCCAACTTGAAAACGAAGGTACATACATAGTATGAATGTATAGGTACCTATAGCTGAAAATAACTACGAAGCTACCTACTTGAAAAACTATTTTCCGTGATCAGAAGTGCATATTGTGTGTGTTGTGCATCCGTGCAGATGCATATATAGATACAAGAATCTGCCAATCGGACATCTGAATTGCTTCTTGACCTGCAAGGCGTTTTCAAATACAAAAAAAAAAAAAGTAAAAAGAAATTAATTAAAATAAGAACAGCAACAAAAAAAAACACCCTACTCTGAAGAAGTGCATAATTCTAGAATCGCTTGCTATGGCATGTCATGTTTTATGCTCCACTATATTCACCATCAGCCCATCACTATCGCCTGAGAGTACGCAATTACCTTCCAGTACCACTGTTCATTGTTTTTATGGATTTAATTGGTTTCGCAGATGTTACTACTTCTACTTGATGGTGCCCTGAATTATTTTTTCATCTATTGTTTAGATACATTTTCTATCTATATACAAAAGCTACTCATCTCAGTATTATACAGAGATTCACGATATACTATCAAAATATTTTAGTGTGTGTTTTCTTTTTGTGTTTCAAAATTTTTGAATTGTCTTACTATGGTACGTGTGGCGCGTGAGATATTCACAAAATGACTTCAAGCTATTTTTGAAGCTCAAGTAGATGAATTTCTGAGTGTGAATGTATAAGATTTTAGATGTTCTTGCTTGCTCTTGGTGCGCGATATTGAGCGTATTTATATCCTTTTCTTTTTTTGGTTTTTTATTATTTGCATCATAAAACTAATTTAGAAGTCAAGGAATTACGTGCCGAAAATAGCGGATTACAAGATTGTTTCGTAGTTTTTTAAATTTGAATTTACACAACATTCTCCTACATAAATATACATATCATTTATTTGAGATGATATTTTTGAATTTTTAAATAAGTATGTGTTGTTTTTTTTCAAGTAGGTAGAAGTTATTGTATCAGGTGAGTTACCAGGAACATCGCGCAGAGAAAAAGGGAAGGGGTGAGGTTCTTATGATAACTCTGATTTATTGTTAAATGTATCTGCATTTGAATCTTGGAAAAGAATTTAATATTCAAGAGAAGGTTTTGATAATCTTTGTATCATTGGATTTGTGAAAAAAAAATGCACGCCCTAATTTACTAAAATTTTGATGAACTAGAACTCCTTATCCTCTTAGATCTCTGTAAATTCAAAGTACTAAAAAAGCTACACAGCTACTGGATAGTATTCCCCCTGAAGAGGTGTTCTTCAACGCTGGCAAAACCACTGCGTAAGCTTTTCCATCTTTCCTACTCTACAGGTCTCTTTCCGAGCGGATGGAAAACAGCATTTGGCTGTCAGCCTGTCCCTAAAAAAGGCGAATAATCCTCCCCCTCTAACTATGGTCCAATAGCATTCACGTCCCTTCTTTCCAAGGTCATGGAAATGCTGATTAATTATCAGCTTAAGAAATATCTCGATGAACGGAAGATTCTTAATGACCGGCAGTATGGCTTTCGTAGCAATAGGTCCACTGTTGATCTCATAGTTTATCTCACCGAACAATGGAACAAATCTTTACATCGTTTTGGAGAAAGTAAGATTATTGCACTCGATATTTCAAAGGCATTTAATAGAGTTTGGCATCAAGCTCTCTTATCGAAAATGCGTGCTTTTGGTATTGACGAATCCCTTCTTCGTTGGATTGGAAATTACCTTTCTTACAGTTCAATACAAGTTGTATTGGATGGTTTCAAGTCTGAAATTCATAAAATAAATGCTGGTGTTCCCCAGGGCTCCGTTTTGTCCCCGACTCTCTTCCTTATATTCACAAACGATCTCTTGTCTGCCACTTCTAGTCCATTAAACTGTTTCGCTGACGACAGTATCCTCAGCTTTTCATATTCGTTTCTAGATTCACATCCTTGTCCTTCGTATGTGAAACTTCAACGGCAGCGTATGATAAGCTCATTAAATTCTGATCTCGATAGCATTGTACAATGGGGAATCAAAAACCGTGTAGAATTTAATGCTTCGAAAACTCAATGCTGTCTGCTGTCGTTAAAGCGTAATCCACCCCCGATTCCGCTATCCATGAGCGGAACTTGCATCCATGAAACTAATCAACTTTCAGTACTCAGTATGTGTATCATAGATCACCTCTTATGGAATGATCACATATTCGATATTGCCAAAAATACTGCTAGGTGCTTAGAATTTCTCCGACGCACGGTGCAAGAAATTTTTCACCTTCTCTGATGTGGCTGTAATTTACAAAGCCTTCATTCGTCCAAAACTTGAATATAACTTGCTTATTTAGGCAGGTGCCCCTAAAACAAGTTTAAGAATTTTGGACAGGATCGAAAACAGCTTTGAAAATGGTAGGCGATACAACTATAACCGAAACAATTACGTCACTCGAACACAGCCGCAATGTTTCATGCCTTTTGTTGTTTTACCGATATTTTTATAAACAGTGTTCTGTTGAATTAGCCACTTGCATTACCCCCCCCCCTTCAAACAATTCAGCCGTAATACTTGTACTTCTAGGAATACACATCAGTTTAACCTTGAGCTCAATTTCGGACGTATTGTCAAGTATAGAGATTCTTTTTTCAACCGCACATCGAGAATGTGGAATGCCTTACCCAGCTCTGTTTTCTCTATCATTTTGATATTCAAAACTTTAACACCAATGTGCATCGGTATCTCCTCATAAATCCTTCCCTATTTTCCTCGCACTGTGTTTAAATATAAACATATAAAGGGTACTAATAACCCCTTGAGTGCCTGTAAATTAAAAAAAAAAGTACTCGTGCTTTTAGGAATGCACATCAGTTTAACCTTGAGCTCAATTTCGGTCGTACTGTCAAGTATAGAGATTCTTTTTTTAACCGCACATCGAGAATGTGGAATGCTTTACCCAGCTCTGTTTTTCCCTATCATTTTGATATTGAAAACTTTAAGACCAATGTGCATCAGTATCTCCTCTATAATCCTTCCCTATTTTCCTAAAGCTAGCAATATGTTTAAACTTAATAAAAAAAAATAAAAACTTTTCTAAGTCTAGTCTAGACCTATATATGCAAGTGGATCAAAGCCTCAATCAAAATGCTTCTTCCAGCTAACTCGACTCGTAGCTAGTTTTAAACTAAACACCAAGCCTACAGTTTTAAAAACCAAGCTCTTAGCTAGTTGCCTCTAGTTTTGAACACCAAGTTCTACATAAAAAAGGATCACTAAAACCTTAGTGTAATGTAAAAGGCGTAACACCTTTTGATGTTTAATTTATCAGCTGCCTTGGTTGAAATTCGATTTCTTCGCTTTTCGTTACTTAAACGGCTCTTAACCGGGTTATTGACGGCTGCTTACCGTCTTATCACTTAACCTTGACCGTATTTTCGCCGGATGTTCGTGAGCTTACAACAGGCTTATTTACGACGATCAACGAAACGGCTTGACCGCCTTATCAGTAGCTGCTAACCGTCATATAAAAAGCTCTGAACCGGCTTATCTGCGGCTCTTAACCGGCTTATGAACAGCTCTTAATCAATTTATCAACATTTTCTAACTGGCTCATAAGAAAGCGGCTTTGATCCGGTATTTAAACTGGTTTTATTTATGTTGTGGGGTAATTTACTTAAATCGGGTTCTCTTTCCAGTGTTGGGGTGAAGTCTTAACATGTCTAACCCGACAGAAGTTTTACGGTTTACTTCAAGTTCGTATTTTGTATTCTTTAGAGTTCAACTCTATCGTTCTTTGAAATAAGTAAAGATCAAAGGAAGTAAAACCTTTTAAAAAGAAATTTTTTTTTAAATAACCCCTTCCCAAAATATAAACAGACTCCGGTATTGCTCCCTTACATTGTCCTTCATTTTATAATAATAGAAAAAAAGGTATGATTAAGTTAATTCCACCTTTTACAATAGAGTATTGTTCTACATGAAGGTCTTATGAGAGTATAAATATTGGGATGAAAACAAAAATAGATTGAGATTGAAGAAAAGTTGAAATTCCATCAAAAGGACTATTTATACTTACACAAGTAGGTATTTTATTGAATTGTACAATATATACAAAACATTTCTATATTTATAAAAATAAAATAAAGAAAGAACAAAGAATTTCAACTTATTTGCACAAATTAAATACGACGAAAAGGTTATTTCATTTTGAAGCAATTTTAACAAGTTTTTTTATTTTGAATAAATAAAAAATGGTTTGAGGATTTTTACTTAATGTTTTATTAATTTTGTGTTGGGTGTCCTTTAAATTTTTGGTTTAATATTGTTTTCATTGTTTTTGTAATTTCAATTTAATAAAGGTCCTTTAGTAAGGAACCAATGTTGTGCGTTTAATTTAATTTTGGATATACGTCAATAACAGCAAAATAATTTGAAATTACACTTGTTAGAAATTTTATATACCCTTTAACACTCGGTGCCAAAAATCAAGACTAGGAGTTGAGGGATTTGTAGAGTGGGTAGGTTTTGTGCTACTTGTTAAAGATTTAGCCATCTATTTAAAACGCTAAAATAGGAAAAGGTAATTCTTAAAATAATTCTTTACTTAAAAAGTGACTGTTCTAGTACTGTTGGATGGATAGATTAATTTTTTCTTGTTGTTTATTGGTCATCCAACTTCTTTGATGAAGATAATTTACAGGAAATCTGGCTTGGTCTTTTTCTATGTAAACGCTAAAATCATCATCGATTTTGAACCTAATCTGGGAAGCAATCATAGTCAACATTTTACTTGCAAAAATGTATACGAACTTCTTCATCGATTGCGATGTTGATTTATTTGAAGAGCGACTTTTCAAACTAAAAATTATACTCCAAAAAGACACCGTTAAAAAGATCAAGTAATTCCATCAGTAATGTAAAAATTATTATTTGGGCCGTTCAATATATGTAAGTTGTATTCGATGGCTTCAAGTCTGATACTCACAAAATAAACGCTGGTGTGCCCTAGGGCTCTGTCCTTTCTCCGACACTTTTTAGCATTTTTATTTATAATCTAATCTTATCAAAATGAAATCAACTCACCTGTTAAGCTCTTCAAATTCGTTTTTAGATTCGTAACTATGAGGACTTTCAATGGCAACGAATGGTTTTATTAGTTAAATGGGCTTTTAAATACAAAAGATTGGGTGTCTATACGTGAGCCTTTATGGGATAGGCTCAGAGTTGTACCTGTTCTCGCCAGCTCATCAGGTCTCACGATTCAAGGCACATCTTTGTGACCTGGTACCCAGCAGAGTCTTAGCTGTAATCTAAGAACCGTTAGTTCTTGGCGACAGTAATTCACAAACTTCGATTTGTTTACTATGGCAGAAATCGATTTTATTGCTGCTTGGCTATCAATAAAAATGGTGATAATAGCTCGTGACAACGCCATCATTGAGACCTGTTTTGCAGCGTTTGCCACTGCAAATATCTCGGCTTGGATTTAACTGCTTTGATCGAGGAGCCTGAAATAGTTGGCAACATTGAATGTTTTAGAAAAGAAACCTACACCTGCTCCCGCATATATTTCGAGCCGTCAGTTTACATGGATATTGTAGGCTCACTTATGTGTGGGACATTGTTCACCCATTCGTTCCCTAAAGGGTTTATTGAAATTCAGACTTTGAGTCATGTACATTATTCCCTATGTATTTATGTATAGATGAATAAGATTTGACTGGTTTTCCAGCAATTGGTCTGGATTAGCCTTAAAGCGCTGCAGCAGTTCCCTTTCTAAAGGTCCAGGGGTAGAAGATTGAGTGTTGCTTCAATTCCTGAATTGGTAGTGGTCCTCATCGCTTCTTTTATGCCTATGAATGCATTTATCTATACCCTTGTGAAGGTTTTTAGATTTGTATCTTTCTCTAGCGCATTCTACCATACCATGTTACCATAATTGCAGTGTACTTCCACAGTAGGATTTCGTCCTCAGTTTCTACTAAAGACCCTATTGCATGAGTAGAGTGTGATCTGAGCTCTTTTAGATCTCTTCAATGTACTTGGACCCTAGTTCAGCTTTTTATCTAGGATTAATCTTAGGTATTAAGCTTGATTTTTTAAAAATTAAGATGAGGTTCCTCCTTTACTGAAATTGTATAACCTGGTATTTTCCTCTCATTTGTAAAGAGTACTAAATCTATTAAAGGGTTCAAGTCACAGTTTTTTAAATTCATTAAATGACGACTTCATTCCTGACAACTTTAATCGCACACAGAAACGGTTGAGAGTTGTAAGTCACTAGGCAATAGTTTTCAATGGACTTAAATGACGACTTTGGAGTATTTCTAAATGTGGAATAAGAATCTTGTACAATAAATGCTTCATGAATTAAATTAAACTTATTGTCGGTAAAGCGTAATTTATCATTTTTGCCACTGGTCATGAGTGGAACTGGCATCAAGGAATCTGAATAACTCTAAATTCTCGGTAAGCGTGTCACCAATTATTTCTTGTGGAATTGTCAAAAATCAAATTTCGCCAAAAATACCGCCAAATGTTTTGGGAAACTGGAGCTATGGATAAAGTTTCCGCCCCTCCCCTCAACTATCCGGTTTCTTATCTATAAAACTTGTATACGTCAGTAAATTATTTAAGTTTCTTAAACAGTACTCAAAGTACTCAATGATTTTTTAAAAATTTGCATTGATTCATTTAATACGCTTGAACACTATCGAAATGATTCCTGTCTCACAATATTTTATAGTTTTTTAACAGATTATGCTGTAGTGAAACAGCCAGCTGCGTTCTTCTCCTTAAGCAACCATCATCAGTATTGGGTCGAGACCAACTTCGGTCGAATTTTTGAGTACAGATTTTTGTTCTCTAGCCGTACTTAACGAATGTGGAATGCTTTACCACACTCTGCCATTCCCTTTCATTCACAAAATTTAAAAAATATGTAAGTTTCTTTTACAGAACTCAAATAAGATAGTTTCAAATGATTGGTTAAAATAACTACGTTGATTCATTTAAAGCAACTTGAACACTGCAGTAATATTTCTTTTCTCATACGTGTTAACGTTATTTTAACAGATTATGCTCTAGTTAGAGAGCTTCTCCTTAAGCCATTTAACCATCATCAGTATTAGCTTCGGTTGTACATTTAAGTACAGATTTTCGTTCTTTTACCGTACTTAACGAATGTGGAATGCTTTACCATTGTCATTGTCATTTCCTGTTATTCACAAAATTCAAAAGCTTTCTTCCTTTCCTAATGCTCGCACTGTGTTTTTGTGACAAAAAGGGTACTAAAAGCCCCTTGAGTTGAGGTATGATGTTTTTCCAAATTGTATTATTCAATTGAATTGAAATGTTCTTTTGAAATTAATTTCCTAAATTGATACAATTCTTTTTGTTCGTGTATTGTTATTCTTGGAACCTATTTTACTCGATGTAAAAAAAAACAGTACTTCCTTTGTTTGTTCACGTACCTTCAGAACAAAATGTGGTGCTTATAAATGCAATTAAATTCAGATAAAGCACTTTTCATGACAAGAATTACTCTTGGAGAATTTGTCAATTCCTCGCAAGAGGCAGTACCCGTGAAAAAAACTTTAGATGGCATAGGCAGGGATCGAACCCAAGACCTCTGGCATGACAGTCCAACGCACTAACCATCATGCCACGGGTACTCCATCCCTGACAACAGTACTCGCACACAGGAATGGTTGAGAGTTGTAAGTCACTAGGCCCTAGTTCTCAACGGACTGTTGCGCCACCCAATTTATTTTTTTAAATTCAGATAAATGTCTGTGATAATAAAACTAGTCCAAGAACAAAAAAACACTCTTTCATGCTTTGATGAGAAGAATAATGCGAAACATTCAATAAAATAAGATAAAATTTGACCTATTTTATGCAGCGTGAATAAAAAGTATTTGTTGCCACAAAACTTTATAGAAAACATACAGAAAATTAAATAAATAAAATCGGAAAAAACACTCATCAATCCATATCAAGCTGCAAAACCATGACTTTACTCTATAAATAATCAATTAGCCGAAGCACTGTTGCATGACATTAATTGCAGAATAACGAAATTGTTTTTCTGATCTCAGTTCTGATCTTAGGAACTCTTTTTTTATTTCTGTACTGCTTTTTGTTTTTCTAATTTTTGTTTTGTAATAAATCTCAATGCAATTATTTACATGGATATGAATCTTTGACAGGCCCTCTGTCTGCTCGTGATGATAACAATATGCCTTATGCTGATTTTATAATAAGCACGTGTGTTTCGTTTTAACCTAGAAGATAAAAAAAACAACAATCTTAAAGCTTAAAGCGCAATTGAGCGTTACGTTAAGACACAATGAATGTGATGTCTCTATACAAATTGATGATAATCTTTCTAATGAGATGCATAGAAAATAAAAAAAAAAGATTCATAAGAGTATAGTTATAGTTTACATTATGCGTGTCAGTTGAAATTATAAGAAATTAAATTTTGCATCATGTAACAATAGACATTCATATTTAAACTACTGTACCTATAATTTTCATCAATTATCCTCTTAAAAAAAAAAATACAGATAAGATTTGAAAATGGGCACAATATGATTATTAAAAAAGTCGATAACATCAAGAATGTAACATTTCAATTGAGTGACAGTAGTGCATATAAACTGTCAAAACATGCAACTGCAATTATATGTCAAATCTGTCATTTGGTGTTACAGACAAACAACAAATTATTTTTTTTCTTTTTATATAAACAATTTATCTTAAGGTCAAATTACTTTAGAAAATACAACAATTAAGGAGACTAATTTGAATGAAGAAAAACTTTGAAATTGAAAAGTCTACGGCACTGCCTTACCTTCATTTAGATTTCTACTTTTGTAATCGAAAATGTAAAGAAAAGTTTTGAAGAATTGATTTTTGACGAGAATTGATTCTTAGCCACTACAACCTTTTATACAGGAAAAACTCATAAATTTATCTACGCTCGTTAATCTTCAAAACGACATCAATCAAAGGCTTTTAAGTTACATCAGTAACAATTCCCCAGTCTTAAAAATTTCTTCAAAATTTTACCGATAATCACAATTATCGCGTAATTTGCGAATGGTATCTTCGTTTGAATCAACAAATATGCCAAGTATAAAATGTCAAACACTTTAGATGACAAACATACATTTTGTAAACTTCGTAAAGAATTTATGGTTCTCAGAAAATTCTTGCACAGGAATTATATTTCGAATATTGAGCTTAATTTGAAAAGTGATCCGAAACGATTTTGGAGTTTTATTAATTCGAAAAGGAAATCAATTGGCATTCCAACTACGACGAATTTTAAAGGGGATTATTCTATTGACATTAATAAAACTCTTGATCTTTTTTCTCAATTATTTGAATCAGTTTACTCAACTTCACAAGGAAACTTGGTTTTTCTTTCAGATATTACCTCTAAGTAGATATTGGCTCAATACACTTAGAATTCTCTCATGTATTAAATGGTCTTCACGATCTTAAACCCAATCACATTCCAGGTGTCGGTAGAGTTCCTAATCTTGTCTTAAAAAAATGCTCTAGTTCTGTATGCTTTCCAATGCAAATTTTATTCAACTTATCTTTATCGTCCGGAATATTTTTGGACGAATGAAAATCTTTCGTTTCTGATCCCAATTTATAAGTCTGGTTCGAAAAATAATGTTGAAAATTACAGAGGCATTTGTAAGCTGTCCACAATTCCTAAATTGTTTGAAAGTTTAGTAAAGACCAAACTGGATTTTTTTTATAAAAGAACATGTAAGCATGGGTTTATTTCGGGTAGATCAACTGTCACTAATCTCGCATGTTTTTCCTCTTTCGTTATTAATTGTATAGAAAGTCAAAGTCAAGTAGACGCTATCTACACGGATTTTAGTAAGCCATTTGATTCTGTATGCCACAACATACTGCTTCGTAAGCTTCATAACTTTGGGATTCACTCTAATCTCCTTCAGTGGATTTCATCTTTTTTAACTGATAGGGTACAAAAATTAAAACTTGACAATCAAACCTTGAGATCTATTAAATGTACTTCAGGAGTTCCCCAGGATAGTCATCTTGGCCCACTTTTATTTATAATCTTTATCGATGATATTTGCAAAAACATAAAGTTCAGCCAATGTCTCATATATGCTGATGATCTTAAATTATTTTTAAAAGTGAATTCCATTTATGATTGCTTTAATCTCCAAATAGAATTCGATCATTTATCAAACTGGTGTTTGGTTAACCGTCTTAAACTTAATGTCAAGAAATGCTTCGCTATCTCTGTCTCTAGGAAACTCACAACTATGATTGGTATCATTAAAAGAAACTCAACTGACTGTTCGGATCCCTATACGCTTACATCTTTATATAACTCATTAGTTAGATCATCACTTGAGTATGCTGATGTCATATGGAATCCTTTCCAACAAACGTTCTTGGATAGAATTGAGAAAGTTCAGAATCGTCTCACAAAATATGTGTTTTGTAAAATGCGCTGGAATTTTTGCCCAGATTCTCAAGCTCGACGTAATCTTCTGGGTCTGAAATCTATCAAATCTCGAAGAACTATTCATGATATAGTATTTGTATATTTAATTGATAGCGATACTTTAATCGAAAACAATTGGCTTATATTGTGACACTTCACTGACTCCTGAATTTGACATTTGTATGATTCTTTTAGACTTTAAAATCGCTTAAAATCACAGACTGCCAACTACAACTTTTCGATGTAGTAGAATCTTAAAACTGAAGAAACAAAATAATGTTTCTAAGCCAAACTCTTTCGTCATGCTGAGTTAGAAACGTCATAATTTCAAATTTATTCTTAATAGTTTCGGCCATTTTATATAAGATCTGTGTTACTCTCATGGAATATGAAATTTTTGTACATTACCGGATAAGTTCGTTGACAGCGGCCTACGTGTATCGTCAATCAATCCTCTCCATAAGCTTACTTTAGATTTTTAACTTCCTTTGTAATCGGTCCGATTTGTCGAATTGAGAATTTTGATATTTCTCGACTTTTCAAGGTCCCTAGAGTCTAAATAATAGATTTTAGAGAGAATAATTTAATGAAACGAAGAACGACGTTTTTGAGATCTGGTAAAATTTTGAAAAAATCGAATTGACAGTTTTTATAAAAAATAAAAACCTAAAAAAAAATATTACTAGAATTTGGTAAAAAATGATTTTCTACACGGAGAAAAATCAGCCACTTTAAAATAAGGTGATGGTAATCTTAATACCAATCTACTTAACACAACTGGACTTCATATCGAAACAAATGGATTCCGTTTAAACTCTCTTAGATTCAATTAAGTTCATCATTTCATTCTCAAGAGAATTTTCTGCTAAAAAAAGCTATACTTTTTCCACTTAAAATTAACTGACTTCTCAATAATTCTATGGTTTAACTTATTGATTCAATAAAATTTTCTTGAAAAGGTGCATCATTTTAAATTAAGTTGAACATCTCCTTAAACAAAAGTCGCCACTTATACATGCAGTGATAAAAACGTTCCATGCTACCGTGGAAGAGGATTTTTGCAACAACAACAAAAAAAAAACAATTCCAATCAACTCATCTACCTATGAATTTAAGAAGAGAATCATTTTAAACTAAGGTGAACATATTAAAACAGAATTTTTTGTTGCTTTTGGTTTTGTCTTTGCAACAGTGTGCATGTTCATGTTTATGTAGATACGGTAGACAAACTAACGGATTTTTCATTAAATGAAGTGGTGACTCTCTATTTTAAGCAGATGTCCACATTAATTTAAGTTGTGAATCCTTTTTTTTATAAGACAATTTCATTGTTTTTGTTAGTTTTGTTGCATCTTATACTCGTTCGGTAGACGTATTGTGTTTTTATTCTATTTCCAGTGCAGTAGGTACAGTTAGTTGATTGCGACCGCGCTATAATTTGTTGAAGTTTTATTAAATAACTTATAAAATAACTTAAGTGACTAAAAATGTCGGAAAATAATGCAGAAAATATGATAGGTATATCAATTTGTTTATACAACTGGCGATAGTGCAATCGAAAGCCTTCTTTCTGAATGGGGTCTAGGTGAAAATTCGATTGCACTGCTTCATGCGCAGGGAGTCGATCAAAATATTCTGTGCAAAATGGAGCGTCATGATATTGAAGTACTTTTTTCAAAGAGGAATCGAGATTTTCGGGAATATATTTTGTTTAAAGACGGATTGTTAAATTGGCGCATTTTACAGGTAAGTAATAAAAGTTTCCATTTTATCAATACTTTTTTTATGAAAATAGCTTTACTTTCTGAGGGGGGTGGTTGTGCAATCTAACAAAAATATTATTTTTTTATTCGAAAGGTTTTATTAATTTTGGACAATATTTTTGTTTTTATTTGGTTTTAAGGGCAAACCGTTGTCAGGACCAAGTTTAGTTGATCGAGACACACTCTCAAAGTCCAAATCTGTTGCAAGTTTGCTGGATAATTTAAACCAGTCTTCATCACCCTTAACTTCTTCTTCTGAAACACTGAATCTCATAGATGTACTGAATATCGAAAGTGTGTTACAAAAAACGATAAAGGGGCAGATCATAATTGAGTTTTACAAGAAAAATAACATCTTGGATAATAAATGTCAAAAGGACTTGGTCCAATGCATAGTAGACGAGTGCCTAAACAAGAGAGTTGTCTTAAATTACAAATTAATGCAACAAATTTCAGAAAGTATTGTTAGACTTTTTCGATTGGAGAAAAAGGTATGTATAATTTTTTACTTGCGATAAACAACGTACTTTAGATGTCAAGTTTTGGATTAGTAAAAAACGATCCAGTCACGCCTATTTTTTTTATTAAATATCTTAAAAAATCATATTGATATTTAAATAAACAATTGTTAGGAGACATATTATATGCCAAGGAAGCAAGGCTCAAATCCAACTGGAAAACTTCATTCCAAGTGGGCGAATAGTAAAATTCGCATTAAGTTTGTGAAGAGAAATAAGCCCAGCTAGCAGTATTGCGTCCACATCCCACAAAGAAGGCCATACTCCGATAAAGACAATTGTGATGAAGACGGTATTTTTTTAAATTATTATATGTAAGTGTTCCAACTATATACTTATTTAATTTCATATTTATTTATAGATGAGTTAGACCAATGTATTGTCTGGTTAGTGAATCATGTTGCTCCATGGGAAACTGTCCTTGACAACTGGAAGAAGACAAGCAACCTTCGCATTAAATCTCGGAAGAATAATGACAAATCATTAGGCGAATTGCTTAAGGATTGGCCGCGTTACAACGATGAATTGTATATTCGTTGGTTTGTTGATATTTTGTTTTTTTCTTGTGTATACTAGTGCACAATAACAATGATTTATAAGTAATGATTTTGGTTTTCTAATCCAAAATTTCTTGTTCTCAAATTTGTTCGCCCTAAGCTTTATTTTTAAGAAAATGTAAAATATTCTGTAGAACTGTACTGTAGTAAATAAACACTTTAAACTATGAAATTACTTTTTATTTTTGGAAATTTTGCAGCTTATGAACA
Source organism: Eupeodes luniger (assembly GCA_951509635.1). Lineage (NCBI taxonomy): Eukaryota > Metazoa > Arthropoda > Insecta > Diptera > Syrphidae > Eupeodes > Eupeodes luniger. The sequence continues at coordinate 126,360,789 of OX608074.1, forward strand.
ATACATATATTTAAAATTAAAAAAAAACTAATTTTTGTAAAATCTACTGGTAAACGTATGATTTTTAAGTGCTGAACATCTTACTTTAAGAAGAATGAACTTGAAATAAAGAAAAACTTCATTTAATTTGTACCTAGGAGAAGTCTAAAAAGAAACAGATTTTCTTGTAAAATATATTCGTAAAAGTGTGATACCAAAGTGCGAAAAATCTTAGTTTTAATTGAACGCACTTAAAATTAAGATATGCTTCACTTAATATCAACTTTCAAAAAGTCTTAAAACAATGTGTTTAGAATAAAATCAATCGGAAAACGGCTTGTTTTAACGTGGAAGATACATTATTTGTATGCAAATGCATTTCAAAATAAGATGTTTTCGACTTAATAAAAAACTCAAAAGAGAATGATTTTCTTATAAATCTAAACGGATTTACCTTAAATATAACTTTACCGAAATCAAGGTGATTTGTCAAATTACTTTAAGCCGAAAGTCCGCTTGGCAAAAAACCATGCAGAAATCCACTTAATTTAATACAGATTCCAATTGTTTTTACCTAGTCTTTTTTCTCCGTGTACTCAAATATCTTTTTAAAATTTTGAGATATTGGCTTCATTAGTTTGAATCTTATAAAATTAGTTTTCGACTAGAAATCTCGTTAACAAAAATAGATTTTGAAATCAAACTATTTCATCATATGCAAAATATTGTTTGTGACTGACCAAAAACCTACAATCCTTTTAAGCAAGACAAACCGACAGACGGGATGGGAAGTTTTCAGTGTGGTTCGCATCCCAGCTTCTTTAAAACACAAACAATTCAGAAAAATGCATGAAATCTCTTAAAATTTCGGCCGGTATCTCACGAATAAATGCTTCAATGTTGTCTTCCAATGCGTCAATTGAAGCCGGCTTGTCTGTATAGACATGAACTTTAACATAGCCCCACAAAAAATAGTCTAAAGGCGTTAAATCGCACGATCTAGGCGGCCAATTGACCGGTCTCGAGCGTGAAATAAAATGTTCACAACTTGCCTCTCAATAAGTCCATTGTTGCGCATGCTGTGTGGCATGTGGCACCGTCTTGTTGAAATAACATGTCAAGCTCTTGCATTTTGGGCGAACAAAAGTTGGATATCATCTCACGGTAGCGCCCACCATTCACAGTTACGTTACAATTCGCATCATCTTTGAAGAAGTACAGTCCAATGATGCCACCAGCCCATAAACCACACAAAACTGTGACTTTTTCTGGATGCATTACTAGCTCTTGCAACTTCTAGCTGATATTGACTCCATAATCGACAATTCTGCTTATTTACGTACCCATTGCGACAAAAATGAGCTTCGTCGCTGAATACAATTTTTCGGTAAAAAAGTGGATCTTCGGCCAACTTTCGAAGAGCCCACCAAAGTTCACCAAAAATTGTACGTTGCAGTAGGTCGTTCGGCTTCAATTCTTGCACCAGCTGTATTTTGAAAGGCATCACAGATCACACCTATGTAAATCCTTCCTTTTCCACGTTGTTGAGTAAAAGAGGAGGCCCAATTGCTGCGAACGGCGCGGCGACGAATCGATAATTGATGGTCATCATTAACACTGGCCGATACAGCTGCGATATTTTCTTCAGTTCGCACTCTACGTAAGCGTGTTGGTGGTTTAATGTCCAACAATGTAAATTTGGTGCAAAATTTTAAACCAGTGTTGCCAAAAAGATAAAAGCTAATAAATCACCCTTTATATTCATATATTTTGGCGCATTTGGCAAGCTAAAAATAATTCGTGGTGAATTGACAAAACTTACAGAATATTTGGACATCAGCTTGATAGTATTGATGGCTTTGACGCTGCTACATACGTATTTATAAAGTTTAAAAATAATAATTATTTGCCGTTTTGTCTAACACTGTTTAAATTATTAGCCCAATTTAAGAGCAACTGGCTTATTAAACATTATCTTCTTCCTAACTAATTCAATCCCCATTACTTACAAGGTCACATGTATCTCCATTATAAGCCCTTTTTAACCTTTGAGAATTGTTCGAGTTTTTCCAGTTGCTCCCTATAAGCTTATCATGTTTGCATTTTTATTTTTATCCAGAATTTTTAAGTCTTAGTCATTCCTTCGCTGCTGCGGTTTTTTCCCCAACCACTCCAAAAAAAAAAGAATCTTTTGCCACTACCAAAAAACCGACTTAAATATCCTTTTCCTCAACTTAAAAACGAATCGAAATGAAAAAAAAAAAGAAAAAATGAAAAACACTTGAGTGCAGTTACACCATTTTCTTGTTATTTTACAACTAAATGCTCCATCCAGCTTAAGTGTTCTTAAGTGATCTCATATCACACTTGTGAAAAAACCAAAGGATATACATACCTTCTATATATACATACATATAACAATATATGATGTGTACCCACTTTGTTAACACCAAAGTTTCACACAAAACGATTTATACATACATACATCACATATTCCTGCTGCTGTATATATATGCGGTTCTCAAAATTCGCTTCCATTATCCTTGACCTAGAATAATATTATGTATAGATATTTGCCTGTTTTTGGCTATATTTTCAAAACCAAAGACTATAAGAGGCGAACTGGCTTTGGATATACCATCTCCCTCATCCTTCTCAAACTAAACAAAAAAAAAGACGCAAAAATTAAAACCCCAATACATTTCAATCCTCGCACTTCAAGAATGATAAAATATTATCCTACTATCCAATCCAAAACGTGACCTCTCTCGCTCTGTATGGTGGTCGGTCCACTATCGAAACATATTGCCATATGACTTTTTAGCCATCCACATCCCCCACCCCCCCATATGCTTTTCGATCCTTATAATCACATTTATCACATTTCGAAAAGGAGCAAAAACAATACACACTCTACATTTACTGCCCCAACACTCTACGGCCTCGAGTTGTTCTTTTGCTTAATCTCATTACGCCTAAGGGTGTTTTGATATTTTCGTCAAAAAACACAAAAACGACTTCAAAAAAAAGAAAGAAAAAATATCAGCAATGCTTTATGTCACAAATTACACTCTTTTTATCTTTCTTTCCATTCTGCGTGACATTCAAACTTCTTTCTCTCAAAAAAAAAAAAAAAAAAATTGCGGCTATCCTGTGATGAACAAAAATAAACACAACAACAACAAAAAAACTGACACACAATCCAAAATGATATACGACTCACTGTTGCTGATAATAATTTATAACTTTCGAATAGCTCCAAGCGAAGAAGCTTTTAATGACAATCGTTAATCTTAGAGGAGTTTTATTTTATTTTTTTGTTGTTCTTTTCGTTTTTTGCTGTTTCAAGACACGGAGACGAGAAAAAAAAAACCCCTAAGCTATATTTTTGAAATTACACACTTCCTTAGGAGTAATAAAGAAAATGTCCAATTTGTTGTATCTGTAAACTAACCTTCATAAAAATTTTTGGGTATCCTTAAAGGCATGAAAATTATTCGCCAAAGTCAGCTTTTTTTAAAGCAATCCCTAAAGTAAAAAATGGAAAATTACGTACGGCCGCTGCGACGGTGGCGGTATTTTATGTACATATATAAGTTGGTATACACGCAAGTTTTTAACTGTTTGAACCCCCCCCCCCTCTTTAAAAAAAATAGCATGAAAATGCGAGTTAACTCGAATTTTCACTTAACTTTTAAGAACCATCAGTGAGGATATTCCCAGGCTTAAGGGCCTGTAGATATTTTCTCATTCGTTGTAGGGAGGTAGGAGCAACTTACCACGTGTTTTTTTCTTTCTCAATTTAGAAGAAAAGGCCCGGAATTTGATCCGGAAGGAAAAAGTTGAACAAAATGATAAAACGCAAAAAAAAATTTTACTAAAATGTTTCGAGAATCAATTGATTTCATTTAATAACCTTGTAAACTTCGAACAATACTAAAATTTGATACAAGCGAGTATTTCCTTTTGGAGAAGGTTTCAATCAACTAAAATCGCGATAGGTGGCGCTGGAAACAGGGCTTGCACATATTATATCAAACAATTTGGACCCAAAAGATGATTTTCGTCTATTGAAAAGTAAAACTAACAAATGACTTTTTTAAATGACCTTACAAATCTTAAAGCTTAAAAATCACTTTTCGACACAGTTTTTGGGTATATCTTTTTTCAATACAGCTGCAAAACACAACTTTGTGGATTAAAAAAATGAATTTAAACCGAGTTACGTTGTAAATTTTAAAGTTTTCCAATAAGAGGTTTCATTTTGAATAGCTTGATTTGGGGCAGATGTCACTTTCTTTTGACATTCGAAAATTTGAAACTACATCACTTTTAAAAAAGGAATCACAACGCATTGAAAACGTTAACATTCACTAAAAGGAAGATGAACGTTCTGCATCACAAGTCACAGTTTTGCAAAGAAAAGTTTCCATTACGATCACAATTGGCTACGCAGATCTTATGATTTAACGTTTTAAACTTTTTTCTTCGGAGCCAGATGAAATGTAAGGCCTAAGTAAAAGCTCTACCATCGACCAAATTTTCACTCTACTCCAAATCCTGGAAAAAAACCCAAGAACATAATATCGAAACACACTATCTTTTCATCGATTTTAAAGCAGCTTATGACAGTGTAGACAATCTTTTCATCGATTTTAAACCAGCTTAAGACAGTGTAGACCAGGAACGAACTATACCGTGCCATGTTGAGTTTTGGTATCCCTACCAAACTGATACGACTTATCAGGATGACGTTGGAAAATGCTCGTCGCTGCGTCAAAATTGGAAGAGACTCGACCGAAACTTTCGAAACCACCAGAGGACTTCGACAAGGCGATGCGCTGTCATGTAGATGCTTCAATATTGTTCTTGAAAGAGTGGTGCGCAGCACCAACGCCAATACAGCACCATCTGTCAAAAATCCACACAATATCTTGGATATGCAGATGACATCGACATTATGGGAGGGAAGAACCAAACGAGCAGTGACGGATGCCTTCTCTAATATCGAGTTTGAGGCGAAGAAAATGGGTCTTGACATTAACGAGGACAAAACGGAGTATTTACTGTCGTCATATAGAGTCGATTCACACCGTAGACTTGGTCAAAACATGACAATTGACAGGTATAACTTCGAGGTGGTAAAGAAATTTGTTTATCTGGGCACTGCTGTTAATTCTGCAAATGACATCAGCGCGGAGATCAAACGTAGAATTACCCTTGCTAATCGCTGTTTCTTTGGCCTAAGCAAGCAGTTGAGGAATAAGGCGCTATCGCGAAGTACCAAAGAGACACTATACAAAACCTTAATTATCCCAGTCTTGTTGTATGGTGCAGAAGCATGGACCCTCTCCCAGGCGGATGAAGGATCTCTTGGTATCTTTGAGAGAATCTATGGTCCGGTTTGTGTCGACAGGCAAAGTAACATCTGGCAGAGAAGATATAATCATGAGCTATACGAGCTGTACAGCGACTTGCACAGGTCAAAAAAGTGCATGTTCAAAGCTTAAGATGGCTAGGGCATGTCGAGGGAATGAACATCGAAGCTCCAGGCCGTAAGGTATTCAACGCCAAGGGAACAAGAAGCAGAGGCAGGCCTCATATCCGGTAGAGTTTTCAAGTTGAGGCTGGCGAAAGTTATTACTTGAGGCCCAGAAGCACAATGCGCTGTAGCGCCAACTAAAGTAATCGATTTAAGATTTTAAAGATGTTCGTAAAGTTATCGGAGACGTACAGTCGCAAATGTGTGAATTGGTCATAGAAAATTTTCTGAAAAGGATATGGGGCTGCAATCGTAACCATGATGGCCAATTAACTGATGTCGTTAATGGCATACCTTCTTCTTTACAATGAAATAAGCATCCATTCGACAATTTTCTACAGGGGGTATTCTAGTGTAGAGACATGCATTTCGCCCGGTTTTTGAAGCGTTGTATAAAGGAAACAAAAAATATTTTTGCCATCAATTTTTGTATCATTTGTTTATTGATTTGTTGTTCATACATAAAAAAATTAATAAAAAAAAATTAAAATTAACAAAGTTACAAGCAGTCAAAGTGGGGGGTCTAAATAAAAGAGGGTGTCCTGGCGTGCATCCTACCAACCCTCCTGGTGATCTGAAAAACAAAAACCAGACGGATTCTTAATTATTATAGATGTCGCTATTGTTTCACCCTTGGGTAAGTTAAAAAAAAACTTTTTAACAAAATGGCAGCAGTTTGAAAAAAAAATGTTCTTGTTGCATATTTTTTAACAATTCCGAATTTTTTAAAAATACTAAATGAGAAGTTATATTTTTGGGTAAGGACCACACGATAAAGAGATGTATGAAGAACATCCTCTCCAAATTTGAAGTAAATCAGTCTATTAGAACTCGATATATCCTTACCGCCAGCTCGAAAAAAGTAGTTTCGAGAAAAACGCGTTCAGAGTTTTGAGACAAGTTTTCGACAATTTTACTTATAGAATGATACAGAATACGTATGTGGATATTTTTATTCAGCGATTCCTGCTAACATGTTGTCAGAGCTAGCACTTCCACTCAGTATAAAGGTTGCCACAAAAGTAACTTAAAATGAAACTAAAAGGACAAAACAGTTTCTATGACCTTCAATTAACTTGTGAAATAATAGGAATATTAAAAAACCCTTTTAAACGCATATTCTTGAATGTCTAAACTTTGGAAGTATGAAAAAAAATGTTTTCTACACTAGAATACTTCCTTAAAAGAAAACAATTTTTTTTGTTTAATATCAAAATTAAACTTCTTATTGGAAAACGGTATATTTGTGTCGAAATTATTAAATAGAACCTATATTTTTGCCTTGAGGTCAATTTTGAATGTAATTTATTCTTTTGGTCATATCATAAGAGTTAATTCACAGCAAACTACTATTTTAGTCCTTTGAAATTACGATAAAACCCATGAAGTACACTTAGACGTATGCGCAACATTTCGTTTATCAATTTCTGTTTCATTCTTTTTTTGAACGTGTTAGTTTGGTTTGAACAATTTTATGTTCGTGATATTTTGAGTTAAGATTTTATGAAATAAATACCTCATTAATGTGTTAACCACGGGTACGTTTCAACGTTTCAAAAACAACTTTCGAGGAAAACCTTACCTAAGACGAACCGTTGATAAACAAAACTATCTTATCTCGTGTTCTATGTTGACTCTGAACTGCCTTACTAAAGCCGACTTCATGTCATAGACAAATGATCTTTATTAACGCAAAGAAAAGCCTAGAAGGGTTTAAACTTTAAATATAGGCGACCGTTCAGACGGACCATTTTTCGATATAACACGTTTATCGAATTGAATTTTCAATAAGTCGATTGTTTCCTTTGCTGTATAACATGTGACAAAGTTGTTTTGATACCAAATATCAAACGACTCAAAAACCATTTCGTACATTTAACCTTTGTAGATGTCTGTTGACGAATCTATTATTTTGTATTTTGTACGCTTCATTACTGAAAATGATTTGACTATTAAATTGGTTTCAAAATTTCTCTTATTAACTTGGAGTTTAGAACCCGTGGCATGATGGTTAGTGCGTTGGACTGTCAGCTAGAGGTCTTGGGTTCAAACCCTGCATGTGCCATCCAAAGTTTTTTTTCACTTGTACTGCCTCTTGCGACGAATTGAAAAATTCTCCAAGAGTAACTTTAGTCATGAAAAGTGCTTTCTCAAATTCGCCGTTCGGATTCGGCTTAAAATTGTAAGTCCCCTCCATTCCTGACAACATTACTCGCACACAGGAATGGTTGAGAGTTGTAAGTCACTACTTAACTCGGAGTTTTAGTTATCAGTACACGTTTTTTGTTTCTAAACTTCGAAAAATGTTCTTTTTGTAGAATTTGATGGTCAAAGTTCAAAATTGTCAAATTCTAATTATAAACCCCTTTCTATGCATTTGTTTAAATATTTAAACGCAATGATTAAACAGTTTTGGTGCATTAAGATGTAGCACTTTTTCCAACCTATTATGAATCACACCGGAAAATTGTTTCCTTAAACTTCCTTTTATAAACTATTACTTCGTTTTACAATTTAAATTAATTAAAAACTGAAATATTTTCTTATGTTTTTGAGGCTGTTCGATATCTTAATTATAATTCCAAGCTAAATTTCGTTCATGTGAAACTCATGAAGGCTTTCAAAATTTCCTGGGAATTAAAATTTCGTGTAAAATAGTGCATTTTTGAAAGTGATAATCAGGGCAAGTTTTTCTATGTTAAAACATATTTTTTGGGTTTACATAGAAGAAAACAATTGAACTAGTTTTTCGAATCAGTAAATTTCCTTAAAAATGGCATCAAATCGTTAGAGCATATTTTTGCATATTTTACTATAAATGCATAAAAGAGCATTTTTCGGTTTATTGCACATATTTTTAAAATAAATGCATATTTTAAGTGAATATTTTCGAAATACTCAAAAAACTTAAAGTTTAAATATTTACTTTTACAAAATTGCGTGGGCACCTTAACACTTTTAATTGCAACTTCCATGTTTCATAGAAGTGCCAACTTGGCAGCACTAAACACTATTCCAGTTGTCATGTTTTCCAATTTCATTCCCGTGCTCCAATCAAAATCAAAACAAATTAAGCCTAGTACATACTTCCTCGTGAAGTGAACGTTCGCCAGTGGAGAAAGTGAACTTTTGACATTGCTCACTGGTACACACTTGTGAATACACACAACGCGCAAAGCAGCCACAAACTTTAAAGCCTAGTACATACTTCCTCGTGAAGTGAACGTTCGCCAGTGGAGAAAGTGAACTTTTGAAATTGCTCACTGGTACACACTTTTGAATACACGTTGTGAACATTTGTATTCTATTTCATATAAATGCATTTTAACTTTTTTTTTTAAAACCACACGCAAAGCAGCCACAAACTTTAAATGAGGAATCAGTATCAGTATTCAGTACAAATTGAAAACTGTCCTTTTTTTGTAACCAAATGTCAAAGCTTCACCAACAGTTCCCGTACATTTTGCACGTGAATTGCCCGTGAACGAAAACTCTCCACTTTGTTCTCCACTCAGCTTCACGAGCACGTTCACGGGTGAACCAAAACCGAAATTTGTATGGGTTCACGAGATGGTTCACAAGTATGTACTAGGCTTAAATGCGGAAACCAAATGTCAAAGCTTCACCAACAGTTCCCGTACATTTTGCACGTGAATTGCCCGTGAACGAAAACTCTCCACTTTGTTCTCCACTCAGCTTCACGAGCACGTTCACGGGTGAACGAAAAACCGAAATTTGTATGGGTTCACGAGATGATTCACAAGTATGTACTAGGCTTTACTTGCAACGAGAAACGGTAAACAAACTTCATATCAAATTTTGTTTGCATAAAGTAAGAATTTATTTCAACAGATATTTTGTTTACAATGCTCTTTATTTAATATATTTTTGTAGATAAAATGCCGAAAGTAAAGACGTCTGTGGCTGGTCTGTTACACAAATATGTTTCGGATAATGCAAATGTATTTAAAACAGACGGAAAAGTTTTATTTTGTAAAATGTGTAGCAAAGGTATTACTTACGAAAAAAAATCACAAGTAGATCAGCATTTGAAGAGTCAAAAGCATACACAACTTTGTGCACGAAGCTCTGCAGTTTCATCGCAACAGCTAATTCAATTTCCCAGCACAGATAATGCATTTTGCACAGATTTGTGTGAAGCTTTTCTAGCTGCTGATATCCCTCTACATAAATTAAATAATCCTTCTTTAAAATATTTTCTTAAGAAATACACCAACGAAACTGTACCAAGTGAAACAACAATACGGAAAAATTATGTGGACAACATTTATACTTCTATTGTAAATGAGATTAAAACTAATTTAAAGGATCATTTTTTATGGGTTTCGATAGACGAAACTATAGATATACAAGGACGGTATGTTGCAAATGTCATTGTTGGTATTTTGCATCAAAATGAGGAAGTCAGTAAGAAGAAGTATTTAGTTAATGTAGTTGAGCTCGAAAAAACAAACAATGCTACCATCGCTCGGGCTTTTGATGACTCGATAAATTTACTTGGAGACATCGATAAAAGTAAAATACTTTTATTTTTGACGGATGCAGCCCCTTACATGGTAAAAGCTGCTCGTGGGTTAAAACTTTTTTATCCTAAAATGATTCATGTAACATGCCTAGCTCACGCACTCCATCGCGTTGCAGAAGAAATAAGAAGCAATTTTAAAGACGTTGATACATTGGTGTCAAATGGAAAAAAAATATTTCTTAAGGCACCAACACGTGTAGATACTTTTAAAGACAAAAATCCAGGCATTCCTCTTCCCCCTCAACCTGTAATTACCAGATGGGGAACATGGGTGAATGCAGTGGACTATTATTCAAAATATTTTGAGCAATTCGAAGGGGTAGTCAAAGAGTTTGATGATTCTGAAGCTCTTTCTATTAAAAAAACAAAAGAAATACTTAACCAGTCACTATTAAAACAACATTTAATTTTTATAAGTTCCAACTATGGATTTCTTAATGGAAATATAACTAAGCTGCAGGGATGGAACACACTCAAAACGCAAATTGATGTGATGGAAGATGCAATTGCAAAAATTAAATTAGTCGAAGGCCCAATGGGCATAGTTATTTTGAAAAAAATTGAAAATGTTGTAAATAAAAACGAGGGGTACTCAAAAATAAAAAAAAATTCAAACATATTAACGCAAACGCTGAATAGTAACGAAAAAAGGAGCCTGGAGAACTATTCAGTAAGTGAAATTCTTTCATTCAAGAATGCTCCTGTTACATCTGTTGATGTAGAAAGATCTTTTTCAATGTATAAAAGTTTTTTGCGGCCAAATAGGCAAAGCTTTCTTTTTGAAAATTTCAGAAAAATGTTTATCGTATATGTGAACAAGACATATTCAAAGAACCCACTGGACAACTAGTACCTTATTCAAATGAAACTGAAATCTGTTAAGTTTATTTTGTGTTTATTATTTTTTTGTTATTGTTGTTATTAAGGACTGAATTTTTAATTTTAATGCTTTTTATTTTCTTTCAATTTTTTCGGAGCATATTTTGACTTTTTTAGAGCATATTTTCTCATTTTACGTGCATATTTTATGCGCATATTTTGTGTTTTTTAGCGCATAAAAAAACTTGCCCTGGTGATAATAAAGCTTTTTATCATATTTGCCTCCGTTTTGAGAAATGACAGTTCATGATTAATTTTATCGCCTTTTTTTCGTTTTAATGAACAAAATGTTGTTTTTTGGCTCTTTTAGTCAACCACCCTTGAAAATTTTACCCACAGCTTATTCAAATTTTCAACAAAATTTATGCTTTATCCAAAATTTATTCACAATTCAAAAAAGCCTTATGCTCGACCTTTAATTTGCAACAGTCTAGTGGTAAAGGTGTGTCCACTTATTATTTACAAAGATTTGTCTGAGAAACAAGACTTTCACATTCTAAAACAAACATTTAAAAAATATTCAAAATTATGAATGAACAACGCCAGTCGGGTCAGCTAGTTACATGTAGTTTATTAGACCATTGGTCCCGACAAGATATTTTCGAAACGTAGAATCTAAAAAACCTAGAATGTCAAAAATTAAAAACAATTCAAATAACCTAATTTATGCTTCCCAGAAAATGTTTTACCTTAATACAGCCCTGTCCTAATTTTGTTGTCCTATGGAATTTCTTAGCCCGAAAAAAAAAAACATAAATTTGCTGAAATTTGCCTTTATTTTGTTGTTCTTGTAGAAAATTTTGTCCTTCTTGTTGTAATAGGCGTGTGCCTTTCTGCCTTTATGGTTTATTTTGTTTTTCCTTGCTATCAAAACCACCCTTGAAATCACAAGAATACAAATGTTTTAGCTGTCGTATACCTATGCTCACTCTCTTAATGTTGTTGTATACAACTTACCACTTGAATTATATGCATACATATCTACCTATGTGTGTCGTAGCACCTACATCTACTCTCACAGGTTTTTATTTTCTTCTTCTAAAAACGCGTCGAACAATAAGCATTTTGTTTTTCTTCTTATTTTTTTTTTCGTTTAATTTTATTTTGTGGTACACAGTTTGTGAACACATCCTTTCTGTATGGAGCGTAATAGTATGCTAGGCTTCATCCGTTGCTGGATGCTGCCTGCGTCGAATACCGCAACGTAGACGACGCACGGTGATGTTGTTTCGGTGTTAAATTGAACGAAATACTTGGGGATGGTTGTTGTGTGTTTGACAAAGTTGAAGGGTTTTAGTTTTTGTTTTGGTTGAGTTTTTGTTTTTTTCTGTGAAAACTCACAATCACTCACATACTAATGGACTTATTTGTAGTCCTGCTGGTTATATGTACGAGTATGTTGGAAGAGATGCAGCCATTTTCCATAGGCTTTGTCCGTATATCATTAATTTTTACGCTTTTCTAAGTACAAACATTTACGTGTACATGTATTACACATCTACCTATACATTAGATTGGCCCAAAAACATAGAACTTTTTAATTTAGAATGCGTGCTCGAAAATGTTGTCTAGAATGATTAAAAAAATAATCTTTTAATTTTTGGTATTTTTTATCAATATTAATGTCAAAACTTCCAAATCATTGAACCCAACAAAATGCAGAAAATTGATGGCTCAAAATAAAAAATCTAATTTAAAATTTTCGTTAGACGAACCGTTTTCATGTAATTATTACATTTTTTCAGTTTTACATTTTAGCTTATGAATTTGGTAAAAAATCAAAACATCAGTGTTCAGAAAAGAAAGAAAATTTAATGTTCTGAAAAAAAGATCTCAACACATTTTTATATAAATTGAATCCTTCAAAAGTTATTCACCATTGAAGTTGAAACAAAATTAAACTTGAGTTCTTACCGTTTCTAACCCAATTTCGAGGTTCTATTCAAAAACTAAAAAAGTATTAAATTTTTTGAAATAGTCTTATCTACCTACATACATCTACGTACATTAAATGAGAAAATGAATTGTTTTGAGAAAAGCCGCGAAATGATATTGTTTTTTTGTTTCTTTGCGCTTTGTTTGTTAAAAGTTATTTATAGTTGAAAAATAAAAATAAGGATAATTTGTCAATGTTGTGGGATGTGAAATTGAAAGCAATGAGTGGTAGTTTACTAAATTTCCTAAATTAATGCCCTTAAATTGAATTCTCAAGAAGGAAACAATATTGTTATAGACTACGATAATAATATTGACAATTCATTGTTGGAAAACCATCAGCAGAAGGGGAAAGAGAAAACAATTGGGGTAATAAGTAGAGAAAAGCTTATCTATAGCAATCGATGCAGAAGTGAAAAGTTGGTTCTTCTTCTATTTCTGTTGTAGAGTGCTTCATCATTATGATCATGGAGAAAGATTGAAAAGCCATAAATTATTGAGTAACAAGTGCCTATATACATACCTCCTGGAATATTTGTATGGTTGAGTGATTTTTTTGTGGTCTTTTTTAAAAAAACAATTTAATTTGTGATTATTACCTAACTAATTAAATTAAAATTGATTGTTTAATTAAATAACAGGATTCTTTAATTTAAATTGCTTTTAATTTACCTACATAAAAGATAAGTTTGTTGTGTTAACATTTATGATAAAATGAAGCCAAGAAAATGGGGGAGTGAAACAAATGATTTTTGAACACATTTTAGAGGAAATGTGGCTGAAATTCGGTCTTTCTTAATGAGTTTTTTCAACTTATTGTAATTTTATAAAGGGTTTTTCAATAAGGGCGGGAAGATGTTGAAATGGAATAAAACAAGCTGTGTGAGGTATTAACAAAATTATTTTTGTATTTGAAAGGCCCATGTATGCCATTAAGTGTGAAATATGACATCATTCAAGTGCCCGCCTTGGGTACTTACGGTGACACGGATCCGAGTGGTCCAATTTTCAACTAATCTTCCGCATAGATCCGGCTGAATTTGAGCGTAGACCTGCGACTTCAAGAAACCCCACAGGAAAAAGTCTAGCGGGGTTAAATTGCATGACCTTGGTGGCCAATTCACATCAGCCCTGCGAGAGATAACCTTACCCCCAAATCGTTCATGAAAAATGTCAATCGTGGCGTTTACTGTGTGGCACGTAGCGCCGTCCTACTGGAACCACGTCATGTCGTCTAGGTCTATATTGTTCAATTTGGGCCATAAGAAATTAGTTATCACCGTTATGTAGCGCTCGATGTTGACGGTGCGGTGACCGCCTCAATAACGTCGTTTTCAAAAAAGTACGGACCAATTACGCCACCGGCCCAAAATCCACACCAAACGGTAACTTTTTGAGGTTGCATTATTATGTGGTGAACCACGAGTGGGTTGGTGTCGTCCCATATACAGCAATTTTGCTTGTTAACACAGCCATTCATCGAAAAATGCGCCTCGTCACTAAAGGTGATTTTTCGGCCAAAATTGGGGTTCTCTTCCAAACGATTGGAAGCCCAGTCAGCGAACAATAGGCGTTGTATATGGTCATGAACTTTGAGCTCCTGGGTCAGTCGGATCAGGTGTAGGCCCAATACCCGACGCAAAATTCGCCAAATTAAAGTCGACGAAGGCTTAGTTCTTGTGCGCCGCCGTGAGGAATAGACTGCCTCGGGTTCTGCTGTACATTTTCACGGACCGCGTCGATGTTCCCGATCTTGTGTTCCTTAAACGTACGGGTGTTGGCTGATTGTTTATTGAACCGGTCGTCTCAAATTTGGCCACCAAACGTTGAAGAGTCGACTGTAAAGAGCCACCACGTCTACTGTAAAATGAGCGCAATGCGCGCAACGTTTGCGTTAACGAACACTAATTTTGATATTAAAGTTTTATCATTTGATAGTGCTGTTCAATCGTATAACTTGCCATGATGATTTGGGCATTTGGCATTAACAACTGAATAATAAAGAAAATATTTGACAGATGTCACCAAAACAAAATGGCCGCCATGAGGCGCCAAAATCTACCCGCGCCAATCTTTTTATTTTTTTTTTTATTTATTTTAGCATTTATAGTGTCAAAATGTCAGACTAAGTCTCAAGAAACATAAAATACTTTTGAGAGGCTTAGCGATTTTATGTAATTTTTTTTTACAAAAACAAGGTCAGTTGGATTTTCTTAAAATGTTTATCATTTTTGTCAAAAACGTCACGTTTCTTTGTAAACAATTATTGTAAAGGTAATCAAATTTCTTTTCTCACAATATTTAAGCTGAGAAATATATTTTTTCAATTTTTTTGATTTACAAAAAAAACTGTCACTTGACTTTTCTGCAGATTAAGGTTTAATTAAATTGACGCTTTATGAATTTTTTAGATATTGGAGACCAATTAAAATATTAACGTTAACGTTAACTGCGCAATGATTAAAAAAATACCCATGGAATTTTTTGAAATGTATTATCTGCACATATTGATTAATTTTTTTTTTTAATTTTAATAACTCTGAAAAAGGTGAAAAATCGTTAAAAAATTTAATTTGGCATAACCGATTATAATATTTTACATTGGGAAGTTTAAAATAACGTTTATCAACTTATGTGTGAGAAAACTTTACCTTAGTGAATTCCTTCGGTTTTTTGTATTGTTTGTTGGGTGAAAAGGGTAGAATTTTTAAGAACTATTAAAAGAAAGAAACAGAATAAATGCCTTAAAATGCAACACGTATTATTTGTTGGATAGTCAGAAGATAATGCCGAGGACTTTATTTTTCGACACCGTTCAGGAATTGTCCCACTAGCTTTCTTTTTCCTTGCAATTTGGTTAAGAACATTACATTTACATTTATCTTTATTGAACTTTTCATATATTACAATTGTCTTAACTTAAACTTATAATTAAATATTTAATGATAAAAAATTTTTGTTGGCACTTAGGCGGCCTAACTCTATACATTGTGTGTTTTGAGAGATTAAAGAATAAACTAAAATATTATTGTTGTGAGATAAAAAATTCAATGAAAAATTAATAAATCCTCGTTGTGTTCATTTTGTTAAGAACGAAGACAGCCTTCTTGAACTGATTCTGGAACTTATAAACAAACCACCCAATTTAATAATCTCTGAATTTTACTGATTCAAAGGCCAACATTTTTATATTATATAAATACACTGAGTTACAAAAAAAGTGGCACACATTCGCAATAATTTAAAAAATGTAAAAAAAACTTTCTTTTTTTTAAATTCAGTATTGTTTATTAACACTTATTATTATTAATTTATGTACAAAATAAACAAATGGGAAGAATTTTTAAATAAAACATAAAATAAATGAGTTTTTGTTCACTGATTAGTGGGTATTGTCTCCCCTAAAATCTATCAAAGCTTTAATTCGCCTCGGCATACCTTGCATAAGGTTAAGGATAAGGATTGGGTCGTCCGAATTATCCCACTCCTCAATATGACCAGATCTCAGCCCACTTATTGTCTCGGGAAGAGCAGGGAACTTCCTTATTCTTTTTTCCAGCAGATCCCAATTATGTTCGATGGGATTCATGTCCGGGATCATGGTAGGCAAAGCCATTACATCGATGTCTACTTCTTCCAAGTATTCCGTAATGCACCTGGCAACGTGTGGTCTCGCATTTTCTTGAATCAGCAAGAAATTTTTACCAATAAATGGTGCGAAAGGAACCAAATATTCTTCCAAAGTGTTGGTGATGTAATAATTGGAGTTCACCGATCATTCCACTATGCACAGCCAAGTTATTCCGTGCACGGACATTCCTGCCCACATCATGACGAAACCTCCCCAAAAATGTTCCCGCTGGGTAACTGTTGTCGAATTATATCTCCCACCTGATCTTCTCCACACTCTTTTACGTCCATCTGGTTAGCGTAGACAAAACCTGGAATTATCAGTGAAGAGAACTATACTCTAATCGGCCTCGGTTCAATCTTGGTGAAGGCGAGCAAACTCCATTCGCTCGTGCTGTATCGTGAGTCTTGGTATACGACCAGATTACTCTCAATTAAATGCCGTCCTACCGTTTAAGCATTCAAAGTGATCATTCCCACTGATTAAAGTCTGTGAGACACTTCAACCTGTTTGGTGACGATCTCGAACTTTGAGGCACCTAATATCTCTGCAAAATTAAGGCGGTATATTATCAAAATAACAACACATCATAAAGTATGACTGCGCCCCTTTTTTTGTAACTCAGAGTATTTAGGGTGCTTATGGTTTGATATAATAAGAACTCTTTTTAAAAATGTACTATCTCAATGTCAAAAGGTAATCTCATTGAAAATTATGTCATTTAAAAATTTTTTCATAGCACAATAAAAATTATGCCAGAAAATGACATGTACCCTGCCAAAGCATTCAAATGCACTCACAAATGATAAGTTCCCCTAAGTTTTTCCAATTCCTAGTACAAGTACAAATTCGCTCTTACCAATACTAAAATTAAGCAACCCAGTAGAAATTGAAGAATTAAATTGCTGACCGTTGAAGTATTGAATCACATTTACCTTAACCTAATTACCGGGAAAGGCTTTGACTTTGAAAATTATTATTTGCAATGTATATGAATCTACAAGTGAGCCTATTCATTTTTTCATAACTTTTAAAAACTTAAGTTTAATTTTCTAGATTTAGGTAGAATTTTTTAAATTTTTGTACTCCGAAACGATGTTAAGCCAAATGCGTACACTTGGGCGTATACGCACTTTTTAACTTCCCATAAAATGGTCCGTAGAATCTGGATCGAAGATTTTTAGAAATGTGTCTATGTGTGCGTGTGTACGTCCGCACGTTCAGGATACCTTCGTAGTGCATATTTCAAGAACCAGTAGAGTTATTGACTTGAAACTAATAAAGTTTTACATACAAATCAAACAAAATATTTGTCACCTCCAATATTTTACGAACAAAAAATGATGTCTCCGGAATATTTTTATGAAACGAACATTATTGCCTTCAAACTAATTGTATCTTATCAATAATTTGTTTTTTAACGTAAGAAAATGTTCTTACAAAAAATCCAATCGGTATTTTGTTTATAAGATATTAATCCTTTCAAAAAATGCTGCTAAAATTGACACAAACAAAAACAGATATTGAATTTGAACTTATTTTATCACACGTATAGTTAATTTTTAAGAAAAATCAAATTATAACTTTTTTTTTTTGACAAAACACGACAATCTGAAAAAACAACAAAAAACTGATAAGAAATGGGTTTCGACTTAAGTTTTATGAGAAGAAAGAAAAGTATTGACATTAATTTTGTTTATCTCATCCAAAATATTGATATTAATATTTTGTTAATGTTTTAGAAAATTTGACAGACGAGCTCTGCTAAACCGACCGAAAAACGCCTGGTTATAAAATTTTTAAATTAAAAGTCAGCAACGTTGATGACAGAATATCACTAATATTTAAATTCAAATAAAATTACTTGTTTTTCCTACAAAACTGTTCTTACAAATTTAACTTAACTACATTAAATAAAATTTTCTATTGATTTATTTTAAAAACAAAGTTTATTTAAAAAAAAAGTAATTTTGTCCCTTTTTCCCTTATATCCCTGTTACAAAATTTTTATTGAATCTTTGAACACATCCTAGAAAAATCTTGAACAAAAATGAAGACATAGAAATTTGTTTGGAAAAAGAAAACTTTAATAAAAAATCCACTTCATATAGGGTGCTAGGAACGGACCTAATTGCAATCACCCTAATTGACTTAATTTTTCACTTTATTTATGTCTTTAAATTTTTGTAACAAATGAGCCATGATCTTTAAAAAAGAAAACGAAATGTACCCATTAATCATTAAAAAATCAAAATTTACCCTTAAATAATTACAAGTATTTACACACGTCTAAGGATTTAATATGCAACCGTCCGATAAAATGCTTTGTTTTGCTTTCTTATCAAAGTGAAACAAAATAAAACCACTTCCAATGAATTTACGGCAAAATTAAACTTGAACAAACAAAAAAGAAACTATTGGCATGTTTTTCGGAGCCCAAAGCTTTTCTAGGTATAATTTCTGTCCCAGCAAAAGTTAAGCGCAAAACAACAACGAAAAACCCACAACCACAAAGCAGCTGAGATGCTTACCCATTGGCTCATCGGCAAGCATTGAAAGATCTACAAATGTCCCGAAGCTAAAAAACCGGCAAGACCCATAAAAGCTTATAGTACATATGTTCCTTCTTCTACTGTCGCTCTTATTTGGTACTTTGAATGTTTATATTATATTTACTATAAAAACGACGATACCCTTAAGTGCGCTGGCGCTTGGAGAAAATAGCTTTTGGCTTTGGTCTCAAAAAGAGGAAACAAAACAAACAAAAAAGACTAGAAACCTACTAAAGCCCGAGAGCCTGAGAGACCGAGAGCCTAAGAGCTCGAGAGCCCAAGAGCTCGAGAGGCCGAGATATCCCGAGCAGTAAAAGAAAAAAAGTGATGATGATGACGATGAGTGTAGAAAAGCGATGAAGTGTATAGCCAACCAATCACCCCCATTTTTATCTCTCCAATCTCCATTATGGTATAGTGGCTGTGGCAGGGCTTTTGTTTATTAGCGCAAAGAAGCTTGAACATGCTTCAAGTGTGCGCTGTGTGGCGCTATTTGTTTTTATGTTGGATTGTATGGAAGGCAGGGGGTTGATTACCGCCACTGCCACCGTTGTTGGTCTTTGGTCGTCGTTGTCGTTGTCGTATGCACCATCCATTCCAACCAAACCAACAAACGACGACGACGTCGACGTTAACGATGACGACGGAGACGGAGACGGGCGACGAGCGACGGACCGGACGATACGAACCAAAATGTATGTAGGTATCTAGGGGAGAGAAACGTATACGATAAAATAAAAGATATCCACTTGCAGAGGAGTAACGACAACGACAACGACTACGAGTAAGTTTTTGGATGATTCCATTTTGTTCCACTTGCAACAAGGCGACAACGAAGACAGTCGACATCGCGCAGCAACCATGAACAGGTTGCTGGTGTACATACGCGTCGTTCAACAACTCTGGTGTCGTCCTCGGTCTAGTAGTTGCAATAATTTTCTTTCATCTCAAGTCAAGTTTTTATTAAACTAAAAAAAGAAAATATACCGAATTTTTCTTTCAGTTTCTTCTTTTTTGTTTGTTGTGTGTTTCGGTTTCGGTTTCGGTTTTTTGTTTTGTTTAAACAATTAATTTATGGTTAAATATTTATTTGTGTTAAAGTATAAAATAAATAAAGGATAAAGTTGTAATACACACGACATTCCAAACCAACAGCGGTATACAAAAAAGCCCACTCACTAAGCGTGTCTATATCTATATCTATACGAGAGTACAGAAATATATGTAGACGCGTATAGAAAGTAACAGTAACATTGGTATAGTAGCTCGCCTTGTTTACATTTTTCACCTTCACCCTCTCGTACAAAGAGATATATAGAAGATCCTTTTTTGTTGGTCCTATTTGATTTTGTTTTTTTCATTTCGTCCTGTTGGCTGTTTGCAAACACATCATCTAGTACTACTCTCTACTCTCGTATCTAGGACGAACGTTATGGTATCTACATTTAAATTGAAATATATCTAAGAGATGTAAATGTCATTGAGTGTGTGATGGATTGTATGGTTGGTTGATCCTTGCGTGAAGGTGGATGGATAAGGATTTGGATTCATATTCAGATTCAGAGATACGATAGAAGAGATATCCTCTCATACTTATAGGGTGTATGGTACATGTTTGTTGTTTTCATCCTATATCTTTAATATCGCTTGTTTAACTTTTATGTGTTTCTTTTTTATTGTGTGTTTCGTGCGACAAGTAGATTCATAAGGATTCACATAATAAATATAAATAGTAAAGAAATAAGTGAGTGAACTTTTGTTTGGGGGGGGGGGGGTTGTTGAACAATGATAACAATGTCAAAGTAGAAAATATACAAAATAATAAAAACAAATATGACACGTGTGACATGGTGCGTGAGTGCGTGCGTGCGTCGTTTGTGTCAAATTCAGACATTTTCAAGAGCATCAAAGATCTTCCCTTTGTTTGGAATATGTCCTTTTTCTGGGGCAAATACAAAAAAT
Source organism: Eupeodes luniger (assembly GCA_951509635.1). Lineage (NCBI taxonomy): Eukaryota > Metazoa > Arthropoda > Insecta > Diptera > Syrphidae > Eupeodes > Eupeodes luniger. Next base: position 126,381,815 of record OX608074.1, read on the forward strand.
CACTTTTCTAAGTAGAATAGGGAAGACATTTATTTTCTTGTAATTCCCTATTTGCTTTTTCTTCTTTTTTATTTTTTTTTTTTCATTTTGTTTTGGTTATTAAAAAGGTTTTTGTGTAAGGATAAAAACGCTTTCTTTTGTGTGCTTTGATGTGTGTAAATAAAATACCCAATGTCAGTTTGTTTTAATATTCTGAATTTCAAGTTTATATAGGATATTCATATTTCTCTATATCTATTTACCTATACCCTAACTTATATCTTTCATAAAGGATATATATCCTTTTTTTTGTCTCTAAGAAATGATTTATATCTCGTTTTTATTTTCGGGTTGTTTTCTATGGGGATAAGAAGTGAATTGGGGTTTTTTTTTTCCTTCGACTTGATAAAGGTAGAAATACTGAATTGTTGAATATAGGACAGTCATTATATACCTACTTTATAACGGTTATCAAAAATTTTGCGTGAAATTGAAGTACCCTTTTATTTTAGCTGATGTTACAAAAAAATGAAAAAAAGCGGCTATAAATCTAACAACCAACCCACAAGGTCATTATGACGATGGTTTAAAATGTCTTTATAGCTAAAAAATAAACCCGAAATATGTCAAACTAATTTTAATAAAAGAAACGAAGTGCAACAGATCCTTAAAAATGGGTTAGAATTACTAAATTTGTTTGAAATATCATATCAAACACTCAAATTTTTTCCTTTTAGTGTCTTTTTTTATTTGAGGATATTTGTTAGTTTAAAGACATTAATCCCTTTTTTCAAATATACATTTTATGATCCTGATAGGCCTTGAAAATCATAGTAAGCTTTCTCGTTTTTTCAAAATTTTATAAAAAAACAAATGTATATTTCACTATGAAGTCATTTACAATTTTAACCTAAGTTGTTTCTTCGAAATATGAAAGCATACAATTGATTATCAAAAACCGCGGGTTATTGTCATCACTCATCAGCATTGAAAGTTTCAATCCACTCAAAACTTCAAAATCATAAGATTTCTCAAATACAAATAAAAAATATAAATTTTAGTGAAATTAAAATTTAAAAATTGACGTGATATTAACTTGAATTGAATGTTACTTTAATGTGTCACTTAAAAAATGTTGACAAATTCTATGTTAGTCGTCGTTAAAGAATCAGTCGCATTGAAATTTTCATTCTTAAGGCAATACTGATCAAACCTCAAACGAAACCGTAATTTCAACCCGAATGCTACACATTAGTATGTCCCCAACATGTTAAAGTCCGGCTCGAAGGACCAAAACGCTCTGATAATGAATAAAGGAGAAGAAGCATAGTTAAAAGCGATTCTTTTAAGCAAAAAATAAATAAATAAGATTAAAAATTCAGCTTTATTTGGCTCTATAAAATAAAATACTTTAAATACTAATTATATGGAAACATTTTTAAAGCTAAGTAAAAAATATTCTTATTAGGATATCTTTTTCATGAGATGAATCTTGAACAGAATATACCTAAATATTGAACTTCAACAAATTTGATAGTGAATAATTTTAATTGAATTTTTTAAATTTTAATAAAAACAATCAAATTAGCTTCATGAACATCCATTTTTCAGTGTTGAAACTTGATGTTTTATGATTCTGAACAGTAATAATATTTATTTTCAATACATCAAACATATAAAAATTAGTACAATTGGATAACGATAAAATAAGTATAAAAGTATTTAAAAACAAAGTATCAAATCTCAACTTTCAACACCCCACTAGATTTTTATACTTTTATACCAATGAGAGTACAACAGTTGTTATGTTTTGTAGCAGGGAGTCCTTTGGTTAGAACATCAGCAGGCATCTCTTCAGTTTTCAAATATTCTACTTTTAATTTATTATCTTCTATAAAATCTCGAATGAAATGATGCCTTATATCGATGTGCTTTGAACGTGCGTGCTAAACGTTGTTTTTAGATATGTTTATTGCACTCTTGTTATCGCATTGCAATATAAGTTCTTGATTCCAATTAATTAGTTCTCGCAATAAAGATTGAAGCCAAAGTGCTTCTTGAGATGTTGAGGCTAAGGCCATATACTCAGCCTCTGTGGTGGAGAGAGCGACAGTAGGTTGTTTCTTTGCATTCCACGAAATAGGTCCTCCTTGGTAATTAAAGAGATAACCTGTAGTTGATTTTCTGTCATCTGAGTCACTAGCCCAGTCAGCATCCGAAAATCCTTCTAAACATCCTTCAATGTCTCGAGTGTATTCTAGCTTGTAATTTATTGTTCCTTTTATATAACGGAAAAGTCGTTTAACCGCTATCCAATGAGATTTTGAAGGATTATTATTAAATCTTAATAAAGCCCCCACTGCAAAGGATAAATCTGGGCGACTTACTTGTGCTGCATATAACATGCTTCCAATAGCTTCTTGATATGGAACGGTTTTCATATAATTAGTTTCGTGTTTGCTTTGTTGATGTGTTTCTTTTATAAGCTTTTGGTTAATATCTAAGGGTGTGGATACCGGATTACAATCCTCCATGTTGAATCGCTTGAGAATATTCTTTAAGTATGTCCGTTGGTCTATCCACAACTTTCCCTTTTCTCGATCGCGAGTTATTTGAATACCAAGCACAAATTTAGCTTCTCCAAAATCTTTCATCTCGAATGACTTAGCCAAATTTTCTTTGATAATTCTTTTTTCATCTTTGTTATTTGTAAAAATCAGTATGTCGTCTACGTAAATAGCGACGAAAGTTTTATCTGTGCTGTTTGTCTTGTAATAAATACAAGGATCGGTTTTTGATTGTTTAAGTCCAATTTTCTTTAAAGTTTCATCCAATTTATTATTCCAAACTCTGCTAACTTGTTTGAGACCGTACAGTGATTTCTTGAGTTTACATACTTTATTTTGAACATTTTCAAAACCTTCAGGGAGATTCATGTAAATTTCTTCGTTAAGTTCACTTTGCAGGAAAGCAGTCACAATATCCATTTGATCGATATCCAAATCATATCGTACAGCCAAACTTAAAAGTACCCTTATGGACGTGTACCTTACGACAGGAGAAAATATTTCTTGATAATCGATCCCTTGACGTTGCGAATACCCCTTTACGACCAATCTAGCTTTATATTTTTCGACATTACCACTGGCATCTTTTTTCATCTTAAATATCCATTTGGAATTTATGGCTTTCTTTCCTTTTGGTAAAGGCACTATTTCCCAAGTGCCATTTTTCAAAAGAGCTGTATATTCATCGTTCATTGCTTTTTTCCAATCAGACATTTGTTCGTTCTTCATTGCCTCAGCGACTGTCTATAAACTAAGAATTTAAAAACAAAGTATCAAATCTCAACTTTCAACAAAACTAAACCTGAAACTTTTATTTCATTGTAAAGCTTGAACTTTACCATTTAGTGTGATAAACAATATACTAATGCAAATATTAAAAATTTAACGTTGCCAAATTGCATGTTTTTGATGGCTATTCGATTCTTGAACAATAGCAAACATTTAACTAATGTTATGACCCTTTAAGTAATAGCTGATTTTGACAGCTGTCAATTTCCAGCGTTACCAACAAAAAACCAAGAACTATGTTTAATTTCATAAGGAACAAATAGTAAAATTGACTTATTTTATTTAAAATTGATGTAATTTAATGCTTTATACATTCAAGTTGTTAATGTTAAACAAATGAATTGTTTGTTTACTCAACAAACAACAAATTGGAAAACCAACTATTAAAATTTGCTTAGTGTTCATAATTTATACTAAGGCACTTTCAAACTCTACACATATGTAAAAGTCTTAAAAAGTAATTATTGACAAGTATTCTTACTTTTTTGTACTGTCAATAAAAATGAATTAGAACTGAATTGAGTTTTTGGAGAACCAAAATAAGATACTTGTTAAATTTTTAAAATTATTCTCGATTTTCTTAAAATTCTTAAATAATGAAAAATAATAATATCGAAGTTATAACTTAAATAATGGAAACCAATTTTATCTCATGATTCCATACACTTTTCCATTGTATTTCCACTTGAAAGTCTCTAAAAATATAACATTCGATAGATATAAAAACAATTGAAATTTACAACTGTGTTCAATATTCTATCGTTTACCTACTTAATTGTTCTATTAATAAACAATATATTTGATTTAAACTCAAAAAGTATTGTACAAATCTGAGTTAATTGAATTTAATGTGACGTAAAATGATTTATTTTCTAGGATTGGTTTATTGGCCAGAAGAGTGCATACAAAACTATAACACTCATAAGAACACAATTGTTTTTAAAGAAATGAAAGACTGATTTTAAAAATATCAAACTTTATTGGTATTGTATAATATTTTTGGTTTTCTTATATCAAATAACTTTCCCCAAAACTCGTAATTTAACACTTCAAGAGGAAAGATGAACAAATCTTATTGCCAAAATATGCAAATATCTGAATTTCAAATTTCTATTAACATAAAGGGATAAGAATTTTCATTTTAAATTGTCCGCAGATGTTGAACTTTTTAAGCTGTTATCTTTTGACATTTGACAAATAAAAACCAAGATTCAACAACGCATTGTAATCATTCAATTTCACTTCAAAATGAAGCAACGTGCCACATAACCAACGCAACGAAACAATCGCAAAGAAATGGCGTTATTTCTCGAATTGGACACTGATATCACTTGTTTTAACAACTTTAGAGTTGTTTCTTTAGGGCCACGAAAAAATATAAGCTCCATGAAATAATCATTTTTGTTTATAACAAAATTAAACATCTTATTGGAAAACACTTTATAGTACTCTTTTGTATTGTACCCATGGCTTTAATTTGTAAACAACAAAAACTATAGTTCACTATATTAGTACAGGTCTTAAGACCTTTTTTATCTTCAATTTTATCGATATACTTTTTTGTTGATCTATTAATTTAGTAAGAATTAAGTATTAAGTAATAATTAAATTAAACAAAAATGTTCCCCTTATTTTACCACCTTTAAGCAAAGTATTGACAAACTTTTCCAAACGTAAATATTGCCATTAAAAAGTACTTATTGTATTGTAATATTCGAACTTCTAGAATTGACCATAAGTTTACCCTTGAGTTCTATCGCGGATTTGCTGTTAAGTATAGAGATTCTTTTTCTAGCAGCACATCACGAATGCTTTATTTTAAGATCATCGTTAACCGGATTCTTTTAAACTTTTAGTGTGTGCAAGTTATTGAAAAATAAAACTAAAGAAAATCACAGGCTTAATGGTACCAAAAAAATGTTTTTTGGGCATTCAAGATGTCAATATTTCGTAAACTCTGCTTTTGAAATTTGAAAAATTAATATTGGTCTTGTTGCTAATTGTTCTAAAAATTATAGCCGAAGAAATTTCTAAAAATTCAATACTTCCATTTTTCGTTGGTGCAAAAACTAACATTAAATTAAGCATTTAAAAATAATAAAAAGTAGGTAAGAGAGTATCTAAAATATTTTCTGTTGTTTTCAACAGATATTAATTTACATTTTTAGTTCAAAAATGTTTCAGCATTTATATTTGGGCCTTGACATCAGTATTTTTTAAAATCCTCGATCTATTAAATTGTATCGAAACCCATAGAGAATCCTCAGTTAAAAAACAAAATTGTAAAGAAAAAGAAATTGACCTTTGGTTTGTCATCATCTTACCCCCCCCCCCCCCCATATGTACACGGCCTTGAACAAAATGATAAATAAATACAAATTAAAAACAAAAAAAAACAATCGAAACTCTAAACATTTCTTCACACACAAACCAATTGACATTTATTAATCTTTGTCAGCACAATTGCGTGGTGTTTTTTTTTTTTTATTTCTATTTTCAATTTTTGTTATTTTCGGAGGTTTTATTTCACGTTTAAACGGAGACGCGCGGGGAGAATAACTGAATAATTGTGATGGATGATATTTTAATTTTTTTGTGATCTAAATATTAAATAATAATTAGAAGCAAGAAAGAAAAAACAGAAGAAACGAAACCTTAACACATGTGACATGTGAATTTTGAAGTTCAGCTATAAAAGATGTTTTTTGCGACCAATTTTAGTTTTTCGAGAAGTTTAGAACGGTTTTGTCGTTTGTTGTAGTTTATCATTGTGCGTCGTTGCCCACCGCTGGCAGTCTTTAAGTTTAGGTTTTCCGTGGTACCTAAAACTTCTCATTATTACCAACTAGACTAGTGTTTTCATTTTAATAATATGTCAATACCGCTTTTGTTCTTGGTCGTTTTTAAACAAACAAAACTGATTAAATATAGTTTTCAAAGAAAAAATACTTTCTAATATTGATTTTTGTGGTTTTTGCATTGTAAAACATGAACAAATAAATTAGTACAAAACTGCCAAAACAAATAAATATCTTTGTTTTGAAAAATAACTAAATACAAAGTATTGGCTCGTGAGAAATTTCAAAATACTTATTCTCGGTTTTTCTTCCTGATATTAGTGTTGATGTTCAGTTTTATCGAAAGTTATAAAGTTCATTCAAACCATTTTTGTCTTTTCTTTGAAATATCAATGTTCTGAGAATCTATTAGAAAATCTCACATTATATTCGATTTATTGGGTATTTCTTTAATTTTTTTGAAATTCCATTATTAAAGTTAAAAAACATGTTTATGTTTTAAATTGTTCGTCTGTTTCAATAAGAAATATAAGGGTATGAGCTTCAATAAAGCATATTACAAGTTTAATTCCTCTGATATGTGTATATGCTTATTTCGTAAGAACTTTTTGATTTGTTTATTAAACTTCCATGCTTAAAAATTGTAAAACCCCTATTCCTGGTACGTAAAATTCTGTTTCTAACATTTCGACCGGTATGTCAAAAATAAATGCTTCAATGCTTCAATATTATTGTTGCTAGAGACGTTAAATCTCACGATCTAAGCGCCCAATTGATCAGCTTGAAACGTGAAATTAACTCGCTTATCAATTGTTCCATCGCTACGCTTGTTTGTGGCATGAGGCACTGTCTTGTTGAAACCCCACATCATGCAAGTCAAGCTCTTCCATTTTTCGCACATAAGCGCTCAATGATTCCGCCAGCAAATAATTTGCACCAAACAGTGCATTGGTACTCGTAGCTCTTGTAAAGCTTCTTGCTCTTCATTCCAAAACCAACAGTTTTTCTTTTTCACAAACACAATTTTTCAATTTTTCGATAAAAATGTAAATCTTCGACCAACTTTTCAAGATCCCATTCAATTTTTGCACCAGCTTTATTTTGAAAAGCTTTACACTTAAGTTCTTTCTAATTGCTGCGAACAGCTCGGCGTTCGAATCGTTCATTCAGGGTTACCATTAACATGCCCAGTGTTACAGCTGCGATATTATCCTCAGTTCGCACTTTGCGTAAGCGTGTTGGTGGTTTAATGTAACAGCAATGTAACAGACCATAAAATGGAAGAAGCGCGCATTTTATAATAAAATTCAATTATTTCGAAGCTTTGTTCGCTTGTTAGACGATTCATAATTACATAATTGATCAAACTGAAGATGTTATTCAGTGACATTTAACACAAAACGGACTTGAGCTGTCAAAACCAGTGTTGCCAAATAGAAAATAGTAAGAAATATCACCCGTTACTTTAATTGATGGGGGCAGTGGGGTTTTATTTTTGGTTCATTTAGTTTAAGAGTGATGCAATTTCTAACCAAGAAGTGTTTTCTTTTTACAAAATTATCTAAGTTTCGAGATAATACATTCCGTAAACTGACATATTAGAGACTTCTTTATTAACTTCTCATAGGAAGTTATTGTAATCGGTCCGATTTGTCGAATTAAAAATTTTGACATTTCTCGACGTTTCAAGGTCCCTAGAGTCGAAATAAAAGATTTTTAGAGAGATGTCTGTGGGTGCGTGTGTACGTACGTTCGTTCGTTATCTCACGAACTGTAACGTGATACCAAGCAAATATATTTTTGGAAAAAATTCCAATTAACGGTTTTTTTTATAAATAAAAAAAAAACTGTAACAAAAAATATTTGTCACCTCGAAAATCTTACTAACAAAAAATAATTTCATCTCCAAAACAATTTTGTGCCACGAAGAATAACGTTTTTAACATCTGGTCAAATTTTGAGAAAAATCGAATTGACAGTTTTTTTATAAAAAATAAAAACTTAAAAAAAAAAAACATTACTAAAAGTTGGTAAACATTGATTTTCGACTCAAATATCTTCTCAAAGCTTTCAGATGTTAGCTTTAAAATTATTTAATCTTTTAAAAAAATTTGTTGTCAACATTCAGTTAGAAAAATCGAATTGACAGTTTTTTTACAAAGAATAATAACCTAAAAAAACAATACTAAAACTTGGTAAAAATTTACTTTCGACTCAAATATTTTTTCAAAAATTAAAATTATTGGCTTCAAACTAATTTTATCTCACAGAAAATATTGTTTTCGACATTCAGTACATTTTTTTATAAAAATCCAACAGTTCGTTTTTTCATAAAAAAAATAAAATCTACAAAAAATAGTACGCAAATTTAGTAAAAATTGATGTTCGGTTCTGGATATCTCGTGAACAATAGAAGATATTGACTTCAAATTAATTTCAATCATCCAATATGTATTTGTTTAAAATAAGAAATAATTTGTTTTTAAGAAATGCTACTAAAAATTGGTAAAAATTGGTTTTCGACAAAAAATCTCGTTAACAAAAATAGATTTCGAAATCAAACTATTTCATTATACTGTTGGTAATTTTGAAATTTTTAAGAATTATTAAACTGACAATTTTTTTTAACAAAACACGAAAACCTACAAACTTTTAAGCAAGACAAATCGATAGACGGAATGGGAAGTTATCAGTATGGGTCGCATCCTAGAATCTTTTTTTTAAATGTTCTTAAGTTAAAAAAAATCTAATTTTTTTTCTCGAAAACAGAGATTGGATAACTATGACGTTGTCAAGAGTATAATTCAACAACCGTTTGAACTTTATTTTAAAAGTTCTTTTAAGCCTTTAGGAATAATATGAATACGAAGCTTCCAGACATTCGTTTCTGTTCGCTTCTTTTTCCGCTTGAAAAAAGGAAATATTAAGTTTCAAAACTTCATGTACATACATTTCTTTTACAATTGTAGGAATTAGTAGGAATGAAAAGAACTAAGAATTTACTGAGAAATAATAAAGGAGTTAAATGAAATTCATGTTTTGATTCTCTATTTTCTGATTTTTGACTATTTTTTATCTGGTATCTGTATAGTATCTGAACGCTAAGATTTTAATTTCCAAGAAAAAAAATTATTAAATTTCAGAAAACGCATGAAAGTTTTTATCAAAAAGTAAGACAACTTTATTACTGGTCATGCTCGAACATTTTTTGCGATTTCCTTTCTCAGGTCCTTTGATCTCTTTTCACAAGTTCGATACATGTAGCAACTCAAAACGTAATCATTCTGCAAAGAACTGTCATTTCTCCTGGAAGAGTTATCTCGCTATTGGATTGGGTAGTGGATTATTTGTGAGACTTATCACTTTCAGAGTGTAATTAAGATGCATGTTCAGGGTTCAAAGTTTTATCAAAACTATTAACGAAGTTTTTGAAAGCCTTTGAAAAATGAAATCATTGTATGAAAGTTTTTATTCTAGACAATCTTAAAAAAAAAACTGGTTTTCCCACAAGATGCCAAATACTATCGGTATCAAATTTCAAAAAGATTGTCACTTTTATTTTGATAAGTTGCTAAATATCTCATTTGGTATATTTTACATCATTTCTGAAAGAATATTAAATACTTCAAAATGTTTTTTCTCCAAATTTTCTATCCCTTCTTAGAAAAGACGTTCTTTCAAAAAAATGAATAATTTACAATAGTTGAGTGCAGAAAATCCTTATTATCATACTTAACGATATAAATGTACGACTTGCGAAATCAAGAACTTAATCCTTCACTTTTCTGATCATTTATGCAAATTCAACATCCTTGACTAGCTACGACGACGACGAAGATGACGATTTGATATTCCCTTTTTCGAAAAAAGTATATCGTATTTTTTTATATTCAATGCAGTTTCCATTCCAATATGACTTACAAAATAGCATATTCGTTCCGTGTTAGCCAATTCTCTTCGTTGACATTTAAACCTTCTCACGAACGTGTGGTTTTAATGCCTATGTTATGTTCGTTTCGCAACCCTCAAGAGTACACTGATTTTTGACGTCGACAAAACTAAACTTTAATTTACATAAAAGAAAACTTAAAAAACGAAAAAAAAAAAGTTTTCAAAACCTCAGTTGAATTTTTATCAACTTAAACTTACACACGTCCTAAAGGTTTTTCCTTAGTAAACCAAAAATATATATTGTATAAAGAAAAGAGTTATGTACGTGAGTTCTTGTTTTACGGCAGTGTACCCTTATACCATACAATATAGACTTTAGTGGCGCCTCCCTTAATTTATAAAACCCGCAGTATTGAATTTTGCACGTTTCGTTTGTTGTTTTTATATTTTTTTTTGTTTACATACAAATAATCTTAAAAAAATAAAAAAAAAACGCAAAAACAAAACAAAACAAAACACACGTGTCTTTTGGTCCGAATAGTTTAAGGTAGAGGCTTCGCGTAACGTAGTATAAAACAACAAACGTACTTAAAGGACAATTTTTCCTTATATACGTTTTGTATTTTACTTGATTTTTTTTTGCTTTTCAGTGGAAAAGTCCTTTATACAAAAAAATCCTTCCTTGTCGTCACAGCCTTTTGCAACAAAAACAAAAAAATAAGGAAGAAAAAACTGCAATGAAACAATTTATACACAGTGGGGTGGAAAAAGCTTTTCATTTTTTATTCGAAAACCTTTGACAGAGTGGTTTGTTTAATAAATTTGAAAGATCCACAAGATAGTTTAAGCCTTTGAAATGCTATTCAAAAGAAACTTGAGAACTTATAGTGACTTTCGTTGCTTAACCAGAGACTTTAGAATACGTGTGATTAGTTAACCGGAGAATCTATAACTGGTTAACCAGAGAATTATTTTGAAGTTTGGTTGCTTAGGAAAATAATAAATACTCCATTTGGTTAGTTACTAAGGTTTGTTACTTTGCCAGAAATTGAATAACCCGTGTTGTTAGTTTTGCCAATAATTAAAATCTGGTTAACTAGAGAATTCATACTTAATTTGGTCACTTGACCTTAAAGAATTAAGAGCCCGTGCAGATAGTTAACCCAGGAGTTAAGGGCTGATTAGTTAGAGAATTTTAATATGAGTTTGACTGCTTAACCAGTGATTTCAGAGTTCGTGTGGTTAGTTAACCCTGTATTTTATGTGTGATTAAACAGAAAATCTGTAATCAATTTGACTTGACTAGAGTCTTAAGAGCCTTTCCTAGCAATTTAAACGGAGAATTTAAAAGTGATAAACTTGAGATTTAATAGTTAGTTTGGTTACTTAACCAGAGAATTCTTAATAATTCTTGTATGGTTTAACGGACGGTCAAAATTCCATTTTCGATCAGATTAGTTAACTCGATAATATACATTTGATTAACCAGACAATTTGGGAGTTTTATTGCTTAACTAAAGAATTTGTAAAACCGAGCTGATTAGAGTTAAGAGTTCGTGTGGTTAGTCAACCCAAGTTGCTTAGTTGCTTGACCAGAGAACTAAGAGATTTTGTAATAAATTAACCCTAGATTTTGGAAAAGTTTAAACGGTAAGCTCTTAGATCCATAATATACCGGATACTTAAAAGTTCATATATGATTAGTAAAGTTGAAAATTTAGAGGTGGACAATTTGTATTAAAATAAATTGCTAAACCAAAGAATTAAGAGTTCTTGTGGTTAGTTGACCCGAGATTCTTTAGTTTATGTGGTAATTTATGTCTTTTTTTCTAATAACCTATAAATATTGAATATCGAGTTTGAAATATTGGTTATCTGAAACGTGTTTTGTTTTAAACGTGTGCTGTTTTTTATTTAAGGCGTCAGTTATAATAGCTATCATAGAAATCGGCCCGGCAAAGTTTTTGAATCGATATTTGACGGTGTTTCCCTTTGATTAGAAATGAAAATTATATACTGATCGATCGGAAATCACACAAAGAATTTTTTTTTGAGAAAAAAAAAGTGTAATTGCGCATTTATTTTTCTCGAAAAATGTATTTTTCTATTTTTCGGACGGAAATTCATTTTCCTGAACAGCTGATACTTTTATGTTCAAAAGTGAAACGAATCGTTCCACTGATTTGTGTTCCAATTTCACACAATTCCAATGACAGATTTCTGTCAGTAAAAATTTGTCGGTGGATTTCAATCAGGAAATTTTTTGCAATGACAGAATTTTTTAAAAATAGCTATAAACGACGCGACCTGTCAAAAAATTCCAATGTTTGTTTTCAATGATGAAAACCAATGATAGCTATAACTGGCTTTTTACGTCACTACTTTTAGTGTGAAATCAACTCATTTTCCTGTTATTCTTCTTATAGGATATAGTGAAACGATCTTATAGATTCCTTAACTAAAATTAAGGTTTACAAGTACATTCCCTACCCACTGTTTAAAAACTAAACTTTAACCTGACTTTAACCTTGGTTAGGTAAATTATATGCTTATGGTGTTTGTATATAAAATCCTTCTATATACAAACATTATAATGTAAACTGAAGATAAATAAATGCAAGTTGCTAAGTTTTATCTTCGGAAATTAAAAAGCTTACGAGCATTTGGTTAGCCTTAACTTAGCTATTTAGACTCCTTTTCCGTAATAAAATATGTATCACTAATTAACTTCTTAAACGATGCTTATTTCCAAGACTTACCACTTGGTGCTCATGACAAATCCTTCCACAGCACTGTTTTATAAAGTCGTGTACGTGTAACGACTTGGGAAGAATAAAAATTGCCTCCTGCAATTTTCCGCTCAGATTTTAGATTTTTTTTCTTGTTTTTGTTTTTGATACAATTTCTTCTTTAGCTTTGCAATGGATGATGAAGGTTTTATTTCTTGTTGTTTTTTTTTATTTTGGAGAAAGGTAAAAGGGGTGTTAGGCTGGTGCATAACCCCCACACCAATCGACATCAAAACCCATGCTTTAGCTCTAGAAGAAGAAGAAGAAGAAGAAGCACACCCAGGAACAGCTAGCGGCTGAAAGCAAAATTAGAGCATGCGGAAGCCTACTTCAAGCTCTAGGTAGCAGCTATATACACTACCATAGTTTTTTTCGTAAAGTACCTACATCCATACACTGTACGTACGTTTCACAGGTATATTAGTGCACTTACCTATAATCATACATATGTATAAGAGTATAAGAAAAATTCCAACACACACTTAAACATATTTCAAATATGTGTATGAATACAGGCTTGCCAGATTGCGGGATATTTTGCAAAACGCACGATATTTAACTATCGGAGCAAAATTTAGTTTTTATATCTTTTTTCTCAATGCGATATTTGTGACGTTATTTTCCTTTCAATGGAGTTTTAATAAAGGTAGGAAGAATAGTCATGTCAAGGAAAGGGGCTCCAATAACTTTCAGAGGCAATCCTAAAAGGGTGTGTTTTTTAGAGTATAAAACTTTGAAATTGAACAAAATAAAGACGATTTTTGTAAATTGACATGAATGTTACTTTATTAAAAAGGAAATCGTTTAGCATTGTAATTGAAATATGATTTCTGGCATAACTCGGCAAATGTTGTCCTCCGAGAGGTCAAACTTTTTGAGCATATCAACGTGGACTTCGCATAACTTCACAAAATTTATATAAACGGCTTTAAAACGCATGATCTTTAAGACAAATTTACAGGTCCCTAACATTAGGCGTTCCAATGGCCGCTGACGTATTCTTGAAACCACAGCTCCTGCGTATCATGGTTTTTCTATGGTAGAACGAAAAAGTCAGGAGTCGTGGATCTATGGCGGTCACAATTGACTATAACGTTCTCGCTAGCATCGTTTTTAAAGAAATACGGACCACTTATTTCACGACCAATTAAAGTACACCAATCAAACACTTTTTGTGGACGTAATGATAAAATGGCCGCAAGTTAAAATAGTGTTGCCAGCTTAAAGCTCTATAATAAATAAATAAGTTAGGTGGTGCAACCATCCATAGAGAATTAGGGCCTAGTAACTCACAACAAACTTCTCCATCTATCTCGGTCCTTGGCTATATGTCTCCAGTTGCTTACTCCAAGTTGGGTGAGGTCACTTTCCATATGTGTGCGCCACCTGATCCGCGGTCTTCGTCTACTGCACCGTCATGAGAGTGTGGATTCGAAGACTTTCCAGCCAGAGCATTGGTTTCCATGTGCTATACGTGACCCAGCTATCTCAGGCGTTGGAATTTTATCTTTCTGACTAAGTCTTCGTTGCTGTACAGCCCGTTCAATTCTCCTCCAATAATCTTCTTTGCATACGGGATCTATAATGACGCGAAAAACTTTTCTTTCGAAACGACTCAAGGTGCTTTCATCCGCTTTTGTCATAGTCTATGATTCTGCACCTGTGTTGGGCAAAATTTAATTGCAAAGTACAATTAAAAATAACAATTAATTAATTGTTAATTGTGATATAACAATTAACAATTAGTTAATTGTTAATTGTGACTTTTCAATTAACAATTAATTAATTGTTAATTGTAAGTTTTTCAATTAACAATTAATCAATTGTTAATTGTTCTTGCAAATAAATTTGATTATAATATAAGAAGGAGGAGTAGCTACAGTCTGCAAGGTGATACCAGAAAGACAAGGACAGAAGAAACGTACGTGGCCTTAAGTTTGAACGAGAGCGTGGCAAGTGGCAACAAAAGGGTCATTATTTGAGAGTGTACAGTGAAATATGATAATTAATTGTTAGTTTTAATTGCTTCTTACAACAATTAAAAATATTAATATCAATATTTTAATTGTGTCTCGCAATTAACATGCGTTAATTTAAATAAATTAATTGTAATATGCAATTAACAGATTAATTACAATTAAAATTAATTGCAATTAAATTAATTGCAATTAATTTTTCAATCAATTACTAAGATAATTAAAATTTTAATTAATTAATGCCCAACACTGTTCTGCACCTTATGGCAGAATGGGGATGATGAGAGTCTTATAAAGAGTGATTTTTTAAAAGCTTTAGGAAAGTTTTTCAAAACAAAAAAACACTAAAAATTCAGAAATATGCATGAAATCTTTATTGTAATCGATAGCACGGTGCATATATTTTAATGTTTGAAGATGTTGACCTTGACTGCGCCTCAAACGGTCCATCTGCTTAGTCCAATTTTAGCATACTCTTTCCAACATTTCGGCTGGTATCTCACGAATAAATGCTTCAATGTTGTCTTCCAATGCTTCAATTGAAGCGGGCTTGTCTGTATAGACATGAGCTTTAACCTAGGCCCACAAAAAATAGTCTAAAGCCGTTAAATAGCACGATCTAGGCGGCCAATTGACCGCTCCCGAACGTGGAATAAAATGTTCACCGAACTCGCCTCTCAATAAGTCCATTGTTGCTCGTGCTGTGTGGCATGTGGCACCGTCTTGTTGAAACCACATGTCATGCTAGTTAAGCTCTTGCGTTTTGGGCAAAAAAAAGTTGGATATTATCTCACGGTAGCGCTCACCATTCACAGTTACGTTACGATTCGCATCATCTTTGAAGAAGTACGGTCCCATGATGCCACCAACCCATAAACCGCACCAAACTGTGAATTTTTCTGGATACATTGGTAACTCTTGCAATGCTTCTGGCTGATATGCACTCCAAAATCGACAATTCTGCTTATTTACGTACCCATTGAGCCAAAAATGAGCTTCGTCGCTGAATACAATTTTTCGGTAAAAAAGTGGATCTTCGGCCAAATTTTTAAGAGCCCATTCACGAAAAATTGTACGTTGCAGTAGGTCGTTCGGTTTCAATTCTTGCACCAGTTGTATTTTGAAAGGCATCACATCTAAATCCTTCCGCAAAATTTTCCACGTTGTTGAGTAACAGAGGCCCAATTGCTGCGAACGGCGCGTGACGAATCGATAATTGATGGTCATTATTAACACTGGCCGATACAGCTGCTATATTTTCTTCAGTTCGCACTCTACGTAAGCGTGTTGGTGGTTTAATGTCCAAAAATGTAAATTTGGTGCGAAATTTAGTCACAATAGCCCGAATAGCCGCTTCAGTTAGTTGATTAAAGTGACCATAAAATGGAAGAAGCGCGCGATGAACTTTGTTAACAGAGCACGCATTTTGATAATAAAATTCAATAATTTGCAAGAGTTGTTCGTTTGTTAGACGATTCATGGTTAAATTATATACCAAACTGAAGATGTTTGACAGTGAAACAAAACACGAAACGTGCGTCAGCTGTTTAAACCAGTGTTGCCAAAAAGATAATAGCTAAAAAATCACCCTTTATAACGACACTTGGTAGCTCAAAAGGAGAATTTACTACTCAATTGCTTTCCCAGCCCAAAGAAACAGCGGCGGTTAGACAAAGGCCTTAACTACCTCAAAGTTACGTTGTAGGCCCTTTCTTGATAACAGCATGCACTTTGTTTTGCCCTTATTAATCGCTAAACCTATTTTTGCCCCCTCTGTCTCAAGCCCTATTGACATCACCCTGAGTTCTTCCGATTATGTCAATTTCATCAGCATTAGCGAGTAATTGGACAGACTTTTGAAAGTAAGCGCCTCTAGTATTGATGTGGGAGCTCTACACTTTCAAGAACGATGTTAAAGAAATTACATAAGTTTCTCAATTTACAATAATATTTATTTTTCTGTCTTAATTAACTTATGAACTTTTCTATGAACATTTTTAAACATTAAAATGAAATTTCGGTTTTTGACAAATTTTAATTTTTTCATTTGTCAGTATCTGGCAATCCTGTTTGTAGTAAAGTAACGATTACATTGGTTACGTTATTGCTTGCATACGAAACAACTTTTTCATTTCAAACTCTTAGGTTGACATTTAATATCACAACATAGGTACATAGAACATATATATGTATTTTTTAACATCTCTACAAAAACACACAGTTTTAGACATAAAAGCCTTTCCGTTTCCTTTTTCACTAAGAATTTGTTCTTTAAGATTTATCTCTTGATTCAGATTTTCTTCTTTTTTCAAATATACATATACATATATTTGTTTGTTTGTATGCCACAAAGATAAGCAAAGTACCACTACAAGTAGTATCTCAATGTTAATAAAGCAACAAAATAAACATATATCCTTGAATTATATATTTGTAGTATAATTCTTGAGGATAGATTTACCTTATGTACCGCATATGCGACCATCATCACCAAAAGACAAACAAAAGGATGTAAGAAAAAATAAGATCGTTTATGACTTTTCTTCAATTATCAAAAAATTAATTTTGTATTTTTTTTTTTGAAAAGTAGGTACACGTTTTGAATAGAGGCTATGCCTATAGAGGATATGTAAGGTACTACAAGGTAGACAGACAAGTATATAAAATAAATAAGGAAACTATTTATATGAAAGGACACATCCTTAAGCCAAAAAATGTATTGATGTCGACGACGTCGATGTCGGTACAACAACAACAAAACAAGAAAATCATGGCTTTTAGAATATCTACCTTCAGCTCGAGGTACAAAACTCTCGTGTATCTGCAACACACACACACAAGAAGAACAACTTTTTATCGTGCATAAAAAGAATTATTATTTCATATATGTACCACCTATGTTGCTCTACAGAGAAAGAAGTTAACTTTCTTTACTTTTCTGCAGGATATAAAGGAAGGAAGGATGTTGTATACGAAATGACTGAATTTGAAGGTTGCAGTAACTATGCTTAATTGTGTGTAGGAATAGTGCCAGAGCAGAAAAAGTATATATGTATTTTTTTAAATAGCATCTTCAAACTTATGCTTATACTTTCTTGTTGTGTGGTTAGTAGTTGGGTTATGTTCGTAGTAATAATACTTTTGTTGGTTGCGGAAGAAAGTTAAAGGAACTGTTAGCGATATTGCTATACCGCATCAGGAACTAAATCGCGTGCTATTTATTTGAATCTGGGTCTTCTAGAAAGGAAACGAATTTTGGTGTGCACGCTTTTCTTTTTCTTTTTTTGTAATATGTTTAATAATGTTTTTAAGTTTAATCGCTTTTAATGAAAGCTAAGAAAATTATTTCCTGTTCTTATTTTACGAAATTAGTGCAAACTATAAGTGTTTTAAGTATTATTAAATATAATTAATTTCGATTTACTTACTACCGCTCATTATTCTGCAAAAAATACGACATTCTTTAAAAACAATAAACAATTTCGTGTGTAAATAGTTTCAGATTTGTTGTATTTTTTTTTTCTAATAAAAATATACAAAATTTCAAAGTTTTTCAAACTAGATGGGAGTTCTCATTTTAATACACAGCCCCCCCCCCCCCCCCCCTATTACTAAAACCTATGAAATTCTTAAATTTTGATATCAGTTTTAAAATGTATAGGGAAAATCATGTTCTAACCCAAAAAAGGTAAAGTACTTGACTTTGTGAAACTCTTGAACTTTTTGTAGAATATAATTTTGAATTCTGGTCATTTATAAAAAAAAGTACACATCACTACATCATCCTCGGTTCCAACAGTTGTTCACAATGAAAATCTTTACATATTATTATGTTAACCGATTGACAAAGCTAATTTGCTGGTAGCACAGTTTGCTGTTAATTTGACGCTACCCAGGTATTGTCAGAAGTCCTAATGAACTTGGAGAGCGTAAACAATTTTATGGAACGAATCTTCTTTCGCACTCGTACAGTTCCAAGAATATTGAAAGACCTTGACACACACAAATCCGTTGACCCGTTGATACCTCCTATCGTCTGAAAAGATTTTCTTTAACGCTGGCAAAACGACTGCGTAAGCTTTTATATCTTTCCTATTCTACATGTCTCTTTCCGAGTGGATGGAAAACAGCGTTTGCCCAGCTGGTCCCAAAAAAAAGTGCGAATCCTCTTCTCACTCTTACTGTCATCCAATTTCACGTCAATAAAATGCTTATTACGAGTAATTATCAGTTTAAGAAATATCTTGAAGAACAAAAGCTTCTCAATGACCGGTAGTTTGGTTTTCGTAGCAAAAGGTCCCCAAGTGATTCAAAGGTTTATCTAACCGAGCAATTGAGCAAATCTTTTGGTATTGATAAATCTCTAATTTGAGAAAGCACTTTTTATGACAAGAATTATTCTTGGATGATTTTTCAATTCCTCGCAAGAGGCAGTACCCGTAAAAAACTTAGATGGCACCTGCAGGGATTGAAACCAAGACCTCTGGCATTACAGTCCAACGCCCAAACCATCACGCCACGGGTACGTCCGTAAATGGGCTCCGTTTTGTCTTTTTTTCCTTATATTCATAAACGAGTTATTATCTGCCACCTCTAATCCACTAAATTCTTTCGCTGACGTCAATACACTCAGCTTTTCATATTCGTTTCTAGATTCACATCCTTGTAATTCGGATGTGGAACTTAAACGGGAGCGTATGATAAGCTCATTAAATTACAATCTCCAGAGTATTGCTCATTCGGGAACTATTATCCATGTAGAATGTAATGCTTGAAAAAGTCAATGCTCTGTCCTTAAAGCGAAGCGTAAGTTAAAGAATAACCCACTCCCGATGACACTATCCATTAGTGCCGCTTGCACCCAGGAAACTTATCAACTTTTAGCACTCGGTACACAATCACAGAACGTCTCTTATGGAATTATCACATATTTGACATCACCGAAAATGCTGCTAGGTGCTTTACGATTTCTCCAACGCTGTTAGGTGATAGAATTTTAACCGAAACATTTACATCACTCGGACACCGCCACAATGTTTTATATTTTTCTTTGTTTTACCTATATTTTTTTTCAAATAATGTTCTGTCGAATTAGCGAGTTGCATTACCTCTCCCCCCCCCCTCAAATTAATTCAGTCGTAATACTAGCACTTCCAGAAATCAGCTTACTCTTGAGCTTTATTTCAGACGTACTTTGAAGCATAGAGATTGTTTTTTTATGATTCTTTTTGAGTGCTTTGCCCAACACTGTTTTTCCCTATACCCCCTCCCTCCCCCAAAAATATAGCCGTAATACTCGTAATTTAAGCAATCAGCTTACCCTTGAGCTTTATTTCGGACGTACTTTGAAGCATAGAGATTCTTTTTTAACCACACATCGAGAATGTTGAGTGCTTTGCCCAACTCTGTTTTTCCCTCTCATTACCTCCCCCCCTCCCCCAAAAATATAACCGTAATACTCGTAATTTAAGCAATCAGCTTACCCTTGAGCTTTATTTCGGACGTACTTAGAAGCATAGAGATTCTTTTTTTAACCGCACATCGAGAATGTCGAGTGCTTTGCCCAACTCTGTTTTTCCCTCTCATTACCTCCCCCCCTCCCCCAAAAATATAGCCGTAATACTCGTAATTCCAGGAATCAGTTTACCCTTGACCTTAATTTCAGACGAACTTTCAAGCATAGATATTCTTTTTTAACCGCACATCGAGAATGTGGAATGTTTTCCCAACTTTGTTTTTCCCTCTCATTTTGATTTTAAAAACTTTAAGACCAATGTGCACGGGTATCTCCTCTTAAATCCTTCCTTATTTTCCTAACAATCGCACTCTATTTAAATGTAAACATAAAAAGGATGTTAATAACTTCTGGAGCGCCTGTAAATTATAAAATATAAAAATTCTATAAATAAAATGTTCATGCCGCGTTTCTGGTAACTTCAATTTTCTTACAATTTTTCATTGACTTTTAACAATTTCAATGCATCGTTGATCCGTTTATCGCGCCATTTTTACTAATGGCGTGGTTTTTATTTGTCAAGTGTCAAAAGATGGCAGATTCAAAAGTGACAGCTGTTCAAATAGCAAACTATTCAAAATATAGTATTTCTTGTTTAAAAAAACAATTTAGACGAGAAAAATTAAATTTCAAGAACATTTGATTTTTTTTTCAAAATAAAACAATTTTTCTTCAATTTGTATTTATTCTTTTTCAGGAAAAAAATTTAGCTTTTTTGAAACAATTTTGTCGAAATACGAAGATAATTTATTTAAGATCACTCACTATTGGTGGTCACGCACACTTTTCTGTCAATTTAAATGAATATTCTTTTTAAAGTCGTGCGAAATATATAAAAATTTTGCGGTGCCTCTGAAGACTTCAAACAAAACAAACTATTCCAATCAAAGTTCCATCGATAAACGTCATAGAATTTGGTTCAAACCGAAATAAGGAAGACAAAACCATAATGTTTCTGTTTTATTTAAAACAAAAATACCAAACAATTTATTGGTTTAACATTCAATATAGCTTAAGTGTTGATTGATCAAATTGTGTCACTTCAACACTTCAAAAAATAAAAACAAAACAAAACTGAAATCAAACAAACCTCAAATCACTTCCAATAATTATTATAAATAACTTTATAAGTATAACTGTAAATATGTATGTGCAGTACCGTACATATGTTATGGTATTGTTTCAGTGTCATTAACTGACACTTGACTTGTCATTTGAAAAATGTCACAAAACTTCATTTATCACCATTACCTATTTGATGCAAACTTAAATCTTCTCAATTCAATCAATAACAATAATAATGTGTCATAATGTACATCACTATACATTTGTATATAACTTTGTATAATTTTATATTTTATTTTTGCTTTCAATGACAGCGACAAAATGACAAATGATGTGTGTCTTTTTTTGAAGCCGCGGGATGTGTGACTTTCAATTAATAATAATAATAATTTTTTTTTTTTTTGAAATTCTAACTTAATGACTTTAATTAGTTTAGTTGATTTTTTGTTTATATCATCATTAGGATGTAACAATTTCTATATTTTTGAATATATAATTTATTATATTAACTGATGATAGGGATGTAGTACATACATATTTGATGTTTCATTAGCGTGAAATTAAAAGGTCAGTTCATAACTTCAATGTTCGTTTTTGGTTTTGTCTTATTGTTCACCCAAACCCAAACCCATTATAAACTCTTTAATCACTTTTATAGCTAATTGCTAAAACAAATGTTTACAACAAACGTGAATAAAAACTTAATACAAAAAGAATTTTAACGTAGACGGTTTTTTTTTTCTTTTTGAAACGTTTAAGACCTAATTACGGCTATTTTGCGTGCAAAATTAACGTCTTACCCTAATTGGGTGTGTGTGTACTGTTTATGGTTATAAAATATGATGTTACACAAAATGTTCTCTCTCTTCTTCTTTTTATTTAGCTAATTTCGAAAATATCCTAACGAAAGTTTTTAAATTAAATTTTTAAGGAATTTTTATAACTTGATACTTAAGTTGTTATAATGATTAAATTTTGTTATTTAATTAACAATGGCGTACATATTGCATTTTGTAAAAAAACAAAATATACTGAGGTTTTTTTATGGGAAGTTGGAAATAATTTAACTGTAAAGAGTTAACTCCCAAACATTATTTAATAATGAAATAAACACTGCGGGGTGGCATGTTTCGTCGTTCATAATAAATGTTCATTTATTTTTGTTTCTTCACAATGAATTTTTATTTCTTGTAACAAAGAATAAAAATATGCTGTTGAAATTAAAAACCTGAAAGAGGTTTTGTCAATAAGTCCACTGTTCGAACTAAACCGTATTTTCCAGTAAGTATTCTAATTGAAATACATTATCTTATTATCCGGACTATACATGAATACAGATAGATGAATTTATCCGATGCAATCCAAGTTCCAGCAATCGCACTTAAAACTATTCGGATATTCCGAAAGCTGATACTATCCGGATAGTTGATATAATCGCTCTTGAATCTGGATCTTTTTTAGATATCCGAGTCTTAATAAGTGCACAAATATTTTTTTTTCAAATTTGGTACAGAATAATTATCTTCAAAGAGATTCTTCAAATTTTCAGAAAAATGCTTCAAATATTTGGATAAGAGTACTCCGGATATCCGAATATCCTAATTATAGATTACAACAGTCCAAAATCGAATATTGGATATGAGAGTATTCTCCTCTGCTTGGTTGTTTTAGAGAGCTAATTGCAGATTATGATCATACAGATCTGTCTGATGCTGCCGTTGCCATAAATTATCCACACACATTATCAATGTACAACAACTATAATATTATCCTCACGTTAAGTAATATTAGAAGTACAAGAAGGTTAAATGAAGGGTATAAAATAAAAATTAATGACTATGATATTTTTATGAGAAAGTTATGTTAAATTGTTAAAGAAAGAAGTTTTTCAAGATTTCCAACCAATATTTTTGGTCCTTCGAGCCGGATTACTCATGTTGGGGAGGGACAACTAACTAATGATAAGCGGCTTATGTTTGTTGAGTTTTTCAAGATTTCCCCCCAACATTTTTGGTCCTTCGAGCCGGATTACTCATGTTGGGGAGGGACAACTAACTAATAATAGGCGGCTTATGTGAAGCATTCGGTTCAGAACTACAGGTCCATTTGATATTGATCAGTACTGCCTTCAGAATCATAATGAGGTATATTTTCTGTAGGTATAAGCCAGTATGATAAATTTTGTGAACTCAAAGTGCAATTAACTGTAATCGGAATTTTTACCGTCAAACTGAATTTTAATCTGAATTCGGATCCGATACTACTCGGATAGTGTTGGATAACCGAATTTGCATTATTCGGATAGATTTGGATACTCGAATCCGTATTTATATCCAGATAGTATCCGGATACTCCAGTTCGGATTCTGATTCGTATCTAAATTAAATTTAAAAAATGATTTTTGCTAACTAAATATCCACGGTTTAAACCTTGGTATATAATAAATACAGCAAGCGGATTCTAATAGAACGTGTACACTATTCGGATAGCATCGCTTCTGAATTTTCTTTTTATAATTATATCGAGGTATCTAAAATATTAGATCGTGAAGTTATATCATTGTAATACTAATAACTATCGGGATACAATGGCCAACAAGGTTATGTAGCTGGCAATTAAATCCTCCCTTTTCTAAGGTTTAAGGTTTTTAATAGCTTAAGTTCGAATCCGACTTCAAAATCAATCTATCACGTCAGGTTTTTGAGATACAACCGTTTATAATTCGAAAAAAAAAATTATAATAAGCTTTTTGAGGCTATATGTAAATTCATGACTTAGTTTTTTTTATCAATAAAATTCGTATTGATTTCTCAAATCAACAATCCATTCATTCAATATTTCGTTTAAAAATTTGTAGTATCTTACTTTTTATTCAAAATATCCTCATTAGTTTGAAAGTCTTCATTTTCCATGCATTAACCTTAAAAAAAAAACTGAATCATTTATGCTAAAAATTTTCATAACATAGAAACGCAAAACGGTATGAAAGCAATTTTTGATCTTATTTCAAATTCATAGCCTGAAAGTTATAATATCATGTTTTTGAAAAAAAATTGATAGAATATAAAAATAATATTTGAAAAAGGATATTTCTGGGTTTGAGCGCATTTAGCAAAATTCAGAGTTTGAATTTGAAATCAGCAATTCAAATTAACTCTAAAACAAATTATTCAAAAACATGAAGGAATTGCATTCCAGGTTTTTCAAAAGTTAAGACAGAGTAAAATGATGAAAACCCCTAAGTCGTCTCATAACTAATGAGAAATTAAGAAAACTAAATGAAATACTGAAATGATTTGGACTTTGTAAAACTCTTTTCCCAATTTATTGTTAAGGGATATGTTGTGTTTTAATTTAGCATTAAAAACACCGTTTTTGGTTGTCTTTCGCATTTTCAAAAGGCCATACTTTAGAAAGCTGATGTATTAGAAAAAATTAAAGGGGACTATCCAATTTTAATCACTTGAGAAAGTATTGTTTTTTTTGTACAGTAGAAAATTAACGTAATTTTGTCGACACGTTACGAGTATATCCGAAATGTTTAAGATATTCAAACAATTTGAATATCCATGTACGGCTTGAAAAGCTCTAATTTTGATTGAACTTCATACTCCTAATATTTACAAATTATTGAAACTAAAGAATTTTTGTTGAGAAAGAAATTTCTAATATTTATGTTTTTTTTTTTTGCAAATTTCCCTTTGAGTTCAAATTAAATATTTTAATTTGTTCTCAAAACAGTTGTTAGCGCATAAAAATGCTGAAATAATACCAGGCTACTAAATAAAATTTCATGTCCACATTAAAGCCTTGAGTATAAAGATCAAGTTCGTATCGTACCATCCACTCAGTAATTAAATTGAAACTTAGAAGTGTTTGAAAAGAGTATCTAATTGATGAACTAATTTAACTGTCATGAAATACATTTAGTCTTAAAAACGAACCAACTTTAAATTGAATATAATTTTCTCAAAGCCACACCCCCCTCCCAAAAAAAACAATGACATTATTCTCTCATTTCACATTATTTCTCGAAACTTAAATTTAATGTTATTTCTATTTGTTTGTTTAAGTAACATAATTTAACGCTTCGTTACATTTGTTATTAAATACTTATTCAAATAGCTTGGATTCTATACCACGGGCATAACATAAAATTTAAAACCTCATTAGAATCAATGGAATTTTTGTTTGTTAAATGAATTCTATATTATATTGCCCCATATAAGAATTAGTGTCAAATATCCTGTGCGCTATCATTTTATCAGCTTCCGGCTCATTGAATGTCCAAACAGGAAGTTAGTATATTTTAATTACCCTCAACCACATACATAAATTATAAAACCACCCCTTGACAGTTGACAGTAGATGCATAAGTTTGTATAACTTACCAACACTACCATTTTTCTAAACACACACACACACACATCTTAAATCTACATATAAAGTGACTTAAATAGTCAAATTAAGTGGTACCATAAAAACAAAAAATAGGAGGGTTTGGGGTATAAAAAATAAATGAGGACAACATTCTCTAAACGCAGTATAAAAACTCAACACTCTCTATTTTATAAAGAAAAGAAGAAACCCTCATCATCATCATCATCTTCATCGTCGTCGTCGTTGTCGAAAACAGAAAAAAAGAAGAAAAAATGAGTGCATTCAGCTTCCAAAAGAAGAACATTGCTCTTCAGCATGTTGACAGTTGTATTATGTTTCAGCTCCATGCAAGGATACTACCAAACCATGCCACATTCACCAAACATTCAACACATCCACAACACACAAACTAACACACATATATGCATAATTAAAATCACCACATAACATTAACTATTGTATTTTATATGAAAAGGCAAAAATAAGTACATTCCCTCCCCCCCCAATGTTTTTTATATTTTTGTTCTCTAATTTGCACGAATTGCTTGTATGGTGGGTGCTAAAAATGTTGAAACAGTTCAAGTGCTCCTGCTGTGTTCCACATTTTTTAAACAAAAACAAAAACAAAATAGCTACAACTACGGAGACGAAGAACGACTCGTAGTATAGGTGGTGCTTGTAGCACAAACTCAAATTCAGTGTAATTTATAATACCGTTAAGCAAGCGTCAAAAAAAAACTACAAAATAATAATACAAAATGTGTCAAAAAACTCAAAAAATCCCGCTGCTGCTGGTGGGCGGGGTGTGTTTTGTTATCGTTTTGGTATCGATAACCGGCATTACCCTCATAAATAATATCAATCTGTCAAATATTATTCGTCTCAATGAGAAAGTCGCTAGTGATTCGGTTGGTTTGCACGAGAATCAAATGAAAGACTTGAACTACGAAAACAATCATCCTAAGAATGTGTTTAAATATAATATGACATCTCAGTCACATGACAAAGATGATGACGCCGCTGCTGCTGCTGGAGAAGGAGAAGGACAACGAACGTCAGTTAATGGAACATTGAACACATCCCACGAAGAAGAAGAAGAAGAAGAAGAAGACGGCGGCGATGATGATGATAATGAAGACAAAGTACTGACAGAAAGGGTGGCAGCTGTCATGTGGCATGATAATAAATCACCATCACCAACGTTGTTGAATAATAATAAAAACAATAATGACATTATCGAAGGAAAAGTGCTGCCAAATTTAGTAAATTTCACTGATAAGGATCCAAGTTTAATCGACTATGAAAAACGGAATAAAGTTAAACAGGTATTGATTGATATTTATTATTATTAAATACAATTTGTTATTTTTGTTTCATCTAAAATTTTGTATAAATTAATGACTTTACCTATATTATTTTTTAATGCAGGGCTATATTTTTCTTATGTTTAGTTTTGAGTCCTCCATCGCGGGTTGGGTATACGCACGATAAAACTAAATGGATGAAATTAATGAGTATACAAATTAGACAAGTATAAATGAGGGCATTTAAATTGTTACATTGCACCTGTTTATGAAAGTAATTTGTTATCTTTAGGGTGTAATATAATAACATACATATTTTATTCTATTTTTGGATGTTAATTTGTATTTTGTTCTATTTTTAAAATAGAATTAATTTTGTTTTGTTGCTTAAAATAGAACGTTTTATAGGAGAGTTTGTCTTGTTTAATGAGTTGATAACATTTTGCAAATGATTATAATTATTCCAACTTTTATATTATTAAATAGGAGTCTTAAAATAAGTGGAGTAATGATGCTTCCCCTTAAATTTGAGAATATAGGCAATAGGCATAGTTTGTGTCTGCCTCAAGGTCAATCCACATTTGTAGACAATAATCATGGTGCAAAATTTGTTTTAGCACTAGTTCAAAATTTCACATTAAAAAGCTGGTTTGAAAGTTGTAGTTTTAGTGGAGATATTAAGACGTTAAACCAATAATTTAGAAGTATTTTTTGTAGGTTTTTGATTTTTTTTTGTTGATGATTTTTCTCAAAATGTTACTTCCTTTTTCTAGAAAAATAAAACCAAAAAAGAGTTAACCTCGATATATGTATTAAGCTGCAAACTCGTTCATACACTGTTAAAAATATTTGGGCACTTTTTAATATATACTGATATGGACATTAAAATAGACACATAGACATTTGGTAAGAGTAAAACCAAATTAAAACAACAACATGCGTTGGAAGTACATTTAACCGTTACCAAAAAAAAGTTAGACTCTCTTATGCAAAATAGCATGGGTTTTTTTTTGTTTTGCTTGTTGATTGTTTGGAGATGAAGCGTTCCTTAGGTACGACTGTGTTTTTGGTGGACATTAAAATAGAAACACATTTGAACACAGACCTTTAAATTTAACTAGTATCAAAACTATAAGTTTTTAATATTTTGTTTTTACTTTTATAAGACAATAAGTTCACTTTAAGAAGTGAATTTAAATTATTTTAATAATATCACAATTAATTGTAAGGAAAACATGGGTCGCGGTAGGCATTGTTCCCTAGAAGAGAAAGATGTCATTTTAGTTCTACGAAGTGGAGGAAAATCTTTGAGGGAAATAGCCAGATTAATAAGCAGATCTCTCAAGTTGATTGCAAAGACAATTTGACCGCTGAGAGCCAAAAAAACAGCTGGGAAAAACATAAGCAAAACAATTCCAAGAAAAGACTAAAAGATCATTTGGGCCTCAAAAAAAAATCCTTACAAGTCTTCAAGGGAAATAAAAAACAAACTACAGCTTCCAATAACTTTCAGAACTGTTCGTAGAAGACTTGTTGAAGCTAACTTGCTCAGAAGGATCGCAAGAATAGTGCCCTTTTTAAGGAAAACAAAATATAATAACGCTGTATAATTCGCCCACGATCAATTTGAATAGATTGGGCCAGAAGGATGCAAAAATTGAAGGAATGTTTTGTGGATGGACGAAACAAATATAAATTTGTTCGGAAGTGATGGCAGACAAACCGTTAGAAGGCTTCCTTTGAAAGAACTAATACCCAAATACATCCAGAAAACGGTCAAGAATGTTGGCTGCACTATCATACTTTGGGGTTAATTTTATTGGTATGGCGGTGGCGTTGGACCAATACATTTGATTGAGGGTAAAATGGATCAAAATATGAAGGTGAATATCATGAAGGATACAATGCTGCCTTATGGGGACGAGAACATGCCTCTCAAATGTGTTCTACAGCAGGACAACGAGCCTAAGCACACATCCAAATCTGCTCAAAAGTATTTTAAGGACCAACAAATCAGCGTATTGAAGTGGCAATCCTAATCGCCTGACTTAAATCCCATAGAACATTTTGCTGAAGATTTAAAATGCGCGGTTGGGAAACATTTAACAAAAAATAAAGCCGAACTGTGGAGGATGGTTCAACAGGAGTGGTACAATATTTCAATTGACAGATGTCGCCGATTATTTGACTCAATGTTTAATATGTAGATGTCACACTGTAATTAATGCTAATGGCCAGGCTACTAGACATTTTTAAATCCAGAATAGCTTTGCATTTAATATTTTTAAATCTGTGTATCTATTTTAATGTCCACGAAATTTGTTCCTTTTTACATTTATTAATTTAAAATATTTCAAGTTATAATTTTACTATAAATAATGGGTGATTTTAGTTTCAAAGAAAAAAAAAATAAGAAAATGAAGACCAAACTTGAAAAAAAAAATCTTTTTAATTGAATAAAAAATTGAATTTTTAAAATTTTGTTTGGTGTTTCTATTTTAATGTCCATATCTGTACTTCTAGTTATATATATCACAACACAATATTTTATTTAAATTTAATTAATCGCAAGTATTAATATTGTAAGGTTAATACAACATGTATTTTAATTTAATAAAGTCAAACCTTAAATTTAATATCGATTGTATTGACATTCACATCAAATTTATAAAAGAAGCTGGGATCCGACTCGTAACCATCCTTCGATCTTTCTAAAACTTTAGCAAAATATTGCTAACAAATAGTTTGATTCATTCTTCTAATAATACCTGAGTTGAAAACCATTTCTTATCATTGTTTTTAGTTGTTTTTTATGTTTTCATATTTTGTAAAAAAGTTGTCAATTGAATTTTTCTAAAAAAAAATAACTATTTTGCATGTGATACAATAAGTTTGATTTCAATATCTGTTTTAGGTTCTTACCTTTTAAGTCGAAAACCAATTTTATTAAAATTTTAGCAGCATTTTTTGTAAGTTTTTATTTCTTATATACTAAAAAAATACGGATTTGATTTTTCTAGAACATTATTTTACGTTAAGAAGAAAATTTGGAATAGAATAAAATAATTTTGAATCAATATTCATCTATTCTGGAAATATTGGAATCATTAGTTTTAACAAATTTTGAGTTGTTTATTTTGTAGATTCTTTTCTTTTATAAAAAATTAATTGCTGAATTTTTCTAAAAATTCAAACAAATCTTAAAAACAATATTTTTTATAAGATAAACTTAGTTTGAAATTAATATCTCTAACTTTTGCCCAAAATTAATATTTATCAACTTTTGGTAATGTTTTTTTAGGTTTATACTTTTGTAAACAATTTAAGCAGATGTCAAAAACGTTGCATACAATTATTCAAGAGGTAATATCATTTTTTGTTAGTAAAAATTGCGAAGTTACAAATATGTTTTTATTAAGTTTTTTTTTTTTGATTAATAATAAAAAACCGTTAATTGACTATTTTCTAAAATTTTACTAATTTGGTTTGACGTCACATCATATAACATATAATTTAATCAAAATGTTTTTGATTCGTGAAATATTTGAAGTCAACCAAAATGATTATTTTTTTTTAAATTGCTAAAGTTTGAAAGTCATTTCTGAATATTTCAATGTTATTATTTTTAAAACAAAATTAATTTGAAGTCGATATATAAAGGGTGAATTTTTAGCTATTATCTTTTTGGCAACACTGGTTTAAACAGCTGACGCACGTTTCGTGTTTTGTTTTACTGTCAAACATCTTCAGTTTGATCTATAATTTAACCATGAATACAAACAAACAACACTTGCAAATTATTGAAAAAAATTACTGTTAAAAAAGTTCATCGCGCGCTTCTTCCATTTTATGGTCAGTTTAATCAACCCACTGAAGCGGCTATTCGGGCTATTGTGACTTAATTTCGCACCAAATTTACATTGTTGGACATTAAACCACCAACACGCTTACGTAAAGTGCGAACTGAACAAATTATCGCAGCTGTATCGGCCAGTGTTAATGATGACCATCAATTATCGATTCGAGCAATTGGGCCTCTGTTGCTCAACAACGTGGACAATTTTGCGGAAGGATTTAGTTGTGATGCCTTTCAAAATACAGCTGGTGCAAGAATTGAGGCCGAACAACCTACTGCAACGTACAATTTTTGGTGAATGGGCTCTTGGAAAGTTGGCCGAAGATCCACTTTTTTACCGAAAAATTGTGTTCAGCAACGAAGCTCATTTTTGTCTCAATGGGTACGTAAATAAGCAGAATTGTCGATTTTGGAGTCAATGTCAGCCAGAAGCATTCCAAGAGCTACCAATGCATCCAGAAAAAGTCACAGTTTGGTGCGGTTTATGGGCTGGTGGCACCATTGGACCGTACTTCTTCAAAGATGATGCGAATCGTAACGTAACTGTGAATGGTGAGCGCTACCGTAAGATGATATCCCACTTTTTTTTGCCCAAAATGCAAGAGCTTGACTTGCATGACATGTGGTTCAACAAGACTTTAGCCAAATGCCACACAGCACGAGCAACAATAGACTTATTGAGAGGCGAGTTCGGTGAACATTTTATTTCACGTTCGGAACCGGTCAATGGGCTGCCTTGAACGTGCGATTTAACGCCTTTAGACTACTTTTTGTGGGCCTAGGATAAAGCTCATGTCTATACAGACAAGCCCGCTTCAATTGACGCATTGGAAGACAACATTGAAGCATTTATTCTTGAGATACCGGGAGAAATGTTGGAAAGAGTCTGCCAAAATTGGACTACATAAGCGGATGAACCATTTGAGGCGCAGTCAAGGTCAAGGTCGACATTTGGATAAAATAATCTTCAAACATTAAATTATATGGACCGTACTATCGATTCAAATAAAGATTTCATGCATTTTTCTGAATTTCATGTGTTTTTTTGAAAAACTTTCCTATATATTTTAAAAAAATCACCCTTTATATTGGTTCTTAAAATATATAGATGACGAAAAATGAAATCCCGATCGTACGCACGTACACACAAACACACAAACATCTCTTTACAAATCTTTGATTCAGATTCTATACACCTTAAAACTCCGACAAATGTCAACACTTTTAATTCGACAAATCGGAACGATTACAATAACTTCTTATGGGAATTATAAAACATGTACCCAATATTTATTTAAAAAAAGGTACAAGTTTCATTTTGGAAATTTTGAAAATGTTTCCAAAATTTGACTTACGATTGAATTTAAAATCTATTTTTCGTATAATTTTTTAAAAGATGAAAAGCTAATTTATTTAACATTAGGCAATTGTATTTGAATTACCAAAACAGTTCTTGCACTTCATTAAGTTATTGTTCTTCCGCGTTATTTTTTTTGACCGCAGCTGTATGTAAAAACAACTTTCTATACGAGACAATTTATTTCATAATTCTTCTAAACGTTTTCAACAAAGCTGAAAAATACGTACCTCAATAATTTCTTAATGTATCAATTACATTTCAATTTGTAACACATTTGATCCTTATTTCACTACAATACCCCTTAGATCCTTTCAAGGATCTCCTACCATTAGTAACTCGGTATATACCTTTTAAATAAAGTCAACTTTAAAATACAACATATCAAGAATTAATTTTTTTGTTTTTTAACTTCTTTTTAAAAGTTTTATATCGACATCGATTTGTCTATTTAAACATTTATATATTTTTCAAATGTCATTCCAATGGACATTAGAAACCATTATCTTATTCCTCTTCATGCTTAATATATTTTTTTTTTGCTACTTCAATCAAAAAGTTTACAATTAATTCAAGTCCTGTAATTCACAGATTTATCTGCTTACCTATATACAACAAATGTCAACTTTTCTTCACTATTTAATAAATTACTTTTAAGGTCTTATATGTAGGTATGTATGTTTACATTACATTGATGTAAATCAACATAAGCATTAAATAAATAAATGCGTTCAATAAATCAATATATGTACTTATATAGTTTAAATATTAACCTAATTAATTCAGCGAAACTTGAAATAATTTAAGAGAAAACAAAAAAAAGTAAATTCTAATCCTCATTCCTGTCTCCTGCCATCTCTTTTATCTTTAATCTCTCTCTCTCTCACTTACTTTTTCTTCATTGCTCATATTTCATAGAATTTTCGTAAATTTTACTTTTAATTTATTGCCAAAACATCAAAATTGTCTGTCACGTTTAACAAATGATGATAAAACTCTCGTCAAGTAGCAAACCAAAAACAAAAGCATTCAATTTCTCATGGAGATTGTTGAAAATCTGTCAAAATATTCAAACGTCAATGTTGTAATCGCCTTCACTTTAATGTTAAAACACACACACAACGTTTTCACCAGAAAATCCGAAAAGAAAAACCTCAACAGTTTCCTTTTTCTATTTCCGTTTTGTGTCGCGTCATCATCATCATCATCATCATCAGCGCCCAGCCGCGCCACGCCATACTCGATTGAGGCGTGCTGCTTGCTCTTCTGCTCAATTGAAAAACTTGTCACCACCACCGTCCGTCGTCGTCGTTCGTCGGTCGCGACGCCATCCATCCACCGCACCGCACACAAATATGTGTCCGGAAAATATGATCTACTTAGTAATCTTTTGTGTCAGGCGTTAAAATATGAAAATTTAATTCTTTAGCCCATTTTGACACACACTCCCCTCCAAGCTTGAGCTGGGGCACATTCCTTGTGAGCATTCCAAACTATACACAAACAAAAACAACAATAAAAGACACACCATTCTTTCCACATTTTGGCAGAGCTGAACCTGAAGAAGAAGAAAAAAGGCACACCCATAAGGAAGCATTAGCCGCCAAGATTCAAGCTTCTTTTTGGCATTGGTACAACTAAAGTTTTGTCATGGTCCATATTTTTCATCGTCGCGTCTTTCGTTGGTTTGAATTTTTATTGGAAAATGATTTTTATCTGCGTTCAGTGTGTCTTTGCAGTTTAGTTGATTTTTGTTGATTGTGATGCCAACAAATCTTGAGATTTGTTTACTATCGAATCAAAATCAGAATCCGAATCAAATGAAAGATGAATAATGCTTCGGAAGGACCGACCATCATGGCTACTTGAGTCAATTTATGTTATGTTTTTGGTATCAAGGTCAATTGGATAATATATTTTATTTCTATTTTCTTTTTAAACAAAATTTTAAATATGAAGAATATAAAATTTTATGCGGTTGAATGATTTTTTTTTTTTGAATTGATGATTCATTGTGGGAAATAGAATGGAATTTTTAAAAAAGACCGGCAGGCAGGTATTTAAATATGTTTGTTTAAATGTGTGGTTCTATGATGATTGTTTTATGGATATCTATTAGAATATTTTTTATTTGTTTAAAAGAATTTAATAATACACATTTTCTGGGAAATCAGCGAAAGCAAAGTGCTTCCGCGTTGAGTGGAAAAATTATAAGAGGAGCATTAATTTTGTTTTTCTTTTGCGATTTTGAAAATCAATTTCATCATTTTGATTTTTATGTACATAGGTACTTGAGTTAAGTTTTTTTTTAATCAAGTAGCTATGACATGAGGATGATAAAGGCTTAAAATATAATTCATGACTGGATCGAATGAACTTGATTTGATGAGGATCAAGGCTAATACAAAAAAGGATGATGGTTTTTGATATATTCTTTTCTTTTTTTAACAAAATATGTTATATCATTGGTAATGAAAAATTATTCAAAGAAATTGCTACGCAAAAACTTTACTAAAATTTTGCAATTGAAATAACAATAATGTTCTAAAGTTTAAGAAAAAAATTAAAGTCAGGAGACCGACTGATGATAGCTCATGAAGTTGATTTAGTCCCATGATCTGCTGAATCCTCTTTCTTAATTTAGAAGTCTTCAAGTGTTAAAACATCAAAAAATCAAAATAAAAAGAAATCAATTTTGTACTAAAGTAAAACAATATTAAAAAAAAAAAAAAAGAGTACGTTAGTAGGCAAGCTTTTGGCAATAATTGTGTAAGCCAATATTTGTAAAAATACATTGAATACAGTACACCAGAGATATACGAAATTCTGAAAATCCAAGAAATTTTGTCCTTGTATTCGAACTATTCTTATAACGTTAATCTATTTTGCGGTTTCAAAAGTATAAGGCTGGAATTCGACATCTGTCAAAATGAGTTGTTAAAACAATTTTTTTTCAGTTGAAATTCTGACATTTACGAAAATGGATCGCTTAGCTATCACATAACGCATACAAATTGTTAAAAGCTACTACAAAAATGGTGATTTTTCCACAGCCACATATCGTGCTTTAAGAGGAGATTACGGTTTACATAATCGTTCAAATAGGCAAGCAATTGACAAATATCGTAAGGCCTATGCATCATCGTTTCGCTCGTATTATTGAATATATCGCTTCTGTAGTGAAAGTGTTGCCAAAGACCCGAATATGTCGATTCCTCGTCGTTCTCAGGAATTAGGACTGTCTTAAGGAAAATTATGGCGTATTTTGTATTTCGATCTACACCTACATCCATATAAAGACCAGCTCACATAACAACTGAAGCCAGCTGACTATTCACAACGCGGCGTAGATACGTCGAATGGGTGCTTGAACAACAGGCGGTGGACGGCGGTTTTTGGAACAAAATTTTCTCGGTGGGTATGTTAAAAATCAAAATTTTCGTATTTGGGGTTTTGAGAATCCTTAAGTACATAATTGGAGAGAGGGCATTACATCCACGAAAAGTCACTGTTTGGTGCGCTCTTCAGTCAGGAGCAGAGGTGGGATTGGACCTTATTTCTTCAAAAAAGACGATGGAACGACTGTAACTGTCAATTCGGAGCGTTATGGTCATATGATAACCGACTTTTTTTCCTGCTGTTGAATTACCGTGGCATGATGGTTAGTGCGTTGGACTGTCATGCCAGAGGTCTTGGTTTTTTTTTCACGGGTACTGCCTCATGCGAGGAATTGACAAATTCTCCAAGAGTAATTCTTGTCATGAAAAAGTGCTTTCTCAAATTAGCCGTTCGGATTCGGCATATAAACTGTAGGTCCCCTCTATCCCTGATGACAGTACTCGCACACAGG
This sequence comes from Eupeodes luniger, assembly GCA_951509635.1. NCBI lineage: Eukaryota > Metazoa > Arthropoda > Insecta > Diptera > Syrphidae > Eupeodes > Eupeodes luniger. The sequence goes on from OX608074.1 coordinate 126,417,931, forward strand.
AATGGTTGAGAGTTGTAAGTCAATAGGCTCTAGTTCTAGTCAACGGACTATTGCGCCACCTAATGTATTTATTTATTGAAGAATACGAATTGAAGAATATGTGGTTTCAACAAGACGGTGCCACATGTCAAACAACTCGAGCGAATATGGCTTTATTGCAAGATACATTTCCTGGCCGCGTAGGTAATTTCTCGTCGTGACGATATCAATTGGCCACCATGATCATGCGTGAAAGACCGTGTTTATGCAGATTAACTTTTGAGCACTTAAAAACCAACTTTCGTCAAGTTATGGCTGAGATACCGATGCTTGCAACAATTTGTGTGGTGGTCATTTAAATGATGTAGTGTTTCACACATAATGTCAACGTTCAAACTTTATAATAAAAGAAAAAAATATCATGAAAAAAATATTGTATATTCGTTTTATTAACGTTTACTTTTGAAACCGCAAAATGAATAATCTTGTATTAAAACTTAAGTAATGTAAAGAAGAGATATTGTGATATTTATTTTTTAATGTAATATTTTTAAGAAATATGTTTCAATACTTCTCTTTGATGAATTTATTAACTTATAGGAAGTTTATGTAATCGGTCCGATGAGAGGTTTGAAAATGTTAATATTTCTAGAATCTCAAACAAAGTGTTTTAGAGAGCTGTCTTTTTTTCGTCGCCTATATCATAAAAATTAGTGGAGATATCGACTTCAAATTAATATTGTTTTTCAGATAATTACATCCCAAGATGCTGAAAGGACTTTTGAAAAAATTCAAATACATAGATCCAAAAAACTGAAAAAAATATTTGTCACCTCGAATATTTTTAAGAACAAAAGATAATATTACAACAGAAAATAACGTATTTGAAATGTGATAAAATTTTGAAAAAAAAAAGAGATATAACAGTTTTATCACAAAAAATTAAAGCCTTAAAAACACCATCCTGCTAAAAGTTGGTAAAAATTGGTTTTCGACTCGAATATCTTGCAAAAAAATCTTCTCTTCAATTGTATCGTTTTTATATTATACAAAATAGTGTTTCTAATATTCATCAAAATTTTTAGAAAAATCCAACAGTCAGTTTTTATCATAAAAAATAAGAATCTAAGAAAAATATGCCGCAAAATTGGTAAAAATTGATGTTTTTACCGCTATTTTAACGGTTTATGCTCCAGAGAAATAGCCAGTTGCATTCCTCCCCTTAAACAGTTCAACCGTAATACTCGCGCTTTTAGGAATGCTCATCAGTATACCCTCGAACCCAACTTCGGTCGTACTGTCAAGTAGAGAGATTCGTTCTTTAGCCGTACTACGCGAATGTGGAATTTCTTATCACACACTCTCTTTCCCAGCCATTGCAATATTCAGGAATTCAAAATTAATGTGCACCGACACCTCCTTTCAACCCTTCTCTCCCTTTCCTAGTGCTCACATTGTGTCTACGTAATAAGGGTAGTAATATCCCCTTGAGGGTGCGCTTATTATAAAAAAAAAAGAAAGATGTTGACTTGTATCTCACACAAAATATTGTTTATTAATATTTTGTTAAAGTCTTAGAAGAATCGACATTAAGACACGGAAGGAGAGTTATTAGTGTGTGTCGCATCCCACCTTATTAACTTCCGACAGGAAGTTATTGTAATGAGTCCATTTTGTCGAATTGAAAATTTTGACATTTCTCGACGTTTCAAGGTCCCTAGAGTCGAAATAAAAGATTTTTAGAGAGATGTCTGTGCGTGAGTGTGTACGTACGTTCGCGACGTTTTTTTCGTCGTCCATAGCTCAAGAGATATCGACTTCAAATAAATTTTGTTATACAGATAATAATGCAAAAAGATGCAGAAAGGGCTCTCAAAAACATTTCGTGGGTGGTTTTTTTACCATAGCAATTTAAAAAACAGGTGAAAATTTAGAATTTTAAACAAAAATATAACAAGAACCAATAACGCTAGCAACTTGAATTAAATTTTATTTAATATATTGTAACGTGATACCGAACAAATATATTTTTAGAAAAAAATCCAACTAACGATTTTTTTTATAAATCAAAAAAACTGAAAAAAAATATTTGTCACCTCGAAAATTTTACGAACAAAAAATTATTTTATCTTCAAAACAATTTTGTGCAACGAAGAATAACATTTTCAACATCTGGTAAAGTTTTGAAAAAAATCGAAATGACTATTTATTTATAAAAAATTAAAAACCTAAAAAATAATTTACTAAAGTTGATAAAATTTGATTTTCGACTCAAATATCTTTTCAAAAATTTGAGATTATAGCTTCCAACTAATTTTAACTAATAAAAAAAATTCTTTTCAACATTCGAACAAATTTTGAAAAAAAAAACGAATGTACAGTTTTCTTACAAAAAATAAAAACCTAAAAAGAATTAACAAAAGTTGGTAAAAATTGATTTTTGACTAAAATATCTTTTTAAAAATTTGAGATAATGGCTTCTAACAAATTTTTACTTATAAGAAATACTGTTTTCAACATTCGATAAAATTTTGAGAAAAATCGAATTGAATTTTTTTTTACAAAAAATAAAAACCTTAAAAAAAAACAATACTAAAACTTGGTAAAAATTTACTTTCGACTCAAATAGCTTTTCAAAATTTAAAAATATTGGCTTTTAACTTATTTTATGTCACAGAAAATATTGTTTTCGATATTCAATAGTTATTTTATAAAAATCCAACAGTTCGTTTTTTCATTAAAAAAAATAAAATCTGCAAGAAATAGTACGCAAATTTGGTAAAAAATTGATGATCGGTTCTCGATATCTCTCAAATTAATTTCATTCATCTAATTTGTATTTGTTTATATAAGAAATAAAAGCTATTAAGAAATGGTACTTACATTGGTAAAAATTGGTTTTCGACTAAAAATCTCGTTAACTAAAATAGATTTTGAAATTTTTAAGAATAATTCAACTGACAACTTTTTTAACAAAACACGAAAACCTACAAACTTTTAAGGAAAACAAAACGACAGACGGAATGGGAAGTTATCAGTGTAGATCGCATCCCAGCTTAATTTTATTCATTAATTTCAAAATTTCACCCAATTGTTCGACATAATAAAACTAAGCTTTTTATTGAAACGATTTTACAAATCCAAATATAAAAATGAATTGTATTTGTTAAGAAAAATAAACATATTTTACCTAAATTATATTTTCCTATATATTTAAAAATATTTTTTTTAAATTAAATTAAATTTTACTAATACATTTTTTTTCTCTCTTTTTCAGGTATGCAAATTCCAAAATTTGAAAGCTTTTTTGTATGGTAAATATGTGAACCTTTTTCTTTGATATTATTGTGTTTACATACATACATCTATCTCATAAACTTTAAAACAAATATCAGCTATTTCCCAGAAAATCTGTAATGCTCCATATACCTTTATAACTTCCGTTTAATTTTTAAACCCTATTTTATGTACGATATAATATATTTAATCTTGTTTTACGAAATATCCTGAAAAAGCAAAATCCCTCAAACGAAAAGAGGAAAAAAGAACGAAATCAATTTGGAAGAACAAATCGCCAAGATTAAATTCATTACCAGTGAAATTAATATCCCAATAAAAGCATTAAAAGTCCCAAGTTCCAAGTCCTCCTTTAATTTTGCAGCAGCATCCCAGTCAGTTCTATTGCCTCAGTTCGCCGCCATCCACCGTCATCACTCGTTCGGTCGTCGTCGTCCTAGCTTGATCCCCAAATGACAAAATCTATATCTCTGGCTTTGGGCTTCCTCTAAATCACAACAGAATCCACTTACTTGTGTTTGGTAGCAGATTAATGTTGTTCCCTCCAACAACGGTCTATATACATATGTATAAATATCTCTTTTAATTTTGCCCCCTAGCGCGTTCTAATTTCTAAGTTGACTTAACTTTATTTCCCGACGACGATGAAGATGACTATGACGATGACGTCACTTGCTTCATGGGTTCTTGCTTCAGTTTATCTTCATCTACATCGTGTGGCCATACGAAAGAAGAAGAAGAAGATGGATTTTATATCAAATAATATATGACATACCTATATAACTTCATATATGTATGAAAGTATAACAAGTCGTATATTAGAATGAACTTGAGAGCTCCTTCGGTTGCAATTAGTCTTTCGTGTATCAAATAATGACAAGGGATGAAAGGTCGCGTTCCTTTATGTATGAGGAACAATTTCGTGCTCGCATGCGAGTGAATGAAGGAAGATATTATGCAACCGGAGAAAGGAGAGTTTTATATGTGTTCTTCTTTATTTAATTAAATTTATACGTTGCTGCTGCCATCATCAACTCACACCCGCCCGGCATCCATCTTTTATACATATATATGCATCACTTCTTGTCAAATTGTAAATATCATCACAGTTTCAATTCACTAAAAGTGAGTCTGACAGTAAGACACTGACTGACTTGACACCTAGGGCGGCGCTGACGCTGACGCTGCGCTGTAGCTGAATAGTGTATACCAGCACACATGACAGCGGACATGTCAGGCAATAAATTGTGCGCGAAGGGGTTTCTTTTTTATAATTTGTTTGCTTCTTTGTTGTTTTTTCTTTTATTTGACTTTTTTGTTTTTAAATTTATTTCAATTGAAATTTATTCTTTTGGCTGGATTTTATGGTTTGAAAATACATCACTAAGATAGATGTTAATGACAGGATTAGGTGTGCTTTATTGAATGCCACGGATGCTTTTGCAGTCTTCTCACAATGTGTCAGACTTAGTTTTTTTGAGTGACTTATATACATAGTAGATGAGAGTTGAAAAGAGTGCTTTTGAGATTTATATAGAATGAAAAAGAAAATTCATCTAAGTATAAATTATTTTAAACCGCTGCGAGTTGTGGAAAGACGTTTTAACATTCCTTTGAAAGTATATATATTTATATAGTGTAATCTTATAATATAATTGAGACCTGTCCCTAACTAAGTTACGGATTGTTAAGCAGACCACTAGCAACGACGCTAGGCTTGTCCCAGGTTTTCTTTGAAAGTTACCACAGAATTCTTGCATGACTAAAAATACTGCAATGTCCCAAAGGCAGTAAGAATTTTTGGTCATTTGTAAAAAACATGAAGAATTCTTCCTCTTCCTCGGTTCCTACGCTTGTTGTCAATGACACATTTTTAGTAAGCTCTATTTATAAAGCTAACTTGTTTGCAAGGCAGTTCGCTGAAAATTCCACCTTACCAGATAGTGTCATGGCTCGCCCAGTTCTTGAACGCGTAAATGATTCTATGGGACCAATCTATTTTCGAACTCGTACTGTGGCGAGAGTTCTTAAAGATCTCAACATTCATAAATCCGCTGGCCCGGATAATATCCCCGCTATTGTTCTGAAGAGGTGTTCTTCAACGCTGGCAAAACCACTGCGTAAGCTTTTCCATCTTTCCTACTCTACAGGTCTCTTTGCGAGCGGATGGAAAACAGCATTTGTTCAGCCAATCCCAAAAAAAGGCGAATCTTCTTCCCCCTCAAATTATCGACCGATAGCACAAACGTCCCTTCTTTCTAAGGTCATGGAAACGCTGATTAATTATCAGCTTAAGAAATATCTCGAAGAACGGAAGCTTCTTAATGACCGGCAGTACGGCTTTCGTAGCAATAGGTCCACTGGTGATCTCATGATTCATCTCACCGAACAGTGGAACAAATCTTTACATCGTTTTGGAGAAAGTAAGATTATTGCATTTGATATTTTAAAGGCATTGGATAAAGTTTGGCATCTTGCTCTCTTATCGAAAATGCGTGCTTTTGGTATTGACGAATCTCTTCTTCGTTGGATTAGAAATTTTCTTTCGAACCGTTCAATACAAGTTGTTTTGGACGGATTCAAGTCTGAAGCCCATAAAATAAATGCTGGTGTGCCCCAGGGCTCCGTTGTGTCTCCGACCCTTTTCCTCATTTTTATAAATGATCTGATGTCTGCTACTTTTAATCCAATACATTGTTTCGCTGACGATAGCACTCTTCATAGTCGTTTTCAGACTTTTCATAGTCGTTTTCAGACTCACAACCCTCCTCTTCGGATGTGGAACTGCAACGGCAAAATATGATAAGCTCATTAAATTCCGATCTGCACAGCATTGTACATTTGTACAATCTGGAATAAAAAACCGTGTGGAATTGAATGCTTCGAAAACCCAATGCTGTCTTGTATCGATGAAGCGAGATATACCCTCTTTGCCACTATCTATGAGTGGCACTTGCATCAACGAAACTGAAAATCTTGACATCCTCGGAATGTGCATCAGCAACCACCTTTTGTGGAGCGATCACATACGCGATGTAGCCCAAAATTCCGCAAGATGTCTAGGTCTTTTGAGAAGATGCAAGAAATTTTTCTCTCCGTCTAATCTGGCTACAATCTACAAAACCTATATACGTCCGAAACTTGAATATAACTCTCATCTCTGGACTGGTGCTCCAGTAACTTATTTAAGCCTCTTGGACAATATTCAAAGAAGAGCTTTTAAAATGATTGGTGACATTAACATCATCAACACGATTACGTCACTCGAACATCGTTGTAAAGTTTCTTGTCTTACCCTTTTTTACCGTTATTTTAACGGACTTTGCTCTAGTGAAATAGCCAGTTGCTTTCCTCCTCTTAAACAATTTAATTGTAATACCCGCGATTCTAGGAATGCCCATCAGTTTACCCTTGAGCCCAACTTCGGCCGTACTATGAGTTACAGAGATTCATTTTTTAGCCGTACTACGCGAATGTGGAACGCCTTGCCACTTGCCACGCTCTATCTTTCCCTATAATTGCAATGTTCAGGAATTCAAAATCAATGTACACCGGCACCTCCTATCTAACCCTTCCCTCTTTTCTTAATACTCATACTGTGTCTTTGGCAGGCATATTAAAGGTAAACAAAACCCTTTTAGTGTTCGCTAATTTATAAAAAAAAAAAAAAAACAACAACAACATCTGTTAACTGTTACTGTTTTAGGTTCCTATGACTTTGCAATATCTCAACAAAATTTTATGAAATTGCGTCCTCTTCGTGCAAAATTCACGTATTTTTTTTTAAAGCAACCACAAAGTAATCATCCAAAAGTGACGATGACTTTGGAAAAAGTAACTAAAGTAACGATTACCTAGAAGTAACTACTTTTCCCATCACTACAAATAACGGTAAAAGACAAACATATGTTGAAATTTCACTTTAATATATGGAATATTCCATGAAAAGTCACTGTGAATTAAAAGCAGTTGAATGTCAAAAGCTTTACCATATACATTTCCTCGTCATCTTTCTATGTGTATGCAATGGTAGTGCCTATTGCATGGTCTGTGTGTTATGTTTTATTGTCTCAGGTTCAGGGTGATCGAGGACAAGTTTAAAGCTTCGTTACAGTATTTAACTATTTAGTTGAAATTTACTAACTATTTAAGCTTTTAATGATTTTCCAACTAGTAAAATATTTTAATGATAGTCAAATGTTAAGACATATTAAGATCGTTTAAAATTATAAAAATATTTTGTTATCAATTTTATAAGGCATTCTTTTTTTGTAAAAATTGAAAATGGCAATTAAAAAGTTTTATTAAAAATTCTAACAGTCGTTTATCAAAAAGTTTTAGAAAGAGAGAAGTCGTTTCATGAAAACCATGAACATACACCAATTATAACTTAAATTCAGAATCTTTCTTAAATTAAAATAGACTTACCCAAGCGCTTTTCTTTTTCTACTCAATATTTATAGACTTTTTTTTATTGTAGAAAATTTATTTTAAGCTCAGTCACAATCTTCAATTTTAATCTAAAAAAAAATGTATAATCATGACATTGGTATATGATATATCAAGGACATGCAATGGAAGTCCTATAGTTTTATAATTAAAAAATAGAAAACAGTATGGGTTGTGTTTAAATTACTTGGCAACAGACACAAAATTGAAAGTATAATATAAATACTATATACTCTGCATACTTTAAAGATTTTTAAATTTTTGTTCAAGTTTAAGAAGTTGAAAGATAAAAGAACACCCCAAGAGTAAAGAACTAAAGCAATTCAATGGCAATGTTCAAGTACAGAAATAAGTTAAACCCCGGAAATAAAATAAAGCTATGAAAATTTCAAGATAATTGAATGAAATTCTAACACACTTCATTGTGAACAGTGCTGTAATAAAATTATTAACAATAATATTAACATTAAAAAAAACAACAACATTTTATTTTTATTAAAACAATTACTTTCTGTAAGATGGAGAACTGAAGTCGCATTTTAAACAGTACTGCAAAACATTCTTAAATAATATTTAAATGCAAACAAAAAGTTTTAAAAAAACTGTTTAGTTTTATTTCAATACGACAACTTTTTTATATAGATAAAGCTTTTGAAAAAAATTAAATTTATTTTATTTCTCTTCATATCCATAAAAAAGCTTCTTCACGAACAATTTTTCAATAAACTTTCTTTCAAACATAAATTACCTTATTTGATAACTTGAAATGTCACTGAAGGCTTACATTTCACAACATTTCAATGTTTCAATTGTTTTTCTTATTCGTAAATTGTTCAAACTCCTTTTAGCTTGTCTGAAAATGTATGAGACTTTTACTTAACATTTAAACACATTAAATTTCATTTGGTATTTCATGTATATAAAAAGTATTGAACCTAGAACACTTCCTTGTGGTAACTCAGCCACTACATTATTTTTTAATTTGAAAAAAAAATCATCCTTAAACTTGGTAAGTTGTTGCGTTGACTAACTTACTTAAAATTGTGCTACAGTCCCTAGGGCATGTCCCAATAAACTTCTCCATCTAGCTCGGTACCTAGCTACATATGTACAAGTTGATTAAGGCCACTTTCCACTTTTGCGCGCCACCTGATCCGCGGATTTTCTCCCCTTGCGCTGTACTGTAGGCGTAGATTCCAAAATTCCATCTCAGGCATTGGACTTTTATCGTTCTGATTAAGAATACGTAGTTGTACAACGCGTACTACTCGTCGTTCCACCTTCTCTTCCACTCACCTACTATACGTACGGGACCGTAGATCACGCTAAGAAGTTTTCTCTCTTAACGATCTAAGATGCTTTAATCCGCTTTTGTCATAGTCCATGCTTCTGCAACGTATAGCAGGACGAAGATCTTATATAGCTACACTTTGGTTGCTCGAGAGAAAGCTCCACTGCTTCTTACCAATTGCTTTCTTAAGCCAAAGAAACAGCTGTTAGCAAGAGTAATTCTTTATTTGATCTCAGCGATGGTGTTTATTTCTGCATTCTTAGTGGACCACAGGTAGACAAAGTCCTTAACTACCTTAACGTGACATCTGTCGATGGTGACATTTTGACCGAGACGTCGGTGTTTTAGGTCCTATCTTGATGACAGTATGTACTTTGTTTTGCCCTCATTAACCGTTAAACCCATTTTTGCCGCCTCTGCCTCAATACTCACAAGAGCCCAATTGTAATCACGCTGAGTTCTTCCGCTTTTATCAATGTCATTAGCATATGCGAATAATTGGACAGACTTTTAAAAGATAGTGCGTCTAGTGTTGCCGTGGAAGCTTTGCACTACACTGAAAAAACAAACGTGCATTAATATAAAAAACAGCGTTTATTGACTGCTTATTTATTGTCACAACAACTTTTTCTTGTCAGAGTGAACGGTTTATTAAAAAAATGTCAGCGTTTGATAATCGTTTGTTAATACTATTAACGGCCGTTTATTAAATGAAAAATAAAGCACTTAATCACCGTTTATTAATATTAATAACTCTATTAATTGCCGCAAACATCTTAGTTATTAAAAATGATTAATCGTTTATTGCGACAATAAACAAGATGTTTGAAAAGGGATTGTTAAAGATTATATCCCAACCTTCATCCAATATCACAACCAATTCTCAAATTTACAAATAGTTTATTATTTTTTATAACCTTATTCACTGAGACATACAAATTTGTCAATTGAAAAATAATAAACCGTTTATTGTTGCAATGAACAACATTATTAAGAGACGAATTGGAAAATTTACAAGCAGTTTATTATTTTTTATAACCTTATTCACGCATTACAAATCTACAACGAAAACACGAACAAATTACATGCATTCTGTCACTACACCGAGCATTGTGTTCACACTCAGCTCAACTTGGCCAGAACTCGGTGACATTAATTTGCAAAGGTTATTTTGTCATTCGCAAGGATATAATTCACACTATGTTGTTACCAAAAGGTTGCCTAGTAGAACCGAACAAGACCAACAAAAAAGTAGTAGAAGCAGAAAAAGAGAAGTAGAAGCAAAAGAAATAGAAGTAAGGAAGTTGAAAAGAGTGAACCAGACCGCAGAAACCAGTTGGACTTTGATCGCCGCTAAGCAAGGATCAGTGGTAAGTAAGTTGGATATTAACAGAGGCTTCCCCCCACCAGAGGTATAAGCGGAAATAATAAACATTTGTTTATATTTATGAATGCATTTATTAAAATTAATAAATTCTGTTCATTGGGATTATAAACAGGTTTATTAATATTATAAACGGAAATAATAAACGATTTTTTATATTAATGAACGCATTTATTAAAATTAATAAACTCTATTCATTAAGGCTATAAACGGGTTTATTAATACTATAAACGGAAATAATGAACGGTTGTTTATGTTTATTAATGGATTTATTAAAATCAATAAACTCAGTTTATTGTGGTTATAAATGAAAATTTTATATTCTTTGTAAAATTTTCACCCGGAAATGGAGAATAATAAACGATAGTTCGCTGACACAATTAATATGTTTATTGGACAAACTCAATCATTTTATTTATTGTCTCAACGAACTTTTTAATTATATTTACGTACCTTTTTAGTTCAGTGTATTCTTTAAAGGACGATGTTAAAGAAATCACATGACAGCGAATCATCTTCTCTAAAACCTTTTTGTCATCAGAAGGGTCGGTTAAGATGTGTTCAAATTTTATGGCGGCGGAGCTCGAATTCTCTATGGCCGTCTTGCAAAAATAAAAAGAGTTTGGCACGGATGCCAAAGCTAGAAATGGCTTTATAGAGTTTTTCTCTGAAGATGCTGTAACATGCGGCCTTGAAATCGATGAATAGATAGTGAGTGTCGATTTGATGTTCTGGAATTTTTCCAGTGTCGTAATGTTAACACTTATCGATTGTGGGTTTTCCTATCAGGTTGTTAACGATTAGCCTTAGACCTTAAAATATTACGGCAGAAAAGATTTTGTATGGGTCTTCTAATTTGTTTCCACTTGAACATGATGTTCTGCTTCTGCTTCTAAACCTCTTAACATCTTAGAAAATAACCAACATAGAAACCAGAATCCCAATTTTTTGTTGTATAACATATTCAACAATAACCTAAACCTCGATACGAAATTTCATATGAGTTATTTTCGAGAGCTTATCTACAAATCTTTATATATGTACCTAGGCCTAAAAACCAACCTGCTTTTGAATTCTCTTTATATTCTCTTCGCATCTTCTATTTTCTAATTTTATTATCTAAGTTTAATTTAAAGCTCAAAAACAAGCTAATAGTACAAAGTTGAACAATTTAATTGTAGGTATTTTTTTTTTAATTTTACAATTAGCTTTCAAAACATCCTCCAAAGTCTCCAAAGATGGGAATTGGGTTTTAATAAATGTGAAATGTAAAACTTTGCACATCACTATTTTTTTTTTTTTTTTTTGGTGGTGTTCCCTCGATATAGACAAACTTATTTACCAAAGTCTACCACATCATCTTACAGTGGTGGTTTTGGTGGTGACGACAAGGTTCGCTGATGATTGCATTACCGCCACCACATCAACTTTATATATACACAGTTTCCGGCATCAGTCAGCCAGGATTTAAGCTCCTCCAAAGTGAGCAAACTTTTCATTACACAAAAACTTTTCCTTCAAGAAGGAACAGAAGATGCAGAAGAAGAAGAAGCAAAAGCAAAAGCAGAAGAAGGATTCCAGACGGAAGTATTTTAAGATTAACCATAAGAATAGTTTGAACAATTACCTAACCTTGCACTTAACATTCATCGCATATTTGAAACATATTTCTAACTTCAAATGGCACATCTTGTCTTAGTCTTAGTTGTGTCCAGAGGCAGATAGGCAGGCCTGATGCTACGAACAAAAGAATATAAAGGAAGACTATAAAAGCACATTTCACAAAATGAATTTGGAATTTTTGTTTTATGTTCTTTTTTGTATGCAGACAAATTTTAAGGACATTAAGAGCGCCTTTTAGCTGTGTTGTAGATTGTAGAATCCGAGAGTCCGATGATGGTGCTGACTTCCTAAATCACTCTGCAACCATACCATCTGCCACATATAAGAATTTTTCTTATTTCAAATTCATTCCACACTGAAAAATTTAGCCGGGAAAAAGTTCTTTGATCCGAATGGGTGGTGCTGTGCTGGAACTGAAGCTGAAAATGGGGCTGTTGGTGCTGATGGTGCTGCTCTGGCTCTCTAATGTCAAATATCAATTGGGGTGCCTGATGTTAAATAAATATAAAATATGGAATGGGAGTAAACAGAGAGGCATTTTACAAATTAAAACGACTTTGATGACAAATTATCTCACGTTCAGGTGGTTTTTGCTTGACAAATGACTTACAGTGGGGTAGTGTATGTGAAAAAGTTGACTTTAATTTAAAAAATTCACTTGAATAGTTGAATAAATTTATTTAGTTTTTTAGATAAACAATTTTAAAAGTATTTTAGGTAATTTTTAGAAAGTTGAGAATCCTCAAAGAGTTTCTGTTTCTGTCAAAATGGAACATCACTAATTTTTGTTCTTATATGAACTTAAAAATCATTAATTTCAATACAAAAACAAAGAAAAAAATGGTTCAAATGGTAAAACTGGACTGTGCCCCACTGTTTTCTTTTCCCATTCAATGGCAAATACATTTTTTTTTGTGACTTCTTCTGCTTTTAGCTGAACTCGAGGGGGCTTTTATTTTTGACAGATAAAATGTTTCATTGGTTCGCTGGCATGCATTGAATTTTAACTTTATATCAATCGATTTTTATGTAGGTAGGTAGGCACCATTAGTTTTAAACGAATGACATGAACAAAATTATGATTATAATTTGTTGTTTTTTTATTTTTATTAATTATTAAATATTTTGTATTGAGAGTTATTAAGCAAGTATGCTCGAGCCTCTTTTTCGAGAGGAGAAATTCCGCATGGACTGCAGGGGCTATACATAATTGCTTTTGGCATGAATTTTTGAATTCTTCTTTATATTTATGCAAGGCTATATACAACTCACGTCTTACAGCAGCTTGAGCATGAAGTTGATTATGTGATGTTTTGTGAGAAATAAGCAGATGTAATATTCCTTTTGTGTGAATTATATTTTTCAAGATCCTGAAGGCAAATATTTTCAAGATTATTATTATTAGTGCAGAAATATTTGAGAATTATAGATGTATGTACATATATATATTTTTTAAGGAACGTGACTTAATTTGGATGAAAATTAAGTTCATTCTTTAAATGAATGAATTTTATTTTAAGGTAGTTGAGATTATTAAAAATGTGAAGAACATACTTGAGTCATTTTTATTGCAACAATGTTTGAAGATTAATTAAAGTTCGCAAGGTAAGGAATTATTATTAGCAAGTAGTTACGAATTGAATTGATTTTTTTCCTAAAAACCCAATAATAAAGTTTCTATAAAAAGGTGCTAACTTTGTTAACCTTAAATTTATAGTTGTTCGTTTCGCCAACATTTTAACACATAACTGAATCTTATTTAGCTTTCATTAACTACCTTGTAAAAATATTTTTTTTATAAATGTGTTAATTTTGATTTCATGTTATTTGTTAATAAATAAAACTAATTTAAAATACAACCATTTTCAGCAAACCATAACCAACTTAGTTACTTTTAAGTTTCTGGTCAATTCGCTCAAACATTGTTGGCGTTTGTATTAAAATTCAACACCTTTAAATACTATAATCACCGAATTGTTTTCTGTAAAGGGTGTTCCATTAAAAAAGTTTTATTTCCCAACATTGAGTTACCTTTTACTACTAAAAAATCTATATGTTTTAAGAAATCAAGCTTTTGGTAAAAAATTATACCAAGGTCCTTTTTAGTGGTAACTTTTGAAATAAATGTATTGTATATTTTATAAGAAAAGTTAATTGATGAACGATTTCGAGAAAAAGTTAAACCTTGACATTTTGCATTATTAAGGTGTAAGGAGTTAATCAAACATCATTTCGATAATGTCTCAAGATCTTCTTGCAATTACTTTCTATCAATCTTGCAAAAAAATGCAATCGTGTTCTGTTACAATGAAAGACTTAAATAATCCGCATACATAAGGCACTTTGAATTGAAAAATACGTTGGGAATTTCATTGATAAATAATAATAAAAAAAAATAGGACCGAGATGGATTCCCTGAGGCACTCCCATGGTAGCAGTGGTAGGAGAGAATGTTATTAATACGAACATATTAAATACGATCCTTTAAGTATGCATCTATTCAGTTAAAAAAGTTAGAGTGGAAAACAATTTTTTTGTAACTTTATAAGTAAATGATAAACCCGATCAAATGCATTAGAGAAACCCGTAAACAAAACATCAAATTAATAACTTTTCTCAAGTCCATTTAATACATCATTAGAACAATTGTTTTCAGTGCAATCATATTGCGATGATTGGAAAATAAAATTAAACGCTTCCAAGACACAGGCCCTCTTTTTCACTAGAAAAAGAAAAGCCTGTTTCCTTCCAAGCAATAGGCTTCAGTTGAATGGGGTTCAAACTGAATGGAAATCGAGCGCTAAGTATCTTGGGGTACACCTGGACAAAACGTTGACATTTAGTTTGCATATTCAAGAAACACTAAATAAACTTAATATGGCGATAAAAACTTTATATCCATTTATAAATCGTAGATCCAAATTGAGTGTTGAAAACAAATTGTTATTATACAAAGTAATATTTCAAAGTATAATGCTATATGGTTCTCCTGTATGGGGAACATGTGCTAAAAGTCATATTAAAAGGCTGCAAATTATGCAAAATAAAATTTTAAAAATGATGCTCAATCATCCCTGGCATTATTCTACGGAGGATCTGCACCAAGAAGCAAAAATTGAAAAAGTTGCATTTCGAATCTCAAAATTATATGATCGATATAAAATATTATGCAGTTGCTCTGACAACAACTTAATATTAAATTTATCTAATTAAGGTGTTGTAATTTTCCTATTTACTTGTTTATTTATTTATTTATTTACTTATTTTATTTATTTATTAATTAATTTATTTATTTATTTATTTATTTATTTATTTATTTATTTATTTATTTATTTCTTTATTCACTTATTTATTTATTTATTTATTTATTTATTTATTTATCTTTTTATCTTTACTTGTTTATTTGTTTATTTATTTATTTTTTATTATGTTTATATATTTATATATTTATTTATTTATTTATTTATTTTTTTTTTCGTGTTTATCTATTTATTTATTTTTGTTATTTATTTATTTGTTTAATTATTTATTTTTGTTATTTGTTTAATTATTTATTTTTGTTATTTATTTATTTGATTATTTATTTATTTTTGTTATTTGTTTAATTAATTATTTTTGTTATTAATTTATTTGTTTAAATATTTATTTTTGTTATTTATTTATATATTTTAAATTATTTATATACATAACTGTGATAAACATAATTATGTTTTTATTTTTTTTTTTTTGTTATTCATTTATTTATTTTTTTTTTCCATTAGTATTTATATTATCTGTTATGTAAACAACATCTTTTTTGTGATTCACACGAACCCATTTCTCTCTTCTCTCTTCTTAGGGAAAATATACTTATTTTTAAATTAAATGAAGGTTTTTCATGTAGCTTTTCCTTCTAAAAACTTCTTGTATCTGTGATATTATTATTGTATAAATGTTATAAGTTTTTCAGTAGTAAGGTAGAAAATACCATATCTCTGTAAATTGTGCAATCTAGTTATACGAAAAAATTTATATAAATTCAGCTACAATAAAGATTTATTATCTATTAGAACAAATTATAAGGTTTGTGCTAGTAGATCCATACCAGCAACAAAATCATGTTGGCATGGAGAAACAATGGCGCAAAATTTTTAACAACCTATTATTAAGGCCTTAGCACAATACTAGTTAACAATTTACTATATACATAGTAATCTACTAACTTTTCACTAATTTTAAACACTTTTTATTGTTTTGCTAACTTGTATCATGCTAAACCCATTTTATTAAAAAAAAAAACATGAACACATCTAAATAATGACAGATTGTAGAGCAAATAAAACAAACATACCTTTTTTTAACCTAGTATCATACTAAAAATGATTTAACATCGTACTAAATCGTCTAAAATTTTGCGCCATACTTTTAAGAATTGGAGTTAAACTTTCATAAATTATTTTTTTTTTAAACTTTTGGAATTGTAGTTATGTTACAAATAAGGCAATATGTAGTTAGAAATTTTCTGCTTATTGCCTGATTTATAAACTGGTGAAATTAAAGAACATTTCCATGTATTTAAAAACTCACCACTTTCAAAGGGAACGATGAAAAATTATTTCCATAAGAACTGTAATTACTCTAGCACACCTCTGTAGAATAATAAAGGTGATTCCATCCATGTCAAATCGTGTGTCAACTTTAATTTCAGAAAAGGCTTGTTGAATCTCCGAAGTTAAAAGGTTTAAACTTCTAATATTGAAATAGCTATCTGAGTAATTACATTGATCATCAAGAAGTATATTTGGAGTAGTAACTAAGTAAACGAATTGAAAATGAAAAAGGTTTGATACAACTGAGGGATCAGGTGATAATATGCCATTGTGACGCATTAGATTAGGAATGACATTTGATTGTTTTTTAGCGTTTTCTAAATTTCCAAAAACTTTAACTATTGAATTTTAAATCATATTCAACAGATAATAGATACTGATTGTACAGAAATGTATTCAAAGTATTGAAATTGTTTCGCAATGTTCGATATTGTTTGTAAAGATCACAGGCATTATTTATCTATTAAATTGTTCAAAAACTTTGTTTTTAATGATTGAGATTGACTAATCTTTTATTTCACCACACTGGTTTTGTTTTCGCCCACTAGTGGCTTTTTTTGAGTCAACTGAATAATTGCATCGACAATTTTATCGTTGCTTACGAGCGTTTTTAAGTGTTGGACAGTTTAAGTCAGCATTAGTGTTTTCAGTGAAATTTAATTTAACATGCCCCTGCAATATTTCAAAAGCTTAAATCGATTTGATTAGAAACCAAGACCTAAAGACGTACAGCAGCTGATAATATTGACAGTCTTGATGGCTTTTATTCTTATTTAAACATTAAGATTCGTATGGAAAAAACATGAAGAAATGTACAAAAACTGAAATAACAGCAGGTTGAGGACAAGTGAATTTTAAGGAGTGCATCAGAAAACAAACAAAGTGCATCAGAAAACAAACAAAACAAAAAATTGGGGTAAACGTAAGTCGCTTAACAGTTTTAAGAATTATTAAATACTAAACAAATTAAAGATATAAGAAAAAACACTACTTGAAGAACAACAGAAAGTTATGCGATTGAAATTTTTCAAAATTCAAAAACGCTGGAAAAAAATGGTAACATGTTTTTTTCAGACGAAAAACTCGTTGGACCTGATGAGTCCAACTTTTATTTTCACGATTTGAGAAAATAAAAAGATTTTTAAAGTTTCATCATTGCCGTGAAAAATGTGTTGTTATATGGAGAACTGTCAGTTATTATGAAACAGTTGACATTGAGTTCGTAACATCAAAAATTACTGCAGCTGGGTATAAGGGAATCCTGAAAAGAAATCTTCATATAATATTCTTACATTTTTTGACACATAAGCTACCGATATCATAACGCGCCTATTTTATCTGATCTAAATGAGGATTGTTGGTACCCACAGTAAATGAAGTAGTACGTCAGTTTGGCAACAAAGAATCCTTAATTTCTGCAACTAAGTTAGCATGGAGCAAAATTTTGTTGAACTTTATTAAAAGTTTGTATGATTCATGCCCGTAATAAATTTACGATATGATTAAAAGTAAAGGTGGAAGTTGACGCAAAAAAGAATTAATTTTTCCTAGTTGGAAACTTTGCAAGTGAGAGAAAAAAAATAGTGGATGTTTTTGGATATTTCTTTTAAACATCTTTTTTTTTTAACATCTTAAGGGAGTAAGTAAGCATCAACAGATAGCACAATAATCATTTATTTTGGAGAAAAAAAAAACATACAAAGTATTTTCAAAAATGTTTGTGCATATTCAGTTGAAGCGGAGTGTATGTATGTACATACAGTGTTGGCCAAAACAAAAGCCTCGATTACTAAATAATTAAAAAAAAAAATAAGAATTAAATTATTATATATTTTTGGTTTTAAAATTTAAATAAATATTAACAGTTTCCAATGGAAAATAAAATATCATTGTTGCTGTAATAGTTCATTAAATGAAGCACAATTAGTACATTTAGTTCAATATTAGGCTGGTCAAAACAAAAGCAACTTTTAAAAAATACATATATTTTTTGTAAGGTCTTACCAAAATATTGCTAATATTTGGTAGCAAACCCCTTGTTTTTAATCACTTCAGCACATCCTTGAGGCATGGAGTCCATTAAATTGCTTATAATGCTGGTGGGATACTTTCTCAAGCCAATTTAATTTGATCAAACAGATCGTTTTTATTTTTGCAATTAATCCCTACAATTCGTCGATCTACAATTTCCCATAGATTTTCTATGGGGTTAAGATCTGGGGACTGTGCTGGCCATTGTAACACGTCAATCTGGTTTTCTGGAAACCACGTCTTAAAGATATTGGAGGTGTGCTTTGGGTCGTTGTCCTGCTGAAATATCCATTTCAGGGGCAACTGATCCTCAGCTTGTGCCAGCATTATATTTTGAAAAATGTCACGGTACATAAAACGATCCATTGTACCATCTATTTGGTAAATCGTTACCTCCTCCGTGTTTCACAATAGCTTTGGTCTATCGTGAATTTTGTGACTTTTGGCTGGTCTGCGAACACGACGGAAACCATCGGAACCCTTGAAATTGAATTTGGGATCGTCCAAAAAGAGTACGTTCCTCCATTTTCTAACAGTCCAGTTAATGTGGTCATAAGGAAATTTAAATCTCGCCAGCTTGTTTTTGGTTGAAATAAAAGGCTTTTTTACAGCTTTGAAAGATTTAAGGCCACCATCAACAGCTCGTCTCCGAATTGTTCTCACGCTAACGTTTAGGTCGAGTTGGGTTCGTTCAGTATTCCCCGCTTAATTGCATTGACCATTTTGTCAGATTTTTTGGTCAATTATCCGGGTGGTTCAATAAGCGAAACCCCGCTTAATTGACATATTTGTTCAATTAAGCGAAACCCGTAGAATTGCACGAGTAGGTTAACTAAAAAATAAAATATTCATCCCAGAAATTTACTCTATAAACATTTCAGTGTCAACTTAATTTCGTCGTCTGTTAGTTCACCATAACATGGTATGTTATGTCGTCACATGCGAAATAAGCATTGAAATCTGCATTGTCCTCAAGAACGTTATCTATGACCACGAGATCATTTTGCGGCTGCTCTTCTTCTTGGATGAAGCCTGCCTTTAAAAAAAGAACTTGCAAATGTAGGTTTAGTAGTAAAATATTTCCAATATTAACTTTCTAAAACAATTTCTTATAATAGAAGGTGTTGTAAGCCACAAGCAATGTTTGCTTATGTGCATTGCTTGCAAAGATGTGATCGACTTCGAAAATTCTTCAATAGTCTTGCCACGTTAAACAAATTAAGTATATATTGTGAAAGGTGGAATTTGGTGATAAATACGGCAAAGTCTAAGGTAATGATTTTCAAACCAAGTAGAGGTAGGCATTGTAGGAATGAGAAATGGGTCTTAAATGGAGAAAACTTAGAAGTTGTTGATGAATATAACTACCTTGGCATGATAGTCACACCCAACCTAAACCCAAATAAGCACTTCCATTTTAAATTTAAACAATCAATGGCTGCTATAAATTCAACTTGGAAATCCCTATTTAAAAACAGAAAAGTTGCACATAGCGTTAAGTTCAAAGTATTCGAAGCTGCTTTAAGGTCAATAATGACTTATGGCTCTCAAGTATAGGGATATCATCAGTATGATGTGGTGGAAAAATTGCAACGGTTTTTCCTTAAAAAAACTTTTTACTTACCACAGACAACTTCCAATTATATGATTCTTCTTGAAACCGGACTGCCACCTGTATATCTCTTTACTTTAAGAATGCACTTCGAGTATGTTATGAAAGTTCTTTCATTTAATGACAACCGTCTACCAAAGATTCTTGCAAATCACAGCATACAAAAAAATATCAGCTGGTTTAAAAAATGGAAGGATATATTCTTGTTGTGCGGGATATCTCTGGAACCTTTAGATATTTTTAATGGATCTTTTAAGGAAAAATTAAAAAACATTCTAGAATTAACAGATGCTCGAATACGATCAGATCTAATAGAGGAAGCCAAGGGGTCATCGCGTCGATCTCTATACCCAAAACTTGAGTATAATTTGAACGAATTCAATTATTTCACCGATGATTTGAGCTTGTTTGAAATTTCAAATATTTTCCGTGTTAGAGGAGAGCTACTCAATTTGAATTATAGACCTTACTTTAACGACCGGAGAACATTTTGCTCCTTGTGTAACCTGCAAGAGCAAGAAACATCCTATCACTTTTTATCTGTGTGTCCCATTTTAAAAGAATGGAGATTTGTATACTTTCAAAAAACAATACTAAATGAAGCAGAGTCGATATGTGTCCTAAATGGAGAAAACTGGAAAATCCTCGCCCAATATTTGATTGAAACCATAAAGTATAGAAAAGATTTTGTTGACGATTGACAAATTTTTTAAAACTTTTTTTTTCCCTTAAACGCATTGCATATATTCAATAAATATCCATTTTTGTTTGAGCAATTTATGAAAATTTTAATTAACATTGTAATTTAAATTAACTTATGTAAACCCCATATCATAGCATATATAATTTAAAATCACTTTTGTATAATATTTTTTAATTTAAAATAGAAAATTATGTTATTTTTATTAAAGCTTTTTAAAGAAATTTTTTTTTGTAAAATTAAACATGTTAAAAATAAGTTGGCATCTGGCAGACGGTTTAAACCAAGGCCAAATTCTATTTATTATGTTTATAAACATTTATTGTAAACTTTATATTTGAACAGAAATAAATTATTCTATTCTATTCTATTCTATAGTCTTGCCACGTTCGATGGCTGTAAATGGTTTCCTTATTATATTTTGCTGATGGTAAGCTTTGAAACAATGAAAAATGCCTTGGTCAAGGGGCTGAATGATGGACTTTGTATTTGTGGGTACAAACCTCACGTTTATATTTTTTAAATTGTCCAACTTCTTATAACAGGCAGCATAGTCGACAAAAAGAATTATTTGTCTGTTCTGCTTTATTATTTCTTCGTCAAAATTGTATATAAAACTAGCGGCCCGTCCCGGCTTCGCACGGGTAGACATAAATAGGTACAGATAATGTAGCTTCCTAATGAAAAAAGAATTATTAAAATTGGTCCAGTACTTTTTGAGTTTATTCGTTACATACAAAAATATAAAAATACAAATCTTTCCTCTTTATAATATTAGTGTAGATTTGGGCCCATAAATGTTGGGTCATCCATGCCTTTTTGTTGGAGAAATATTGCAAAGGTACAACCTTATTTTTAAAACACCTTGACGTTTTGGTTTTTTTCAATCACAATCATTTTTTTGTCCGTCCAATTATCCGAAAAATGTCCATGTATTTAGTTTTTCTGCAGCATATTTTTAAGATCAATTAAGCGAGTAATTCAACTAAGAGGGGTTCAATTAACCGTCTAAGAAGCTTTGCTACTAATACGGGAAATTTTCGAAGCCATTTTTTTCGATCAATTAAGCGTGATGTTCAATTAAGCGAGGTGCAACTAAGCGGGGATTACTGTATATCTCTTGATGATATATACATATATTGATTTTATTATAGCAAAATCCTCTCGTTTTATTACGAGTATTTTCCTTGGTCTGCCACCACGATTAACCGTTTAGAATGAATTTTTTAATTGGAATGAAATATTTTTCCGATATTTTAATTTGACTCATTCCACTTTTATATTATTTTATAATTTTGTTATTTTATTTCGTTAAGAGTATTTGTTTCCGGCCATTTTACAAAAGTTAGCTTAGAACACTGATTAACTTGCCCGTGAACTGAATAATACCGAATAAATAAATTCAACTGCACTCGTTTGCCAACACCTTTAATATGAGCAATGGATTTTGTAGTTAACGGACTAACTGTCCTCTATTAACAAGAAAAAGAGAGATAGCAATACAAATTTGCTCTTGTTTTGATCAGCGTTCAAAACAAAGATTTTACTTAAGTCAAGTGTAAGCTTTAACTTTATAAGGTTATTGTGTATGATATCATTTCTACGATAAAACAAGTAAATAGGACAATATTCTTAAATTCAAATTTTAAATTAAATTACAAATTAAATTCACAGTCATAATTAAATACCTGAATATTATTTAGATCATTTCAACATATATTTTTTTAAAGACAAAAAAAAAAACTACAATTTTTTGTATTTTAATAAAAAGTACTAAAACAAAAAAAAAACATCAACTTTTGCGCAACTGACCATCAACAACAGAATACTATTTTGTTTTTATAATTATACAATAACAAATAGTCCTGTGAAAATTTATTCCACAGTGGATAGTTTCTCTCTAAATATTAGCAAGGATTATAAACTAAAATAAAAAAAAAATATCCTTAGACTTGACTATAATTTATTTTATAATTTTTTTAACGATCCAAATGTGACTTTTTTTTTCTCTGCTCATAGAATACACAAATGACCAAACACCTGCTGAAAGCAGAAAGAATAATAATAATTCAATGCAAGCTTGTTATATTTAAATAAAAAAGTAGGTACAAAAACCCCCGCCTACAGAATCACCCAAACAAACGTAACACAAAATAAAAAAAAAAAAAAAACAGAATATGAATGAATTACAAAACTTATACCACTCGGGGACCATTGAAAAATTGAAAAATGGTAGAACCAACTTTTTCTCAAAATAAAATAAAATTAAAAAATTGAAGAATAACAAAAACAACAAAAAGTCACGTTCACAACTGTATACAATATCCTTCTCGGTATGCAATACGAAAAAAAAAAAAAAAAACGAACAAAAGGACATTCCACCAGGACTAAACTGAAAAAAAAATAGATTTTCATATTTCCATTCTTTCTATTTTCTCTCACAGGCGAAGCGCAGCCTTATCCTTGACCTCTCGTATACTACTTGTATTTGTCGTCGTCATACTCGCAACTTGCAGCACTCGTACCACTTCTACCAGTTGCTGATTTATTATTGAACACCAGACCTTATTGACCTTCCGTTTAGTCCTTAGAAAATATATTTATTTATCCTATGTGAACACCAATTAAATTGATAAGTCAAATGTCATTTCATCAGAATAAATTTTATAAACAAGATACAACCTACTATACTAGTTTAGGGGTCGATTAAGTTATTATTATTCGTTGATAAAATTTGTTCGATATCCTTTTCAATTTATATTACTGTAGACAGAGGAACTTATATAACGACAGCAACGGTACAAAGATGTATCCTATATAAATAAGGAATCAATTATTTGGGATCAGCCCTGTAGTGTTGGTTTGATGATGATGGGATTTTCCTTATCAGAAAGCTATCACCAAAACCATCAATGTTATTCGTTTGGTCTATTATCCTTGAATGGGGGCATAAATATGTGTTTTTTTGAAATTGAATTTCTCTGGGGTGCTCTCGTTTGTGTCCCTTAAGTGGGTATATTTTAACAACAAACATAACCTCGGTCAATTTAATATCCTTTTGTATATGATGATGATGATTCTGATCCTGATGACGACGACGAACGAAAACGACGACGAAACGGGACGACTTTTCCATCAGCAGTGTAGACCAATTGCTTTGGGATGTGTTCTGAGTTTTAATTGCCTTCAATTAGCTCTGTTGGTTTGGGACTGGGACTGGGACTATAGACAGAGCTACTAGAAAGTTCACTTGGGACACTATAGCTGGCGTTGCTGCTTCTGGTTGGGTTCTTTTTTTTTCAATTATGTCCTTCATAATTATTATTATTTTTAGAAATATAAATGGTATATAGACGTTAAAGCCTTCAAGGAGATTAAAAATATAAATGAGTTTAAATTTTAGTTAATATAAAACAGAGATTATTGTATTTAAACTTATTATGTACGAGTACATTGTACGTACATTGCAAAAGCTCTCGATTATTGTATAGCCCTTGAGGTTTTAAAAAACATTATGAAAGTATACTAACGTACGAGTATATTTTAAGCCTTATTATAAAATTGGAAGAAAAAGGGTTTTAACGATTTGATAGAATAAAAATACTACGTACATTTATAATATGATGCTTTCATTTTTATGTTCCAACTTTTAGTTTTGTGTTTGTTAAATGTAAATAGAAAATTTTCTCGTTTTAGTAAATTTTCTCGATTCATAGAATTGGAAAATTAAATTAATTTTATGTAAGAATTCATTCAGGCATTTACACACATACCTACCTAAAAGGAACCTACAAAAATTCTTTACAAAAGTTCTTATAAACTTACCTAGCTTTTAATTATTATTAGACTTTGTTTTTTATTTTACATTAATGTTAAAATTGAAATGCATGACAGGGTCGAATATACTGGGCCTTTGTAAATGATATTCACAGTCAACGAAGGAAAAACAAAAAGAAGTTTTTGTAATGAGGCCGATTTGTGAAATTGAAATTATTGACATTTCTCGACGTTTCATGATCCTTAGAATCAAAATCAATGACTCCGTACGTCCTTACATTTGGGATACCTTTTATCGACGACCATCTCAAGAACAAGTAGAGATATTAGCTTCAAAAAAAATTTGTTTTTCAAGATGTCAACATCGAAAATTGCAGAAAAGACTTTCAACAAAACTGAGTGGGTGTTTTTTTTAGAATATCAATTTAAAAAAAAGTTAAAACTCACAAATCAATAACGCTAGTGACTTCCATTAAATTTTATATTAAATAATTTGACGCGATGTAGTACCCTTGGCATGATAGTTAGTGCGTCGGACTGTCATGCCAGAGGTTTTGGGTTCGATCCCTGCCTATGCCATCTAAAGTTTTTTTCACGGGTACTGCCTCTTGCGAGGAATTGACAAATTCTCCAAGAATAATTCTTGTCATGAAAAGAGCTTGCTCAAATTTGCTGTTCAGATTCGGCTTAAAACTGTAGGTACCCTCCATCCCTGACAGCAGTACTCGCACCCAGGAATGGTTGAGAGTTGCAAGTCATTAGGCCCTATTTCTCAACGGACTGTTGAGCCACCCAATTAATTTATTTATAATTTGACGCGATACCAAATTAGTATAACATTTTTGACATCTGAGAAATATCGAAGTAACGTTTTTTCTTACAAATACAAACTTAATAAAACCAAAAGTTGGTAAAAATGTATTTTTGACTCGAATATCTTTTTAATTATTTAAGACACTGTCTTCAAAAAACTTTTGTTAACTTCCCATAGGAAGTTATTGGAATCGATCCGATTCGAGTTGAAAATTTTGAGGTTTCAAGGTCCCTAGAGTCTAAATAAAAGATTTTTAGGCAGATGGCTGTGAGAGCGTGTGTACGTACGTTCGGGAAGTTTTTTTCGTCGTCCATAGCTCAAAAACCAGTAGAGATATCGACTTCAAACAAATGTTGTTATACCGATAATAATGCAGAAACATGCAGAAAGAACTCTCAAAAAAATTGAGTTTGTGGTTTTTTTTATCATAGCAATTTAAAAAAAAAAAGGTGAAAATTTAGAATTTTAACCCAAAATATCTCAAGAACCAATAACGCTAGCAACTTGAATTAAATTGTATATTATATATTGTAACCTGATACCAAACAAGTATATTTTTGGAAAAAATATAATTAACGTTTTTTTTTTGTAAATCAAAAAAACTGAAAAAAAAATATTTTTCACCTCGAAAAATTTACGAACAAAAAATGATTTCATCTCCAAAATAAATAAAATAAATGTATGCCACGAACAATAACGTTTTTGACTTTTGGTATAATTTTGAGAAAAATCGAATTGATAGTTTTTTTTTACAAAACTTAAAAACCTAAAAAAACCATTCCTAAAAGTTAGTAAAAATTGATTTTCGACACAAATATCTTTTCAAAAATTTGAGATATTGGCTTTAAACTAAATTAATCGTATTAAAAATATTGTTGTCAACATTCAGTAAAATTTTGAGAAAAATCGAATCGACAATTTTTTTTAACAAAAAATATAAACCTAAATAAAATATTACTGAAAGTTGGTAAAAATTGATATTCGACTCAAATATCTTTTAAAAAATTTGAGATTTCGGCTTCAAATTAATTTTATCTTATGAAAAATATTGTTGTCAAAATTCAGTAAAATTTTGAGAAAAATCGAATTGACAGTTTTCTTCCAAAAAATAAAAACCTAAAAACAACATTACTCAAAGTTGGTAAAAATTGGCATTCGACTCAAATATCTTTTAAAAAATTTGATACTAGGCCTTTAACTAATTGTATCTTATAAGAAATATTGTTTTTAACATTCGGTTTCCATACAAAAATAAAACCTTCAAAAAATAATACGCAAATGCTACTAAAATTGGTAAAAACTGGTTTTCGACTAAACATCTCTTTAACAAAAATAGATTTTGAAATAAAACTATTTGCAAAATATTGTTTGTAAATTGTAATTTTTAATTTTTTAGAATAATTCAACTGACAACTTTTTTAACAAAACACGAAAATCTACAAACCTTTAAAGCAAGACAAATCGAGAGACGGGATGGGAAGTTATCAGTGTGGGTCGCATCCCAGCCTCTTTTTTCAATTTTCAATTCGGCAAATCAAACCGATTACAATATAAAATTAAAAGTTGGTACAAATTGATTTTCGACTCAAATATCTTCAAAACCAAGAAAAATATTTTAATTTATTTTTTAATATTATTGTTAACAATTCCTATTTTTTTTTTTAAATCCAATTGGCATTTGTTTATTCTATAAACTAAAGTTTTACAAAAACTATTGTTTGGAAATTTTGAAGGCCATTAGTTTTTGTTCTCCTATCCTTAATGTTTCATTGTCTGCGACTAGCCTTCTCACTTTCTATCTATTTGGTGAGGAACAAATGTTTTATACAAACATTGTACTATATAGGTAATCTTCATAAAGTGCCGTAAGGTTCTATTTTAGGACCTATACTTTTCTCACTTTAAAACAAACAATTTTTCGCGTTGTTACAAGTAATTATATTCAGATCTATGCTGCAGCTGCTGATAGTATACTTCAGATAAGATGCCCTTTCGTATAAATGAAAATATAGAAAACATATTTTCAAGTATTTCTGAAAAGTTTAAATTCATCCCTCTTAAGTCCAAAAGGATTGCTTGTAGCTCTCCGCCTTGGCTGAATAGATCTATAACTGATTTAATTCGAAAACGAAATCTTATCTATAGTCGTTGGAAGCGCTTTAAACTTGATGTGTTTCATGAAAGATTTCGTTCTCTCCGCAATTTAGTTGTGCTTCGTATCAAAACAGCCAAACGACAGTACTACGAAAATGTATTGAATCCTGATAACCAATCCGGAAAAAAATTATGGAAACATCTTCGAAAACTAGGTAATGGTAAACGACTTATAGAGACTCCTTCTAATATAGATTGCAACCTACTCAACGCCCAGTTTGTGTCTGTATCCGATCCTTCAACAAATAATTCATCAAGTACTCATGACTCAGAGCACTTTAATTCGATTGAAAATGCTAATGATTCTGAACAATGTCTTTACTTTATTCATTTCACCGAAGAAGATATAGTAGAGGCTATTTTATCTATTAAGTCGAACGCGGTGGGAATAGATGAAATAAATCCTAAATTTTTGAAAATTTTTCTGCCTCAAATCCTAAAATTTATAACTCATTTATTCAACTCTATATTAAGTACTTGTGAGTATCCAAGACTATGGAAGAGTGCCAAGATACTTCCAATTCCTAAGACAAAAAACTCTGCTAACCCTGAATACCGGCCTATTGCTATATTGCCATACCTGTCAAAAGTTTTTGAAAAGTCGATTTTAAAACAAATCCAAGCATACCTAAATACTAACCGCCTTCTAAGCTCAAACCAATCAGGTTTTCGAGAAAGCAGAAGTTGCAAAACTGCTCTTCTCCTTGTTGTAAATGATATTCGAAGATCGATGGACACTAATTGTGCTACTTTTTTAACGTTGTTAGACTTTTCCAAAGCGTTTGACACGGTTGATCACTTTACACTTTGTAAAAAGCTTAGAGATGATTTCGGTTTTTCTTCTTATGCAGTAAAACTTTTGTACTCATACTTAACCGATCGTCAGCAATGTGTGGCTGTGGGAAGTCAGTTGTCGTCATATCTTGCAGTCCCTGCAGGAGTGCCACAGGGTTCCATTCTTGGGCCGCTATTATTTTCGCTATATGTCAATGAAATTCCTCATCTAGTTAAGTCCTGCAACGTTCATATGTTCGCAGACGACGTCCAATTATACATACGCAGTCCGTTAGATGGCATAAGTAATGCTATCAGCCATATAAATGAAGACCTAGAAATTATTCTGCAGTGGGCTCTAAAGCATAACCTTTCTCTCAACCCGGGGAAGTCAAAGACACTATGCATTTACAAACGCATTTTAGATACGTCAAGTTTTCCACCAGTTCGACTCGGTAGATCGACCATTGACTATGTGCATTCTGCCAGGAACCTGGGGATAATTTTCAACGAAACTTTAACTTGGACTGATCATGCAGCTACTACAATTGGTAAACTATATAGTGCTTTGCGCCTATTATGGTCAACCCAAAAGTATGTTCCTGTCAAAACTAAGATGTTGCTTGTCAAAGCACTCCTGCTACCCATTTTGTTGTACGGATGTGAAGTTTTCTGTTGTGTTGACTCCTCAACAAGGCGAAAACTTAATGTCATATACAACAATCTTTGCAAGATACATCTTCAATATAAGATATTTCGAGCATATTTCTAGTTACTCAAAACAAATAATGGGTCGGACTTTCGATAATCTCTTAAAGTTTAGGTCACTTATCCATTTACATGTAATCATGCAGTCTCGTCAACCTGAGTACCTGTACAACCGATTAGTTTTTGGAAGTTCACTTAGAACCGCGGTCCTAATTCAACCCAGATTTTATTGCCTGCAATCAGAGCGTACGTTTTTTGTCCATGCCACTCAATTATGAAACACTTTACCAATAACGATCAGAAGCATCATTAACGCGAACACATTCAAAAACCGTCTTTTTAAACACTTGGCCAGTAATACTTAAGCAAAAAGAATAAAAATGAATAAAGAATTTAAAAAAAAAAAAAAAAAAGCTAGATTTAATTTCTATTAACATAAACTTAAAATTAAATAATTATTATGTATATCTTGCTTTGTTAAACACTTTCGAACATTCTTAAATATTGTAAAGCCTTCACTTATAATAAGATTGTAATCTTAATGTGAAATTGTCATTAATAAATACGAAATACGAAATTGTCATCTTTAGAAAATGTATATACTTCTTGTCAACCGAAAACATATGAATATTTTTTTATAAATCCTTGACTTTAAAAAAATTAAATTAATTTGGCGCTTGAACGTCAGCTTACGCGCGCCGCACAGACCGTCTCTAGAACTCTTTGGCACAACATTTAAAGAGAATCGATGATAGGAAAAGATTTCCAAAGGATCTAAAGACAAATGTTATTCCAAATTAATCTAAAACAAAATTTGACCATTTTTCAAATAAAAATTACTCGACACTATCAACTCAGAAAAACTTGAACAACGTCTCATCGGAGCCTTTATAGGTAATAGAATTACTTTTAAAAATGTTCCACTAAGAGATTTAATTTTGAATAGCCTGCTATTTGGGCAGCTGTCATATTTTGACATTTGACAAGTAAAACCTACGGAAGTTTTTGAATTGAACATTGAAACTTTTAAATTAACTACAAAAATGATGCTAAGTGTCACAAGATGGTTTTATTTTTTGAAAAGGTGAACACCGAGATCTCTTTGGTTTTTTATTTTGAAGCTACATTAAAAGTAAAATGTATGTCAATACAAAACAATTGATTTAAGACCATACAAATTAAATTCATGAAGCTATTAAAGAAAATTCCAAATTGGTGTGCGACAAATTGAAAAGGGTATGGTGCTTTTCAAATCAATACTCTGCTATCAACCAGGTAGCTTGCGCTTAAAGTTTCAATATCATTCACATAAAATTCCTAGAAGCTTTGTCCTAAACAAGCGATAAAGGATGTTGATACATTTAAAGGTTAAACTTAAACTTTTAAACATACATAACATTTTGGAGAGATTAAGAGTTAGCCACCTATAAATGAATCCAATGATACCCTTAATTCTGTTATCACTGAATTTGCTTTGATGTGCATTAAGAGCTTCATGATAATTAATTCGTGTACTAACCTACCTACCTATAAATTGAAACATTGAAACATGACCTATTAATACTTTTGAAACCAAAGCAGTTACACGAAAGACTTTTGCTTTAAAATATTCAAGAAATGAAAATTCCCAATTAAAACAATAATATTTCTCTCAGAAAGTACATAGGAAGTAGAATAATATTAAATGGTATGCACAGCATAGCACATCATACATTCCTTATCTGTCCTTAGAATTCTAGAACTCGCATTTGAATTTACATAATTCCCTCAAGCGTTTTAGAAAATTATTCATTCCACAAACTTCTTAATCACTTGAATCTCAGATTTGTAGAAAGTTTTCATTATAACAAAAAAAAAAATACTAAAAATAATTCTCTTTTGCCAAACTTGAATTATACTTAAATGTTTAAACTTTTTGTCTCATTTTATGAATGATTCAGCCCCTAAGAAGCATGTGACTATTAAGATGATGTCAGGTTCACTCACCTTTTCATAACTTTTTTTTTTTATTGCTGTGCGAGTTCATATAAATTATGTCGACGGAACTGCCCTTCCTCAATTTGAATGAACTTTTTTTTTTGGAGCGAACACTTTTGTCCCGACGCGACGACAATACCTTGCGTGTGATGCGACCTAATGTCAAAGGCGACACGATGCGACGCACGGCCGGCCGGCAGTGGCAGCAACATTTAATTTAGCACATTTTTTTGTTTTAATCTGTTTCCAACCCAGGACACACATTTCTCTTGCTTGCTTGTTCGCTTGCTTGCTTGCTTAGACTCAATCTATTTCAAGGTGAGCTTCTTCCACATGAGAGCAACACAATAACCAAAGACGACTATAGCGACACGTCAATTGCATGTTCTGCAAACATTAAATAATACTCGCGAACCAACTCGTATATCTTTGCCTCTCGTTCGCAATCTATTGAATATTATTCATTCGAACAGATAAACAAAAACAAATCGAATCCTCGAACCGCAAGTAAAACGCTTTTGTTGACTTAATATCTTAACAATATCCTAAGTGCGTAGACAGCGTTCAATGTAAATACTTACTGCATACAGTATACACGAATTACAGCCCTGAGTGTAACGTAAAATTTTGAAAAATTTACATATCCGAAAGTGTAGACGGAAAAGGAAAAAGGAAGAAGCATCTGTGGCAGCAGCGGCAGCAACATAAATGTATCGCTTTTCTGTTCAGTTCTGTGCTGTGTGTATTCACACCAGATGCACAGAAAAACGAGATAATAAATTATCTGGCGTTTATTTATTATTTGCGTTCTGTTCTCTGCCGCATCCGTTCGCCTAAGTCGTACGTCTTTCTACATTCGTTGCTCGTCTTCATCGTGCGTCGTCGTCACCGTCAGCAGCACCATCAGCGCCATCATCGCTATCCGGTGTGTGAAGATTTAACTCTGGGAATTCCCAAGCTACTTATGTACGAGCTTCAAGTTTACGAGCCGAGCATACCTGTGAATTGCTTTGAAAGCCTTTTATTGGCTCAAGACAAATATTCAAAGAGGCATAGGTGGGGCGGTGGGGCGAGGATAAAGGGTATATTTATGCTCTTCAACCACTGCCGTGGCGCCCCCACGCCATCCACCGCCACTACCACCACCTGTCAATGTGTCTTCACTCGATCAGATCAGTGCTCAAATCATTTCGTCATTATATAAAGAGAAGTAAGATTTCATCGCATCATTTTTCAAGCAAATAAGTCGAGGGAATTCTTTATTTATTCAGGTATTGGTGCGGGACGCATGGGTAACCGGTGCGGCGTTGGTAAGTGAACGCATCTATAGAATCTGTTCCGAGCTTATCATTAATCTTATACGGATTCATGAAATTAAGCTGTTACGATTTATTATTTACTCTCTCACACACAGGCATCATGACGAACAAAAGAAAAATACCTAAATAAGAAGGAAGTTCAACTTTCTTTCCTGATAAAAGTTTAAAGGGAAATTCTTTAAAGAAGCAACTAAGAACGTTGAAAATTTAATAAAATTAATGATTTTTTTTTTATTTCAAAGTTTGTTTTAATAGAAATTTTATATATAATATGGATAACAATAAAATTTGTCAGATAGGAAGTCGATTTTCTTTTTTCATGTAAGAGGATTTCCCTAAGTTCTATTTGATAAATGATGCTGGATTTCTTTTTTTTTCAAATAAACGTTATACATATATCTATATTTAGAGAATAATTGTTTTATTATATTTTTTTTCTCAAAGCGGAAGTTAAGTACGTTACAACAAAAATTAATTCTAAATATTATATAACTTTTTTAATTGTGAAGAGAAAAACTTTATTTTGGCATCACTGCATGTGTGACAGCTAATTTGACAGTTCTCGTTAATTTTTTCGTAATAAGTACGATTTGACAATTAAGAAACTCAATTCGATATGAAACTCGATACTGAGCTGTGTCCTAGCAATTTTTATAAGTTTACTAGCAAACCCGTCGAACTCCGTTTCGCCACCAGATGGCTTCGTTTTTTGTAACATTTCGTTTGGGGATTAAAAGATGAAGACAAATTATTTTTTTTGTTTTATATTTGAAAAGGAAACATTTTATTTCATTTAACAACAGTAATGAATTCATTTCGATTACAAAAATGAAGTGTAATTTAGTTGAACTTCTCTAAGTAAAAATAGAAAGTGAATCCAAAGTAAATACTGAATCGAAGCGTTATTTGTTACTGCATACGCAAGGCGAACCGGAAATTGCAATCGTTTGAAGTCAAGTGGAAGATCAGTAGGAATCAGTATTCGAGGAATAAATACATTTTCACCTGCGTACTTTCCGTTAATAATGGTTGCCTCAATCAAATTCGGCATAAGTCTTTTCACCGCAAGTCGAGTACAGTTGCAAAGTCCCGGTGGATTCAAATTACGCAATATCATAATAACTGAACCAACTTTGAGTTGGAAATTATGTGGTGGAAATCATTGTAACTCCAGAGAGTTCAAAAACTCCGTTGGATGTTGTTACTTCGTCGAATATCCTTCAGTGTGAAGTTAAGTGCTTCAATTGATTTCTTATGTACCATTGTGCACCCATTCCTAACAATGAGCTTGCCAATTTTCCCATTGCACTGGATCGGGAAATATTGCATGTTGGAGTATCAATTGTGTTTAAATTGAGTGGCAACTTAAGCTCAGAATTTGCAGTACGACCGCCTTATAGAAGAGTTGCCGCAATTCCAGATGATGCTAACGCCAAAGCTATGTCACATCTTGATCGAATAGTGGCCAAAATCAATGAAATGACAAATGATTTCCCTATTCCTCCAGGTGCGTCCAGGAAGAATAGACCACCAATATTTTTGTCCACCGCTTGCATTAATGTTTCGTATACTTGTTTTTTTCTGTTCATTCAGCAACGGCACATTATTTTGAACGAAAAAAAATGCAGCTCTCGATTTAGTTTTTGGTTCAATGCATCGTGTATCGATCGATTTGGCGCAATCATTCCTACTTCAATCAGTAGCTTCTCGATATGTTTGGCATTGGTGGCCATTCACAGTTTTCAAATGCGCAAATGATTTTGGTCCTCGTACATTTACCAACAGCAGTCGCAAATAAAAACAGTCATCATTTCTAGGATGAACAGTGTACATGTACATGCGACCTAGCGCATCAGTGGAAAACACCTGTGGCCAATTTGGAATTTTCTCTTAATATATTTTGTCTTTCTTCGCTTAAGTTCTGTGAATACACTTGTTGCTGCCTTGCATGTCTTGTGCGGAGGCCGATGTTCGCACGTCGTACTCTAGGCAAATATTCTACTTGACTTTGTTTCAGTTTTTTGATTTAAAAAAAAAGATAACTGATTTTTTCGAAATTATACCAAATTTGCTCAGAATGTGTAATACAGAATTTTATATAAGTGGATTTGGGGTCAACCAAATTTTTCACTTTTTTCTTAAATTGCCCTATGATAAAAAAAAAAACACTCACTAAATTTTTTTAAAAGTCGTTTTTGCATTTTTTTCTTATTATCTTTAAAACAAACGTTATTTGAAGTCGATATCTCTGACGTTTCTAGAGATATGGTTGACTAAAAAAGGTTCCCAAAAGTAAGCCCTAGGGCCCTTGAAACGTCAAAAAATTTAAAAATTTTCAATTCCACAAATCGGAATTTTTACAATAGCTTTCTATGGGAAGCTAAACGGAGTTCACCTCTTTTCTGTTTAAGATTTTCCTAAATTTTGTCTACTACAAACCTCACGGAGCCCGAGACCATTCCAACGAATGCAAAACCGTGGAAATCGGTTTGTGCGTTCTGGAGTTATAACGTCAGAAAGGAAAACCCGATTTATTTTTATATTATAGATTTTTCATTTGCAACATATAGACCATTAGACTATTAATCGAAATATAAACTATCCTATATCTTAAGTTAGACCAAATTACACATAAAATGCCAACTTTCATCGAAATTGGTTGACTTGCTGAAGAGTTCACTGGGAACATACATATGACACTGGATTTTTATATATTAAGATTTGAAGAAAATTATGTTGTTAAATTTTACCAAATGTTTGCTTAGACCACTATGCAACTTTTCAAAAAAATAATATCCTGCAAATTAAAAGTGCAAAGTGTATTTTACAACAGCTTTTCAAAAAAAACGTTTTTGTGCTATAAACTGTCGAATTCGATTAAAAGATGGCTACGATGTCGATGCATTAAAAAACTCTAAGAAATCAGACATTTTTGAAATTGAGATGAATCAACGTGTTAACCTTTAAATTCAAAATTCATGTTCTTTGGTATATTCGTCAAAATTAAAGAAAAAAATAACCCAAGCCTTGTTAACAATTATTTACTTCCTCATTTTCAAAACGGTTCATACACATATCTTTTTATTAGTTTTCGACAACTTTTCAATACAAACTCTTATTTGAATATTACTAAAAAGCTTCACAAAATTCTAAATATAATTTGCAAAGTTCATTGTTGTTTGGTGAAATATAAAGAAAAAATACTTTGCAAAATAACAAAAGTTTTCACTTTGCAGAAAAGATTTTGAACTTGGCAAATTTTGAGTTTGGTGAAAAGTACTTTTCAAAGAGGAAAACTTTTTAATTCAGTAATTTCCTTTTTGCAAATTTGCGTTTGGTGTAATCGTAATTTGCAAAGTAAAAGTGTAAAGGTGAAAAGTGAAAAATGTGTGGTGAAATACATAGGTCTAAATGCTAATAAGGCTAAAGTCATTAATATTCTCCAAAATGTGCTTTATTCTTTTATTTACCACCATCAAAACAGCCAAATTATCAAAACAAATTTTAGAATTTTGTATTGAAAAATACTGTTTGGAAGTCGTTAATGAAACTTTTAAATCATTTTGATTCAAATTAAAAAAAAAAAAATATTAAGGCTGAATCTTGAATCACACTGAAAACTTCGCATCTGTACGATTTTTCTTAAATTTTAACAAAATATTAATAACAATATTTTTTTTTTTTTTAATATTTTGTGTGAGGTAAAAAACTTTGAAGTCATAATCTTTCTTTCTTCCCATAATACTTGATTCGAAAAAAACTGATTGTTGGATTTTTCTCAAAATTTTAATAAATGTTATTTTGTGTAAGATACAATTATTTT
Source organism: Eupeodes luniger (assembly GCA_951509635.1). Classification (NCBI taxonomy): domain Eukaryota; kingdom Metazoa; phylum Arthropoda; class Insecta; order Diptera; family Syrphidae; genus Eupeodes; species Eupeodes luniger. The sequence goes on from OX608074.1 coordinate 126,454,232, forward strand.
GAGGGCAGTATCTTTAATTTTTGTCATAAAAAGTGTTTTCTCAAATTTTCGGCATATACATAAATTGTAGGTCCCCTCTATCCCTGACATCAATCGGACACATGAATGTTTGAGAGTTGTAGAGTTGCTACTTAATTTATTCATCTAAGTTCATGGAAATGCTGATTAAGCAACAGCTTAGCAATAGGTCCAACGGTGATTTGATGGTTTTTCAAACCGAACAGTGGAAAAATCTGTATATGTAGTTTGGGATAAAGTAAGATTATTGCACTTAAAATTTTAAAAGCATTTGATAAAGTTTGACCCAGGCTCTCTTTCGAAAATGCATGTTTTTAGTATTGATGAATCTCTTCTTCTTTGGATTAGAAACTACCTTTCTAAACATTTAAAAAAAGTTTTATAAGATATGTATTTTCAAGCCCGTTGATGGGCTCTGTTTTGTCTCCGATTCTCTTCCTTATATTCATAAACGACCTATGTCTTCCACTTCTATTCCATTATACTGTTTCGCTGACGACAGTATCCTCAGTTTTTCATATTCGTTTCTAGATTAACATCCTTGTCCTTCGGATGTGGAACTTCAACGTCAGTGTATGATAAGCTCCGATATTGACAGCTTTGGAGAATTGTTTACCTGTAAAATTTAATGCTACAAAAACTCAATGCTGTCTTCTGTTTAAAAGCATAACACACCCCCGATGCCACTATCCAGAGTGGCACTTGTATCCAGGAAACTAATAAACTTTCAGTACTCGGTATGAGTAGTTTGTATGACAGATCACCTCTTATGAAATGATCGCATATTCGACCTTGCTAAAATTATTGCTTAGGATTTCTTCGACGCTTCACAGTATGGTATAGGGCTATTAAACTTGGCCAAAAACCTATTTTTTTTCGATTGCCAACCCTGATTTATTATTTTGCAAAAAGCTTAATAGTAAGTGCACCAAAATTCGGAAGAACCGCAGACCTTTGATCAAAAGGCGTAAAAGAACTGACTTATGCTACACAAATGAAATTGCGTGGGGTGGGTAATGTCGATGCTTTAAAAGTTATTAAAAATATTATACATAAGTAGTCCTCAAAGAGCAAAGAAATATTCTGCGGCCATACAAAAAATTACTGCAGACCAACCGTGCCAATTATCGCCATTGCGTACTCTGTCCATGTTTACAGAAGTGGGACTTACTAAAGACCAATATTAAATCATTAGAGAAACTATCAAAAAATTCTTTCCTTGCTATTCTATACTACAAAAAGTTAAGAAATAATACTACCCAGAAGTTCATTCTATTACCGAGAAATGTGCTGAAGTGCAAATGCAAAAGCTGATGGATCACACTGTAAGTAGACTCATATTACATCTCGAAGAAGCTGTGAAGCAGTTGAGTGATGAAGATAAGAAATCTTTGATTTAAATAAGTAAGTGGGGATGTGAGGGGTCACAGCAAAGTCTCTATAAAATTAAGTTTGGAAGTGAAGTTGAATCTGATGTCAATATATTTCAAAGCTTTGTAGTTCCGCTTTCAGAAAAAAAGCATAACCCAACCCAATCATCACCTAGCTATTGCCGACCAAGAAGAATAAGATTCATAAAAGAAACACATGATGTTATAAACGAAGAAATAGAACACATAAAAACACAAATTGCAGCACTTTCCGCTACGGAAGTTAATGACATGTTCATAAAACATAAAATGTTATTTACCATGGTGGACGGTAAGGAAGGCAATGCTGAAACACATACCAAATCTACGACCAGATGCTATATATGTGAAGCTCCTTCTTCCGAGTTTAACCAGTTATCAAAAAAGAGATCGTGCAAGTAAGAAAATTTAAACTTCGGCGTGTCCTTGCTTCATGGTCACCTACGATTTTTTGAAAGTATACTACATGTAGCTTACAGGTTGCCTGTGAAAAAATGGAATGTTAAACTCATCCAGGAGGAAAAACTTGTTGTAGAAAATAAAAAAAAGTCATTCAGCATCATTTGAAGCAACAGCTCGGACTGTTAGTGGACATCCCAAAATCAAATTTTGGAAACACAAATGATGGGAAAACTAGCAGAAGATTCTTTGAGTCATATATGAAATATCAGCAGCTATAGCTGGAATTGATAAAAGTTTAATATATCGCCTTAAAGTAATTTTAGATTCAAAATTAACACTGAAGAGTTCGAAAAATATTGCCAAGAAACTGCTGAGCTATATGTTTCTTTATATAAGTTTTACCCTATGTCTCCCACAATGCATAAAGTGCTTATTCATGGATCCGAGGTGATTAAAAAAAGCTATTTTTCCAATAGGACAACTATCAGAGGAAGCTGCAGAAGCACGCAGCAAACACATACGCTTATTCCGATTAAGCTATACCAGAAAATTATAGCGTGTAGCCTGCAATATGGATGTTCTAAACAGACTTCTTCTCACATCTGATTCATTAATAACAGGCTTGAGATCAAACGAAAATAAAAATAAAATGCACGACTGGGTCGCACGAACTTGCTCCTGTATGCAAAGAGTCTGTTTAAAAAATACATATACTCTTTCTGCCCCGTTTCTTTAACTTGTACTAAGTATTTATTCTTCTATTTAGTCGAAGGCAAGTAAAAGAATAATATTTTAAAATCATATATACAAAGGTACCAAGATATTACTTCTTGATAGACTCTTTAAAATAGATTGTTGATTAAATAAATCATATTCGTTAATCCGATGCAGTGGCGCTACACGGCCATCGTTGGTATTTACAATAGTTATAGTATAAAATACATAAATATGTACCAAATGCATTAATTTGGATAAATGATAGGAATGTAATTAAAATTTTGTCAAACTAATGCGCTCTTTCGGGCTCATGCATAGGATTTGATCTGGTGAGATGGGAGGAGGTTACATTTAATACAGTTAAAATAATTTAAAAAAAAAAAACTATTTTAAGATTCAAAATTTTACCTGAAAAATAAGTTTGTCTTCAAAAATTTAAATGCCATTTTATAAATGAAAAAATCTTTGATTTTTCAAATTTTTTTTTTGAAAATCGTTAGAGCGGTTTTTTTTTTAATTAATTTTTTATATATAAAATTTTTCAATTTTGTTCTAAAAATATTTTTGGTATGCAGTTGTTTAGTGATTGTAAATATACGCTCTACATTTGAATTTCGTAAAAAAATATTAACGCGTTTTTGAGATATAGAATTTTGAAAAAAAAAAATTCAATATTTTTTTAAAAATCCAAACAAAAAAAAATTGCACTTTTGATAATCAAATATTGTTAAAGCAATATAAGAGCTTATTCAAAAAAAAAAATTATTGAAATCAGTACATAAGTTGCTGAGAAAATTAAAAAACAAAATAACGGTTCTATGAGCGGTACCTTTCCTGAGCAATACAAAAATATGTTTTTCTTATTAAAAGAAGCCAAGTTAAAAAATAAAATTTTAGAGAAAATTAAAAAAAAATCTATCGGTTTGTTTTTGAGAAAATTCGAATTATCGTTTTTTGACCAAAAAAATTGTATGGGGGCCACTGTTAGTTTTGATCTTAAAAAAAAATTGAAAAAAACGCCTAACGCGAATCTGCTCAAAACCTTAACTTCCAAGTTTGAACTCAATCGACCCAATGGTTTAGGCTGTAGGAGCGTGGACAGACAGACAAAATTTTGCACGAATGCAAAACTTGCCATATAGTTCCTATATGTCGCAAGTAAAAAAGATGTTATTGGAAAGTGAAGTTTCGATGTTTGATATTGATGAAAATTGTTGTGAAGATTAAATAAATATATTATTTATTATTATTTGATATACAGAATTAATAAAACATACAAATTTAACCATCAGAGCTATAAAATATTTTTGGCCAGGTTTCTAACTTAAATACCACTTTGTGCGCTGTAAGATATTCCTCACTCCTTTTGATCTGGCTGCAATTTACAAAACCTCCATTCCTTCAAAAATCAAATGAAAACTTGCACTTCCAAGAATGCTCATCAGTTTACCCTTAAAATCAATTTCGGACGTACTTTCAAGTGTAGAGATTCTTTTCTTAACCGCACATCGAGAATGTAAAATGCTTTACCCAACTCTGTTTTTCCCTCTAATTTTGATATTCAAAACTTAAAGATATTTCCTATGTTCCTAAAGCTCTTACTGTGCTTAAACTTTAAACAAGTCTTATTTCTTAAGAAAATGTCAAAGTTGGACTATTTTGTTTGGAAATTTTGTCGAACTATGATTTTTTTTTCAAGCTTTTGTATGCCTTCCCATTCAAGCTTTTTTTTGTTTTTGATTTTCCATAGAGCAAAACTGCTATAATTAATTATTAACTACATAACTAATTTCATGTAAATTGTCATAATTAATATAGTATTTACTTTAGTCCTTTATTGGTCCATATATAGTGTATTATATAACCCTGTTATCTTCTTCAGGACTGACATCCTTTTTTAATTAATTTAATAATATATGTATGTATCTATTTTATACTCAAAAGACTACGTAAAGTGTAGGTATTAGTTTTTGGAAGCTGTACTATTATCAAGTATTTATTTATTTAGGTATTGCCACCAGGGTATTTTTCAGGAAAATCTATTTACCTATTCACTGCAGAGAATGAAGTCCAGTATACTTTAGAACTTTATTATGGGCATTTGGCAACACTTTTTCACTGTTCTATAGCTGGATTTAACTTCGTTTCTATTCTATTTTCTCATTTAATATTATTTTAGGTTGTCCCTCGTAATCGCACACCTCTACTGAAACTTATACCCTCTTAAAATCGCTGCAGTGATTATAAAATTTTCTATTGTAACGCGCCTCCCCATAAGCACCAGTGAACTTATTTAATTTCGTTGTGTTGTATGCGGTTTTAAACTATTTATTTATATATCAAAAGCCGTACCAACAACTGCAGAATTCGATTTAACCACGCATACTTAATTGCACAATATTATATAAAATCTATTGCAATTTTCGCAAAATGTTTTCAATAAATAAAGTGGAGCGTACAGTAAAACTGTACATACTTATAGAGCCCTTGAATATCTATGTAAAGCTTGGCATATGAGCGTTGTTTCTGTGTATGAAATTTATTCCAGAAGACCGCGTCGCACATTCAAATCCCCGCAGTAATAAAATTCCAATAAATGTGTCCAATCTCCCTAATATTCATTTCAAAACTCAACTTAAACTATATAGACATTTTATTGAACGACAAACATATAGAAATAAATATTTCAACAGGACAAATATTGATATTGAATTATTCATAACAAATTTGATCGATTTGTCCCTTTGTGCATCCGTTTCGTACGTCTCGTTGCGTTGCGTTGGGTCGTATAAAGTAAATTCTTTTTTTATTCTATTTGATTTGGCAGCACTTAAATATGCAATCTGTCATTGTAAACTTCTATACAATAATAATGACAACAACAACAACAAAGACATATTTATTGTCATTTTTCAAAAATTTTGCATTCAGCCATGATGGCGGAAAAGCCCGTGAGGTTTCCAAAGTTCTATTATCCTTTCAACTATATTCTTGTTGAATATTTTGTATTTTCTGTTTCTATTTTGTTTATAAATAATATATGTATTTTTTCGGCTTGGGCATATCTTTTTAGGAATTATTTTTCGTTTTTTTTTTTTTTTGGTATGGAAATGGAGTTCCACATTTCACCAATTGTGCACAAAATGCACACCGCTAGAGCCATCGAAGGACTCGCTTTATAAATCGTGTCCTTGCTTATCTTTTCTCTTCTCTTCAGTTCTGTTGGGTTTGGAGGTTTCTCCTTTTTTTTGGTTTGTGTTTTGTTGAGAGGAAGTTTTTAGTTTGTATTTATTTTCATGTGAAAAACAAATTTAACGAGGAACGAAAAACTTAAAAACTTTGCTTGTTTTTAAGTTTTCTTTTTTTCTCTTCTTCCGAAAAACAAAATAAAAAAAATAAAAACAAAGGAACAAAGGGAAAACTGTTGTTAAAAGTCGTAATGTGTTTTGCTTTGGCTTTTTTTTGTTTGGTTTTGGGTTTGACGGCTCAATGAAGAATGCAAAATATGCAACCGTGCCTTGAAAATTAAAAAACAAAGGACTCCATGCAGCAAAATTGTTAAACTACAAAATATGTAGATATTACTTTTGTTCTTCGAAAAAAGAATTGTCTTTATCAATTCTTGAGAATTGTTGTTGTGGAATTGACATTTGAAAAAGTGGTTTTAAATTAACTGCGGTAGGAATTTGAAAAATTGCAATATTTGGATTTCTCATGGAAAAGTCTATTTCAGCCTTAGGAATCGGTGTCTTCTATCGGTAAATTTTTTTGTGTTTTTTGTATTTTGTTGTTTATTTTGTATTTCCTGCTTTTTTAAGTAATGAGTGTTTCTTAAAATTTGACAGAACTGTTTAGTTATTTTTGTAATATTTCAAAAACAGTTGCAAAACATAAATATTTTTGATACGTTAAATCTTCTAAAACTTCTAGCGCCTTTCATTCTTTCAATTTTGAGAGAATAATATTTCCCTCAGAATGAGACCTCATTTTCGAAAAATTCATACGCTAACACTTCTCCACTTGTAAGTAAAAATTTGGCTTATTGAAATGAAGGTGCAAGACAATACCAGGAAAAAATTTGTTTAGGTTCGTCTACTTTTTTGTTTGAAAAATCTTTCTATGCGCTACATCCTGAAAATATGCTTTAACTCCTTTTTGTGATTGAATACTTCATATTTTAGTTTTTCAATCGATTTGCACAGCAGCTGCAAGAAAATCTCCATAATCAAAACAAAGAAAAAAATCCATTTTTTTTTCAGAGATTATTCGATTCGCATTTTTCTGGAACAGATGGTGTTACAATAGTAAATAGAATTGAAAAATCTTTTTCGCACTATTGTCCTTTATCAATGAAATGCCTTCATTTTCCAAGTAAATGCAAAAAAGAAGTTGGTCGTTGGTTCGTTTTTTCTAAAGAAGGTGAAACTTGAACAAAAAAATGATTGTTCTAATAAACTCCTTCTCTAAGGGGGGCCATAGGTAAAATTTTTATTAATTTAAGGGCTTAAGGAAGAAAAATTGTGATGGGTTCATATTGCATAGAACAATAGAATAAATATTGTTGTACAGTATGTAGGTATTATTTTGAATGCAGAAAGAAATCATCACAGTTAAACGTACCCTAATTTTAAGCCTAGTTTTTCTCTTAACTGCGGAAGACAAAGTTTTTGAAGACATTAACTCGAAATATCAGTGCAGAAAAATGGTTTTCCATCAGTTTTTAAGAAATTCCTATAGTTTTCGAATAATCTAAAAGGACTTTTAAATGCACCTCTCCTTTGAAGTTCAAATTTGGCGGAATTTTTTTGAAGTAAGACCATTTTTGTATCTAATTTTACTATATCAAATCTTAAGAAAGTCCAAAAGCCTCCCAACAATGCTCTAGTCCTTGAAGTTTCTCTGTTCAGCGGAAATTTGTTCGACGACGTTTCTTTCTAATTTCCCCACTTTCATATTGTGAAGCAACAAGTAGACGGATTTTAAAACTTTTGAAAATCTTTAAATGAAGTACCTAAACTTAAATTAAATCCAATTTTTAAAGTTTTTAAAGTATTTTAGCAAAAATTAAATAAAAAAATAAATTAATTAAGTGGCGTAACAGTCCGTAGAGACCTAAGGCCTATTAACTTACAACTCTCAACCATTCCTGTGAGGGGGACCTGCAGTTTGTATGCCGAACGGCTAATTTGAGAAAGGTCTTTTGATGACAAGAGTTATTCTTGGAAGATTTCTCAATTGCTAGCAAGAGGCAGTACCCTTGAAAAATTCGTAGGTGACACAGGCAGGGATTGAACAGAAGACTTTCAGCATGACAGTGCTACACACTAACTATCATGCCACGTACATACTACTTTAACAAAAATTAAGTTTAAGAAAAAAAAAATTAAATTTATTTTGACAAGGCATATAAGTTTTTTATTTACTTGTCTACAAGCAATTATATAGCTAACCGAATTCATGGCACTCCAATGAATTAAGAAATATGCATTTAGAAGTTCAGGTTTGCTCGAGCAATAAGTAAAAAATAAATGCTTACGGACGTTTAATTGAAATTAACACTACATCTTTATTAAAATTGCCAGAACAAAATAAACAAGAGTAATAAACAAGAGTGGACCTAGAAGACTCTCTTATGGCACATCAAAATTGAAGTTCTTTTAGGAGCAGCTAATTTTTATTTGTATAAGGTTTTGAGAAATAAATGGATGTTATTTCGTTTTACAAACTATAAAGTATGTTATTAACATTGAAAAATGATATCAGCTACCAAGGCAACGGTTGCAGAACCGTATCCTCTTCAGAAAGCTTTCAATGGCCACTTCGAACATTTGCGTCTGTTTATCTTCGATAACTCAACAAACTCCATCTTTTTAGTGTAGAATTGATGTGTATAAACCTTATTATTGACGTGGTTTCAAAGAAAAATACTTAAATATGTTAAATCACAAGATTTCGGTGGCCAATTCTGATCAACACCCCCCTTCCCCCCAACATTAGGTAAATGCACTGTCGGTTGATTTAGTTGTTGCCACATGAAGATTCCTTGTGATACCCTGAAAGTTTTATAATTACCCTGAAATTTTAGTGCATAACCTATTATTCTATTAGTTGTCATTCTTCAGCCACTTAGAGGCTTTGAGAAAATGTATTAGACTGTGTACTGCAAAGTCTTCGGAGTTCTTTAAGATTACTGAAAAAGTATTTTTCTAAGATTTTGTATTATGTGTTGCACAATGCTGGGTAGTAGCATAGGACGTGAGTAGTGTCCTCGTGCTCTTCCTCATCGTTACACCATTTGTACATATGTATATGCCGTCGTCAACAAGGAACATTTTCTTCCTATATGGTATCCCAACAGCTTGATATGCTCACAAGTAATCTTAGAAGTGCATAATTGAACGGGATTTTGTTTTGTCCAATTTGGGCCATAGTAATTGTTTGACTGTGTCGCAGGTTTCAAGGCTTTATCATCGTTCATTGATTTTCTGAAGTATTTCGTTATCAATGATCTGTTTAAATTCACATGATGGATAGAGCGTCTGCTTATGGTTGAGTCAATATTGGATTGGTCCAGTGTATTTCTTTTCCTCGCAAGTTCATCAGCTCTCAAATTCCCAACCACATCACTGTGATCTAATACCCAGTAAAGTCTAATGTTATGCTGTTAGATAAGAACCGTTTGTTCTTGGCGACAGTAACTTACAAGCTTCGATTTGATTGTTGTGACAGAAATCGATTTTATTGCTCAATAAAAATGATGATTTCAGCCATCATTGAGACCTGTGTCGCAGCGTTTGTCACTGCTAATGCCTCGGTTTGGAAGACGCTAAAGTGTTTCCGTTGTTATATACCTACATACAGGGTGTCCCGTAAGTAATGGATAACCCTGAAATGCCGCATAGTAGACTTTATGACCGTCCTGAAAACTGATACAAAAAAGTTCTATCCCAACCACAAGAAAAGTTATATGCATTTTTTTGTTCAGTGCACTATTTTTTTTCTTACTTTACATTTTTGAATACCACGACTACAAGTGAATGAGTTCCATAATTTTTTTTTTGCATGAATATTTTACAATACTTTTGCCAACACATAAGTAGAAGAAAATTATTATAACTGTTGGACTTCTTAGAGACAAAAATTATTTAACATTGAATTTCAATGCAAAATGTGAAAACAAATAATTTTTGAAAAAGTTAAATCATAGCTGGTATAAAAAAAATGCATGAATACCTGAGTGGCCAACTATTTTAAAAATATGCGCGTTAAATGCAGATTTCAAAATGGTATTGCTTATTATTATATCTAGAGTCAATAGCAAGTTATTGGTAAAAATATGCAATACTGGAGTAAATTTAGCAAAAACAAAAGTTTTCAAAATTAGCACAGTAAACGTGAAAATAATACCAAGCGTTGAACATAGCAGATTTTTGATTTATTGGCTGTTTTAACGATGTTGTCCTAATGATAAATCCAAGCTTTCAACTTCTTGGGCCGAATGCATTATTGATAAAAATGTCAAAAAAGTGCAAAAAACGGTTACATTTTCGAACTTGTTTTGAATTTTAATTGTTTTATTGGGCTTTAACAAACCCATCAAATATTTAGTTGGTTGTTATTAGTTTATTTGTTATTTTATCTAAACAAAAAGTTTTTGAGCCAGCTTTTAATCACATGATCACTTAGTTAGAAAACAAAAACTAAAATAGATAATTTTTTAATTTTTTTTTATTTAAAGCAAATGCTCAAACTGTTTTCCACCCACTTGAGGAATAAAAACTTCTCTAACCTCACGACCTGTAGTACCCGTGGCACATCAGACTATTGTATCGTATCTGCAAAATTCTCATGTCAAAAAAAAACCAGCTAAAGAAAAAACTCCTATGAGAACCGTTTGGCAATATGAGAAAGCCAACTGGGACGGTCTCAATGAATTCTTCAGGAACTTTAACTGGTCACTATGCTTCCTCGATAGTGACGTGGATTCCAGCGCAGATATGGTAACAAATTTAATTCTTTGTGGAATGAGAAATTTTATCCCGAACAGGGTGAAATCTATCAAACCCAAAGAGAACTAATGGTTTGATTCGAGCTGTAAAGAGGTTATTAAGTTCAGAGATGTAAGTTTCCGTTGTTATAAAGCCAACCCTACTGAGGAAAACCGAAATAAGTTCAAACAAGCTAGAAAGACCTGTAATGGTCATATTCGACGAACCAAATTTTTGCATGATCAGAAATTAAGGCAAAAAATACTACAATGTCCCAAAGGTAGTAAAAATGTCTGGTCATTTGTAAAAAACGTACGAAACACCACGTCATCCTCGGTTCCAACGCTCGTCCACAATGACACTCCCTATGTGAGCTCGATCGATAAAGCCAATTTGCTTGCAGCACAGTTTGCTGTTAATTCGACGCTACCGGAAAGTGTCATGAGTCCTCCTGTTCTTGAGAGCGTAAATGATTCTATGGGACGAATCTTCTTTCGCACTCGTGCAGTTGCAAGAGTACTTAAAGACCTTGACATACACAAATCCGCTGGCCCGGATAGTATCTCCCCAATCGTTCTGAAGAGGTGTTCTTCAACTGGCAAAACCATTGCGTAAACTTTTCCATCTTTCCTACTCTACAGGTCTCCGAGTGGATGGAAAATAGCATTTGTCCAGCCTATCCCTAAAAAAGGCGAATAGTCCTCTCCCCCTAACTATCGTCCAATAGCACTCACGTCCCTTCTTTCCAAGGTCATGGTAACGCTGATTAATTATCAGCTTAAGAAATATCTTGAAGAACGAAAGCTTCTTAATGACCGGCAGTATGGCTTTCGTAGCAATAGGTCCACTGGTGATCTCATGGTTTATCTCACCGAATAGTGGAAAAAATCTTTACATCGTTTTGGAGAAAGTAAGATTATTGCACTTGATATTTCAAAAGCATTTTATAGAGTTTGGCACCAAGCTCTCTTATCGAAAATGCGTGCTTTTGGTATTAATTAATCTCTTCTTCGTTGGATTAGAAATTACCTTTCGAACCGTTCAATATAAGTTGTATTGGATGGTTTCAAGTCTGAAATTCATAAAATAAATGCTGGTGTCCCCCAGGGCTCCGTTTTGTCTCCGACTCTCTTCCTTATATTCATAAATGATCTTTTGTCTGCCACTTGTAATGCATCATCCGGATTGGCCTTAAAAAAGTGTAGGTCCCCTCCATCATCCCTGACAACAGTACTCGCACACAGGAATGGTTGAGAGTTGGTAGTCACTAGGCCCTAGTTCTCAAAGGACTGTTGCGCCATCCAATTTATTTTTATCATAACCTCACGACCTCTCGAACATATCCCCATTTGAGTCTATTTAGGTCTATTTAAGTCTATTTAGGAATAGTTTTCTAAGGTGTTGAACACTTTGACAGCACTTTTTTGTTAGCATGAGTTCTAGGCTTTTATTGACAAGATTTTCTTATAGTGATCCAATTGGCGTTGGTTCTTTGTATAGAATTACTAATCCTTATTATCCCTGACTTGTTAGTAAATTCTTTTTTTTGTCGCAAAAATTCCTACAAAAACTGCGCTTGACTTGCTGAGTGTCTGCTTTGAATCTTCTTTGATCATCCACTTGCAAATCTTACAATTTTTGTCGGGGTAAAAAAAACCTCTAAAATATTTCATTCCTATCTTCGGAAATGATAGGTTCAAAATGTTTTGCTTCTGTAGAAAATTTCCTTCTAAAACATGATTTTTCCGGAGGAATTATACTCAAAAAAAAAATACTATTGGAATTTTTAAATCATAAAAAATTTACACAATTATGCGTTCGTTCGTACTTTTCAGTATTAACCCTGTTCCATATAATTTTTCGCAAACTTTGTATAGTTGATACATAAGCAATATTTCAAATATATTTAATGTTATTTTGCACTCAGTTTTCAATGCATTTGCGTCGCTTATATATTATAATTATTACTCTCCGAACAAAATTGATGTATTTATATTAAATTAACATACAATTTAACCTCGTCTACTTCATAGTTGAAAAGATTTTAAGTATATATAATTTACATGCATTTAAGCCTTGAAAAGCTTGCCAACACAATAACCATCAACAGTATTTTTATTTATGATATAAAATTGCTTAATAATATAATTATCCTATAAAAACACTTTAAGAAACCATGAATCAACTAACCAATATTATTTTTCTTATTTTCTTTCAGGTATGCATCCGTTAAAAAAAAGGTTACTTAATGCCAGTAGGTATAAAGAAAATGCATTTAATCGTCAATTATCCAGTTTTATTAACAATATAACTTTCTGAATTTTTATAAATATAGAAACTCGTGTCAGTATTTTTATTAAGTTCATTATAAGTTGCATCATGTCTGCATCTGACATCAATATAACGAAAGCAATGCATTCAATTCAGTTACACAAAAAAGAAAAAAAAGAAATTTTATTGTGTTGGTATTTTTGAATGCTTATTAAAATCTTAATTGTTTTCAAAACAAAAGACTTATTGTACTTCTTTCGTATGATCGAGGGGTAAAAATAAATTTATACTTGATGATGACTGTCTGTCTGGAAAAATTAAGGCCATCGCATCAGTATTGCCAAATTACCTAAATCCCATAGCAACATCAGTATAATGCATAGAAACGGTCTTCTTCAATATATACAAAAATGACAACGAAAAGTTAACAATAATAGGCATAGGCCCCGAATTGATTGAAGCAAAAATAGACGAATAAATAAAAATAAAAATAAAATGAACGAAAAAATAACAAATGCAAATCATTCAATCCCATGATGATGCCAATATGATGAAGAAGATGTGTTGTTCCTTTTTATCCTATTTATCTCGCTCTACTTCATCATCATCATTGCTATATCCTCTTTACATTAGGAAAATTTACATTTTTTTCAATTCAAAAATTGTTATTGTTTGCCTTTATTGCTTCGCTTCGAGCTTCAAGCATTGAGCTGAGAATCCGAACAGTGAGCAGTGAGCAGAATCACCCTCTATCGGGTCCACAAGTTTTAACAATTGATAATAATCAACCCTATACACCGCAGCATAATAGATTGAAAATGGGGGAAGTTATTATCGAGCCCAACAACATGACTGCTTTATTAATTGGAACCCCCCCCCCCCCCCAAACCCTTCTTTTTCCATTTTCCGTCCAACTCTCATGAAAATTGCTTCGCATTCCTATTCCTACTATTTTCATTTATCTGAATGAAGGAAATCCTGCATTCAGTGCATAAGCCATAGGCATTGCAAAAATACAACAAGGATAAAAGACAACAAAAACAAAACACTACAAAAATAAAAGGACAAAAACAAGGAAAACCCCAGACCCCTAGAAATAGATAGAAATTGAAAGAAAATCACTTTTCGTTGGCATTTTCCTTGTGCCAGAGTAAAAACAGAGTAGGAGACTATAGCGCGCAGCACTATGCAACTATCTAGATGCATATTTATGCATGCAGTGTAGATTGTCACTGTGGCTGCTGAGGAAAATTCTGCAGACAGATAAAATTGATATTTTCTTCTTTTTTTGTTGTTGTTGTCGTTGTTGAGTTCTCTTGTTCATTTTTTGCTTCTTGGTGTCTGTGAATTAATTTGAATACATTTTCTTTAGCTTGCTGCTGTTTTCTCTAATGTGTCGCTGCATACATTTTTGTTGTTTCTTATTCGAAAAGGTGACAAATGTTTTAGTTTAGTTGATTGTGTAAGTAAAATATTGAGGTACATTGAGTAGATTTAAAATATTATTTTTATAAATACATTTATTTGTGAAACAGGAAGAGAAGAAGAAGCAGAAGAAGAGGTAATAAAATGATTATTTGTTGCCACAAATTTCATCGGAAATGATTTGAATTTTATTCAACTGTCTGGAAATAATTGTCTTATTTGGTTTAAGAAAAGATTTTGTATTTTAATTTCTGGTTGAATTGAATGAAATTCAATTGCAATATAAATGATATCACAGATTAAAGTAGAAATAACAATATTTAATAAATAACAAGAAAAAAAACTGAATAAATGTTTTTCTTTGTTCATAATTGTAGTTATAGTAGATTGTAAAATATCATGAGAAAAATTGTTACTCAACAGACAGTTTTTCTTTGTTTTTGTTTTTAATCTATAACGGAAATTTAAAATAAATTTTTTTTTAATTATATTAATAAGCTCGTAAAATCAGGCCTAACAACAAAATAGTGGACGATAGCAGTAGCTTTGTTAGTTGATCTTTTAAATCCTAATAAACTGTTTAACATGAATGGAACCCCATTATAATTCCTTATCAAAATCAGTTTTTAATTATATGCAATTTATGTATATATAGGGTTATCCATTTTGTGGTTTCAAAAGTAAATGTAAATAAAACGCATATTAACTTCACATAGCAAGTTATTGTAATCGGCCCGATTTGTCGAATTGAAAATTTCGACATCTCTTGACGATTCAAGGTCCCTAGAGTCGAAATAAAAGATTTTTAGAGAGATGTCTGTGCGTGCGTGCGTACGTACGTTCGCGACGTTCGTCGCCCATAGCTCAAGAACCAGTAGAGATATCGACTTCAAACAAATTTTGTTATGCAGCTAAGAATGCAGAAAGACGCAGAAAGGACTCTCAAAAAAATTGCATGGGTGTTTTTTTTTACCAAAATATGTCACGAACCAATAACGCTAGCGAATTGAATTAAATTGTATATTATATATTATGACGTGATACAAATCTAGTATATTTTTGGAAAAAATTCGAACTAACAGTTTTCTTATAAATCAAAAAAACTAAAAAAAAATATTTGGCACCTCGAATATTTTACGAACAAAAAATGAATTCATCTCCAAAATAATTTTGTGCAACGAAAAATAACGTTTTTGACATCTGGTATACTTTTGAGAAAAATCGAATTGACAGTTTTTTTTATAAAAAATAAAAACCTAAAAAAACATTCCTAAAAGTTGGTAAAAATTGGTTTTCGACTCAAATATCTTTTCAAAAACTTGAGATATTTGCTTCAAATAAATTTTTTTTACAACAAATATTGTTGTCAACATTCGGTTAAATTTTGAGAAAAATCGAATACACAGTTTTTTTTCAAAAAATAAAAACCTAAAAAAACATTACTAAAAGTTCGTTAAAAATGATTTTTGACCCAAATATCTTTTCAAAAATTTGAGATTATAGCTTCAATCTAATTTTGTCTTATAAGAAATATTGTTTTCAACATTCCGTAAAGTTTTGAGAAAAATCGAATTGACAAAAAATAAAAAAGCTAAAAAAAATTATAAAAATGGTAAAAATTGATTTTCGGCTCAAATATCTTCTCAAAAATTTGAGATTATGGCTTCAAACTAATTTTATCTCACAGAAAATATTCAGTAAATTTTTTATAAAAATTCAACAGTCAGTTTTTTCATAAAAAAATTCGCAAAATTGGTAAAAATTGATGTTTGGTTCCCGATATCTCGTCAACAATAGAAGATATTGACTTCAAATTAATGTCATTCATCCAATTTGTATTTGCTTATAAAGGGTGTCCCAAAATTAACGCAAGATTTGAATTTGCTGCCATTTGTGCAGTGAAGTGTTGGCAACCCTGAAAAAAAAGTAATTTGACAGCTAACAGGGTTATTAAAAATGGAGCGTTACACGAGAGAACAACGTGTCTTCATTATTAAACAATATTTCAAAAATAGTGAAAGCTTGGCGGCTGCAGTTCGAAAAAAATCATCCTAAGCGATGAAGCACATTTTCATCTTGATGGCTTTGTCAATCGCCAAAATTGCCGCATTTGGGGTTCGGAGAACCCACATGTGATTGTCGAAAAACAAATGCATCCACAACGCGTGACTGTATGGTGTGGATTTTGGGCTGGAGGCATAATTGGGCCATATTTTTTTGAAAATGATGCTGGTCAAGCAGTGACTGTTACTGGTGCTCGATATCGCGACATGATTACACAGTTCTTTCTGCCAAAATTGGATGATATTGATGTGTCCAATATGTGGTTTCAACAAGACGGTGCCACATGTCATACAGCCCGTGAAACAATTCAATTACTGCATGAGACATTTCCAGGTCGTGTACTCTCTCGTTTCGGTGATCAAAATTGGCCTCCTAGATCGTGTGATTTAACACCATTAGACTTCTTTTTATGGGGTTATTTGAAATCACAAGTCTATGTCAACAAGCCCACAACCACCCGTGCATTAAAGGAGGAGATTCAACGCTGCATCAACGAAATTCAGCAACATTTATGCAGAATGGTCATGGAAAATTTCAACAAAAGAGTGCGCATGTGCATGCAAAGCCGTGGAGGCCATTTGTCCGATGTGTTATTCCATACATAACCCTATCCTATGCACTTTACGAGTCAATAAAAATATAACTATCAAAAGACTAAAAACGGCGTTTTCTATTTAATTCAAATCTTGCGTTAATTTTGGGACACCCTTTATAAGAAATAAAAAATTTTATGAAATGCTACTAAAATTGGTTTCGACTAAAAATCTCGTTAACAAAAATAGATTTTGAAATCATATGAAACTATTTTATCATATGCAAAATATTGTTGGTAATTTTAATTTTTTTTAGAATAATTCAACTGACAACTTTTTTAACAAAACACGAAACCTACAAACTTTTAAGCAAGATAAATCGACAGACGGGATGGGAAGTTATCAGTGTGGGTTGCATTCCAGCCTCTTTTTTATATTGCTTTTTGTACGCATGGAATTTTTAAGTTTTCAATGAAAAACCGAATTGAAATTAAAGTACACTCAGAGGCCAATAAAGCCTTCCGCCTTCTTATAAGTCCCTCAAAAAGCAACTGCACTTTTATTTTTGCCAAGTCAAAAAATCGTATGAAATCCATAATCGCGAATTATGAACCTTTTTTATTACATTTTGGTAAGTTATTTATTTGTATGTTAAAAATAATTTACAAAAAGAAACATTGATGCCCCTAAAAATTTGCAAATAATATTTTTGTAGGCCCAATTTTTGAGTAGAACTTTAATTTATGTACGAACTTTAATTTAATTTCGTCAATTGCATTGTTTTTTTTTTTAATTTTACAAAATGTTACAACAATATTTTGTATAAGTTGAAACAAAAATTGAAGTCAATATCGGCTTTCGTTCTGAAAATATTTAATTATTTGTAAAAAACTATCATTTGCTTTTCCCTTAAAGTATTTGAAAATTGTCTAAATGTGTTAAACTTCGGGAGATATTTAGGATCAATCAAATTTTTCACCTATTTTCTTAAATTGCTAAAGTAAAAACCAACAGCCACAGAATGTGTTTGAAATTCGTTTCTGCATCTTTTGAAGTTATAACGCATTTGTAATAATAATTTACATAAAGTCGATAGTTATTGAGATAATGGCCTACAACAAAATGTATCCCGAAATGTCAAAATTTTCAATTTGACAAATCGGGACTATCAAAACCTAATAAACAATTGAAAAAGGCTTCTATTCAAGATAAAAATAATCTGTATAAGCTATTTTTATTCAAGTATAAGCTATTTTTATACAAGATCGGCTAGGTAAAACTAATCTTTGTTTAAAAGACAATGCAGCTTTAAGCTTCATTTTATTAACCAAAAACCTAGCTTTTAGAATAAATTAAAACTTTTGACTGATTTTCCTAATATTGTTTTCTTTTTTAAATAAAAAATGAGCTTCTAGTAAAAACTTTTTCAATACATTTAACGTCATATTCGTGATTTTTCAAAGCTTAAGCCATTCTTAAATATCTGTGCATTTTTCACAAAAAGTAAAGTTCAAGCTAAAACTGTACCTCTTTTTAAATTTCAGATTTGAAAGTCAAGAACAATTAATTTTTGTTTCTTGTTTCAGGAATTTTACATAATTCAATTGCAGTTCAAGGCATTTGATTTTTCGTATGTAATATAAATTTATTTTACTTTAACCAAATGCTGGTCTTTGTTGAACACTTAGTTTTATTCTGTTTCTATGGTCTGGAATTTATATATTTAATAACTGCAAAACTAGAATAAATTGTGATAACTTTTATTCATAAAAGTCGAAAAAGTGGACCAACATTCTAAGCATCAACTTTTTGCTATCAGTTTGAAATTAAAAAAAAAGTGATAGAACTTCTTATCTCGGAATAGATCTTAAAACTTAACATGTTTAAGAACTTCTTTTGAGTTAATTATGCGTCGATTTTTGTTAAGATTTTACTAATTCTGATAACAGTAAATTTTGAAAAATTTAGCCTTAAAATTTCGTATTGACCAAAAAATTTGTTTCAATGGCTAATTCAGGTTTACAAACAAAAAACTGTCAGAACTGAAACTAGTTCCTAGGAAAATAAATCGTATGCACCAACCTGCACTTCTACTAGACATATTATAAATAGTCTGGACCACTCAGTTGGCTGCCATAATAGGCCTATTTTAACCAATTGCAAACATAAAGGAACCCTCCTTTTCTCTTTATTTCTATACCCAACAGTAGGTAACGAGATTAAAACCTAATAACCAGTAAAAGCCCCAGGCATTTAATGCCACCAGCTAGGGAATCGGCATAGGAACGGCAAACATCTTATAACTTTGCACATAAGAGTAAAAAGTTATATTCCATTCTATTATTTCAATATTAAGTTAACTTGAATGGTTCAAAGTCATAAATTTCCACGCCATATTTAAATATGTATATTCTATTGCTGTACCATTTTATTCTTGTTTCCCTCATATTTTTCCATACGATATTTCGACATAAAATCAATCGAACAGAAAACATCACCCTCAAAATTTCGTATCTATTTATAAGTAGATTCATTTATGGCAATAAAAGGAATTTAATAGTCGATAATAAAACTATAAAAAGCCCTTTTTAATGGAGCTTCCATTTTGTTGTATTATTAATATAAGATGGGTAGGGTAAGTCTGTATGTTCAAAATAAAAACAAAGTTGTATATCAATAAACTAATTGGCTAATATTAACAAATATTCAAAATAAAATTCTGAATTCCTTAACTCATAATCCTATAATATGAGTATCTATAAAAATGTTCCCATAAAAAAAAGTTTCCTAATAAAATTAGCTTATAGCCACTTTAACAAAAAAAATATTCATCTTATCCAAAAAATAAAATGAAAAAAATACTTGTTGATGATAAACGAATTGCTGCCATTTTTATTCACTTAAATTTGCACACGGAAGCCATAAATAATAAATAAAAATCAGCGAAAATGTTCACATATTTTGTATCTTTCTTTTTTTTCATTTTTGAATTTTGTGTCACCCACAAGACAAGTGATATCAGTCATTCATATTTTAAAAGCTGTGTGATATTAAATTCTGATGTCCTCACCTCACACATCATATAGCATCAGCATCCACACCGCCGCCGCCACATATATTTTATACAACATATGCCAATTGCCATTAATATAATATTCACACGCACCTTCTCAGTCGCGGTATAGGGTGGCGCAACGGCGCGCGGCGGTGGCGGGCGTAGCGAAGCGTCACCCCACGCAAATAGTTTGCAAAATCCATCATCAAAATCACTTTCGTAAATTCGATTTAATAGTCCAATCCATTTAAAAGGAAAAAAAAACACCCTGTCCCGGAGACCCAAACGTTCGTTATAATACATTCAATAAATACATATATAGAGACACATGTGTCTACATAGAGCGTTCTTTTTTGAGAGGCCTTGTTGTCCTCTTGGAAAATGGATAATTTAAAACATCAATTTTGTTATTTATTCCAAACGGATGTACGAGTATATGTCACTTTGCTAGTGAGTGAGTGTCGAAGCCGTTTCAAGCCGACCAAAAGTGATAAAACCCCAAAAAATGAGGTAAAAACGCCTTCATACACATATGTATATGAGAGTGAAAAATATATATGTATATATCAACGTTTGATAGAAGGTAAATGTCATGGAAAGGACATCAACCAAAAAACACTCTCAACCAACTCGTACTCGTAGTCATATAAAAGCAGCAGGTTGATTTAATTTTATATTTCAAACTCAAATGGTTGGATGTGTGGCACTTAAAACATCCTTTGTGGTAGGCACCAAACTATACCACAACGTAGTGTTGCATAGCGTGCTAAATTTTATCCTTCAGACCGTTAAGGATGGCCCACTACCAAAAAGCAAAACGTGAACTTATAACAACAAATTTTCCTACATCACAATTTAACCTTGCTCTATCTCTCTCAGAATTGGTTTACCTAACTTAACTTGTCTGCAATAAAATAAAATTTAACGAAAAACTACATCGTTTTTTTTCTTGTTTAATTTTTTAATTACATACCCTATTAGTTTTTAAATAAACTAATTGGATTCTCTAAAACCTTTAACATTTTTTTGACCACTTATAGGCAACCAGAATGTGATAGGTATTTTTCAAACTGTCAAGTTATCAATGACATTTAGCTGTCAAAACATTTCCAGTAAGGGTTGCCATGAGGAAAATATCAATGCTTGTGAATTTCATCAAATATTCAAATTAGTGGAAATGACAATTTTACGTATCAAAACAGACACAAAAGATTTTAAGTGAACACAAATTTATCAGATGTGGTTATATTACGTCCTAAATAATTGTATGTCCAATATTTTTTCGAAAAAAACATCTCAATTTTGGCTCTGTGACTAAGTCGAAAAAATTTGATGAACCAACCAACCAACTTTAAACACTTAATAACGTAACATAAGGGAAAATTTTATCTCTAACTATAATGGTCGGCGCGATTGCGTTTTATTTCTGTCGCATGCCTTAAAATGTTTCTATTACAGAAAATATGCCTCTTTTAAAATGCTAAGAAGATCCAAAAGCGGTGTTTTTAAAGCTTAGGTAGAACACAACATATCTGTTAACAATGTAGTACCTGTAGCGTGATGTTTAAAGCGTAGGAATACTATCCAGATGTCTTGGGTTCAATCCCTTCCTGTGCCATTTGAAGTTTTTTTGTCACGGTTACTGCATCTGGCGAGGAATTGACAAATCCTTCAAAAGTAATCCTTCTCATTAAAAGAGCTTTCTCAAATTATTCGACTTAAAACTGTAGTTCCCCTCCATCCTTGGCAACTTTATTCGCGCACAGGAATGGTTGAAAGTTGTAAGTCACTAGGCCCTAGTTCTCAACGGACTGTTGCACCTAATTTAAATTATTTAATTTATCTGTTAAAAATAAATTTTATGGTGATTTCAAATAATAATTTAAATTATTTTAGTACCTTAGTAAGTTTCTAGAAATTCTCATTAATTATGGGTCTTCAATTGACTCCTATATGAAGTTTTGAGAAACCTCTATTTGTATGCTGTAATGGTTTTAAAAAATCCGTGTTGCAGTTAATTTTAAGTTCTGATTTCGAACCGGAACTTCAATTTTAACTGCCTGCTCAAATTTTAAAAATATCCGTTTTCAACATTATTTTTATATTTTTACTTGCGACATATAGGAACTAGTATATGGCAAGTTTTGCATTCGTGCAAAATTTTGTCTGTCTGTCCACGCTCCTACAGCCTAAACCATTGGGTCGATTGAGTTCAAACTTGGAAGTTAAGGTTTTGAGCAGATTCGCGTTAGGCGTTTTTTTCATTTTTTTTTTAAGATCAAAACTAACAGTGGCCCCCATACAATTTTGTTGGTCAAAAAACGAAAATTCGAATTTTCTCAAAAACAAACCGATAGATTTTTTTTTAATTTTCTCTAAAATTTTATTTTTGAACTTAGCTTCTTTTAATATGAAAAACATATTTTTGTATTGCTCAGGAAAGGTACCGCTCATAGAACCGTTGTTTTGTTTTTTAATTTTCTCAGCAACTTATGAACTGATTTCAATAATTTTTTTTGTGAATAAGCTCTTATATTTCTTTAATAATATTCGATTATCAAAAGTGCAATTTTGTATTGCTTGGATTTTTAAAAAAATATTGAATTCTTTTTTTTCAAAATTCTATATCTCAAAAACGGGTCAACATTTTTTTACGAAATTCAAATGTAGAGCGTATATTTACAATCACTAAACAACTGCATACCAAAAATATTTTTAGAACAAAATTGAAAAATTTTATATATAAAAAATTAATTTAAAAAAAAACCGCTCTAACGATTTTCAAAAACAAACTTTGAAAAATCAAGGATTTTTTGATTTATAAAATGGCATTAAAATTTTGAAAGACAAACTTATTTTTCAGTTAAAATTTTGAATCTTAAAATTTTTTTTTAAATTATTTTAATTATTTTATTTTATTTTTAATTATTTTAATTATTTATTTTTTTAATAATTTTAAATATTTTTAACTAGTTGAATACACAAACAATTGTTTTCGTTAAGTATGCTTACAAGTATTTTTCATTTTCGGGATGAGTTGCCCTAGGATGAGTTGTGTCTTGGGATGAATCACAAGTTTTTTGACAAATCAAATGGCATTTATATCTTTGAAGACGAACTTATTTTACAGGTATATTTTTAAATCTTTTATAGGTACATTTTTAAACAGACTCTTTGCAGGAGCAAGTTCGTGCGACCCAGTCGTGCATTTTATTTTAAATAATGTTTTAGGTTAAATAAACAACGTTAGGAATGTAACGATTTTTGAAAGTCTGGATATATCCCAAAGGCAACAAATTTAAACTTGCCCTCTTTTGATGGAAGGTCCTCAATTGAGAAAAAATGTAAGCTACCCCTCAATGTTCGAAACGTCAAACATCATCGACTCATGTTCGAATAGTAAAACGTCATCGACGAGTGATCGATGCTGTTTGACGTTTGGGACAGAGAGTTTTTCTCTTTTTTGTCATTCTTATTCATTCTTTGAGACAGAAATCCGGCAAGTAATAAAAACATAAAATTATATTAAATAAATTAAAATAAAACGACAAGAGTTGTAGTTTAATAAGTTTAAAATGTATAAAAATCAATCGGGCACTTTTTCAATTTTTGACCAAATACATTTTAATTGGAACTTGTGTTTTTTTTGTTCTTGGTCTTAAAAAATAAAATAATACATAACGCAAATCTGCTTAAAACAGACAGACGAAAATGCTGGAACTGCTATTTTTCGAGTTCTGTTCCATCGTAATGTCATGTTTGATTAAAATCTTAAGTTCGAAAGTGTTAAAGATTGAAATACATGCCATGAATCTCATATAATATTGTGCAAGTAAAAAATCAAGTAACGAAATTTTTTTACTGCCAAGAATTGCAAATTTTTAGAAAAATTGAAAATTTTATTTTACTAAAAATAAAAACCCACTACTAAATTTCTAAAAAAAAAAAACATTTTTGGACTCAGATATCTGATATATGATGAAAAAAAAGACACTAGCTTCAAGTTTTGTTATGAAAACAATTGCGAAATTTTAAAATTGAGAAAAAAAACAAACAAATTTAATTCCAATTTGTTGTTTTTTCTAAAAAAAAATAAAAATCTAAAATAAAAACAAAAACAAAAACAAAAAACAATTAAAAATTAGTAAACATTTATTTAAGACTCAAATATCTTTAAAGCAATAAAAAAAAAAACATTGACTTATTTCATTGTTAAATGTTTTTCAAATTTTATAAAATATAAACAAAAACAGTTGACAGTTGTTTGGTTTCATATTTTTTAAAAATGGTTTTATATGTATTTTACGTCTTAAATTTCTCGACAGTTTAAAGTTTGATTTTTGATTGCATTTCGATAAAAGTTCTTAAAATAACAAAAATTACTAAAAATATCATTTGAACATTTTTAAGAACATCAATGATAAGTTATCAGACTCTTTTTTCTTTTGAAATAAAGAAAAAGAACTCGTCACCGGGCTCAAATACTGAAACACTCTACTACTTGAATAAAATTCTGTAAATTTGACTTAAATCCGTCGTAAATTCGTCGTGATAGTGACATTTTCATAAAAAAAATGTAAACAACATTTAAGAGAAGGATTGAGTTCCCTGCCTCTAGCGTGACAGTCCTAGACACACTTAACATCACCTCACCTCATGTGCTTACCATAAAGTACTACTTCCAAAAACCAAACAAATAAAACTCACCCTATATGAAGACATAAAAACAAAACTCATGACATGACAGACAAAATGCGGGCAAATATTGTTTGAATCTACATATATCGCAGGTCCCATATATTCTGATATTCACGGAGTCTTTCTTTTTTTGTGTATAGAAACACTTTTATGAATAAAAATAACTCTAAAGTTATATTATTCTTCTTTATGGAAATTGGAAAAATTTTGCCTTGGGCTCATTCTGCCGCTGCCGCCGCCGCGCCGGCCGCCGGAATAAAACGATAAAAACGATCTCCTGCTGAACTTAAAATAGCACAAAAAGTCAGTCGTTTGAATTGCTTTTTTTTTTCTTTTTTCAAAAACTTCACATCTCTTCAATGCTGCCAAAAATCGCATGAAAATAAATTTAGATGAAAAACAAAAATAAAACAAGAATTTCCCACAACTGAATAGCACCCTCTCAGCATGGGGTCGGAAAAATGAACCTAACAGCAGTAGAAGCGCAGCGCAGCTTTTCCTCCAGTCAATAAGTGTATTCAAAAAGTTGTAAACTTTTTCTTGTTTGGCACATTAAAACTAATGATTGACGCTATTTAGCTCGAGGGGGGGTGAACAGGAAAGGGGGGCTGGTAGTTAAGAGATTGAGATAAAACAAACTAAAATCTATACAACCCAATTGCCTATATTTTCCCATCACTGTCCTAGTTGTTGCATTTCCAAAAACACGCCAAAGAGTTTCTTAAATTGCAATAAATAAACTTATTTCAGAAAATAACAAAAATATAAATTTTCAGTTTAAATTACAAACATTTCAAAAACGCAAAAATTTTGCAAAGAATAAAAAAAAAACATAAAATAAAAACTGTAAATAAACATTTTGAACGACCGACACGACACGGTCGTGGCGGGTAACGAGCAACGACGTAAACTTTTTGACTTTTATTTGTATTTATATTTTCATTCTGCCTCAAGGCAAAAGTCATCAACTAAATTAATAACAAAAAGGAGACTTTTCGTGTTTTAAATATTAATTTTGATTTTTGATTTCAGAAAAAGTCAAAAGTCTCGATATTGTTTTAATTTTGTATGAAAAACCAATTGCAATTGAGTCGTCATCATCATCACACAGGAATTTTATAGAAGTTTTGAGAAATGCAAATGCATTTGGTTTTTCGAATTGAGGCTTTTTGACCTTCTTCTGAAAAATCAAAGAGACACAAAGGAAAATTTATACTCGTTCGTAATTAAAATCAAGTATAGGTAAGGTACTTTGAGTAAGTAAGTCAAAATTCAATCCATAGGTACACAGTACAAAGATTTAATGGGATTTCGTTGGTAAATCTTGTTTGTTATTTTCGAAAAGTTTAAACTTCTCATGTTGCATTTTTTATGAGGAAAGAAAATGATTTTATTTCAGAATGTTTACCCTGTGACTTTGAGGTAGTTAAAGTTTAAGTAAATGTAGAACAACAAAACCGACCGGTAAATCTTTATTGGGTCGTGTAATGGAACTTGGAGTAATAAAAAAAAAACTCAGTGAATAAAATTTTCTTTTTTTTTTTGCACATAAAAAGAAAACACAGGTTAAGGCAAATAAAGGTTAACTTTTTTTGACATGCTATAAGAAGACAAGAAAGTGTTTATTTTAGCATAATTTTGTGTGTGTGTGTGATGATGAAATGATGTGGCATCGTTTTTGTTCCCCTACTGTAATCTAGAAGTTAAAGTTGCTTTAAGTACGTTAACATGTTGACAGAGTGTAAGTTAAAATAAAGTATAAGTTAATATTTGCTTTAAATTGTACTTAAAATAAATAGGTTTTTTCTTTTATGAAAAGAATTAACATATTGTTGGGATATATTCTGAGATTTGTTGACTTTGACACCATTTGAACAAAAATGACAGCTTAAACACTTGCATGGAATTTCATCAATGGTGACGAATTTTTGTCATACTTTAGGACACGAAAGGTGGCGATTAAAAAAGAATATATTGAACTTTTGAAATACATTATAATGTTAGTTAACCGAAATTTGTTGATGCCCACACCTGGGCGTCTACGTACTATTAACTTCCCATAGGAGGTTATTGTAATCGGTCCAATTTGTCGAATTGAAAATTTTGACATTTCTCGACGTTTCGTCGTCCATAGCTCTAGAACCAGTAGAGATATCGACTTCAAATAAATTTTGTTACTCAGATAATAATGCAGAAAGATGCAATAAGGACCCTCAAAAAAATTGCGTGGGTGGTTTTTTACCATAGAAATTTAAAAAAAAGTTGAACATTTTGGTTAACCCTAAATATCTCACGAACTAATAACTCTAGAGACTTGAATTAAATTTTATATTATATATTGTAACGTGATACCAAACAAATACATTTTTGGGAAAAAATCCAATTAACGGTTTTTTAATAAATCAAAAAAACTGCAAACAAAATTGTCACCTCGAAAATTTTACGAACCAATAATGATTTTATCTCCAAAACAATTTTGTGCAACGAAAAATAACGTTTTGAACATCTGGTAAAATTTTGTCAAAAATTTAATCGACAGTTTTTTTTCTTAAAATAAAAACCTAAAAAAAATATTACTCAAAGCTGGTAAAAATTGATTTTCGTCTTACATATCTTTTCAAAAATTTGAGAAATTGGCTTCTAACTAATTTTATCTTATAAGGAATATTGTTGTCGAATTGAATTTTTTTTTTACAAAAAATAAAACCCTAAACAAAAATTAATAAAAGTTGGTAAAAATTGATTTTCGACTCAAATATCTTTTCGAAACTTTCAGATATTGGCTTTAAGCTAGTTTTATCTTTTAAAAAATATTGTTGTCAACATTCAGTAAAATTTTGAGAAAAATCAAATTGACAGTTTTTTTTTCCAAAAAATTAACAAAAGTTGGTAAAAATTGATTTTGAATTTAAATATCTTTTCAAAACTTTGAGATATTGGCTTTAAATTAATTTTATCTGTGAAAAAATATTGTTGTTAACATTTACTTAAATGTTGAGAAAAATCGAACTGACAGTTTTTTTTTACAAATAATAAAAACCTAAAACAAAATTATTAAAAGTTGATAAAAATTGATTTTCGACTGAAATATCTTTTCAAAAATTAAAAATATTATCTTATAAGAAATATTGTTTTCAACATTCGGTAAAATTTTGAAATAAATTGAATTGACAGTTTTTTAATAAAAAATTAAAACCTAAAAAAAAATAGTAAAAGTTCGTAAAAATTGATTTTCGACTCAAATATCTTTTCAAAAATTAGAGATTATGATTTCAAACTAATTTTATCTCATAGGAAATATTTTTTTTTAACACTCCGTAATATTTTGAGAAAAAACGACTGACAATTTTCTTACAAAAAATAAAACCCTAAAAAAATTATTAAAAGTTGGTAAAAATTTACTTTCGACTCAAATATCTTTTCAAAAATTAGAGATTATGATTTCAAACTTATTTTATCTCACAGAAAATATTGTTTTCGACATTCAGTAAATATACAAAATTCAACAGTCAGTTTTTTAATAAAAAAAAATAAAATCTTTAAAAATAGGACGCAAATTTGGTAAGAATTAATGTTCGGTTCTCGATATCAATATCGTGAACAATAGAAGATATTGACTTCAAATTAATTTCATTCATCCAATTTGTATTTGTTTATATAAGAAATAAAATCTTTTAAGAAATGGTACTAATATTGGTAAAAATTGGTGTTCGACTAAAAATCTCGTTAACAAAAATAGATTTTGAAATCAAACTATTCATCATGTGCAAAATATTGTTGGCATTTTTAAAATTTTTAAGAATAATTCAACTGACAAATTTTTTAACAAAACACGAAAACCTACAAGTTATTAGTGTGGGTCGCATCCCAGCCTCTTTTTTTTATTATTGTTTTAAATTGATTCACTTATTTTGACTTTTCCTTGTAACGAATATGAATTAAAACTACAATAAAAGTGCTAAATGATGTGGAATGTTTTAATTGGCTGAAAATATGGTTTTCCAATACGAGGTTTCATTTATCATTTACAAAGAAAACTAGTTTCTTTTTTCTTAAATTTGCCTTTCTAAATTAAAATCGTGAAGTTATCGAAGCTTCACGATTTTAAGACCTAGCATCGATTATAAAGCACTAGTCACATATGGCCCAAGAGAGACAAATTCTAAGGTGTTACATCCACGATATCGGTGGATAATTGTCATCACCTCTTCAAGAAATAACACGGTTAGAAAACTTTTTTGTTACCATTTTGCGTTGCGTCGTTCACAACAATAGTTCCAATTTTTGCCATGAAATATCATAATTTTTTTTTTTATAATTAGCGAACACTAAAAGGGTCTTGTATACCTTTAATACGCCAAAGACACAATGTGAGCTTTAGAAAAAGAGGGAAGGGTTAGATAGGAGGTGCCGGTGTACATTGATTTTGAATTCCTGAACATTGCAATTATAGGGAAAGATAGAGCGTGGCAAGTGGCAAGGCGTTCCACATTCGCGTAGTACGGCTAAAAAATTAATCTCTGTACTTCATATTACGGCCGAAGTTGGGCGCAAGGGTAAACTGATGGACATTCCTAGAAGCGCGGGTACAATTAAATTATTGTTTAAGAGGAGGAATGCAACTGGCTATTTCACTAGAGCATAGTCCGTTAAAATAACGGTAAAAAAGGGTGAGGCAAGAAACCTTGCGTCGATGTTCGAGTGACGTAAACGAGTTGATGATGTTAATGTCACCAATCATTTTAAAAGCTCTTTTTTGAATATTGTCCAAGAGGCTTAAATAAGTTAACTGGAGCACCAGCCCAGAGATGAGAGTTATATTCAAGTTTCGGACGTATAAAGGTTTTGTAGATTGTAGGCAGATCAGACGGAGAGAAAAATTTCTTGCATATTCTCAAAAAAGCTAGACATCTTGCGGAATTTTTGCCGACATCGCGTATGTGATTGCTCCACAAAAGGTGGTTGCTGATGCACATTCCGAGGATGTCAAGATTTTCAGTTTCGTTGATGGAAGTTCACTCATAGATAGTGGCAAAGAGGGTATATCTCGCTTTAACGATACAAGACAGCATTGGGTTTTCGAAGCATTAAATTCCACACGGTTTTTTATTCCCCATTGTACAATGCTGTGTAGATCGGAATTTAATGAGCTTATCATATTTTGCCTTTGCAGTTCCACATCCGAAGAAGAGGGTTGTGAGTCTGGAAACGAATATGAACATCTAAGACTGCTTTC
Source organism: Eupeodes luniger (assembly GCA_951509635.1). NCBI lineage: Eukaryota > Metazoa > Arthropoda > Insecta > Diptera > Syrphidae > Eupeodes > Eupeodes luniger. The sequence continues at coordinate 126,484,048 of OX608074.1, forward strand.
GTCAGCGGAACAATGTTTTGGATTAGAAGTAGCAGACAGGAGATCATTTATAAAAATGAGGAAAAAGGTCGGAGACAAAACGGAGCCCTGGGGCACACCATCATTTATTTTATGGGTTTCAGACTTGAATCCGTCCAAAACAACTAGTATTGAACGGTTAGAAAGAAAATTTCTAATCCAACGAAGAAGAGATTCGTCAATACCAAAATTATAGCTTGTTCAAGCAATCGATTAACCGTTACACTAACATCAGCCTCATTTTTAATTATAAGTCCAAAAACCGTCATACTTTAAGGATTCTTCTATCCGAAACCTAAATGTGAAATGAAAAGAGCCCAACTTCCTGAAGATGATTTTTCAATGGTAAAACGGTTTGATGCATTTTAAGAACCAAATCAGCGAAAGTTACTGGTGATCGACCGGCTTGAGTTTATGTAATGTTATTGTTTGTGGAAAGCCTTATTCTCTGGAACGACAAGGAATCCACAAACCTGAGCCTTCGTCAACACTAAAATTTTATTAGTTGTTTTTGAGTGACTCACACGGTTTTAATTCTTAATCATTTAATTATTCAAACGTCAAAATTATTGCATAAATTTCACAATTTCTGACCAAGAAGTGCTGTCAATCCGAAATGTTCACCATTGGTGTAGTAAATTTTAACATTGTTAAAAACTGTATCACTCCATTTTAATTAGTGGCGTAACTTTAACTTGTCCAATGTAAAAAAATGACAGCTTCAAAAGTGACAGCTGTCAATAAAACGGGCTTTTCAGAATAAAAGTTTTTGAAAAATCCCTTAATACAGAAATTAAATTTTATCCCTTACTCGTTCGCCTTTAAAAATCTTCATATGATTTATAAAACCAATCATTTAAGCTCAAAAAACCAACCAAAATTTGTATGAGGTTTTATCAACCCTTAAATGTGTGTAAAAACGACTTTTTTGGACACTTGCCATTTAAATTTCCTTTTTTCCCCCACACGAACATTGCTCTAATTTATTTTAATAATATAAAAGGTGGCATTCCTAACTCTCAAATAAATCTCTTGCCAAACACATTAATTTTGAAAAATCCACTTCATATCCGTCCCCGTCGTTGGTGGTTGGTCGTTGGTCGTGTCGCGTCGTTCCGTTTTTCTGTTAAGACTAAAATTATATATTTTCTATCAAATTACAGACACAATCGTGATAGCATTTTCAATTAACACTTGTTGCAGCAACACTCTGTGTATCTTTTTCTATAGAAATTATAACCGAGTATAATAATTTTCTCACTGTCTGACGAATCAACCTTGTTCACACTTTACACTTCACACTCGGAACGACCCGATTCAGCTGCGTCATTTCCTCCATCCGTTCTTTCTGATGATATTGGTGGGGTGAATGGAGAATGGAGGTTAACCGGTCATTATGAATATAATCATTCATCCTTCACAAAATTAAGTGAAATTTAATTTAACAATCCATCAGTTGGCTATTAACTCTTTCGGATCAGTAGTCATAGAAAATCCAAGTTCGAGAACTTTGATACTCGTATGCCGTGTACATCATGGATGGAGGTAAGTGTGATGATGGGCGGAATACTGATATATTGGAGTTCCTGCTGCCTTTGTCAACGAACAGTCGTCCGACCGACAACGTCCGGTGGTCTCGGAAGCACGATTCAATGAGCAATGTTTTACAGTGTTAAACTATAAATGAGCTAATTGCCACCATAAATAGAATCCTGGCTCTGAGAATCAGAAACAGAAGCAGAATCAAAACCATCATGGCAGTAGCAGTAGCAGTAGCAGTAACACCTGCCCTAGCATATCAGTAGGGGTACTGTATATAGCATCGTTATTTGCATATACGCTCTTACAACAACAAACTGTTAGCCAACTGCGCTACTTCACATACTAGGTATACGACGAACGGTACATGGGTAGGGTATATGGAGGTTAAGGTGGGCGGATAATTGCTCTCCTAATTATCAGCTGGGCGAAATGTTAATTGTAAATTGTTCCAAGTGTGGATTTTCGGTTTTACGGGACCATGTACAATACTTATCTACAGACACGCTTGATTGCAATGACAATGCTATCTCCTTCTACGTCTCTGTTTCGGTCGTATTGCCGCCATTAAACGTTGAGGGTTGACGAAGGCCAGAATGTGGCTTCGACATAACATTGTCAGTTCTCTGTATGATGCTTTGATAAAATTCAATTAGACCTTGGATGAGCGGTTAATGGGCAAATGGGTTGTCATTATTATTATTATTATTATCGTTCGGTGGTGAGGTTGATTTTGCAAATTCAAATCGAATCGTTTCTAATTAATGGCATTGCACAATCCACAGTTAGATGGAGGCGGCGTAAAATGAATAATATTATTACAGTGGTCATCAGATAAACACACGCACAAAAATAAGTCTTTAGATTCCCATGGGGGTTATTTTAGAACAAATAAGTTGCCTTAGGGCTTATGAAAAAGTCGAGACTTATGTACATCTAATTCAATGGTTTAAATTTTGATTATTAAAATTAAATCTTCAACAACTAGTTATATGTTATTTTAAGAAATCTTAAAATGTTTGTTAATAAAAGATAACAAAATTGAATTAAAATTTAAATATTCGTTCAGCGATATAAAGACTTTAATTACCCACATCACTTACAGGAGTCTAGACATAGTCGCTCGTGATGATAATTTGAGTTCCTATACGAACAATTCGTGTTCGTGTGCATTTTTCATTCAGAGCCGTGTGGTGACTTGTAAATGAATAAATAATTCTGTTTGTAAATGTTAATTATGACAGTTGACACTATTATTATTGAGGTCAGTGTAGGTAAAATAAATTAAGAGGCGGAATAGCCTGTGAAGAAAAGTCTATAGTAACTTACTACCCACCATTCCTGTGTGGGAGTAATGTTGGGCGATGGAGGGGACCAACAAATCCGAACGACTTATTTAAAAGCAGAAAAAAAACACGTTTAGGTGTCATAGAAAGGAATTGAACCCACCTTCAGCATTACAATCCTACGCACTACCCATCACGTCACGGACACTACGAACTATACGAACTAAAAGGTCAGTGTAAATATTTTCTCGAACTTTAATGTTCATATTGTCAATTTGAAATGTAATTGCATCGATATTTTTAACCCAATTTTTAGTTGTCCTTTTTTCAATATTAACCTTAGGATTTCTTACGACCGATGCACGCCTGAACGTTGACACAGATTATTGATTGCAAATTTGGCCAATCGACAGAAAGGATCTCTTTTCGATTTAAGTGGTCACCTTAGAATTTTCTATAAATGTTTTTTTTTTTTAAATATTTAATGGTCTGAAAGGACGTCACAATTACTCAGAAATGGCAGAACCAACTGACAATAAATCAATTGACAGCTGTCAAAAAGACTAATTTCACAAAAAGTATTACCAGATTGAAAACCGCACTTCTAAAAAGAAACATCCGAAAGCAGTCACTGTCAAATAGGGGTTTTCAATTGTCTCGGCTAGATTTTGGCGCCCCGCAGCGGCAATTTTGTTTTGGTGACATCTGTCAAATCTTTTGTTTATTATTCAGTTCTTTATGCTAAATCAGCATGGCAAGTTACACTATTGAACAGCACGTTCAAATGATAAAACTGTTGGCGCCCCGCAGCGGCCATTTTGTTTTGGTGACATCTGTCAAATTTTTTGTTTATTATTCAGTTCTTTATGCCAAATCAGCATGGCAAGTTACACGATTGAACAGCACGTTCAAATGATAAAACTGTTGGCGCCCCGCAGCGGCCATTTTGTTTTGGTGACATCTGTCAAATCTTTTATTTATTATTTTGCGAATTTTGCGTCGGGCCTACACCCATACAAGATTCAACTGACCCAGGAGCTCAAAGTTCATGACCATAGACAAAGCCGCGCCGTTTGTTCGAAAAATCATCTTTAGTGACAAGGCGCATTTTTGGATGAATGGCTGTGTTAACAAGCAAAATTGTCATATGTGGGACGACACTAACTCACGCGAGGTTCACCAGATGATAATGCATCCTCAAAAAGTTACCGTTTGGTGTGTGGGTGATTCTGGGCCGGTGACGTAATTGGTCGGTACTTTTTTGAAAACGCCGTTAGTGAGGCGGTCACCGCACCGTCGACAGCGAGCGCTACATAACGATGATAACTTATTTCTTATGACCTAAATTGAACCATATGGATCTAGACGACATGTGGTTCCAGCAGGACGGCGGCGCGGCGGCGCTATGGGGGTGATGTGAATTTGCCACCAAGTTCATGCGATTTGACCCCGCTAGGTTTCTTGAAGTCCCAGGTCTATGCAAATAAACCACAATCGACCCATGCCCTAAAGGTGAACATAACACAAGCCATCGCTCTAATTCAACCAGATCTATGCGGAAGAGTAGTTGAAAATTGGACCACTCAGATCCGTGCCACTGTAAGAAGCCGAGGCGTGCATTCGAATGATGTCATCATGTCACTTAATGGGCATATAAGCGCCTTTCAAATAAAAAAATAATTTTGTTAATCCCTCACACACAGCTTGTTTTATTCCATTTCAACATCTACCCGCCCTTATTGAAAAACCCTTTATATAGAAATTAAACCAATATTTTGGTAAAAAAAATACATGGTTTGCAAAGGAGTAAGTCTAATAACTAAGAAATGGCAGACCCAACTCAGAATAAATCAAGTGATAGCTGTCAAAAAGGCCAACTCCACAAAAAGTATTGCCAGATTGAAAACCATTGATTTATTTTGTAGCATATTTAAACAAATTTTAAAATTTTGTCGGCCATTATATTTGAAACAAGTCGATTAATACAACCGCTAGATGTGGATTGTGGCAACATTTTAACGTATTTTAATTATTGTAGAGTTCATACATTAACACAAAGAAATAACGTAACACGTTACTCTAGCAATTTCCTTTGATTGTAAGGTGAAGGCGGCGGTTTTCAGTGTCACCATATCGTCATGTAAACCATACCATACAGTCATTTTCACTTAAAGCATTTAAATGTCTTAACCAGTAAACAAAAATTACTTTTTCATAAAATTGTCTTAAAGTTGACTTGACGTCACTGATTCAGAATTCTGGTAGTAAATTTGTTCTTATCTGTTAACTTTCTTCATTCGACAACTTCACCTTGTTTCAAAAATGTTTTCTAATTGACATTTTGGCAATTGGTTTAAGGGCGCGCTCACATCAAAGTGAAACTTCTGCGAAGATATAAAGAAACATTCATGGTTTACCTTTTAAAACCCGGATTTAAAGTTTCAAACGGCATGGCAGTAAAATACATGTCACATTTCATTGATACTCAAAAATTCTTCTTAAAGATGTATAATCAAGACATCAAGGAAGAGAAGGTGGTCTAGTTACCTATTCACTAACGACACTCAACAGAACAGAAAATCCCCATTTTTACATACAAAAATATTTGTATCAATTTAATTAACTTCATCAATCTCTTAGGTATAATGTAGTACCTTAACTCACCACCACATCAAATACAATTTAATTAAGATGCTATTTTATTCACAACAATACCAACACCAAGATGAAAAAAGAAAGGATTTTTCTATCTCTTAATTAAAATATTTTATCGAACCTACTTAAGGCACAATTCACATTCTGCACCCATGATGATAAACACATCACATCAAGAAGCATAACCTGGCGGTAAGTAGAAAATAAAAATCTACTATCAACACATACATTTATAGGCAGTTAACATTTATGTACAAAAACACACATAGATATTTATGTAGGAGTATAGGTGCACCCTTAATTGACTCAACGAAATAATTTATCATCTCGTTTGTAATAAAATAGGTGTGTGTTCGGTTCGGTTCGGTTTGGGCCTTATATTCCCTTTTACTGTATCGAACTTACTTCCAACTCAACACACACTAAGTATGTACTGTACATATGTGATGTATATGTGTATGTGTATGTATGTAGTGTACTGTACACTCACATTATGTCAAGGTTAACTGGTTAATTTTCCTCAGATTTATTCCGGCAATTAGGCTGAACATATTAACTTTTGCTTGCTTGCAGACATTGTCTGATTACAACATAGCTTATAACCAGATTCCCTTAATTGCCTACTTACTCGTAGTCCTCCGTAACATTACCTACACTGCGAGCGCATATCAATTTGACTTAAATTGCTCTTTTTATTATTTAGTTTTTTTTTGGTGTTGTTCTTGAAAACAATTAAAATGGTTTTTCTTTAAGAAGGAAACAAAAAAAGTAGTGTCAAACATGTTGGGTTTGAAGAATAGAAAGTTCCTGTTGCAGTTGTTTTTCTGCAGAGCTAACTTGTTTGTATTTTTACGAATACCTTTTGGAGTTGATCCTTAATCGTGTATTTCTATTAGGTTGTTTTTAACCGATTTTTCTGTTATTTTCTACAGAGTAACTCGATAGGTGCTATGTTAACAGCATTAGTTGGTTATTATTAACAGAGATTTGGTTAATTTTAACACGGCAATGTTTTTGCGCATTTAAAGTGCAAATTTTCGAATTATAAGTTAGACCCAAGATAAATAGATTAACTCAACGGATGTGTTTGACCTTTTTTTACTCCATTTTTGTTAGTTAGGTCCATATAGGATAATTGTTACTTACATATCGATTACTCTGCCATTTGGACGGTTTTTAATTTTGAAGCTGTGATCTTTTAGCATTTCCAAGTAAATAAAATGCACGACTGGTCGCACGAACTTGCTCCTGTATTCAAAGAGTCTGTTTAAAAAAGTACTCATAAAGGATTTACAAAAAATACATACCTGTAAAATAAGTTTGTCTTCAAAGATATAAATGCCATTTGATTTGTCAAAAAACCTCCATTTTTCAATTTTTTTGTTTGAAAATCGTTAGACCGGTTTTGTTTAAATTAATTTTTTTATATATAAAAATGTTCCATTTTTTCTTAAAAATAATTTTGTTATGCAGTTGTTTAATGATTGTATATATACGTTTTGGATTTGAATTTCGTAAAAAAATGTGGACTTTTTTTCGAGACATCGGATTTTGAAATTTTTTTAAATCCAAAAAAATATACATATACACTTTTGATCATCAAACATTGAAATCGGTTCATTAGTTCTTGAGAATTATAAAAACAAAATTACGGTTCTATGAGCGGTACCCTTCCGGAGCAATACAAAAATACATTTTGTAACTAAAAGAAGCCAAGTTAAGAAAAAAAAATTAGAGAATTTAATACTAATCAATCGCTTATGGCGGAGGGAAATTTTTTTTATCGAGAATAGAAATTTAGTCTGGACGAATAATCATCATACTCGAATATATTATTTCGTTAGCATGTCTCCCTCTCTCTCATACGGAACTAATTTTAACAAATAAGGTGTCCAAACAAGGAGAATTTTCCGTAGACTATGCGAATTGTATTTTATTGAATATTAATTTATAATTTGTTGAAAAAACTTAACTTTTTATTATAATAAAAATATGAAATACTCGGAAAATATGGAAAATATTATGTTAAGGGAAATTGTTTGTGTATTTGAATGAACTTATCGAATATACACCATTTTTTGTCTATAAGCTAGTTTCCAGGTATTTTCTTTGTATATACAAAGGCGTGATTCATCCCAAGACACAACTCATTCTAGGAAAACTCATCCCGGAAATGAAAAATACTTGTGAGCATACTTAACGAAAACAATTGTTTGTGTATTCAACTAGTTCGTTCAAAGCTTTTTCCTTTGGATAGCTTTATTTTAATTTCATTTTAATTTCATATTTGAAGAACCAGGATGGAAAAAAAATTATATGAAGATAAGAAAGAGGAAGAACATGTACGTTTAAATTGTAAAGCGATAGATAGGTAAAGACATGTTTATGATTATATTATAATGAAGGAATATTATTGGTAGGTAGAAGGTACTTACTACAATCCAATCACATTCCTTCTTTCCTTCAAGTTTTTAGCGCAAACATGGAGTTATTACGTTCAGTTTATTTTTTTCGTTAAAGTTAAAAAAAAAAACAAGCATACGAACAGGTACAAGAAATTTGCTATTCATTTGTTGTTTACAGTCAGGCTCTTGTGCGTTTTGGATTTTAGTTATGAAGTGACACGTAAGTAGTAGTTGTAGAAGTTGTACGTTTCTTTAACTTGTACTAAGTATTTATTCTTTAATATAGGCGAAGGCAAGTAAAATATGTGTGAAACAACCTTATTCTCAAAGAATAATATTTAAAAATCATATATGAAAAGGTACCAAGATAATACTTCTTGATAGACACTTTAAAATAGATTGTTGATTAAATATATCATACTAGCCGACCCGTGCTCGCGTTGCTTCGCAATTTTTAACCACGAACATTTTTCGAATATTAGTATAAGCATATGAAAAAATTTCTCAATGGGACTCAGCATATTTTCTACAATAATATTAATTTACGTAGTAAAGGCCAAGCCGCACGTGAAAACAAACAAAACCATTTCAATTTTTTAGTTGAAAACAGAACGAAATTTTTGTCTATTTTCTTCTTTTCTTTCTTTTATTCATACCTAGAAACGTTTTTTTGCAACCGAAAAATATAGTTTGCGGTAAAAAAAAAAGAAATTTGTGTTTTTAATGTTCTCATACATCTATAGGTATGCGTGTGTAAATATCCATAGACACATTTTTTTATTCATCTGCTCATGTTCAGTGCAGTGCAACTGACTTAACCTACCCACATTTGTGTGCTCTTTTTATCGACGTCATTGTAAGTACCTTCTTCGAGTTATTTGTAAAGAAAATTTTAACTTAATTTCAATTTTATTGTTCTTGGAAGTGATACAAAATTTGTAATTCAAGCTATTATAATAGAACTTTTTTTATTTTTAAATTGGAAGAATTATAATCTTTTCACTTCCTCCAACCAGAAAAACAAAAAAGATCTAATTTTTCTTTAGATAAATCGGCATTTCATATGCACGGCACTGTAGTTAATTAAATGTCCATAGTAACTTAAAAAAAAGAGCCCACACTGCTCAGCGATGTGACGATAGAATTAGAGAAACAAAAAAATAATGTGTGTGTGTAGGTTAGTTGATGAACTATACAATACAGAAAAATTGAGTATGTATGTAGGTAGGTAGGTAGGTAAGAGAAAAAACGTACCTAACTATTAAATGGAACACATATTAAGAGAGAAAGAGCATGGAAAGAAAAGAAAAGTAAAAATGTTGGAATGATAATGAAATGAAACAAAGCAGCGACCTCGCGATTGTGATGGAATCTAATTTCCTGGATAAAATAAATTCAAAAAGTTTATAATTTTATAATTTGTTTTTATTTATTTCTCAGGTTGTATGTTTAACTTAGAAGTGATTTTAGGCTTAAAATTTGCGCAACAATATTGACTTTATGAAGCAATGCTAATCTTTGTCGATTATTGTATAGGTTTTAAGATATGAGTGGTTGTATAAGTCAACTAATAAAAAAAAATGGACAAAAAATGTAAAATTAATAATATTTAAGTTTGACCAATAATTAATGAAAAAAAATTAAAGCCATAAACACTCTCATAACAATATAGAAAATAATAAAATACATTTCAAATAAATCGGTTGGTTACTTTCTGAGATCATGCGTTACAAACTTTAAACTGGTTTCGCTTTTATGTAATAGTATAGATATAGATTGGTTAATCCGATGCAGTGGCGCTACACGGCCATCGTTGGTATTTACAATAGTTCTAGTTATAAAAATACATAAATATGTACCAAATGCATTAATTTGGATAAAAGATAGGAATGTAATCAAAATTTTGTCAAAATAATGCGCTCTTTCGGGCTCAGCACAGTTAAAATAATTAAAAAAAAAAAACTATTTTAAAATTCAAAATCTTACCTGAAAAATAAGTTTGTCTTCAAAAATTTAAATGCCATTTTATAAATCAAAAAACTTGATTTTTCAAATTTTTTTTTCGAAAATCGTTAGAGCGGTTTTTTTTAAATTATTTTGTATGTATTAAATTTTTCAATTTTGTTCTAAAAATATTTTGGAATGCAGTTGTTTAGTGATTGTAAATATACACTCTACATTTGAATTTCGTAAAAAAATGTTGACCCGTTTTTGAGATATAAAATTTTGAAAAAAAAATTCAATATTTTTTTTCAAAATCCAAACAAAAAAAAATTGCACTTTTGATAATCAAATATTGTTAAGGCAATATAAGAGCTTGTGCAAAAAAAAATAATTGAAATCGGTTCATAATTTGCTGAGAAAATTAAAAAAAAAAAAAAAAACAAATTAACGATTCTATGAGCGGTACCTTTCCGGAGCAATATAAAAATATGTTTTTCTTACTTAAAGAAGTAAGTTAAAAAAGTTAAAAAATAAAATTTTAGAGTAAATTTAAAAAAAATCTATCGGTTTGTTTTTGAAAAAATTCGAAGTTTCGTTTTTTGACCAAAAAAATTGTATGGGGCCACTGTTAGTTTTGATCTTTAAAACAAAAATGAAAAAACGCCTAACGCGAATCCGTTCAAAAACCTAACTTCCAAGTTTGAACTCAATCGACCCAATGGTTTAGTCTGTAGGAGCGTGGACAGACAGACAAGACAGACCGGACGGAATCGCGGGACCCACTTTTTTCGACTTCTCTACCATCGTAATATCATGTTTGATTAAAATCTCGAGTTCGAAATTTTTTACGAATGCAAAACTTGCCATATATAGTTCCTATACATATGTGGCAATCAATAAATCGTATGTTTTTTATTCTGCGTTGGGCGAAAATAAAAAAATTTAAAAATCTTAAAATTATTTTTGAGACCATATGCAACTTTTGCGGGGGGTGTAATTTTGATTTTCTAAAATTTTGGAAATCGCTCGGGTCTACTGTACACGTTTTAACAACTTATTGAAATTTTCAAGAAACAAATTTTGAAAATTTTCCAGCAACACTAAAATTGGTGGCAACATTTTAGTTGTTTCGAAAAAAAAGTGTGTTGCTTAAGAACAACAAACATTGCACGTGTTTTACATAAAGTCTTAAAGTTTTTAAAATTCAGTAAAAACAAAAACAGCAACGTCGTATATTCAATGATTAGGTCTGAGAAATGTATTTAAAAAAACTCGTATTTTTAACGAAAAAACATCTTCAATAATGTGGCCCATTTTCACCTCCCCAAAGTGTAAGTTAATAAGTAGAATTCTCGCATTTGATATTTATAGTATTTTTAATCAACATAACTTTATCTATCATCACTTGTCACTATTTATTACACTACATGGTTCTATCCAAATATCATAATAAATATACACATCTCCTTCATTATTCACACATAACTCACCCAAATGTATTATCAAATAGTCCTTCGTTGACATCATTTGTCAATAAACAAAAAACAAACAAAAAATACCAAAACCTCCTGTTTCTCGTTTTTATCATTAGTTTAATGTGTTTATGTAACTATAAGGATCCCATATGTAATAAATTTTATCATGATAGTAAACTCCCCCTTGAAAAATATAAATAAAACAGAAATTCCAGGATAAACAACCTGACATGTTTTTGTGTCCTTTTTTTTAAACAAATTCTAATGAAATCAAAATAATTTTTCAAGGACATTGAATCGTATTCGATTTTATCCCAAAAAATACCTTCTACTATATAAATTTATTAGAGAAAAATATTATAAATCAGGATACGGAAGATATAGTTATGCATCCTCCACATCAAGGTTGCTGCAAGGACACTTACATATGTTTATAGCTTTTGGTATTTTCCAAAATACCCTCAATTCTAGTTTTCATTTTTAATTCCAATATTTAAAATTTAAAATAAAAAAGAAAAAAAAAAAGAACATGAAAAGGTCCATTAAGTTCCATATGGCTTATCTATTGTGTCGATATATACAGTCATGTGGTAAAAACGTAAGGAAAACACTCTTTATGTAGGAATGAATATGACCATAAGACACCACCATCACAGCAATAAATCAACTTCATAGAAAATAAAATAAGAGCAGAAAAATATATATGTTCACTACATCACGACTTTTCCTCTCTATAGCTTGAAGTTTAGTTTAGTTCTTGATGCTTTATGCAAGCCACATCCACTTTCCCTTTGTATAAAATTTATCAAACACGAAGAAGGAGGTGAAGAAAAAGAAAAAGAAGAAGCGGCAGCAAAATGACAAAAACACACTAAGTTGTAACTCATGGATAGAGAGAGGGAGTCTTGACCAGTTCTCATGGTCAGGTGTGTAGGACATTGTCAAGGCCCTAGAAATACCAGGCGCTATGATATTGAGGAAACATTGAGGAACATTTAGCTTTTTATGAGGGTTAAACAATATGTAGAGAAGAGGCTACCTAAGTATGGTATTGATTTAGAAACCGTAGAAAGTGAAACTTTTTTCAATTTAATCAATGACTAGAGAAAATTCATAATTACAAGAACATTGATATTCCTATGCAATTGAATCAAAGAGTGAGTAAATAAGTGAGCAAATGATTTAATGAGTGAGTGATTTCATCCAATGCTCGAATATTCAGGGTGATTTCAGTAAAACCGTCTCGAATATTGGCCTCGAGATTGTCGAAAGCAGTTGTTTTGTTGTCGTTGAGAAAATAAATGTACGTTACATGAACTTGAGATGATCAATCAAAAGATTTGTGAAAGAATGCAATCTTTTTCGAATGTAATCTTTTTCGAATGAAATCTTTTAGGATTTTAATTGCGAAATTGCAGTCATTGCATTTTTCTTAAGACTGACACTTCAAGTTTTTGAATCACTTATAATCTTTTGTCATTGACTGTGAGTGCAAATGAATTCATTAGGGTGCTTTTTTCGATACCATACTGCATTTTTATTAAAAATGTCAAAAACATACAAATCCCTGAAAATTTGAGCCTTTATTATTAATATTTAGTGATCGTCCACGGCATTTTCAGATTTCACTTATAAAATACACGTGAATTTTGATAATTTATTTTATTAAATAGCTGAGACTCTATAAGATATGGAAACTATTTTAGTCACTTTTATATTCATAATGCTTTTTAAACCTAAATTGGGCGCGTTCGAAAGTTGTTTAGTACTGATGTCCAGTATAGTCATTAGTTACGATTAGACGATTATTGCCAAATTTATACTCGTTGACTCTCTGACTTGTATCACATCGTCAAAGCGTTTACTCTCGCTCTGACACGAACTTTGTAAGAATTCGCAATTTATTTTGCAGTAGTTAGAATATTTCTTCCCAGTTGCTTGCCAAATGTCCTAAAATCGCTATTGAGATCTTTCTTAGAGGGTTGTTAATTTTTCGAGATCAAGGGAATTTGATAGATTGACAAGTGCTAAATAAGCTAACGAGTGATTTTTTTAAGAGCTATACTCTTTGTTACTTTTCGACTAGTATCTAACGAATAAATGATTCAATGTTCTCTTCCAGTGCGTCAATCAAAGCGGGCTTGTCGCTATAGAAATGAGTATTAACATAGCCCCACAAAAATATAGCCTACAGGTGTTAAATTGCTCGATCTAGGTGGACAATTGACGGGCCTCATGCGTGAAATAAACTTTTTACCGAACTCGTCTCTTAATTGGTAAATAATTACGCGTTCTGTGTCACATGGGACCATCTTGTTGAAACAACGTTTCCTGCAATTCAAACCCTTCCATACTGCGCAAAAAAAAAGTTTGGCATCACCGCAATGAAACGCTCAAAATTCACAGTAACTGCGATTTGCCTCATCTTTAAGGAAATACGGCCCAATGATTCCGCACCAAAGAGTGACTTTTCTAGATGAATTGGTAGCTTCTATAATGCTTCTGGCTGCTCTTTACTCCAAATGCGACAGTTTTGCTTGTTCACGTATCCATTTAACCAGAAATTAGCTTCGTCGCTGAACTCAATTTTTGATAAAAAATGTGCATTTTCGGTCAACTTTTCAAGTTTCCATTGATCAAAAATTTGGCGCTGTGTGGAAGATCATTCGGCTTAAATTTTTGCATCAACTGTATTTTTTAAGTATTCACTCCTAAGTTCTTCCGGAAAATTATTCTTCCCGAAAATTTTTCACGTAGTGGAGTAACATTGTCCCAATTGCTGCGAACGCCGCCGAATTAAGAATTCAAGGCCATCCATCACTAACTCCGGCCGATACAGCCCCGATATTTTTTCAGTTCGCACTCGTTTAATTTCCAAAAATGTAAATTTGTCAGCAAAGCTCGAATAGCCTCTTCAGTAGGTCAGTTAAACTAGCCATAAAATGGAAGGTTAAATTATAGATTAAACTGATGATATTTGACAGTACGAGTAACACAAAACGCGAAAAGTACGTTAGCTGTCAAAACCACTGTTTTTGTTTTCGAATTTTCAAGAAAACAACTAAGAAATAAAGAAGATTTATCATGAAATGTCTTGACATAATACAAATTTTTGAGAAAAACTATGCACTCCACAACACATCCCAATACTAATCTTTCCGAAACAAATGTTTTCTTACGCTCGAATTAAGTGCCATCTACACCTCAACCTATGAACCATTTTTATTCACTTTGATTACTGACCAAATTATACATTCACTATTAAAGTTTTTTTTTATTTGCATATAAAATTTCACTAACTTGGCTATTCATAAACATGCCTAATATCATTTCCTCTAATAAACGATTTTTCTCAAAATTGATAGCTCTACAAAAGTGTCAATTACTACGGGTTCATGCTCTTCTGCCTCTATCTCGTAAATGGCAAAATTTACAGAAAAAATGTTTTGTACAATTTTATAGAAAATTTGATTTCCTACAAAAAAGTCCACAAAACCAAATTGTTAAAGTAAATATTTTTCGAGGTATAAGCCTTTGAAGTTCGAGATTTTTTTCTAAAATTTAAATCCACAATTTATAAAAATTCAATCCTACGTCAACTTCAACAAATAATGTCTCGAAAAATAGCAATAAATTGATTGCATTAAATGATTTGGCAAAAATTATTGCAATCTTTTAAGTTAAAATATTTGGTGAATTCAATAAATGCAATCTTTAGGTGTAATTCAATCAATGATTTATATTAAGTGCATTCACAAGAGACTGTATTCGCCAAATTTTGATCTTAGCACATTAACGCTATATATTTGACATCTTCGTCTACAATGAAGGTATATTTTCAAATGAGGAAAGAGAACCTCGTGTTTGCTTAGTATATTTTTGAAGAAACACGGAATAACTCACGAAGGCACTACATAAAGGTAACATAATTACGTGCTTCGAACATACTTCACATTTTTTCTTATTTCACGACTTGTTAAAGTGTTTCTCTGATTTCTCATTTCCCAAGAACATTTGACATATAATTCGTCATGGCCTTTAAACTAAACCGACATTCGAAAAAATACGGCCCTGCCTTCGGTCCAGCTTTTCCAATTTTCAATGGCGACAATGGGAAATTGAAAACAGCCGTCCAGCAAAAACTAACGAATGAACGAACGAAGAAAAACCCAAAGAGAGGAAAACGGAAAATCAAGAAAATCCATACGCTTCGACTGGTTGTTTTTTTTTTTGTTATTATTCAAGGACAGTGTTGTAGCTTTCAGCTGCTCTGTAATACCATGACGTAGTAGTAGAGATACCCAGAGGATTTCCTTGTTCGCCAATGACACTTTCGCCCCTAACCTCAAGCGCATTACCGGATTACGCCGCTCTGCCGCTTTGTCGCTGCTGTTGCTTTTGCTTTTGCCTTTTGCTAAAGGGAGTGGGTCGTGTTGGCCATAGCTAAGGCTATGGCTGTATGGCACTTAAATGTGTAAACCAAGGGAACGAAGATAATATAATATTGTGCTGTCCATCGAAAATCTGGTCAAGCATAAGAAGTGGGTTAAGTACGATTGGCGTTGCTATTCGTACGTCGTCGTTGTCGTTGTCGTTGGTCGTCTCGAAAGTACTTTGGTTTATAGGCAGAGTCATCACAGGCCCAAGCACATATGCAACACTGCTTGCGTTGCTCTGGCTTTTCTCGTCTCTTCTCTTATACCGCATGCCTTCCCTTATATATGCCTTGATGTTGACAATGAATGTTGTCGGTCACTGAATGACCATGTTGGTTATGTGTCAAGTTTTGTTTACTCTTCATCGATGTGCGATGTTATGTTTGAGGAAATGTGTGATGCGAGCTATAGTGTGGAACTTTCTGCCTGGCCATTAAAAGGGATTTGTATCTGAAGTACGTATATATTATAGTCATCATCATGGTTAAGGTACTGGCATAGTTCGATCCTTTTCAATGCATATACATACATACAATACATACTTACATACATACATATATACTATATATGTGTGTTAGTATTTGTATATATAGTGCACTTACAAATGGGTGATAGTTGTTTGCACTTTTAAGTCATTGGGCCATCAGCTTTAGATTTAGCCTTAGCTTCAACTGGAACTATAGCTATTTTCGAGCCTTAGGATGTGGGATCAAAATGTCATTTTAGGCACGATTCGATTGTTGCTAAGGTAATTACTGGAATTGATGGAGAGTAAGCAAATGCTTTTTCTCTTGCATTGATGGTAAAGTAAGTGCATACGAGTACATATATACGTTAAGTTAATATTTGTTTCGAAAACGTTGGCCAAGGTTTAATGGGATTCAAATAGTGGTTTGATATCAATTGTGTTTAAGTTTCATGTAGTTAAAGAGACTTCAAAAGTCATACAAAGTTATTGTTTTTTTAAAGTGTTTTTTTGGAAACTAGGAAGTAAATTCCTTTGGATTTGTCAGATATTGATTAAAGTAAAAACAGCAATTCTGATGTAAAGGGTCATTAATTTTTAGGTTTCGAAAGTTAATCTAAATAAAACAGTCTCAACGACAAATTTTTGATGACGGTTTTTTTTCATTATAAAGTTTGGACTTGGAAATTAAGAGTGAAAAACAATTTCATTCAAATTTCCACTGCCTTGGCAAGTTCCGTTCCATGTTATTTATTTGATTTAATGTTTAACAACTTTTTCTCACATTTCGCAATAACTTGAGTATAATTTTGATTTTTAATACGCCCATAATTCAGGGATTATTTCCTAAAACACGGTGGCTTACATAACTCCGCCAACGTCGAATTGCATGATCTTGGTGGCCAATTGACGACACCAAAACGTAAAATTAGGCGATAAGGAAACTTCGAATTACAGCTGAGCTTGACAGGGTGTCAAATGTTCGTACGTCCGTAATTTCGGCGTACCATTTTTCGTCGTCTATATCTCAAGAACAAGTGGAGATATCGACTTTAAATACATTTCGTTACACAGATAATAACATCAAAAGGTAAAGAAAGGGCTCTCAAAAAAATTAAGTACCTATGTGTTTTTTTTTACTTGCGACATATAGAAACTGCACACATATGTACATATATGGCAAGTTTTGCATTCGTAACTCGAACTCGAGATTTCGATCAAACGTGGCATTACGAAGACGAAAAAGTGGGTCCTCCGATGTTCAGCCCAAAGCATTAGGTCAATTGACTTCAAATTTGAAAATAAAGGTCTTGAGCCGATTCGCGTTAGGCGTTTTTAAAATTTGTCTTAAGTTTAAAAATAACAGTAGTAAAATAAGGGCAATACAATTTTTTTTTTTTTTTTTCAAAAATCAGAAATTCAAATTTTCCCAAAAACAAAACAATAGATTTTTCTTAAAATTTCTTTTCCTAAATTACCTTCTTTCAATATAAAGAATTATTATTGTATTGCTCCAAAAAGGTACCCCCCCCCCCTCCATAGAATCGTTATGTTGGTTTTAAGTTTTCTTAAGAACTAATCAACCCATTTCAATAATTTTGTAATTGTTTTTATTTTTGATTTAAAAAAATAAATATTACTTTTTTTCGAAATTCGATATCTTGCAATTGGTTCATCATTTTTGAACGTGTATAATAATATAATAATTAATAACCTCCTAATAACTGCATATCAAAAATATTTTTAAACTAAAGTTGAAAAATTTAACGTATACAAAATTTATTTAAAATATAATCCGCTCTAAACGATTTTCAAACAAAAATTTTGAAAAAGTAAGGTTTTCTTGAGAATAAAATGGCGTTTAAGTTTTTGAAAACAAACTTTTTTTGCGGATAAAGTTTTAAATCTTAAAATACAGGAACATTTTTTAAACAGACATTACTCAATGTTGGTAAACATTGATTTTTGACTCGAATATCTTAGCAAAAATTATAAAGATACTAAAAATAATTTTATCTGTTTTTGACATTTATACAAAATTTTATAAAACTTCAACAGTCAGTTTTTTTACATAAATAAAAACCTACAAAAAAATACTACACAAAATTGGTAAAAACTGAGAGTAGATGAAGGTATTAACTTCAAAACTATTTCCTTTCATGCAAACTTTTGTTTTTAATATAAGTTAATGTTTTTAGAAAAATCCAATCGGTATTTTTAACTTCCCATAAAAGGTTTTTGTAATCGTTCTGATTTGTCGAATTAAAAATTTTGACATTTCTCGACGTTTCAAGGTCCCTAGAGTCGAAATAAAAGATTTTTAGAGATATGTTTGTGCGTGCGTCCGTCCGTACGTCCGTACGTTCGTGACGTTTTTTTCGTCGTCCATAGCTCAAGAACCAGTAGAGATATCAACTTGGTATAAATTTTGTTATACAGATAATAATGCAGAAAGAGCTATCAATAAAATTGAGTGTGTGGTTTTTTTTACCATAGCAATTTGAAAAAAATGTGAAAATTTTGGTTAACCCTAAATGTCTCACGAACCAATACACTAGAGACTTAAATTAAATTTTATTATATATATTGTAACGTGATACCAAATAAATATATTTTTTGAAAAAATTCCAATAAACGGTTTTTTTAGAAATTTAAAAAAAAATTGAAAAAAATATTTGTCACCTCGAAAATTTTACGAACAATAAATTATTTTATCTCCAAAACAATTTTGTGTAACGAAGAATAACATTTTCAACATCTGGTAGAATTTTGAAAAAAATCGAATTAACAGCTTTTTTTTAAAAAAATTAGAAACCTAAATGAAAATTAACAAAAGTTGGTAAAATTTGAATTTCGAATCAAATATCTTTTCAAAAATTTGAGATTATGGCTTCCAACTAATTTTAGCTTATAAGAAATATTGTTATCAACATTTTAAAAAAAGTTAAGAAAAATCGAATTGAAAGTTTTTTTTACAAAAAATAAAAACGTAAACAAATATTAACAAAAGTTGGTAAAAATTGATTTTCAACTTAAATACCTTTTCAAAACTTTGAGATATTGGCCCCAAATAATTTTGTCTTATAGAAAATATTGTTTTCGACATTCGGTAAAATTTTGAAAAAAATCGAATTGACAGTTTTTTTTACAAAAAATAAAAACCTTAAAACAAAACAATACTAAAACTTGGTAAAAAAATTTACTTTTGACTCAAATAGCTTTTCAAAAATTAAAAATATTGGCTTCAAACTTATGTCATCTCACAGAAAATATTGTTTTCGATATTCAATAATTTTTTTATAAGAATCCAACAGTCTGTTTTTTCATAAAAAAATAGTACGCAAATTTGGTAAAAATTGATGTTCGGTTCTCGATATCTCTCAAATTAATTTCATTCATGCAATTTATATTTGTTTATATAAGAAATAAGAGTTTTTAAGAAATGCTACTAAGGTTGGTTACAAAACTAGATTTTGAAATAAAACTATTTCATTATATGCAAAATATTGTTGGTAATTTTGATATTTTTAAGAATAATTCAACTTACAACTTTTTCAACAAAAGACGAAAACTTACAAACTTTTAAGCAAGACAAATCGACATAAGCGATGGGAAGTTATCAGTGTGGGTCGCATCCCAGCCTCTTTTTTATAAGAAATACAAACTTTTAAAAAATTCTGCCTAAATTGATAAAAATTGGTTTTCGAAGAAAAATGTCGGAAACAAAAACAAATTCAATATCAAACTTATTGATCTAGTATTGAACTAACTTGTAAAAAACTTTAAAGTAGATTGAAAACAATGAACCAAAAAGTGAAGTCCTTACAGTGATCCAAAAAGTAATGTGTACATAGTCTTATTAAAGGTCAGAAGCAGAAAATAAAAGAAGAAGTCGAAAACAAAAACTTTTGAAATAATTTTCTTTTTGTAATGATTTTGAGTCAAACATTTTATAACCTTATATGAGAAGTAGACGTTAAAAAAAGAGTTCCTAATCTAATCGGAGCAAGCACAAAATTTTAAAAAATAAATACGTTTTTCAAACAAACACTTCCAACATTTGTTCTACAAATTGTGTAATAATGTCTAGTGATCACATAAAACAACGATACATTTTTTTCAAGATCTGATAACAAAATTTATGTTAGAGGACCAAATAACTCAAAATTAAATCTTAAATATATGCAGAAGGCAGCTAAGAGCCAAAAAAAAGCTCGGTATTGATGACTTTTGCCGAAAAGTAAATGTGAACTAGAGATGTAAATTATTGCAAGAAATAAACCACTCCTTAGAATTGTCAAAAGAATAATATCTTCTAAAAACAGGATGCATAAAATGGAGTGCCCATTGAAGTTCTTTAAAAGAAAAATCAAGGACTCCAGTACCAAAAAAAGGACGTGCGTCGTATGGTCAGTCAAAAATAGAAAATAAATGATGTTCCAACATACATGTTCCAAGTTTGTTTATTCCATCAAAAATATGGGTTCCATTTAGTACACGCGAAAGACATCGTAAATACTTCCGTGATTTTTTTATCATTCTTTCCATTTTTTTAGTTACTAATTAATTTTGTTATTTCCTCGATAAACTAACTAAGATCCAATTAATTAATTAAAAATTTTCACTATTATTATTATTATTACAAGCTTTTATTGCCTTAAGTATTTAATTACAATTAAGTTAATTTAATAATTAATATCCATATTTGAAAACATTTCAGGTGCAAAACAAAATTATAACAATTTAACACTTAATACATAAATACAAACATTTTTTTTTAAGTTGGAAATTATTAGTGGTCTGTTGCTGAAAATCCTTCTCTAAATCCAGCTTGTTCTCTTGGTTGATTATTTTTGAAGTCTTCTTTGACGGTCCTGTAAAGCATTTTGGAGAAGAGCTTGTAAATTGTCGAAATGTTATTTATGGGTCAGTAGTTATTGATATCGTCCTTCTTTCTTTTATTGATAATTAATGTTATCGTTGTTTCCTTCCATTGTTCAGGGATTTGTTTTGTTTGAACTATTTCGTTAAACATGTTTGTTAAAATGTTGTAAGGGGAGTTTTTCCTCTAAATTAACATTTTTGATGATATTCCGTCATTACGGGTGCATTTGTCTTTCTTCACATCGTCTATGGTCATTTCGATAGTTTCTTTGCTGAACATAAGAGTTTGTGAAGGTATTGGATCTACGAGAATGTTGTCTATTGTATCTTCTTCTGTGACATTTTTAGTCGAGGTGAACAGTTTTTTCAAAAAATGTTCATACACTTTAATAAATTGCAATACAAGGCGCAGTTGAAGATTATTTCCATCACTGAATTCTCCTAAGCCTTAAAGTTAAATTTTGTATTATTAATTCGTAAATGTTATTAAACAAAATTGTAGAAAAGCTCATTACTTTATCTACCACACAACCACATTTTCGAGACTGACCCAGACAGTCTAATATTTTTTCACTTTAAAAAATCTGCGGTAATTTTCACTCCCTCATCTCACAGACTGCCATGAAAATTAAATAAATTAAATTTATTTTCATAACATTTCTACTAGAACTTTTGCTATGAATAATTCCATGTTCAAAAATAAATTCAAACTTTCATTCCTCAAAATAAAAAAAGTTAGCAACACAAAAATTATTCTCTATACAATAATTCTTTCATTTTATGATTGCACATTGGAGCATTGGTATATACAACAAACCGCACTTTTACCGCACTCAAACCAACCAAGTACTTCCTGGAATAGCCTCAAGGCAAAATGGCACCATCATCAACATCCAATGCAACACCATCATCTAGTTTCTAGGAACTAGTAGCAAATGTACACTTTACTCTTCTATTGGAGAGTTGGAAATAAAACCCTGAATAAAAAAAAAACATCTGATTGCCTCGAAGGGAAAACATCGACATCATCTTGCATTATAAAACGACGACGGACTACATTTGTTTGTATACTTGACCCTGAAAACATTTTTACCGCAGTTCTGTGAATGAATGAGTTAAGTGAGCGATTTCGCAAATAGAAAAGAATATTTTAGTTCTAAGTAGGCCAATAAAGATGATAGACAGAATAATGTCCCTTAAATTCGTTGTAGGTCCTATTAAATGCGTCTTCGTCGTCCGTCGGATGATCTGTTTCCCGTGGATGCTTTATAGCAGGACATTTATTTTGCCTTCCACCAAAAAGCCTATGAGCCAGCTTTTATGTATTTTCTTTTTTCGGTTTAGCCAGACATCCTTTTTTCTATGAAGAAATTCCACAGTCAAGGATAACAGACATCAGGCATTTTAAACAAGGTCTTAGATGTAATTTAATCGCAGAAACTAATACAACAGACGTTACTTAATAACGTTACTCACTGTAACAGCAGTCATTAAGGCAAAATTGCTGGGCAGTTCACCGCCAGTTCAACGCTGTTAGAGAGTGTTAAGATTCCGCCTTTACGTTAAAATCAAAAATTGTTAAAAACACTGTGTTAGCTTTTCCATCTTATTATCGACCGATTTCACTTACGTCCCTTCTTTCCAAGTCTTGGACCAGATTATCAATTATCAGCTCAAGAAATATCTGGAAGGCCGAAAGTACGACTTTCGCAACAATAGAAACTGTGGAACAAATCTTTATATCGTTTTGGAGACAGTTATGATATCTCAAGAACATTTAATAGACTCTCTTATCGAAAAAGCGTGCCTTCGGTCTTAATGAATATGTCATTTGTTAAATTAGAAATTGAATTGTGAAACGGTCGATATAAGTTGTATTGGGGATGTGTTCAAGTCTGAAACCAACAAAATAAACCCTGGTGTACCCCAGGGTTCTGTCCTGTCTCCAATAGTCTTTCTCATTATCTAAAACTACTAATCCACTTACTATTTCGGTAATGTCATCAATACCTTCAATTTCTCTTATTCGTTTTCAGCCTGCATCATCTCGAAATTCACAAACTCGAAACTGAAAAAAAATAAAATAGGTGGTGCAATAGTCCTTTGAGCACTAGGGCCTAGTGACTTACAATTCTCAACCATTCCTGTGTGCGAGTATTGTTGTCAGGAATGGAGGGGACCTACAGTTTCAAGCTGATTCCGAACGGCAAATTTGAGAAAGCACTTTTCATGACAAGAATTACTCTTGGAGGATTTGTCAATTCCTCGCAAAAGGCAGTACCCGTGAAAAAAAACTTTACATGACACAAGCAGGGCTTGAACCCAAAACCTCTGGTATGACAGTCCATCGCGCTAACCATCACGCCACGGGTACTTCGAACGCGAAACTGAAGCCATGTAAAAAGTTTCTCTAAAACACCACCCTCCCTCCTTCCCCAAGTTTGTATTACAAATACATTTATCCAAAGCTTAAGTATAACTACTATCCTTTGAATGTTGTTCCATTAACTTACTCAAGTCTCTGGGACACTATTGAAAGAAGAGCGTTCTTCAAAATTACTATTGAAAATAACATTGTTGTCGTAATAACTCCTGACTTAACATTTTTTTGGACGGATAATGCTTTGCTTTCATCTCCTTCAGCGAATCAACCTTAATACTAACGTCACTAAGAATTCTCATAAGCATACCCACGACCCCTGTCAAATACAGAGATTCGTTCTTTAGTCGTACAAAACGAATGTAGAATTCTTTACCACATTTTTTTTTCTTTTACTGTCATCGCGAATATTCAGGAATTCAAAACCGATGACGCCTTAAAAACTAACTTTCTTTTCCAATTCTCGCACAAATTTTAAGTTTCAAAGTGTTTGTTTTAGTAAGTTTTTTACTTTGAACCTGGCGAAATTTTGCTTGGAATAGATTTTCCTTCGCTGTCCTAAATATTTGTTCCAAAGGATCCTAATAGAAGTGTCTGCTATTGTTAAGAGTACACCCCTTTCTATCTTTCGTGCTCTTGTCTTCAACGTCTTATTTTCTTTTCAAAGTTTTCCTCACAGAATTTTCTATTCTCCAAAACTTGATCACACTTTCCGTTCAAGCGTCCATCAGACAGGAACCTACTTTTGTTTGCAGTTCACTTTGAAGAAGTGAAGTTTTTGTATTCCTTATTGTACCTGTTAAGCTGACTTCTGTCATGAATCTTACAATAGTTAGTCTCCCTTAACCAGTGCTTTCAGTTTCAATGTGACTTCTTATATCAGTTTGGTGGGGTTTTGATGTGGGTTAAGTTTTTTCGTTTGCTCCAGCTTCCAGCAGGCAGTGATGCATAAATAAGCTTGCAAGGCTTGGCACTTCTTTGAGTGCTTTTCTCGTCGTCGTCGTGAGTCGTGACTATAGTTCTTTTTTATTTGTGCCTGGCAGGCAACAGTTTCCATTCAAATTACGACTCACAGCGGAAATAAAACCCTTTGTTGTTTATTTTCAATTTAAATAGAAAAAGGTATTTTTCATCATTTTGTGGAAAATAATATTTTGTAACATAAAGGAAAAGCATTTTTGTGTTATTATGAGTACTCGCTGGACTTTTTGCTTTTTTAACTCAATAGCTTATTAAAATGTTCTTTAAAACAATATCCATTTTGTTTTAAGTAGCAAGCGACTTAAAGCTAATGTTGATTGCTTCCTCAAAAGAAAATTTGTAAATATTCTTTAAAAAAATTGTCTGCAAATGCTCCTTCGGCACTCTTCTGATTATGTACGATATACACATTGGGGTTCTCCAATAAGAAGTTTCATATTGAATAGCTATTTGGGCAACTGTCACTTTTGAAGGAAACTGTCATCTTTTGACATTTGACAAGTAAAAACTACGTCATTGCTTAAAAACTAAACGATACACGTTTCAAACACGCATTGAATTTGGTAAAATTCACTACAAAACTGCAGTTCACAGTTTTGAAAAAAGACTCAAAACTCTCATTGATAACACTGCCACCTTCTGAAAAAACATCACTCTGGCCACTCTGCGGTTAGCTATAAAATAAATAAAACCATTGCATGTGTGTTTTTTATGTTTCCTACTATAAAAGACCGCAGTTATTTTTATTGACCTATGCCACACGCTTTCACATCGATATATTTGTCGCCCCGTTTAAGAGCGAAATATGTACCACAAGTTCGAAGTAGAGAACGCAGAACGAGAAGATATTTCTGAACCAGTAAGGTTTAGTTTTTAACTGCAATGCCAAAAGGCAAGGTCTTTATTAATATTGATGTATATTTTGTATACAACTATCATATTTCTCTGTCCCATTGATGTCCCTTCTCACACCACCCCTTTTCCAATAAACAAAACAAAAATTAAAAACAAAAATCGAAAGTTTATGTCCAGGGTGTAAAGAATAAATGTTATGCTATATTGTCTGAAAAAGCATTACCCGAAGGTATATACAGTGGGAATGAATAACTTAAAAATTAGAAAAAATTGAAACGAAAGCGACGCAATACAAACACATAAAAACCTTAAAAAAATAGATTTTACCATAGCGGATAGATGGCTACTATGTGTAACAAAAGGTAAGGTAGTGTGAACTGTACTTAAAATAAAAGAAGCAGTATGTGTTTGAAAAGTAAATAAACATAAACAAAACTTTCTTAAGGTGTGTCCAGACCAAATAAAACATTTTTGAAACATTTCAGAAAAATGTTTAAACATTTCAGAAGATTTTAAAAATATTTTAGAAACGGAGAAACATTTTTGAAATGTTTCTTAAAGTTTTTGAAATGTTTCCTTTGGGTTTGAATCAGCTCGCGAAATCAAAAAAGCCGATGCTTTGTCTCCAATTTAGAAGAAGAAAAAATAAAAGCGTTAACAGCAAATAAAAAACACCAAAAACATTTTTGAATGTTTCTGCAATATATTAGAGATGTTTTTTAAACAAATGGGAAACATTTGAGAAAGGTTTTTTTTTAAACAATGTTTCCTGAAATGTTTCTTTACCACATTGTTCTACTTTTGCGAGGTAACCTACATATGGCCTATTCGCAATATTAAAATGCAGCTCAAGAATAATTTTTTTGGAAAAAAGTTAAAAAGATTTCCAAATTATCAGATTAACCAAAGAAATAACACCTTAATATGTTCCTTCATTGAAAGTATCATCATTTCAATATTCTTCGTTAAGCCATTTATTAACAATTTTGTTTGACAGTTAGATCATTGGTTTAAGGGTGCATTCACAATTAAACTTCGAAGTTGTCAAGTTCTAATTGAAAAATGTTTTTTTTATGGGCTAAACTTTATCATCAAAAGTTTGACTGTTCCGTTCTTATATAACAACTCATAACTGCCCCAAGCTGATGCACATACAAAAATGATGCTAACTTTATTATCTACCCCACTGTGAATTGTTAGTTGCACAATTCAGTCCCAAAATGACCGCAGTTGATTTTGTTTTGTTGTTGTTTTTGTTCTTTTGTTGCTGCTACTGCTTTAAGCACAGACAAATGTTCAAAACAAAAACCGAACTACGTTATCATGCGGATGCGGATAATGTTATATTATATGTTGTTGAAGGTCCACGGTTGTTAAATGAAACACAACTAAAGTACCGACATCTTCCGCTGCAGTAATTATATTTTTATTTACAAAATATCGATGTCTCGAATGCGGCAAATCGTGGCGTGGATAAAATATAACAAAAAAATAATAATTCGATGCACTATACAAACGCCACACGATACAAAATACAATACAGATGTTGCAGGCAGCAGACGAAGGTCTTATTCTATTGCCGTCATCTCCTCCTCTTGTTTCCTGGAGATAGTGCAGAGCACTCGGAAGGCTTTGAAGATGCGTCAAATATCGATCTAGAATTTCCAAGTGTCAATTGAAGTCTATTGATAGCTTTTGATACGCTCTCTCCCTACATCTATGAACGCCCGATTTAGATATCGGAGAAAGTGTTTATAGTGCATGAAGTGAAGATATAATCAGGGAAAGGAAATTTTCCCTCTAGCAGACATTCTAATAAAAGCCACGACCATGAACTGGTATACAAAAAAATTGAATTGAATTGAATTGCTTAACTGTCAAGTTCATAAGCGCACATATCAAAACATTAAATAGATAAAAGGGTAAAGAGACCGTAAGCCGAGGGGTGAGAAAAGGCTTTATCAGTTATACTTGTGATGTTATTGTTGTTGTTCCTACTCAAGAACCATATTTTATAGAATTATAATTGACTTTTGCGTAAGACAATAATAAATCGAGATATGAAGAGCGGTCGATTTAAAAGAAGAGAACTTTTTTCTTATTTTCTTGCACGAAACGGTCGCAGCGTCGTCGCCGTCGCGTCGGTCATCCTCATCACTTTATAGCTGCAAAACTTCTTTCGTTCATCCACACTATTCTGCTATTCGTCAAATTGTGATTGAATTTATGATTACAGGGCTTTGGATAATAGAACTAGAACGCAGATGCTTGTGGAGGTTATTTCTTCTATAACTGTTGCCGTCAATGACGGTGATGAGGTTTAAAAATAGATGTATTCCTGCACTTAAAAAAATGTCTTACAAAAATATGTTTTTTTTTTCGTTAAAGACGTTCAATTTTAAAAAGTATAGAATACCACACGGTTCTGTACTTGGACCTATACTTTTTCATATTAGTCTTCTTTTACAGACAGTTTATGTTTATTTGTTATGATTTATCATCTTTTTACTTTTTTACGTGAAAAAAAATTTAGAAATGTATTATTCTTGATTGGTAAAAACGTAATTGGTATAAACAACGAACCAATAGTTTCTTAGAACTTTGCACATAATATGTACATATTAAATTCATGGTATTCATTTGTAAAATATTACAAAATTCATTCATTCACAGACTGGTCTAATCCGAACACATAAGCTTAATAATTGTATTTATGAAAGAACTTATTTAATTTCCAATGGAATAAGGTGAGGAGAAGCGATGAAATATTTTTGTTTACATTTTATTTTTAACCAATTAAGGTTAGAACATTGGCATTTCTTCTATTTACTAAATGGGAAAAGACGAGAGGTGCTTTAAAATAAAATTTGAATATACATAAGGTTGAGATTCTAATGCATTAATATTTAAAGCAGCAATCAGTGTCAATTCACTTAAATGGTATAAAGTAAAAAAACGATTGATTGCGACAAAAATAAGTCTCGAAAATAAGCAATTTTAACATACTTTGTTATTTCAGAATTTATTTTAAGACAAACAAACATAAAAAACAGTTATTCGAGATGGTATAAACTGGTCTAATCACTACAAAAGCAGCTTAAAAATTTGTATTTCAAAACTTTTTATTGAATACTTGAGAGTTAAAAAAATTAAAAGTGTTTAAGTTTGTTTGTTTTTAGGAGCACTTCACATTTGAATTCTTGCTTTTATTTGTTTTCGACCATTCAAAATTAAAATTAAAAAGCCGTAAAACATTTTAAAAATATATGATTTAAACACATTCCATCGTTATTTACCTTTGTACATAGTTTGTTTAGATTGTCTAACTGGTATAAATTGGTCTAATAAAAGCTAAATATTATATTTTAATTGCAAGTCATTGTAATTAATGGAATTCATTCATGCTTTTTATTTTGGTTGCTATGGTTATTCTTTCAGTGTAGAAATTTCTATCAAAATCCTTTTTTTTTTCAAAGAATTCCCTCATGATTAAAAATTTCTTCTTGTTGTTTTCTTTTTTTTTCTCTCAGTGTAGTATTGCTGTAAGTACGTTTTATATGATAAATGTGTAATCATAAAATATTCCAAGAAGGGGGCTCTTGAAAAGTGAATGGTGTGAACTAGTAATTGGAAAATTTTCAAACTATGTATTTTTCATTAAATGTCTGAATAAAACATTTGATGTTCGTGTGAAAGGGCTTGAATTGATTAACACCGCATATATACATAGTTGTTGCACTGCGCCGCGCCATATCGCCACCCGGACACCTATCGTCTCAATTTCTAAAAGTTGTGCCGCTATAATAGGTGTATAGGGTGTTGTTTTATTTGTTAGTTGTTCTTTTAAATTTTGATATTTGTTTAAACTTGCATGGCGTTTTATATAAATTTACTTTTACAATCAATTGCGATATATGTATGTAAGAATAAAAATGTATCAGGAGGGCAAGTTATGCATTCTGTGTTTGAAGTAATGTGTTAAAAGTAACAATTAAACAAATCATCATCGGAAGTAAATATTTCATCGTTTTAAAACGAATTATTTTACATACACTGTGATGGAATAAAAATTGCATGCAATTTAGCAACGGTATAACTTTTTGTACTCCCCATTTCCATAATGCTATTTGTTTGTCTAAAATAGATCACGGTCCAGGGTGATATCAGAATTATCCCGATAGTTTAAATGTCTCCTCCCAAAATATC
Source organism: Eupeodes luniger (assembly GCA_951509635.1). Lineage (NCBI taxonomy): Eukaryota > Metazoa > Arthropoda > Insecta > Diptera > Syrphidae > Eupeodes > Eupeodes luniger. Next base: position 126,513,578 of record OX608074.1, read on the forward strand.
TGAACTATCCGGATACTGTTGTTGTATGTATGTATATATAGTTTAAATCTTAATCCAAATATTTCAGATCATCATTGTCTCATTTTTCCTGATTGTATAGATATTTGACATTATTTGATTGCCTCATTCTTGTTTATCCGGATATTCAAACTGATAATCCGGATATTGGCTATATCCGTATGTGAACTGTCTCAATCATATATATCAGCCGAATATCAGAATTATCCACATAGTTCCTGATTTTGGTGTATTATCCTAGGATATGGAAACTATCCGGATAATGTGGAGTATCTAGATTGATAAAAAATCGGTCGTCAGAAATTCGGATCCTATTCCTGTAGAGATGTCATTTAATTAAAAATGTGTTAACAAAATGCATGAAATTAATCTGAATCCGGAAATATCCAAACTGATAATCCGGATATTGACTATATCCGTATGTCAACTGTCTTAATCATAATGTATCAGCCGCATGTCAGAATTATTTGGATAGTGTTTGATTTTTATATCTTGTCCCATTGGATAAATAAACTATGCGGATAATGAAGAGTATCTGGATAATTTGATAAGTCAGTCGTCAGAAATTCAAATCCCAATCCAATTAATTAAAAAGGTGTTAAAATAGTGCATGAAATGAATCTGAGTCCGGATATTTTGGGTCTTGCCTGTTTCATTTCAACTATCCGATTGTCCGTATGTCTGACACTATCCGATTGTTTCAATTATGTATATCCGGATATCCAAACTGATAATCCGGATATTAGCCATATCCGTATGTCAACTGTCTTAATCATGTGTATCAGCCGCATATTAGAATTATCCGGATAGTGTTTGATTTTGATATCTTGTCCAATATGATATATAAACTACGCGGATAATGTAGAGTATCTGGATAGTTTAATAAGTCAGTCATCAGAAATTCAGATCCCACTTCTGTAGAGATGTCATTTAATTAAAAAGGTGTTAAAATAATGCATCAAATGAATCTGAGTCCGGTTATTTTGGATCTTGTCTGTTTCATTTCAACTATCCGATTGTCCGGATGTCTCACACTATCCGACTGTTTCAATTATTTATATCCGGATATCCAAACTGATAATCTGGATATTGGCTATATCTGAATGTCAACTGTCTTAATCATATGTATCAGCCGGATATCAGAATTATCCGGTTTATTTATCCCAAAGGATATCCGGATATCTGATTGTCTCATTATAAACTGATTATCCAGATATTGGCTCTATCCGTATTGTTGGGATTTCAACTGTCTCAATCACCAGCCGGATATCAGAAAATTCGGATATTGTATACAAAATTAAAAACCTCATAGTCTTGTACCCTAAAACCATTATGTAGGTAAGAAGCTAATTCATTGCAAATACTCATGTATTTAGCAACAAAATAAAAATAAAAATATTGTCTACTATTTTGCATGTATTTAATGATAAAAACAAATTAAGTATGATTAACCTTTTTTGACGACGCCAATGACACGCCTGACGGACGGCAACTGATTATATTATTTATAAGTTATTAAATTTGCGAATTATTATTATAATTTTATACAAATACCAACGAAACAGTAATTCTCAACAATTTTCAATTGTTATTTTCAACGATTCATTGTTTATAAATAAAGTGGACACTCTTTAATTCAAAATCACCAACAACAACAACAATAACAATAACAACGACAACAACAATCACTCGTCATTAAGTAGCGACAACTTGTCTTGAGCATCCATTGTTTTCTTTTGTTAAAATGTTGTCATTTATTTTTTTTTCAGTTTGCCATTATTTGTGAAATATTCTCATTGAGCTTTTGTTAGTGTCACATGCATAAAAATGTCTCATCTTTCAAAAAGGCTGCTGGCCTGGGCATAGTCATTTATTAATCGATTTAAATACTTTTGGAAGCAAAAAGTGGGGGAAAAAATAAAACAACAGAAAACAGATGTGATGGAAAAATGTCGGTCACATAGCTCGAATTACCGACATAAATATTAAAGGCACGTTTTCATTTGGTATACACAATATATTTTACAATGTATGGTACATAGGTATATCGTATTAATTCTGGGAAAAATTCATGGTCATATATTGAATGGAAATCAGTTCCTACTGGAAATACCCTCGAAATATGAGCGGGAGGGGGGGTGAAATATCCTAGCCCCTCTAGGGAGCGTAAAGTATAAGTGCTAAGTGGTAACAACAAACATCCAGAAGTAAAATGACAGACAACCGAGCTCCAACGTTTTTAATTACACTCGGTTCAGAAAAACATTTTCGATGACGGACGGTGCGGCGGCATGGCGGCAATGACAACAATGCCGGCAGATTAATCCAAACAAGAATCGACATCGACTGACTACTGTATCAACACCATTCCGCGTTTATTTCGTTCTTTCTTATATTTTTCTTTTATTATAATGGATGACATGCCAGTTCAAATATTGCCCCTGATTGACATAAAAATTCTGATGGACTTTGGTATCGGTATCGGTATTACTCGTTTCGATGTTATTGATACTTTTGTTATAATAATAACAAATATTTCTTCAATCTTCTTCTTTCATATGTCGTGATGGTCAATTAAAATTATTATTATAGAAATCTAATGCGTCATGTCCGTAATTTTAATTACAAATATTTGATGGTGTTTCTTTTTTCCTTTATGAAATGTGGCCCAGAATAATGTAGGGTAAATACTCTTAATCTGGTAATAATTTTATATTAAATTTAAATAAATAACAATTATTTAATAAAGATTTGTGTGTTGTATGAAGACAAAATATTATGTATATTATTGAGGTTTTTAGACTTTATATGACCATTAATCAATATTTGAGTGGTGAAGATGTCTGTTTGAATAAATTATTATATAGTTTAATGGTGTCACTCTTATCACATGACATCTTCTAGCACCTATATAAATATTTATTGGATTTCATATGGACACTATCTTTCAGCTACAGGGTGACCAAACAATTATAGCAAATAAATTTAAATAAAACGTCAAAGCTGTTAGTGCTTCGTTGGAAGTTGTGCTTTGATTGAACGATCCTATTTTATATTATATCGAATTTTATATCTTCAAATGTCATCCAAAGTGATTAGCTTGCATACACAAAACATTTGACTTATTGAATGGTGTCAAGTCACATTATCACGGCCAATTGATGAAAGTTTGAAGCGGCGCGGCGTCTTGTTGGAACGACAAGCTTTGGTCAAAATAATTCTGTAAAATTCGATCTATGTCTAGGACCATTTACAATAACGTTGTATGACATCTCATTTCGAAGAAATAACGTCGAATAATGCCGTCATAATGCTGAGGATATGAAAGGATCACTTCCGCAGACTGCGTATTACGGCGACGAACCGAATTTCGCTGTCATTCAGAATGATCCATTCAACATAGACGACGAAAGCCAACAATCCCGTCCTCTCGACTTAGACGAAGTAAAGATTACCATATCTAAACTGAAGTCTAACAAAGCCGCTGGAGCAGATGGCTTGAATGCCGAGCTCTTCAAGGCAGCTGGAGATAATTTGGTTAGGAGCATGCACAAACTTATCTGTAAGATTTGGTCGGAAGAAAGCATGCCCGATGAATTGAACCTCAGTATTGTTTGCCCGATTCTGAAAAAAGGAGACCCTCGAAACTGCACCAACTATAGAGGACTCAGTCTTCTTAACATCGCTCACAAAATCCAAAATCTTCTCTGCCGTAATATATGAACGTCTAAAGCCCATCGTCAACAACCTGATAGGTCCTTATCAGTGTGGTTTTAGATCAGGAAAGTCCACAGTCGATCAAATATTCACATTACGGCAGATCCTGGGAAAAAACCCAAGAACATCAAATCGACTTTTCATCGTTTTCAAGGCCGCATATGACAGCATCTACAGGGACGAGCTGTATCGAGCCATGTCTAGTTTTGGCATCCTGGCCAAACTCGTTTGTTTGTGCAGGTTGACAATCGAGAATTCACGCTGCTCCATAAAGGTTGGAAACAACTTAACAGAACTTTTCGATGTCAATAAAGGTTTTAGACAAGGTGATGCGCTGTCATGCGATTTTTTTAACATCGTACTTGAAAGAGTAGTGCAGAGCTCCCACGTCAACACTAGAGGCACTACCTTTCAAAAGTCTGTCCAGTTTCTAGCATATGCTGATGTCGGAAGAACTCAGCGTGATGTCAATGGGGCTTTTGTGAGTATTGAGGCAGAGGCGGCAAAAATGGGTTTAACGAGGGCAAAACAAAGTACATTCTGTCGTCAAGAAAGGACTTACAACACCGACGCGACGTGGCGGTCAAAACGTCACTATCGACAGACGTTACTTTGAGGTAGTCCAGGACTTCTTCTACCTAGGCTCCACTATAAACGCAGAAAACAACACCAGCGCTAAGACCAAACGAAGAATAACTCTTGCTAACCTTTGTTCCTTTGGGCTAAGAAAGCAATTGAGTAGCAAAGCCCTCCCTCGAGGGACCAAAGTGTCGCTATATAAGACTCTCATCATTCCCGTCCTGCTATACGGTGCAGAAGCATGGACTATGACAAAAGCGGATGAAAGCACCTGGGGTCGTTTTGAGAGAAAAGTTCTTCGTGTTATCTACGGTCTCGTATACATAGAAGGGGAGTGGAGGAGAAGATGGAACGACGAGCTGTACGGGCTGTACAGCGAAGTAGACTTAGCCAGAAAGGTAAAAGTCCAACGACTAAGATGGCTGGGTCACGTAGAGCGCATGGAAACCAATGCTCCGGCCCGGAAAGTCTTCGAATCCACTCCCACAGGACAGCACAGTAGAGGAAGACCGCGGATCAGGTGGCGCGCACAAGTGGAAAGTGACCTCACCCAACTTGGAGCGCGAAACTGGAGACATCTAGCTAGGGACCGAGCTAGATAGAGAAGTTTGTTGGTGAGGCCCTAGTTCACACAGGACTGTAGCACCACCTTAAGTAATGACTAATGAGTAAGTAATGCCGTCAAACCACATCAAAAATTAAATCTGCGTAAAAGCATACTGATACTTGTTCAACCGGTTGTGGATTTTATTTGCAGTTTTGGTTGTTGTCACGCGACAAAATGTGGCTTCCATATTTAATGACGAACTATGAGTTACTCATTTAAAAATAAGACGAAATTGCAATGTTTTTTAATATTGTTTTAATGCTCCCGAAGTAGACACACTGCACTTGAAGTCGTGTGGAAAATATGGTTTATTATTTATTTTTTCTAAAAAGTTGTTATTGAAAATTTCGGTATCGTAGGATTTTCGGGATTCAAAATTTTTGAATTGTGTTTTTCTCCCGTAAATTGTGTCCTCCTAACATCCGAAATAGTCTTCCGTCAATATTTCGAACATCTTTTTTTTCATTTCTTTTATTCATTTAAATAACAAAATTAAGTTATAAATATAAATACAAATAATTTATCACGTGCTTGTATCGATTGAAGAATTTCAATTCTCAAGTCCCATGACCACAGATCACCTGCTTTAACTATTACCTAATAAATTATCATACTATTTAAAGTGTACTTAGTCATAAAATTGTGTTAATTTCAATTGTTATCGAATAAATTAGTTTTTTTTTTGTTCAATGAATATTAAATAACTTGTCGTCTTCGTCGTTAATAAATGCATGATCAAGATATCCTATATAAAGTTCCCATCAATGACTATATTCATAGCTGATGTACATGGTAGTAGATAATAATAAATAAATCGAATAAACACATTAACTACAATTTTTCACATCTAATTTCAATTAAATATTAAATTATTGTAACGAGATACCCGAGAAGCCAATGTTAAAAGCAAAAACAAAAAACAGTATCGATAAAATCAAAATCATATTTAATGTGATCAACTGCAATTGACCCTATATAAGAGAACATTTATAAAGAGATATAAAAACGTGCATTATGCTGAAGATGATTCCTCAAGTGATATGACCACTTGGGCCACTTAGGATTCAAAATTTGCTGTTTTTTTATGAATGTTAAGTATCATTAATGTGTCGTCTACATAGATCTCCCTTGCATTTGTCTATCTAGTTCTAGAAGATGTAGCATCTTAACTTCTTAACCCTTTTAATAAATTGCTTATTAATTGCTGTCATACAGACCTGAGTTATTGTCTCTTCCTTGATACATGATATCGATGTCAGAGCTCGTTTTATTAGAAACAAAAAATTGATGAATAATTCTTTAAATGATTTATTACATTCCATTACAGAAATGAATCACTTTCAAGAATTTAGTTCCGCGAAGTTCAATTTCAATTAGTTTTGTTCTTTATTTGAGTGAAGGCATTTTATAAAAACAATTAACTGGGGATTTAAAACTTCTTGAAATTGAAGGCGGTTGATAGCAAAGACTGGAAAAGTAAACCTTAAAACGGTATTAATAGGCCTTCGAGTTATCTATCACAGAAACAGACAACCATAGAAAACTACGGAAGACTAACAAGATTTCGAAATATTTAACGAAAATTCAGAATGTGACCAAAAAAACAGACTCTCAAATGAAGCCAATTCTTGGACGAGCAGATATGTCAATAGAATTTTGTCTATATTAATACCCAATAAATAGTGAGCCAAAACCAATCCCATTAATTATGGATACAATGGCTGGAAGCAATAGCTGGCTGGATTCGAAGTAGCGCTTTCTGTCACTCCAATGTTCCAAATGCTTGTTGATTTCGGGATGTAGCTTACGATGTAAGGATATTTCTCTAAAGTGTTTTAATTCAATAAGATTTTATGGCACCAACTCCAAAATCACTCTTTGACCTTATGTTTTTAAAATTTTTTTTTTTTTTTTCGCAGGAAGGTGAGAAATCTTCAGAGACACTATAAGCCCGATGCTTATAGTAGTGTCAGATTTTTACTGACTAAAACTCACCTCCCTTATCTTCTATATTATTACTACAACTAAGTCCAGCTTAACAAGTAGTTTTAGCGTCATTTTGTTCGCGTTTTGTCAGGAAGCTCCCCAACGAGAGGACCTGAAGATTCCACAAAATTCGAGTGGAGAGATTAATTTGTTTGCGCTAGATCAGAAGGTCTTGTTCGGTGCAGACGCCGAAAAACGAACGCCTCGCTAACAGATTGTTGGATTAAGTTATTACTATGATTTCTAAGTCGTGATCTTAGCTCTGTAGCAAATTTTTTAATTTCGTTTTCTACATATTTTATATTTAAATCTCTATGTAAGTCGCTATTTCTTACATACCATGGAGCATTTACTATTATTTTAAGTACTTTGTTTTGGTATGTTTGCAAAATTTGTATATTTCTTTCGTTGGTACAACCCCAAAGTTGTATACCGTACGTCCAAACTGGTTTCAGTACTTGCTTATAAATAAGAAGCTTGTTATAAACGCTTAGATTGGAATATCTTCCAATAAGCCATGTCAATTCGCGGAGTTTATTTTCGAGTTCATCGCGTTTCTTTTTTACATGAACTTTCCATTTAAGTTTCGCGTCTAGAGTCATGCCTAGATACTTCGCTTCATTAGCGTATGGAATTTGCACAGAATTTATATAAATAGGTAAGTTATATACTTTTTTATACGTAAAATTTGTGTGCGTCGATTTCGTTTCATTAAGAGCAATTCGCCATTTCTTTGTCCAATCTGAAATGCTATTTAATGCCTTTTGAAGCTTAGAGGTTGCCGTTTCTATTGAATCCGATATTGCGAGTACAGCTGTATCATCAGCAAAAGTGCCTAAAGTTGTGCCTTCTGTTTGGGGTATATCTCGGGTATAAAGAACAAACAAAATCGGTCCAAGGACGCTACCCTGGGGAACCCCAGCGTTTATTTCTTTAAACTCCGAATACTCCGTTCCTTGCTTAACTCGAAAGAATCTATTTTCTAGGTACGATTCAAGAATGTTATATATTTGCTCTGGAAAGACTTTTAATTTATATTTTAGCCCGTCATGCCAAACTTTGTCAAAAGCTTGAGAAACGTCAAGAAATGCAGTTGAGCAAATCTTTTTTTCTTCAAATGCTTTTTCAATTTCGTTAGTTATTCGGTAAACCTGATCAATTGTCGAGTGATTATTCCGGAAACCGAATTGGTGGTCGGGAATTAAACGTTTTTCTTCAATAATTGGTAGCATTCGTTTAAGAAGCAATTTTTCAAATATTTTAGATATAATTGGTAAGAGAGAAATTGGTCTATACGATTTTTTCTCATTCGGTGGCTTACCCGGTTTGGGGATCATTATTACTTCGGCGACTTTCCATTGCGTGGGTACGTAAGCAAGTCTTAAAGCAGCGTTAGTGAGCTGTAAGAGCTTAACCATTGCTTTTTTAGGCAACTCTTTGAGGACACGACCGTTAATCAGGTCGTAGCCAGGAGCTTTATTATTTTTATGCCGTTTTATTTCCTGGACAAGTTCAGTCAAAGTAATATTCCTGATAGAAAAATTTTCCGGCGCTGGTTGGAGCTCTCCGTCATTAGTCAGTAACTCTTGACCATCGAAAGGTTTGAACGTTTCCTCAAGGTGCTTAGCAAATAAATCCGCCTTTTCCTTATCAGTTTTTGCCCATTCAGAATTATTTTTTCGAATAGGTGCCGACATTATTTGAGGCTTTTTAATACCTTTTATCGTCTTCCAAAGAGAATAATTCGTTTTTTTGTCTGCTGTTAGCAGGCACGTAGCCAGGGGGGGGGGCTAGAGGGGCTTATTTAATTAAATAAAAAAAAATACAAACAAAAATAAAACATTTACATTATGTATTTTTTTTTTTAATTTTTGTATATAGAATTACTTCTTCGAAATTGAACAAGCCCCCCCCCCCCCGAACCGAAATCCTGGCTACGGGCCTGGCTGTTAGGCTTTCAAGATAGGCAGAATTCTCGCTGCTTTTAAAATCTCGTAACAAATTTTTAATCTTGTTTGATAAAAAGTTGACGACACTTTTATGCTGAGGAGCACGTGATTGCTGCCATACTTTTCGAGCTTTTCGTTTTTCGCGTATCAATTCTTTTATATCTTCTGGAATTTTTTCTTCGTATTGCCTTGACTTTTTACTACAGATCGGAGTATTATTCCAAGCTGCTTCTTGAACAATATTTATAAATTTTTCTGTTTCATCTTCTAACTCAAACGGAGTTTGCAAAGAGACGTTCAGTATAATTCTATTTTCGCAATCTTCTTTGAATTTATCCCAATTTGTGTTATTATTTGTTAAAATTAGGGGCTTTTCTTTTTCGATTACGTTACTGTTTATTGTTAAGATAACGGCCGAGTGATCCGTAGAAAAATCGAAGTTATCATCTACTGTCATATATTTTCTGTTCATTCCTCTTGCGATGAAAAAGTCAACAAGATCGGGTGTTTTCGCTGTATCGGTTGGCCAATACGTTGGTTTTCCTGATGAGAAAAATTCAACGTTACATTCAATACCCGCTTTGTAGAGTTGTCTACCCTTCGTCGAAATGCAACGTGATCCCCAAAATGAATGTTTCGAATTGAAGTCGCCGCCAATAATAAATTTTGGACCTAAAGCGTTGAAAAGATCTTTAAAATCGTTTTTGTCTATCTTGGACCGAGGAGGACAGTAAATAGACGCAATATTAAAAAATACGTGTCTAACTTTTATGCTAACGGAAGTAACTTGCATTGTATCGAGCTCGATATTTATCTCAAACGAATGATTGATATTTTCTCTGATAAATACGGAAGAACCACCCCTTGCTCTTTCGGATGGATGGCATGCGTGGTAAGCCGAATAACCTTTAATACTTAAATTTGAGTCTTTTTTCAAATGAGTTTCAGAGATCAAACAAATATCTATTCTTTCGTTAAGTAGAACCGTTTCTAGTTCTTCGATTTTTGCGGTAAGTCCGTTCGCGTTCCATGTTATTATTTTGAGTTGTTGGGACAACTGATCCATGTTTACGGTAAATTTGGTGTTTTAAAAGCCGCCGACTCAAATTTGTCCAATTTCTCAAGAATAATTGTGTTAATTCTCCCTTGTTCTTCTAATCGTTCAAGTATAAGGGAAAATACATTTTGAACGGAGTCAGGTTTAATAGTTTTAGGTTTTTCGGGCGCCGTGACTTGAGCGTACGTGTTCGTCTTTTTTGTTTTTATGTTTTCTGAGGGTAAAACGTTTTCATTATTTTTCCCGTCCGTTTTACTCGACGCTTGAGTATTAGTCTTGGTTTTTAATTTTAATTCTTTGTTTTGCTTTGAGGTATTTTTTTTAGTTTTCTTACTAAATTCTTCGCGCCTCTTTAACATTTCCTTTGCGACCTCACAGCCACGGTAATTTGCAGAATGATTACCTTTGCAATTCGCGCATGTAGCCGGAGTTTCTTTTTTAAGACGGCATACATCAGTCATGTGCTTTCCCGCGCATTTAACGCAAACGGGGTCCTTCTGACAATAAGCTGCTGTATGGTTAAAACCTTGACATCGCTTGCACTGAGGAATAAGGCGTTTGTTCTTTCTTTTTTAAATATTACTTTTTAACATTCGAAAAAAAAACATATAAAAAGGTTTTTAAGTCTACTTCAATACGTGAAATAATTTTTCTCAATAAAATTCTTCATGGTTTTCCAAATCAATAATCCCCTAAAACCTAATCAAGTCAGCTTCTTTAATTAAAGGCGTTACAATAATATGTAAGAAAAATACTGGAAACTAGTATTTTTAAAACTCTATGCAGATAGTTCAAAATCGAAGTTCGGATTCCAAAGCAGCAATAAAAATTAAGCAACACGTATTTTTAAAAAAAACTGTTTACTGATTTAAATGACGAAAGATTCGTAACTAATGAGAATTTCCTGAAACTAAGAAAAATTCTAAAATGAGGATCTTTGATTTGCAAAATCATCACAAACATGTTGTTACATAAAGCATCTTGCACATGGGCTACGAACTACGAACTCCGAACTGTGGATGTTCCCATATTTTGACTTTTCTTTCACATGAGCTTTATTTCTATTCGCAGACAGCGACGAATTGTCAATTTTGTTTCCATATTTTCCTCAGCCATGACATTTTACACAAAAAAAAAACAAAACAAGAGTGTTATAATTTTGAGTTTAAGTTGCGCGCGAACAATTTATTTGTTGCAGTGTGGATGGTATGTGGAACGCGAATAGAGTTTAACAGTTCGTATAGCAACCACACTGCAATTACTACCAAATTGTTTTTACAAAATTTTCTTGTTATAGAGAACAAAATGCAAATTTTATTATCCTAACATTAGTCTCAATTATTGGTTTCTTATAATTAAAATGTGTTTTTGTTTGAAATTGACTTTTTGAAATGTGTAAAATCACGTTTGTTCGTCCATTCGATCATTCGTTGTTCGCTCTCATGTGCAAGGCCCTTAAGCCTTAAAAACACCATGTTTGATTTTATTTAGTATTTTCAAAGAGAAATATATCTATAAACCTAATGTGATAGAAAAATTATAAGCCGATATTCGAATTCAAGACAACTTAAACCTTTAAAAAAGTTATTTCATGATACCGAACAAAAACTTTATTTTTTCAACCAGTTTTAAGCAACACTATTTTTGAAAAATCGTGCATTTCGGTGAGGCATAGGCTGCTATTCGACAGCAGTAACGCTTAAATTCTCTTCGAATGTCTTGACAAAAATTTTCTCTTTTGCTTTGTACTGCACAAATCAATTATGACGATCATATATTCATCGGGTTGTTTGATTATTCACTTTATACTACGTTTCCACCGGGCACTAAACCGAGATTTAGCTAGATTTGTCACAAATCTCCTTGAAATCTCGAAGATTTACCATGTAAATTTTAATCTCCTCAAATGAAGATTTCAAATAAATCTCATTGAAATCTACTTGGAAACATTAGTTTGTGAAATCAAACAAACTTTTTTTTCGGAGAATAATTGTTGAACCGACCTATTTAAACGCCAATTTCGTTTATTGACAGATGCAAATGTCAACAAAAACTATCTGTCTCACTTCCATATGACTCAAATTCAAAACAATAAACAACTTTCAAGAAATCACAGACGAAATAAAATGTAAGTATACAAAAATAATAAATATGTACAAGAATATAATAAAACTAATTACTTACAGATGATGAGTGAACAAATACATATTTTTTTTCTTTTCGAAAGGAGAATAATTTGAAGTTTGGTTGTTATGACATAAACCAAACGTCAAATTAATCTCCTTTTCTTTGGTGGAAACACCTCATGATTTATTTTAAATCACTTGCCTTAAATCTCGGATTATTTGTTGGTGGAAACGTAGTATTAGCGAATGGCAAAGATTCAACTCATATTATGACACTATAAATGACACTATATTTGACAGGTGTGAAATTCCAGCGCTATTAACTTGAAACCACAAAATAAGAGACTTTAAACATTCACAATAGGGTAGGCAGAAAAATGTATTTCGGTTCATATAATAAGTCATATTGGGTCTTCCATGGATGTACTCATGTCGTGATGGTTTGTGTTTAGGACTGCCATGCCACGCCAGAAGCATACAAGTTTTGTCCAAATGTACTGCCTATTGCGAGGAATTGATAGATCCTCCGAGAGAATTTCTTAGCATGAAAAGTACTTTCTCAAATTTTCCATTCGGATTCGGAATAAAAAATGTGAGTCCCCTCCATTCCTGACATTAGTCGCACAAAGGAATGGTTGAGAGTTGTAAGTCAGTAGGCCCTCTTTCTCTATGAGCTGTCGTGTCACCTAATTTATCTATTTTATTTTATTGATGATAACGCTTTGTTTGATTGCTTAACAATCCAATCTAATTTCGTAAATAACAAAGACACAACTAATATTTTGACACTTTAAATGACAGCTGAGTTTGACAGGTGTCAAATGCCAGCGTTACTAACTTGAAAAATCTGTTAAATCTAATAAGCTAATAAGTCATATTTGATATGCTGAGTTTTGAGCCCGTTTTTTATTTTATTCATTCGGTTCCAATTTCAAAGCTTAAAGTACCCTTTAAATGCGAAGGCTAATGATTTCATATTCATAGACTCACAAAGTATTCTTATTCTTTGGAATTCTCTATACTTTTTGTTTTGTATCCAAAATCTTATACAACGCACTTCAAAAGCACCATTAATATTGTATTCTCTTTTAAGGCACACACAAAAAATTACTATTTATTAAAAATTACAGAGCTTATTCTTCTTGTATCTTCTTTGAAGTGAAGTATAAGAACCATTATAAGAACCCATCTTCTCTGTGGCAGAGCTCGTGTACAAACAGTTCTCAGAAGTAAGGTTGGTTTTCATAGAATTTTCATGGACATCACTGAAGCGAAATAAACCAAAGGACATTTTGTTTTTCTTTTTTTAATTTTCTAGGCTTGTACGTAGTTTTTTTCTTCGAAGAAGAAAAAAGCTTATACAAAATCGCAAGTTATTAGAAAAGTAATCATCTGTGTTTTAGGCTTTTTATACTTAGGCAGGTACTATACTATAGTACCTGTACCGAGAACCAACCATCAGTAGAAAAAAAAAATCAACTTCTCATTATAAAAGTCAGTGACAAGGAATTTTTGAATGGATACAAAGGCAGAAAAAAAGAAATGTTTCCTTCATTTCCAAGGACTAACAGTGTTGTGTATAGGTATTAAAAGATTGTTTCTTATTCGGCTTATTCGTTCTTTTCTGATGCTCTGAGTTTTACCGTATACCTAATGTTGGTTTGTATTTTTTTTCGTACGATATGGTTTTTGAAACTTTAAGGATATTGTAAAGGATTCTCTTTAAGATAAGCGTGGGATGTAGGAATATCCTTGGTATATCCTGGTTAGACTTCATTTCCAAGTTAACCACCAGCAATCAGCTATAAGTGTATGGTTCAATCAACCGATTAGGATTTTGGGGATAAAGAAAACTTTGAATAAAGGAGTTCGTAGGAGAATCAAAACGAATGAATAGGACGTTTTTGAAATCATGTTTGGTAAACCACAAAAATGGCAAATGGATACAACCTAATCGTGAGAGCAACTAAATGCCACCAAGTTGAGGGATTAAATTCTTCGGAGTTGCCATACTGATCTTAAGTTAGTTCGTTTCTCATTTAGCATTTCAATTCTCAAAGGAATTTAAACCAGGATTTCTTTGAGTTTATTTCCTTTTCTTTTTTTGTTTGGCGCCCACACAATTTTCGAAGAATACAAATGTGTTGTTGATATTATGAGCGTATACGAGTATACAGCTTTAGCCAAAATAATAGGCACATGTATAAGGCACAAAATCTGAAATTTGAATTTTAATGCTAAAATTTTCTTACCCATTCAACTCATTCCGAGACAAAAATGTCAATGGATTGGTTTTCCACGAGATTTCGGTCCCGTTTCTGAGAAAACGACTCAAAAACATCAATTTTGTATATTTTTTTTAATAAGAGCACACTAAAGGGTATTTCGTATACCCTTATTATGCCAAGACAGAGTGTGAGCACTATAGGAACGGGAGAGAGGTGTCGGTGCACATCGTTTTCGAATTTCTGAAAATTGTAATGGCTATGAAAGACAGATTGTGGTTATGCATTCCACATTCGCGTAGTACGGCTAAAGAGCGAATATCTGTACTTAAAAGTAGACTGAAGTTGGGCTCAAGGATGCAATTGTATATAAGTCTTATTGATAACAGCCAGATTAGAGGCATCGCCTTAGGAAACTCAAGCACGTCATTTTTGGCGACATCGCGTGTGTGATCCTTCCACAAGAGGTGGTTGAAAATTTTAAGTTGTTTTAAACATTTTCTTTTAGCTGAAATTGTAGCTTTTGAAATATTCAAAACGTTTGGTAAGAAAGTTAATTCAAAATTAAGCTTCCAAAATCAAAAAAAAAAAAAAAACAGAAATAAAAAAACATGTTTGCAGACATTTTTAAGCACCTCAAACCAAGTGAAACCCGCAAACCCTGATTTTGTATCTCAACTAGTTTTTTTGTTATTCAATATTCAAAAAAGGGGAGTTTTAGAGTTTTTTCTTTTCCAGTAATTGTCAATGAAATCTTTAAAAAGTCGTATTTTTATTTAAGACTTTGTCCGAATACCTAGGACTACTTTAAGGAAAACATTCAATTTCTGAAAAACAATAGAATTTTATTCCGCCGCAAAGTTTCCGCCAAATTAATGTAAAAACGAATGCTATTTGGTTTCTTTGGATTTTTCCACTTATATGCCCATTTTTAATTACTTTGATGAAAAATAATTTAACTTAAAACTAAGAAATGTTCCTATTATTTTGACCATAGCTGTATATGAAACCGAACCGAACGCAGAAAAAAAAGGATGTGTTTAAAATTTTCAATTTGTGTGTTGTGTGTGCGGGTCCGGGTGCGGGTCCGGGTGAAACAGAACTTTTTGGGTTCTGTTTTTCAGTTTAGTTGTAATTATTTTTAATTATAAGTTTTAATTAATGGGCAATTTTTGTATCCAGCTTTGTCTGCTTTGTTTCTCTTGTTAGGTAGTAGGTATAAGTTCCGTTTTTAGAGTTTTTTTTTTTTTTTAAATATGCATATGTTGGGTGTTTTGCGTGTTGCGTTCAACAGTTAAAAATTTGTTATGAAACTAATTTTGCATAAATAAGAACAAGTAAAGTGTGTGTGTGTGTTGTTTTAGAGGCAATAATTTATAGTTTTTAATTAATGATAAATGGCAGCAAAGGAAAACCTTTTGACTTAATGTCTTACAGAAAGTTTTTAAAACCACCCAAACCGTTATTTGTTGTTTTACAATGTGTGTACACTGTACAATTGTATGTGACATTAGTGGTCATGGATATATGAACAGCATGTGCCATCTAGTGGTCTCTTTTTAAATCATAGGTTGTTTTAATAGAGACAGCTGTTTCCCTTTCTAAATTTTTACATAAAATCAGTTTCATACCTCCGTGGGACTAAACGAGTTACTTTATTTTTGAAAAACGTTCAGAAATGTTCTCTATTTTAATAACATTACCCGTTTTTTGTTGGAAAATCTATCCATAGTATAGTAGGATCTTACACGAATAACAAAAACAATATCCATAGTAGGAATAACACCGATAAAAGTTAGAGTAGAATCTTACTATGGATGGGTTTTTGACATTTATATCTACGAGTCTCGAATAGATCTTATGTGATTTCGTTGTCAAATGTTGGTACGATTGATATTGCATTTGTATCTCGATGGCTGTGTTCGTTGAGTAGTTGTGCATTTGGAATCATGTGTGTTTTCCATTGGGGAAAAAATCAATCTGTTACTGTTGATATTATTTAGTTTTGTTAATGAAAATGGACGAACTGGGCTTATTTTGCAAGCGAAAACAATAGAAAAGATAATTAAGTTTTGCTATGTTTCCACCAAAGGTTTATCTCAGTTTAGATTAGATAAATCTTTTTGGTGTTTCCACCGCACAAGAAGATTTAAAAATGATTAAGTTTAACAGCACTTTTTGAAATACAAATGGTGTTTCGTGTTAAACAATGAAAAACTGAATAGTTCAGCTCCATATAAGAATATGCTACCTACTCCGTGTGCATTTTTTTTTTTAATTTGATTAAAACAAAACTATATTTTTTGTACACCAACATGCAAATAAATAGACCATAACGCTATAGCTGTAAAACCAACTCCTCCACACAGGTTTTTCTTCACAAATTTTGACTCGACTCCGATCCCCGACCGGAATCGAGGCGAATCAAGCTCATTTCAACTCGATTCAGGTATATAAAGAATTTAGGCGAGCTTCAAGCTAGCTTCAACACCACATGTTAAGGTGCCAGTTATAGCTATCATTGGTTTTCATCATTGAAAACAAACATTGGAATTTTTTTGGCAGGTCGTTTATAGCTATCATTAGAAATTTCTGTCATTGAAAAAAATTTCCTGATTGAAATCCACCGACAAATTTTTACTGACAGATATCTGTCATTGGAATTGTGTGAAATTGGAACACAAATCAGTGGAACGATTCGTTTCACTTTTGAACATAAAAGTATCAGCTGTTCAGGAAAATGAATTTCCGTCCGCAAAATAGAAAAATACATTTTTAGAGAAAAATAAATGCGTAATTACACTTTTTTTTCTCAAAAAAAATTCTTTGTGTGATTTCCGATCGATCAGTATAGAATTTTCATTTCTAATCAAAGGGAAACAAAGTCAAATATCGATTCAAAAATTTTTCCGGATCGATTTCAATGATAGCTATAACTGGCGCCTAATGTAGTAGTCTACGAACAAACCCCTTCTTGAAGTTTTTATTTTATGTCAAATTGTTTGGTTAAAACTTTGAAATCGACTATCACATTACACAGACGTATTTTCTTGATTTTGATAGTCAACTATCAAAAATCAGCTTACACGATTTTACCCCTGGTCTGAATTTCGCTATTTTTTTTTTTGGAATTTTTTGATAAATTATTCTGGCAAATATTGAGTTGTATCAACTTTCAAATATAAAAACCGGACTACTGCGGATCGTTTTTTTGGCAATTTCTCACTGTACTATATATGGAATACGAAAAAAAACGCACTTATTGTATTCAATAAAAATGGTCTGCAAAATTTTGTTTTATTTTTCTATCCCAAAAACAAAAGGACTAAGTTGGCCTGATTTCGAACATCGCTTTATAATTTATCTATCTCATTAGGTTTTTAAAATATTCCTTTAAGATAACCGAAAGATATGTTTTTAAGACTAAGTTAAAATACGATAATAGATGGTATGATGATTCTGCCAGGTACAAATCTTCTTATGAATTTAAAAAAGTTACATCTCAAAAACCTGACTTGATATTGATGTTTTGGAGTCGGATTTATATTGGACTTAAGATATTAATATCAAACTATATACGTAATTTTTCTGATGTATTGTCTAAAAACTAAATTTATTAGACTTAGTAGGACAATTAGCAGTTTTGCTAGACTTAAGCAGTTAGAGAACAGAAAATAGAAATCAAAACCTAAAATGCAACTTTTTAAGAAATTTGTACCTAATGCGAAAGATTTATGATCCAAATTTATCAATTTCCCAGCAATTTGAATCATTTCTTACTCACAAACGGTCCTCGAAACCTATTTTTGAAACATACATATACACAGCTTTCAAAAACGAAGACAGAAAAACGAAAGAAAAAATTAGCACAATTTTAATCTTTATCTTTATACAAATTTTGAAAAACATTTAAGCCAATAACTAAAAAAAAAACACTTTTTTGACGAACTAAGAATTCTCCAAAATTCCTTGAATTTGACTTAAAAGCAAAATATATTTTTTCAAAACAAAATGTTATCCATTTAAGCTCAGAATATCACAACATTTCGAAAACACCTAAAAATTTCAATTTACTTTTTACCTAAATCCTTATACAAACCTTTATTATTTTCTATTCTAAAACCAAAATCTTTAAAAACCAAATTTTCAAATATTTTACTTATTTTCTTATTTTTCTCTTCCTATAGATGATGATCCATGCCTGGCAGAACTATAAACTCTACGCGTGGGGCAAGAACGAATTGAGACCTCTCAGTCAGCGAGCACATTCAGGCAGTATATTTGGAAGCTATGATCTTGGTGCAACCATTGTTGATGGTCTTGATACACTGTACCTGATGGGTCTTGAGAAGGAATATCGGGAAGGACGTGATTGGATTGAAAGAAAATTCTCATTGGACAATATCTCAGCAGATTTGTCTGTTTTCGAGACGAATATACGTTTTGTTGGTGGTCTTTTAACCCTCTACGCTTTCACCGGTGATCCAATGTACAAAGAAAAAGCCCAACATATAGCCGATAAATTATTACCTGCCTTCCAAACACCAACTGGTATTCCATACGCTTTGGTCAATGTCAAGACCGGAATGAGTAAAAACTATGGCTGGGCATCGGGTGGTAGTTCGATTTTGTCCGAATTTGGAACATTGCATTTGGAATTCTCGTATTTGAGTGATATCACTGGAAATCCATTGTATCGGGAACGAGTTCAGACAATTCGACAGGTGTTGAAAGAAATTGAAAAACCCAAAGGACTCTATCCAAATTACTTGAATCCAAAGACTGGAAAATGGGGACAACGTGAGTACTGGACAATATTGTCTTTAATTGAAAAATTCTTGAAATTTACATGCTTCCCTGTTATTTTTGTGTCTAGTTCATATGTCACTTGGTGCTTTAGGAGATAGTTTTTATGAATATTTGCTCAAGGCTTGGCTACAATCTGGACAAACCGATGAAGAAGCACGACAAATGTTTGACGAAGCCATGACAGCAATTATTCAGCGTATGGTTATGACAAGTCCTAGTGGATTGACTTATGTTACTGACATGAAATTTGATCGTCCTGAAAATAAAATGGATCATTTGGCCTGTTTTGCTGGTAAGTTTTTGTCTTTTGCATCTTCTCGTCCCAAGTCTTAATAAATTTAAAATACACAAAAAAAAATAGGTGGTCTATTTGCCCTTGGAGCGAATACAAGACAAAATGAACATACTGAAAAGTTCATGGAAGTTGGTAGGGGCCTAACGAATACATGTCACGAAAGTTATATTCGAACTCCAACAAAACTAGGACCAGAAGCTTTTCGGTAAGAATTTTTTTTAAATAAACAAACAAATTTTAAATAATAAAATAAATTTTATTTGTGTTTTTTTTTTCAGTTTTGGAGAAGCAGCTGAAGCTCGTGCAATGAAATCTCAAGAAAAATACTATATTCTTAGACCAGAAACATTTGAAAGTTATTTTATTCTTTGGCGACTGACCCACGATCAGAAGTATCGTGATTGGGGTTGGGAAGCGGTAGAGGCCTTAGAGAAACACTGTCGGACACCGCACGGTTATTCAGGATTGAAGAACGTGTATCAAGATGTACCACAAAAAGATGATGTACAGCAGAGTTTCTTCCTTGCTGAAACATTAAAGGTAAGGATTGAATATCTGCAACAAAACCGTTAAGAATCAACTAAAAAGAACGAGTTGGTATGAACTCATTTATATAGAATTATTTTATATCAGTTCAAAGAATTTGATGAATTCATAGCATTTCACCGCTAAACATTATCAAGACTCACTTAAAATCTATGAGTTAATTTTAAACCCTATCTACTCTAAGCCGATTTGACTCGATGGACTTCTATTGTTCTGGAAATCAACTTACTTAGGCGCACTGAGTCGAATCAATTGAATTTTTAACAGTTTCAAATAAATCACTTCCAAAGAACTTCAATGTTAGTAGTCAAAAAGAATTCATCGCGCCTGTTATTTTTACTCTTCTAGCACATTCGACCAGAGTGTCATGTTTAGAGGTTAGAGAAAGAGCTCCTTAGAAACCCGTTTGGCAATTCGAGAAAGCCAAGTAGGACGACCTCAATAATTTGCTGAGGATCTTTAGCTAATCACTATGCTTCCTCGGTAGTAACGTAGACTCAAGTGCAGTTATGACATATATAAAAGTACCCAAAGTAAATTATGGCTCCAAAGAGGTTGTCGACAAAAATGGAGTCAGCTTCGGGTGTTTTTGAACCAACCTTACTGAGGAAAACCGGTAAAGGCTTAAACAAGCCAGAACGGCCTGAATCTTCCATATTCCAATGATTAAATTTATGAATGCCCAAAAATTACGTTAATAAAAATTCGTAAAAAATATAAGGCCGCTTAACCGTTGTCAATGACACTTAGCTCTATTTAAAAAGCGAACTTGTTCGAAAGGCCGCAAATTCAACCTTGCTTGATACTGTCATGAGTCATGACTAATGATTCCATGGGACCAATATTTGTTCGTACTCGTACTGTGCCGAAACCTCTTAAAGACTTAAAGATCTCAAATCTTGCTGGTCCGGGTGGTATCCCCGCTATTATTCTAAGGAGGTGTTATGTCACGCTTGCAAAATGCCCGCGCAAGCTTTTTCATTTATTCTATTCTTCTGAGCTTTTCCCGAGTAGTTGCAAAACAGGATTTGTTCAGTTAATCTTCAAAAATTCTAGTCCCCCAAATTATTATTAATGTCCAATTGCACTTACGTCCCTTATTTTAAAGGCCACGAAAACGCTGATTGATTAACTAGTTAAAGAACTTGATATCTCATGGTTCATCTCACCGAACAGTAGGACATATCTTTACATAGTCTTGGGGAGAGTAAGGTTATTGCTCTTGATGTTTCAAACGCATTTTTTGTTTGGTCTTTTTTCTGTTTACAAATCTCTTTGGAACCACTTAAAACAAGTTGTATTGGACGGATTAAACAGAATGCTGGTAAGCCACAAGGTTGTACTTTTTCCCCGAATCTCTTCCTTATTTTTATAAATAATCTCCTGTCTGCAATTTCTAATCTAATTAATTGTTTCGCTGAAGATAGTACTCTAAGCTTTTCATAACCGTTTCCAGACTCACAGACATCCTCTTAGAATGTATCACTCCAATACTCATTCAATTTCGACCTAAATAGCATAGTCTGAATAGCATAGTACAATGTACAATGAGTATTAAAAAAACCCCTGTGGTATTTATTGCTTAGAAACTTCAGTATAACTCCCATCTCTGAGCCTGTGCTTTAACAACTGAAATAAAAATCGACATTATAAGAGCTTCTTCAGATTTTATGAAAAAAAATAAAATTTCATAAAAATCTATGAGGCCGTTTTTCAGAAAATTCGAATTTTCATCAACACATTTGTATTTGTACTGTTATTTTTTATCTTAAAAAAATGGAAAAAAACGCCTAACGTTACAAAATTATTTTAATCCAAAGTAAACTGTGTTGCAAACAACCAGTGTTACAAAATAATTCCTTACACGAATCGGCTTAAAAACCAGGTTTGAACTCAATCAACCCAATAGTTCAGGCTCTAGAAGCGAGTACAGACGGACAGATTCGTCGGACCCACTTGCTTCGATTTCTCGCTTTCAAAATTTTGTACGAATGCAATATTTGCTATATTGATGTTATTATCTGTAAAACAAAATTTATTTGAAGCCAATTGAATATCGGCTTCAAATTTCTTGCTTCACCCTTTTTATCGTCATTTCAACGGACTCTAGACAAATAGCAAGTTGCATTCATCCTCATACTCGCGCTTCTAAGATTTCCCATCGATTTACCCTTAAGCCCAACTTTTGTTGTACTTTGATGTACAGAGATTCGTTATTTATCCGTACCACGTGAATGTGGAATGCCTTACCGCGCTCTATCTTTTCTTGTAATTGCAATGTTTAAGAATTCAACGCTGACACTTTTCTAAAACCTCCTTTTATCCTAATGCTCAAACTGTATCTCTCACATATTTAGATGTGCTAATTAAATCTTATATCACTTCACCTTCAATGTAAACTGAAGGACACCAAATTTGAATTTTCTTCTCTAAAATCATCTCAAGCCATTTTCTCTAAACCTTCAAATAGATATACATATAATAATAATAATAATAATTTAAATTTCTTCATTCCAGTACCTGTACCTGCTGTTTTCCGATGACTCACTGTTACCCCTAGACGAATGGGTATTCAACACTGAGGCACATCCCCTACCCATTAAAGGTGCCAACATTTACTACCGCATGGCGACAACATCATCGTCGGTGCCTTCATCAAATACACCTTAAGGCGATTCTCCATTAGTTGTAATTTACAAATTAGGTCCATTAATACAATTATTTATGCATCTCTAAGTATGGTCTGGCTAAAACGCTAAACCAATGACAGAAAATAGAAAAAGAAAATCCAATCAAATCAAACGACCGAGCGACGATGATGATGATTTGTGGCATTTTATTTAATTTTTTATTTAAATAAGTTTTCCGTCGTTAAATTTGTTGCATAAAAAAATACCAGATACAAAAACAACAACAACAAAAAAGTAAAGTTCGCGGTCATTTCCGCAATATTGTGTTCTTGATATAAACAAAACAAAATGATATTTAAAACAAAATTATAATAAAATAATTAATAATAATAGAAAAACAAAAAGAAATAATAACAACAACAACAACAGTGAAGTGATATGATGTGTGTGTAAATATTGCTGCAAGAGACAGTCTCAGGGCATATTCTTGAGACCCCCTTCTTCCCCTCTTGACACATTTCTTTATTTTTATTTATAATTATTACAAATAAACTTTTATTTAAGTTTGTTTTTCTTTTATATTTTTCTCTTGTTAAGTTGCATTGTATTAAAGCTAAATCGAATATTAGTTTATTCTTTTGTCTTCTTCTGTTTTTCGTGATTATTTTTACAGGCAGCTTTTATTCTGAATTGTTAATAATTTGTTTTTAATTTTAATTATATGCTGTTACTGTTTAAATATTAAACAAACAAAAATTAAATATAAAAGAAAAATCTTGACTCTGGGGTACTCATTATGCGTAAGCGTGTGAATAAACTACATATATAGGACTTACCGTTATCTTTATATCTACATTATATTAAAAAATAACTTAGTAATCTTATAGATGTGTATGAATTTATAAATAATGTAATACGAAAAATCACTTTTTGGGAAATTTTCCTATTTTTACATCAATTTTATTTTTTTATTAATTAATTGCATGATTGTATAATGAATAATGAATAAACAAAGAATCATCATAAGAAAATTAGTTAATAGAACTTTTAAAATAAATAATAAAAAAAAAAGTAAAAAATTCTCAATAATTGTAAATATAATAAAAAATAAAAATATAAAACAAAACAAAAAGTAAATCAAATATATTTAAATATTTAAAGTAAAATGTACTCGTTTTTCTGTTTTGTTTCTTACTTAATAATAATGTTTTCTTTTTGTTTTATATTTGTTTAGGTAATTCATATTATTATAATGTTAATTGCAATTACAATTTAAAAAAAAACACAAAATTTAAATTAATATGTAATTGTTGATTGAGCGACCATTTAAATGAAACAAAGAAGCATATTGTTGTAATTTATAGTTTGTAAAATTAAAAAAAAAAAAAAAAACAAAAAAGAACTTTTGAAAAATAATATAAACAAAATTCCAAGGGATATAAATTTAATTCAAATATTTATATATACATTATAAAAAAAAAAGTAATTACAAAAATTTACGAAAACAAAAATGGAACAGATAGTTTTTAATGGATCACCATAAGAATTTTATAATAATTATTAAAAAAACAAAACAAGATTTATTAAGTAACAAGTACAAGAGAGTTAGGAAAATTTTAATCAAAGATAAAGAAAAAAAATAAGAACAACAATTTTAAAATATATATAACAACTTGTGTAAATTAAAAGAAAAAATCTACATTAATAAAAACTGAAAAACTTATAAGTCTTTTAATGAACATTGTAGTTTTTTGTTTTTACTTGACGAATTTAAAATCTTTGAAGATTTGAGTTGAACGATTTGGGTAAGCATGGTGGTATTTATCAGTTTGGTACTAATTATGGCTTTTAGTATCAAAACGCTTATAAAGTGTCTCTTGTTTTGAGACGAATAGCTAACAATCGTATTTATGGCTTAGAAAACCAGGTCCTAGTGACTTACAATTCTGAACCATTTCTATGTGCACGTCATTAGAGAAAGCACTTTTCATGACAAGGATTTCTTTTGGAATAATTTAAATTCTTCGAAATTGGCAGCACCCTATAAAAAAACTTTACGGTTGCACAGACAGAGATTGAACCCAATACCTCTGGCATGACAGTCCTACGCACTAACCGTCACAATTCGTTTATTACGAGTGACGCCGACGCGTCTATACAGGGGTGGAATCGGCTAAGGTGATAGTTGACTATCATTTTTTTGATAATCAAATTGACTATCATTTTCATTCCGTCTGTGTAAGATGATTCAACTCAATTCAATTCGATTGAACAATTTCAGATTCAAATAGTCAAAATTCATTGTTGCCTTGGTGAAATTTTAAATTGATTCCTATAAAATGTCTAAATAAAAGTATGAAATTGGCTCTGTTTGAATAAAATTCTTACTTCTCTTGCTTTTTTCGAATGTCATAAGCTTTGTCGGTCACAGGAATGTGTTTTTGTACCTGAAAAAGGTAACTGAAAAAATTTTCCATTCGTTTTTTGTAAGCGTCTGGTAGCTCTATTCATAAACGACATCAATTTGACTATCACCTTACATAGATCAAATTCGATTATTTTGACTGTCAATTATCAACAATCACCTTAGCCGATTCCACCCAGCTTTAAAAAAAATACAAAAATACATACAACGTGAATAGACTTGTGCAAATATATTTTGAAAATCATGGTTCTGTTCGAAATACATATAGCACGAATTTTGTTGAGCGATGAAGGCCACGTTTGTTTCAATATATACGTCAAACAAATCTGGCGTTACATCCACAAAAACAATCAACAATGTTACTGTTTAAATATTAAACACATGTTGTTGTATTTAGTCGAAAAGTTCATTATACTCTGTCCAACAAAAATAGTCAGTACAGAGGAGATAGGACGTTTACCTCTCACTCTGACTGAAGTGAAATCTCGTTAAGCTGTGAGAGAGAGCAAATATTACAGGGTTTCCGTAGTGCCCATTATAAATTTCGAAAAAGCTCTGATAAATATTAGTAGGGCTACCAACTTTTGATTTTAAATTGAAAATTAAAAATAAATTCCGTTTAAGAAAATTTATATATTATGTACAAAATCCCGAATTCAAAAACCCCTTTGTGAAAACTAAGAGTAACATAAATTCAATTATGAAAAAATAATGAAAATTTTCGATTCTGTATCACACAATATTCACAAATACACAATTTATAAACAACACAGCACAGATTTATAATAAAATAAAAGCAGTTCTTTTTTTGGCACTAATTATAAAACACCGTATAAATAAACACTTTTTCAAAGAATATTTTTTTTATGAACAAAATCATTTTTTTTTTTCACCATCTATAATATTACACCATGTATTATAAATAATTTTCGCTTAAACTCAACCCTTTGCTTCCTAGTGGTTTCGCAATTAAACCAAATACTCTATATTTTTTCTTTATATTCCTACTGGTTTTTTTTTAATTTTTAGTGAATATTTTTTTTTTTATTTATTTAAATGCATTATTCATTATACACATTCTGTATAAATTTTAAGTTTTTATACAAATATTTGAAAAAGTTGACATCTCCGGAAACAAAGGGTTAATTTACGAAGAATAATAAATAAACTTCACTTACCGAAAAACAGGAAGCGACAACACCATTTCCATATTTGTTCTCAAAAGCTTTTAAAAAAGCACACATTCTGAAAGCTCCCAAACAAAATCCAAAGAAAAATCCACCATGATTTGCATTAACGTGGAAATGGTAACTCTAATAACAATCTGCTTATTTTCAATACATACGAAGAGGGTTGTTTATGAACACATTATTTATCAGTGTCAGTGTGGCTTGGCTTTGGCTGCGCATGGTAAAGGTTGTAGGGATGTACGCTCGTCGAAGCGTAATTACAATAACAATTTATGTGTAAGTCAGTTGTTGAATTTTCTTTTTCAGTAGGTAAAAAGGGAATAAAACCACTGACTGGCACCATTTGCAAGAAAAAAGCTCTGCCATAAGACGTGTACTGACTATTTTTGTTGGACAGAGTATAGTTAAAAGTTTAAAAAGTTGAATGCTTGAAAGTTTGAAAAGTTAAATAGTCAAATAGTTGAAAAGTTGAATGGTTGAAAAGTTAAATAGTCGAAACTAAAACTACAAACCACAACTTTTCAAACTGTTTAAAGAGCCGAAAAGTTGAAAACTCGAATATTTGAAAGTTTGAAAAGTTGAACATTCGAATAGTTAAGTCATTAAAAGTTTGATGAGTCGAATGGTTGAGAATTTGAAAAGTTGATTGGTGGAAAAGTCGAATAATCGAAACGGCAAGTATAAACTAAAACTATTCAACTGTTTCAAACTGTTTAAAGCGCAGAAAAGTTGAAAACTTGAATGGTTAGAAAGGTGAATGGTTGAAAAGTTAAAAGTTTGAACAGTCGATTGGTTGAAAGTTTGAAAAGTTGAATAGTCGAAAGGTTGGTAAGTTTAAAAATTTGAAAGTTTAAATAGTCGAATGACTGAAAGTCTGAAAAAATGAAAAGTCGAATAGTTGAATGAAAGTTTGAAAAACTGAATTGTTGAACGGCTGAAAGTTTGAAAAATTGAATGGTTGAAAAGTTGAACGTTTGAATGTAAATTTCTTTAAAGTAATCCTTCCCCGTGGAATCCATCAAAGGTGCATCTTAAAAAAAGAAGAAAGTCTAAAAGAATTTTATTGAATTGTTGGTGTATTTCATAGTTGGTTGGTTGAATAATTTGTCCGTGTTTCTTTAAAACCAAACTGGCCAAAACATTACAGTCAATGGTTTCAGCTATGGTTCTATGATTACTAACTTTTTCGTTCGGTTTCAATAAAACGGCGCAATGTGTCACACACCTCGTTCCCCAATAGATAAATTGAAGGCAACGTTTTGGACCCGCAAAGTTTCACGTTATATAAAGTTGGTAGTCTACACCGATAAGCTCAAAATGATTAACCACAGAAGAACAACATTCCCCGCGTTATTGCTGACATACGGCCGAAAATGTGTATCATAACTAAAAACCGAGAATAATTTCAAAAAATAAACTTTCTTCGACTGAGTAGTATGAGTGTGTACACAGCCTTATATCAGCATCTTACATCCCATTTATATGCATAATCGTTAAGATCAAATTGAAAACTGGTTCAGTTTTCGACTTAGGTTTCTTATTTATATTTGAACTAAATTCTTCTTTTAATTGAATCTAAATTGTGTTGAAATATACGATGAAAATATTTAATACATTTGACATCAAAATACTAAATTGGATAATATGAACTGTTTGAAGGCTATATGCATGTGATGTCATCTTTTTCCGTTGCTAGCGCTTCTGTAGGTTAAGCGGAAGACAGAGTTAGCTTTTTGACACTTGAACTATATTGACGTTTTGCCTTTTTTAATTTAGATACTTAAATAAAAACAAAATTGCTATTTGTTATATTAAGAAAGTAATTTAACATTTTTTTAAATTTAACGTTAAAATTAGCAGCAAAAATGTTTGCAAAAAAAGGAAATAATTATTGAAATTGAAATTTTCTAGCCTGATAGTATCATAAATGTTGGGTGAACAGGATATTCTAAAACCATAAGCGTGAAAGAGATTAAAACAGCAACAGAGCCAATGTTCAATAATTTTAATAATTCAGCACAGATTAGAACATCAACGTCGTCGACAGTGCCATTAGACCTAAATCCTAAATTTGCTTTTGCTGTTGCATTCCTAACAGTTTTTGCCCTACTTTTTGCAGATGGTGCCCCAGTGTTGATTACAAGTTGACGGATCTGCTTGCAATGTGTTTCAAAAATATTTGCTGTCCAACGCGCTGTTAGCTGTTTTACCCCTTGAACACAATGAGATGCAGCTGTAGCTAAAATAATCGCTGTAGTATAAGCTGTCAATAAAAACGCTTAATAATGTAGCACAGGACACGTTCAACACATCACAGCTGTTTTGATAAATGTATTCGGGCATGTTCAACGCATATGAAATTTATATTTGAACTGAATTTGTATGATAGCATACTATAAAAAAGTTACAAAACCAGAAAAAAATTCTCAAATGCATTGAACGTTCCCAAAAAAAGTGAAAAGTCAAAAAATGAAATGGGTTTCCCCTATCTGTCATCTCAAATGTAGCTTGTAGCGCCGCCAAAAGTTAAAGTTGAGTCAATTTTCGCTACAATACATATTCATACAAATTCAGTTCAAATATAAATTTCATATGCGTTGAACATGCCCGAATAAATTTATCAAAACAGCTGTGATGTGTTGAACGTGCAAACCGGCATTTATTAAAGAGCCTGATTACACGGGATGTTTTTTCGTTCGTTTTCGTCTTTCGTCTTTTTGACAGGTACCTACCCTCGTGATTACACCTTTCCTTTTTTCGTTCCTTTCGTTATTCCTCTTTTTGACGTTTGTGACCGAATTGTTTTTATTTTACTTTTTATATCCGAAATTGTAACACCCGGTTTGATTTTTAAAAGCTCTTTTCGAATAATTTCAAGTGCCTCAATTCTTTTATTTCTATTTTTGTTCAGCTTGTTGTACAAATTGGGCCAACTTTGAAACAGCGTTAATAATACTTCCGTTTGAGTTTTTGTCCACATTTCTTAAATCGTTTAAATAAATAATTAAATTTACATTATTTCACGTTTATAATTTGCCTTTACTACACCGTAATCTGGAAAACTGAACTTATAGCTGTAAATTATGCATTTTGTTTCTTCTTATTGGTTGTCAAAGCATAAACGTCAAAGTTCAACCGAAAAAAGTCCACACATTGTCAGGGCTCTTTTCACGACTTCTTTTCCCCTACGTTTCTACACCCCTCACCCGATCTGTCAAAAAGACGAAAGAGGAAACAACCGAAAAAACATCTCGTGTAATCGGGCACAAAGATAAACAACGAAAGCCGCGCTACATCATTATATATGTCCTTTGCTACATTAGTGCCCGATTACACGAGATGTTTTTTCGGTTGTTTCCTCTTTCGTCTTTTTGACAGATCGGGTGAGGGGTGTAGAAACGTAGGGGGAAAGAAGTCGTGAAAAGAGTCCTGAAAATGTATGGACTTTT
This sequence comes from Eupeodes luniger, assembly GCA_951509635.1. Taxonomy (NCBI): domain Eukaryota; kingdom Metazoa; phylum Arthropoda; class Insecta; order Diptera; family Syrphidae; genus Eupeodes; species Eupeodes luniger. Next base: position 126,543,186 of record OX608074.1, read on the forward strand.
TTTGGTTGAACTTTGACGTTTATGCTTTGACAACCAATAAAAAAAAAAAACAAAATGCATAATTTTGAGCTATAAGTTCAGTTTTCCAGAGTAAAGTGTAGTGAAGGCAAATATAAACGTGAAATAATGTAAATTTAATTATTTATTTAAACGATTTAAGAAATGTGGACAAAAACTCAAACGGAAGTATTATTAACGCTGTTTCAAAGTTGGCCTAATTTGTATAACAAGCTGAACAAAAATTATAAAAATAGAAATAAAAGAATTGAGGCACTTGAAATTATTCGAAAAGAGCTTTTAAAAATCAAACCGGGTGTTACAATTTCGGATGTAAAAAGTAAAATAAAAACAATTCGGTCACAAACGTCAAAAAGAGGAATAACGAAAGGAACGAAAAAAGGAAAGGTGTAATCACGAGGGTAGGTACCTGTCAAAAAGACGAAAGACGAAAACGAACGAAAAAACATCCCGTGTAATCAGGGTCTTAGTGAGCGTTTTTATTGACAGCTTATAATACAGCGATTATTTTAGCTACAGCTGCATCTCATTGTGTTCAAGGGGTAAAGTTGAGTCAACTTTCGCTGCAGATAATTTTCTTAAGGTATAGTACGCTGCTGATGCGAAACGAAATTTTTCGGCGGTCTCCAAGAGCAGAGCGAAATTAAAACGAAAACCACAAAATTTTTGTGGAGATTTCTGTCTGGAAGTTGAATTTCACTGTTTGTCCTCATCACTTCTTGCACATCACCAATAACATCCTGAGTTTCCGATTCAGAAATGCAATGTCGAAACACATTAGACAAATCCATTTTATTTTAAATTTTAAATCAAATATAAATCAAAGTAAAAAAAACCGAAAGTCACTAGTAAAAAAATTTTTTTTTTCAATAAAAAAATTAAACGTCAAAATTTCGCAAGCAATTAATATGCTGGGCAATTAAATTGAGAACGAAAAGAGTGGAGAATTGTACTAAGAAATCTAGTACAGCTATCCATTAAAATGACACATTTCGTCGTTCAGCAACGTACTGAAAAACGAAAAGCACAGCGAAATTTTTCGTGTATGATTTCGTCATGTCATTTTTGTATGGGAATTTTCGTTTCGCATCAGCAGCGTACTAGGCTTTACTAGCTACAGCTTCTCATTGTGTCGATGTATAGTATTTTCGTATCTTTTAACTTTGACAGTGCTACAGGCAACAGCTACAACGACACCATTGTGTTCAGCCAGTTACTCTGTTTCTCGCCTTATATCTTATAGTCTTAAGCTGCCCATACACGACAGAGCCAAAGATCCAAATGGACCTTAGCCGAACGAAAATCGACAGTGTGTGGGAAAACTGAGGTAATTAAGTTTGACTCTGTAGATTTATTCATCTTCAAAAATCAACAAGTTCAAGTCACCGAACCAAAGGCTCGGCTCTGTTGGAACTGGAACGAATCCAATTGGCTCGGAGTCAATTGCCTTAGTGGTGTATGTCCAGCCTTACATTTAATAACAATATACAATTTCTGAAAATCAATTGTTTGTAAAGATTACACAATTGTCAGATTTCTTACAATTAGTTGTCAGATTTCCTACAATTAATTGTCAGATTTCTTACAGTTAACTGTCAGACAATGTACTTACAATTAACTGCCATTTGTTTTTTTTTAATAATTTGAAGCTTCCCCTCTTTTAGGGTTGGGGGGAAAAAAAAAGATACATATTTGGAAACTTGTTCCTAGACCTCAACAATTTTTTTTTTCAAATAAACTAAGGACATCTATTATTATAAATACACGATAAATAAAATATAAAAATCAGGTTACAAAAGTTTCCTCCGAACCTACAGAGAATCTAGCAGCACTAAGGATTAGATAACATCAACGCGAAGTTCGCTATAGCAGTCCATTTCTAGTATGACGCTGCATGTGGTCGTACGACGCATAATTAGGCAGAGTTCTTGTGAGCGAAGTGGAATTGACTGCCTCAGATTCTGATGAACACTATTTTACGAACAGTGGTAAAGTTTTGCCAACATTTATATTTGCACGTGTTGCTCAACGCTGTAACTTGCCGCGAATATTCAAATATTCAGTCCAGAATGTGTTTTATTGGAAATTCAAAGGAGTACCGAACCAAACTATATACATATATTTAACTCCATCCGTTTTTAAAATTGCCAATAAATTATTACAAAATTGTAAGCTAAATACTTGTCAAATAAAATAATTTCTTCAAGCGATGAACCCTTAAAATTACAAAAAGCTAATTTTTGAACTTATTTTTAACTTAAAAAGTGCTTTTGACATTCAAAACTAAATTCCTTGTATTCTTCATTCTAATTTGTATTTCTTAAAAAAATTACTAAATGCTATCATACCCTTATATATTTTTAACATTTTAAACCGACTTCTTCCAAAACACCCTATTTTCGATGGTAATACAGTTCACAAAACTTCAAACGTACCTACACTACCGACACTATTGTTTATTTCTCTTTTTGCCGCCATATTCACCACTTCGTTTGACTTCTGCCAAAATAAAATACAAAGCCTCTCATACAATAAAATAAACGAACGAAAAGCAAAGAAATGCCGATGCTATCGTGAGTTTTCTGTTTGCTATTTTGGCACAAAAACAAACTAAAAATAAATACAAAAAACTTCACATAATTAATTCCATTAACTATGTTATCAGAATATTAATTAAAAGAAACAACATTTTGTTTAAGAAAAAGTCTTTAATTTAATTTTGCAAAACCACAAAATGGAAACAGTTTTTCTTAATTCGGACATTGCTCGAATGGTGCTTGGTGAGTGTATTCTTTTCCAATTTTGTCCAATAATAAATATTAATTTTTTGTTTGATAATTATTATTATAAAAGGTTATTTACGCAAACAACGTTTGGATAAAGCGGCCGAAGTGTTTTGTAAAACAAGTCCCTTCCTCGAGAAAGAATATGAAGTTCTTAAGCAAGGATATCGTTTATTTGGATTCAAGGAGGATCTCCTTGAGACCATCATCAAGGAATACTGCAAAATTACAACCAAAGGTACAGTCTGACGCTTGAGTTTTTATGTTTTTTAGATTTTTTAATTGAATTTATTAGAATATCATAGTCGGTATCTTCTAAAGAGGTTTTTAAAGTGGATCTTTCAGATAGAAATTCTTTTAATAGAAAGATGAGTGCGCCATTTCTCTTTCATTCACGCGTTCTTATCAGAAAGCTTATTCAATTCAATGTCAACAAAATTTTACGACAGGAGAAAAGAAAAGGCCAGGTTTATATGTTTATAAGTTTCCTAAAACATTTACCACCTTGATTTAGCATAAGCGTGGATTATTTAAAGTTTTTTAAAAGTTCGGACAATTAATTTTATTTGGGAAATCGAAGCAATGGGTGTAGGTACACAGATTCAACTTAGTTTGTGCTACAAGGAGGAAGGCTAGTTTTGTTTTATTTTAACATAAATGTAAAGAGAAAATGAAGCTATTTCACATTAAAGTAATGCTACAACATAGATTTTAATACAAAATGATTTGGGGTATGAACGAACTTTTTGTCATGTACATTTTTTTTTATTGAAAAGCTAAAAAAGTTGACTCACCTTAAATAGTGGCAATGAGTCTTTTATACATTTTTTTAAATATTAACTTTGCAATAGCAATGTAGTCAGTTTTAATTACAGAGCTTTCGATTATATTGCTGCTTGAAAACTATCAATCTTGAGCAATAAAGCAGAATTTGCTGAGCTCATTAGATATTTTAGAAAGTGAGCCATATTACCTACTTACATTTATTTTGCATTGTACATTGTTCACAAAATGAAATAAACATTATTTAGGGGCTAAAGATATAAATACGTGCAGAAGAGGTTAGAAATTGTTTTTGCACAATCATAAGCATCCATTCGACTTCGAGATCTGGAATTTGGCCAAAGTTAAGCGATGGCATCGATTATGTTGTCTTTGAGAGCCGCGGAGGTTTGTGTCTTAATCGCATAGACCTGCGACTTAAAAAAGCCCCACAAGAAAAAGTCTAATAAGGTCAAATCACATCGCCTCGGTGCGTTATAATAATGGCATTAAATGGTGTAGAATATAGAGTTGTGTGGGACGTAGAACCATCCTGTTGAAAGCATATGTCTTCGGTGTCCTTATTATCCTAATCAGCCCACAAGAAGTTGGTGATCGTCAACCTATAGCGGTTGCCCTTGAGCATCATTTTCGAAGAACTACGGACCGATGACGCCTCCTCCGGTCCAAAATCCACACCAAATAGTAACTTTTTTTGATGCATTGGCACCTCGTGAAACTCGCGTGGATTGGTGTCGTTCCAAATCCAGAAATTTTACTTATTCATGTACCCAAAATGGGCCTCATTGCTAAAGATGATTTTTCGACCAAAGTTGTGATAAACTTCCAACTGCTTCAACATGTATTTAGCGAACTCAAGACGCTGCTTATGGTCGTTTGGTTTCAGCTATAGGGTCAGTTGAAATTTTGTATAGTTGCAGGACCAAATGACAGGCCAAGTTCTTGTGAGGGACGCGGAATTGACTGCCTTAGATTTTGCTGCACACTTTCACGAACATACGAGATGTTTTCAGCAAATCTTGCTATTCGTTGACGTACGGGTGTGGGCTGATTATTCACTGAGCCAGTGTACTCGAATTTGGCCAACAAACGTTGAATAGCAGACTTGGAAGGAAAGTTTATCATTTGCCCATGTTGCCCGACGCTATAGCTTGATGATTTGTCTTTAGTGACTAATTAAAAGACGATTTTTTTTAGTAAAAGAAACAATATGGCCACCGCGAGCTGTTCTTTTCAACTCGTCTCTATTGGGAAACCCATTATTAGACATTCACAACGCTATTATATACACGACTCTTAGGGTAGATTGCACCACAAAACGTGCTGAAAGACTTTCAAGCTGGCTCAGAAGACTATCGGAGAGCTTTATTGGGCAGGGTAGAAAATTTTACGCATTCTTTATTGACTTTAGAACTGCTTTCGACTCGAATCAACTGATAGGTTTTATTCTACAAATTATATGTCCTGAGATCGTAGCTGAAGTTAGGATGAGTTCTCTCGAAGTTATATACACAGGAACACAGTGTAGACATTGAGTAAGCAAAAAATCGACAAAAGGTAGCACCTTGGGAGAGATAGTAGTTTTGAATTTGAAGAAAATGAAGAAAACGAAATCTTGAAGCAACAAGAAATTAAAAGCTTAAGAGACCGAAAGGTTTTAAGAAAACCCCAAATCAAATCCTGAAACATATCAAGTAGTAATCAACAGTAAAGAAAAAATTGAGAAAAGTCATAGATAGAGAGATAAGTCTAATAAATGAAAACCAAACTTGGGTTTTATCACATTTACCAAAAGTTCCAAACGTAATTCCTTGAAAGTGGGTAAGATTAGTGGCCAAGGGTTTTATTCAATGAGAAGGAATTGACTACAGTCAAACTTACTTACTTACTTAAGGTGGCGCTACAGTCCTGTGTGAACTAGGGCCTCACCCAACAAACTGCTCCATCTAGCTCGGTCCCTAGCTCGATGTCTCCAGTTTCGCGCACCAAGTTGGGTGAGGTCACTTTCCACTTGTGTGCGCTACCTGATTCACGGTCTTCCTCTACTGCACTGTCCTGTGGGTGTGGATTCGTAGACTTTCCAGGCCGGAGCTTTGGTTTCCATACGCTCTACGTGACCCAGCCATCTTAGTCCCAAGGTGCTTTCATCCGCTTTTGTCATAGTCCACGCTTCTGCACCGTATAACAGGACGGGGATGATGAGGGTCTTATTTAGCGACACTTTGGTCCCTCGAGAGAGGGCTTTGCTACTCAATTGCTTTCTTAGCCCAAAGAAACAGCGGTTAGCAAGAGTTATTCTTCGTTTGATCTCTCAGTGGGAGTCGATTTGATGTTCTTGGGTTTTTTCCAGGATCTGCCGAAATGTGAATATTTGATCGACTGTGGACTTTCCTGGTCTTAAACCACACTGATAAGGACCTATCAGGTTGTTGACGATGGGCTTTAGACGTTCACATATTACGGCAGAGAAGATTTTGTAAGAGATGTTAAGAAGACTGATTCCTCTATAGTTGGTGCAGTTAAGAGGGTCTCCTTTTTTCAGGAACATTTAGCCCAATTTGAAAGTTATGAACTATAAAATCAGTTCTTAGCATTGCTGCAAGAGAGAAGGAATCTGATTTATTTCGATGTATCAACAGTATTCTTGTATCAAATCGTCTTTATAATTAAAATTCTATCAATTTGTACTTTAAAACAGTCCTGCAAAGATGACATAAATGTGTCAGTTTATTTTTTATGTTAAACTTTTTCTTTTTCTCAAATCTTTTAGTGGACAAGGCAATTGAATTAATGCCGCTGTCTGTGCGAGATAACTTGCAGCAAAAGAATCTATCAGCTAAAGTAAGTTCCTTGATTCATCATCACAACACGCATTCATCACCACTAATTAATGAAAACAAAGAAAATACTTCAGCAGCAAATAAGCGGAAAAGGTTGGTTTAATTTTTCCTATTTTTCCACTTGAACTTTCACAAAAATATTTGTTTTTGTTTCATAGAATATCAACGGGAAGCACAGATTGTGATATACAATTTGCAAATGATGATAGTATGCTTCCACCGGCGACCGTAGTCAAACGTCCTCGAATGACACGCGCTTCATTGCCAATCAAGAAAAAAACCACCAACCCAAAAGACATTGAAATCCTAAGTCAATCGGAATTTTGTAATGATTCCCCTGATGACGATGTAGATGACGAAGATGCCGATGCCGATGTCGAGGACGAACCTGCGGAAACTTTTAAACTACCCAGCATAACCCAACACTCAACTTCAACCCCACGGTTACTAAATTCCAATTCAGAAGAAGATTTGGCTTTAACTTCGGTTCCAGTGAGTATTAATTTCTATTCATGTAACTATTCTATTTATTAAATTGAAATTCTAAAAACAGTTACAGGATATATCGCAAGCTCTTCTTGATAACCAAGAATTTCAAGAGAAACTTGTTAGAAATATCAATAAAGCCTTGCAGAGCTCAACATGCCCGCCGTCGACTTCCGAAGAGAGAGCAGGGGACAACAATTTGATGGACGAATTGGAAACAGTTGTAAAAAACGCCACAGAAGCAACTGAAATTGATCCAATATTTGATGAGTTCCTTAAACGAGTTGTTTGTAAGTAAAGACTAAAGCTAAGAGAAGTCAGTTTCCTACAAATGTTGTTATTTTTCAAAACCCTTTAGCTGCTCAAGTTTATCCCAATGATCCATCGAATGACATTTCCGAGATCGAGCAACATCAAGAAGAAGAAGAACCGCCAAAACAGCCGCCATCCCAACAACAAACAGTCCAACCTGATTCCGTAATGGCAGCACCACCAACCATTCCTGGTGGCAACAACAACACGTCATTCGGATCGTTGATCGATCCGAATTTCTCAATATCCAAGTTAATTGTTTTGAATTCCAATGAAAGTGCCCAGAAAAACCATCCACACGACCCAGTCATGGGAAACAATGCCGATGGAAGTCAAATAATCAACACAAGCACCCTGGACAACCAGGTGTACTTTGACCATTCCACCGGTCAACTGACGTGTCCTCTGATCCTCTCCAGTGATGGCCTTTTGAATCTCCCATTCTTCATAAACAATGAGCTCATACAACAGCTACAGGGTGACATTAATCTAGACACTTCGCGCATTGAGATTCCACTGGCGGAACCTTTGATTTTGTCTGCCGATCAAATGCCCGCAAATGCTGTGATTCTGAGAAGCTCACAGAAGGTCGAAAATCCTCCCAAGGCGATATCAACTATGCCTTCAAGTGAAAGCAATATAGGTGCCGAAATACCACAACATGGAACAACCCCATCGACGGGTATTTTGAATGCAAGAAGCTTCAAGAGTTTGTCCACGCCCAGGAAAAAGTCACATGTAAGGACATTGAGTTTCTCCCCTATGCCTTCTGGGAAGCAGCTTCTAAAGCGACTAGCTCCAGCTCCTGCTCCTGCCCCTGGAGCTGCAATTGTAGCCAAGGAGGCGGCCACCACATCTACCCTTGGTGAGGAAGTAACTATCGTTAAAAACGTAGAAATTGCTTCACGTATCGAAGTGATTCCCGAATTAGAATCGGAGAACTCCAACAGTGTTAGCAACCAAACTGTCATACAGAAAGATCTTCAAGACACTCCCAAGCGAAAGGAAAGATCAAGGACCGTCAAACGAGTACTCTCCAAGGAAAAAGAAGATGATACTGAAAAGGCTAATGTGCAATCACCTCCGCAACAAGAAAACGAAGAAGTCGAAGACAGCGACGAGAAACTAGCGAATAAAATGCTCATAAGTCAAATGCAATTAAAAGAATGGAAGCGAATGCGAGAAACAACCCAATCCAACTTCGACACATATTTGCGGCAAGTCAATGCCGAACTTCCGAAACCCTCCCGGCGGAATCCACCCAAGAGGAAAAAGCGAAAAATATTATCGCCTGGTGTGAAAAATTCACAAGCCACAAACAGCACAAGATCAAAGACGCGGCTTAAAGTAGCCAAGGAAAAAGCCCAGGCAGCCAAGTTGTCGGCCTCGAAGGCCCAATCAAAATCGACCACCACAAACAACAACAAGAAGAAAGAGAAAAGTCCCGCCGCCTCCGCGGTTGCTTCCGCAGCCTCGAGTACAACAGGGATGAAGAAGAAGAAGCGAAAGCAAGACCTCGTGAATAAATCGGTCTACAACATTAAGATCCCCAAGCCTCACAGCAAGACAGAAACTGCCACAAAATCTGCGAAAAAAGTGACGAAAAAAAGTCCAATTACCAAAAAATCCCCCGCAAAATTGGATGTTGCCAAAGAAGCCGCCGAAAGTGTGGTGACTTTCATTCAGCCAGCGGTAGCAGTATCGGCAGCAGCAGCAGTACCACCACCATTACCACCAACAACAACATATCATCCAATTGTCAAACTAGAAGAAGAACGTGAGAAACGAACTGCGAATATAGCCTGCCTGCTAGACACGCCCTTCAAGGCGTTAGACGAGCAACTATTAGTTCCACCGCCAACACCCGGACTGGTTCCGTCTTCCCTAGACACCCCCGTCTTCAAGATGATTGATTCATTTAGAAATTTCTCCGAAGTCAAGAACAGCAACATCTTGACTCCCCAATTCGCCATCACCCCCGGTTGCACACTGACGCCCTTTCCCAAAGACACACCGCGAAGTTTAACCCATCAAATACCAACGGATTATTCCTCGGGCGGCTCATACTACAGACCCGATGAGTCGGATGATCTTGACAAAATAATCGACAAACAACTTCGGGATTCTGCCCAGAAGCGAAAGACCGATGAGACGCCTATTGTCACTCCCAACAAATGCTCGGATCTGGTCGAGCAGAAGATCCCCTGTGAACCTGTGGTTCTGAGTCGAGTGAAGTCGTTTGTGGACGAAGATGCAGTCCAAGCGCCTGTAGATCTGCATTATACCCTTGCAGCTGGCTTGCCAGAAATTACTGACGACGAAGAGGATGAACTTCCTACGTCTGCTCTCTCGACAACTTCGTCGTCTTCGTCCTCATCCTCATCGTCGTCGTCATCTTCCTCATCATCGTCATCGCCGCCATCATCACCAAAGGCAAAGAATCTTAGCAGTGCTTCCCTGGTCAATATGGACAATCTCTCGGAAATAAGTAGCACCGAGGATGATGACTGGAGCAAGGACGTGCCGGACAAGGTTGCTGCTGCAAAAGCTGACGATCCCTCGGCAGCGAATTCTCAACTGGTGAACAACGAGTGGGAAGTGCGGTATCCTGTGAGAAGTTGGCTGACGCCGAAAAAGGCTGATCCTGCTCCAAAACCGCCAATGGTCGTCATCGAAGATATTCAAAGTAAAGTCATCCGTCAGAAGCAGCTCTCGGATTTGGAGCTGAAAAAGCAACGAATGAAGGCGAAATTGTCCACAGATCTGAAGAAACCCTCTCGACCGATTTGTGTTCCCGCCGCAGCGATAAGGGCTCACTCACCCAAGTCCAAGTCATCCATCCATTCGACGACGGCCAAATCGAAGATAACCACAATTCGCAATCAGTACGTCATGTCGACGGTGACGACGAAAGAGAAGAAAGTGATGAAAGTTATGACGCCCCTCAAAATCACCGAGGTAGATATTCTGGAGAATTCACCGCCCGGACCGAGTAATGAGCAAATTGATGTCCTCACTGCCTTGAATCTGTTGTCAGCGAAGAAGAAGACACCTGAGAGTAAGGCGATTAAGTCGTCCTTAGTCGTTGCGAGCACTTCGGCAAAGGCTTTGAAAGCCCAAGCCCAAAAAAAGGTGGCGCCAAAGGAGACGACGACAACGACGAAGGCAAAGAGCAAGATCAAAGTCAAAGTAAACATCAAACCTTCGTCTTTGGCGAAAACTACCAAAAAAACTGCACTCAATTCGAAAAAATCGAATCAATCGAAATCGTCGCCCAAACGTCCTTCCAACGTGAGGCAATCATCTCGAGCCGTTCGAATGCCAAAAGCCCTTGAGAATTTCTCAACCGCGAAGAAGAGAAACAATGGAGTAGCGACGCCGCCGCCGCCGGTTCCTAAGAAGAATGTCAAAGCGACGCCAAAAACATCCAAAAAGAACCAAATTGTGTCAGTCTCGGAACCAGTTGTGGTTCTGAAACCACTTGTTATGCCATTTGAAATGAAAATGGAGAAGATCGATCCGCCCAGGGAGGAACTACCACCAGCGATAGTAGTCCATGAAAATGTTCTCAAACCGGATTCGCTTAAATCTTCTCCAGAGACTATCAAGTCCCTTGAAACTGTCCTTCCTTGCAATGACAGTGTTGTTGCTGAAGATGATGAGGATGAAGACGAAGACGATCCTTATGAGCTCTGCGAGCTAATGCTAATCGATGAATCCGATACGAAGCGATACAGACACTTCACATACAACGGTCCCGATGGGGTGGAGCCACCAACTCAAACATCACCCAAGAAATCTCATGAATTGAATATATTCTTAAATCCAAATGAGAAACACTGTGTGAAGGCTTCCGAGGAGTTTGTTTTGTTTTCCTGCAGCCCTAAAAAGATTTCGCCGCCAAATACTTTCAAGAATGTCGTTCGGAATATTCCAAAAAAGCGACCAATTAAAGTGTCGATTTGTGAGACGGAACCCGTCTATGATGCAGTTGATGCACGAACGGCAGCAGGACAGGTGGAAGGACCAATATCTCCTCCGGAGCAACGATTTAATTCACCGCCCAGTCTGACATCAACTCCAATTGTTCCACCGCTTAAAGTGTCAGAGTTACAGAAAGCAGCTGCCTCGCGGGATAAAAAGACTGAGTGAGTATAGTCAATCCTTGATTTTGGTATTTTTCATTTAATGTTTTCTTTTTTGGTGAAAATTTCAGAAAGTTCATCACAACCCGCTCCAACAAAGATGACAAAAAATGTACAATCATCTCACAAAATCAAAGTCCTACAAAAGCGCCCCCAGAGGAATCCCCGCATTCCTCCTCCAAGTCGTGTGCAAAAGAAACCTCTACGTCATGTTCACCTAATCAATCCCATGAAAAGGATCCTAAACTGAGCAGTAAAAGTTCAAGAGCTAAATCAACGACTAATGTCGATTTAAAGTCATCGCCTTCTTCGTCTGCAGTTTCTTCCTCAACTCATCCAAAGCAGCAACCAGTTGAAGCCAAAAGTTCAACTGAACTTCCACTTGACATAGATGTAATACTTTCGAAATTACATGGCTAAGAAAATAAGAATGAAAGCTGTAAATTACAATTTTCTTTATTTTTATTTTTAATTTATATTTATTTTTGTTGTTGTTTTAAACTTCAATGATAGAAAAGAGTTAAACAAAAACAGTCCCAATACTTTACTGACTAAAATACTAAATGAAGTTTTTTCTTTTTTAAATAAAATGTACAATAAATGTAAAAATAAAATATAAAATTCTATTTTACTCGATGTAGAATTTAATAAAATTATGTATATTTATGTAAAAAATATATAAAAACAAACAAAAACATAAACAAAACCTACCTAGATAGATAGAATCCTTATGTAGGAAGTTAAACATTATTATAAGCTGTAAGATGTCTTATCATTCGATTCTAGGGATTCTTATATATATATATTTTATTTATTATAATAATAATATGTAAATTTAAAGTATAAAGTATTAAGTAATTAAGTGGCAGACTAAATTCGTGAATCGAAAATCTTTAAGGTTTCTGCCTTTCTAATAGATAATAATAAAAATGTACAATACGAAAATTGATGGTGTTTTTTTTTTGAATTAATATAATTTTGGCTTCAAAACAACAAATATTTAACAAAACAGTGAGTTCTATCCTGAGATTTTTTGATTGCGTTTTTATTAAGCGGAAGCTTTTCCCTTTTTATTGCCAACTGTTACTTGTTTGTATCTTTTTTTTTTTAAATAATACACTTCGTGTCACATGGATAGGGACAAGATCTTAATTTACTTGTAAGACCCTTTTAAAGCAAAGAAAAAAACAAATCTTAAGGTTTTGGTAAATACTGGGGCCTGATTATGAAGTTCGCGGCGAATCGTTTTGCTAGCGAGTTCGCCATTTTTCAATTGTTGCTTTCGCTTGCGCCTTCTTCGTATTGAATTCGACCAATTAACGAATTCGAAGGCGAATTTGAAATGTCACAGGGCCCTATTATGACTCGCGTCGAACGATTTGGCGAATTGCCTAAGTCGTGGTATTATGAAAGGCGAACTTTGACGTTCGCTTTTGAAAACAATACTACCAACTTTAAGAAGTGAAATATGTAACGTCATGACTCGGTGAAACGTCAAATACTGAAAATTATTGTTGATGAAATATTGTTTACAATTTGGAAAAAAGTAAAATAAATAAAACAAAATATGACAAGCAGTGTTGATTTACATATTTTTTGAAGATGAAGATGAAAACGAAAGAGCGGAGAAAGTATTGGTGTGTAGATTACGAAGAAGTTTAAGGGACAACTCCAACCCACTTCAACTTCCAGATAATTTGTAAAAATAAAATCGTCAATTCTATTTCAGTTTAATTCAATTGTTCTTTTTATAGGTTTGTGTCATATTTTCTCGTTAATAAGCATGCATTTGGTTATATTTTAAACATCATTACACCAGGATTTAAAACTACTCAAAGTTCTGCAATTCCACAATATATACAACTTTTAATTTCACTTCCAGCAGATCCTTATGTCGTTTGTTTTTCTCCAGGTTCTCTTTTTCCTTCCGTCTTTCTCTGGCTTTTAACAAGTCGACATGTTCTTTATTAAGGTCGTAATTCTTCCTAGAATATCGAGCAATCTCCGAAAGCGACTTTTGTGCGGAGTCTGAAGCAGCGAGAATTTTTTTTTGCGTCTCAAGAATTTCCTCTTGCGTCTTCGTTTGTTTGTTGAGTATTTTAATTCTATCGTTCTCGACAATTCTCTTGCGATGAAATGTTCCAGGTTGTAATGATGTATCTGATGGCAATGTTATATCTTCTAATTCTTCAAGATGTTGAAATACTTCAGTTTCAAGAGCACGTATTCCAAACGTATTTCCTGAAGGATTCACAGCCTTTTGAAGGCTGAGTAGATCGTCCACTGCGTGCTCCAAAGGAGATAGAGAAAGCTGCCCATAAGGTCCTCCACCAGTTGCAACTACATCCTTCTTGTTGTCTGCGATTTTCTTTTTTAATTTTAGTTTGTAGTCAAGCCAAACATACATTTATGAAAAATATTATTAAATGCTTTTCTGATATTTTTTTTGTTAACATACCTTATGCCACTCTTTTCCCTCGCGTAAAGGAGGCCCTAGGGAGTTGAGATCAATGGCAAACCTATCCCAATATTCTGCTTGGTTTTTTTTTTTGAAGATCCGAAAGATCCTATACCTTTCGCAATTTCGGGGTTTGTCACATTTATTAAATTTTTCTTGCGACTCGCGAGTCATAATAGGGCCCATAATGTTTGTTGTCGAGTTGAAATCCGACAGCTTTTTTTTTTTGGCGGATTCACAGGCGAAAGAGTGTTTATTATAATTCACTGTTCGATTTCGTGGATTCTTTCTTGATTGTAATTATATAAAAATGTGAGTTAGCTTTATTTTAATTTTCTTATAATTTACCCAAAATCCACAATAAAATATAAAATTTTGAATAAATCACCACAAATTTCACAAATTCAATCAAAACAAAACAAAATTTTTGGAAAGCTGTCAAATCATTGAAATATGTATATGTAGGAAGAAAAAGTCAAACCAAAATTGTCAAAATACTGGAATATAGGAAGAACTATTTTCGCTTCGCCGCGAATTTGTTAATAAGGAAATAAGACGCGAGTCGAATTTGAAAGGTCGAATTGAAAACGATCCGCCGCGAACCTCATAATCAGGCAATGGTTTTATTTTATTGAATGGATTAAAATAATTTTTCGTAATGTGTGCTGCCTCCTGATTTCTAAATTACTTCAAGTAACCTATAGTGTATGAAATAAATAGAGCACTGTCAGATAATTGAGCGAAATTCGGGCCCAGGACCGCTTTATGACTTCAATGGTCTCTTTGGTTTTTTGGTATTGCCGTCCTACTTCGTAGGCTTTTCTTGAAAGCCATCCCACACGTTTTCCACGATGTTGAGGTCAGGAGAATATGGGGGCCATGGGAATAAGTTCACATTTTGCCCTGAAATCAGGCTTTCGTTGTCCGTGCGGTATGTATTGGTCCACCAAATTATACTGAAAACTGCAGAAAAGCTAATTCCAGAATTGATTTGTAAGTGATTGCAGTAATTATAGAGCTTTGAAAATCCAGCTCCACTGTGCCGTAATAGGTTATTGCTCCCTATACCATTACACCACCTCCTTTGGTGTGCCTTTTTTTTAAGATCGAATTCTTCCTTTCTTAAGTCATGGAAATAGAAGCTATATCCATTAGGACCGTCCAAATTATTTTTTTTAATCGGTAAATTTAGATCTTGTCCCTATTCATGTGACACAAAAAAACAGGTACTTTTTATGACCTTCTTCGGAAAACCGTCATACAACTTGTATTTATCAACTTAATTCAAAAATGTTTGCTTGCTATATAAGCTTAATACAATCATACCTCATTCATTCAACAATTGGGTTTTTTAAAAAGAAATAAGAAATATCGGCAAATAATAAACGTACTAAGCTTGTCCCTTTTCATGTGAAACGATGTGTATGTAAGCCAATTGGGTGTTTCTTGAATAAGGAGATGAATTCCGTTGTAGTTCAGTCGGATATGCTTCGTTTTTAAAAGCCTTGCAAAGTACTTCCATAATTGTACGACTGGAACAAATTTGTCAGCAACTTATTAGTTTTCTATACAATGGGCAGGTTCAGGCAACATAAGGGACTTCATTTGCAGTCTACTTCATTCTTGGAACGGACATTTTGACCAGGGCAACTAGTTAGTTTTTCAAGTGTCATGAATTTCAAATTCAGAACTTTACTTCACAAACCTCTACTTTAAGTTCATAGTACAAAAAGTACCAACAAAATTATTGTCTCCAAAACACTCCTCAGGCAAGCTAAAATTCCACCACGATTTGTATTTTGTATTGTAAAGAAATACAAGTTATTTCTTTTACAAATTGACAAGAAACCCTTTTACAGAAATCATTAAATGAAGTTGTGCAGAAAATAAATAAATGATAGAGTAATAAAGTTCAGCTTTCAGTTGAATGATAAAGTTCAGCTTTCAGTTGAATGAAAAAACATGAACAACTGTCATTGTGATAGAAGTATACTTGACTTAATAGTTAAAGGCCTTGCTTGCACATGCACATGAGAGCGAGCAACGAATGAACGAATAAACGTGATTTTACACATTTAAAA
This sequence comes from Eupeodes luniger, assembly GCA_951509635.1. Lineage (NCBI taxonomy): Eukaryota > Metazoa > Arthropoda > Insecta > Diptera > Syrphidae > Eupeodes > Eupeodes luniger. The sequence continues at coordinate 126,559,092 of OX608074.1, forward strand.
AAGTCAATTTCAAACAAAAACACATTTAAATTATAAAAAACCAATTGACACTAATGTTAGGAGGATAATAAAATTTGCATTTTGTTCTCTAAAACAGGAAAATTTTGTAAAAACAGTTTCGTAGTAACGAACTGCAGTGTGGTTGCTACGAACTGTCAAACTCTATTCGTGTTCCACATACCATCCACACTGCAACGAATAAATTGTTCGAGCGCAACATAACCTCAAAATTATATCACTCTTGTTTTGTTTTTGTGTGAAAGATCATGGCTGATAGTCTGGGAGGTGACCGTAGGGTACCCTACCTCATAAGCCGACTGGAATTGAGTTAGCCCGCCCAACGGATTCTTAATCTAGAGAGTCTAAGCTTTCATTTGATACCTCATTTGTCTAGTCGGCGGATGAGGTAGGTTTGTACCAAAAATACCGTTTTTCGAGATGGGCGGACAAGCAGTTTGGCCAGAGTTTTTTGCCCGCCCTCCTGTTTTGAAATCTGTAAGTAAATCCCAATAGACCCGTTGTACATTTTTGCAGTCGGCTGATGAGGTAGGTATGTACCAAAAAACGTTACCGGAAGTAGCCATTTTGCCACCACAAGGCCCATCTAAAGTTATCCCGCCCTGCAGTTTTGTATATGCCACGTCATGCTCTATCCATTTCTGGCACTCAATTCCAGTCGGCTTATGAGGTAGAGTACCCTACGGTCGCCTCCTGGACTATCAGAATGGGGACAAGAAATGGCAACAGTGGATGATCAATTTTCGAAGAAAATCATCTTCAGTGATGAGGCACATTTTCATTTCAGTGAATTCATCAATAAGCAGAATTGCTGCATATGGGCGAATGATAATTCAAGAGTGATAGTCAAGAAACCAATGCACCCACAAAGATTGACTGTTTGGTGCGGTTTATTAGCTGACGGCATCATCGGACCGTAATTTTTCCAAAATGAGGCCTTTCAAGCAGTTATTGTGAATGGTGTTCACTATCGTGAAATAATAATAAATTTTTTCTGGCCCGATTTGGAAAATATGGATGTGGACGATATGTAGTTTCAACAGAACGGTGCCGCTTACCACACAGCTAACGAAATAATGGCTCTTTTGCACGAAAAATTCAGTGGTCGTGTTATCTCACGTAGTGGCGATGTCAATTGGCCGCCAAAATCATGTGATTTGACACCGTTGAACTTCTTTCTTTGAGTTATTTGAAATAAAAGGTGTACGTCGATAAGTCAACAACAATTCAAGAGCTAAAGGATGAAATAATTCGGCACGTTAACGGCATAGAACCTTAATTATGCCTCAGCGTCATCGAAAATTTTGACCATAGGATGGAAATGTGGCGCCGAGGTTGCGGCGGCTATTTGGCCGATATTTTGTTCCATACAGAATTCAACCAAATAAAAATAATTTGTGTTTTGTTCAAAATCAATATCGGACCTTAAAATTTAACCACCATTTATAAAACAAAAGTTTGTACTTTGCAAAGTATCATTTAATTCATTGTTTATAATTATTCTGTTTTAAACACTTTCAAATTGGCGTTTTTGATTTTATCTAACATTTTAAAAACGTAATGTGATAAAAAAGGGACATGTACAAAACATGATTCAGAAAACTTGTCGATTTTGAAATAAAAATATAAACATATAAACGTTTGTTGCAGTAGTCTAGGCATCCGTTAGACTTGAAGTCTACAGACTTCTCTCAAATTCCTATTATTTTGTTCGACCATTGATGACGTATTTACTCCAATTTAAGGCGTGAAAGTTTGAACTTTGCCATTGAGTACGAAAAACAATATTATTGAATGGCCGCCTTGGGAAGAACAATAGCATGCGATTGCAACGAGCTTTTTTGTAACCACTTTTTGGCACATTACGGGCCAGATACCGCCCGCAATAACTTGAGTAATGTTGGTTTTTAATGCGTAAAGAGTACAGGGACTATTAGCTTAAAAATGGTCTTTTAATAGTCAGACACCATTAAAGTGTCAAATACAAGATCTTAGTGAAAAATTTCAGCAGCAATATCCAGTAACGTGTCTGCTTTCTTCAAATGTCTTCAAAACTTTACCGGTTGCTTGTGGGCAAAATAAATCAATTTATTCTTGATCTGTCAAAAGACAAATTTCCCTTATTTTTGCATTACCTACATGGGGTAAAATAAATTGATTTACATATTTTTGATTTCAGATCAAATCTGCAGATCAGATTTACCCCCCTTTGCACCAATCCTAATACAATTTAAAAAAAAATGTTTAGCTTAGAGTTTGACAGCTCTACCGCACTCTTTAGCACGTACACAAAGTTATACAAACACAATGACAAACAAAAAAACAGTTCCAATTGTGTTCCATGCGCACCGATGAAAAATCATAAATAATTTTTGCGTCTTGTTCGATTGTTAAACGATACATTATCGTACATGTCAAACATTTATCTATTACCTTAAAACAGCTGAATTTGACAGGTCTCAAATGCCAGCGTTGTCAACTTTAAACCACAATATTAACCCTATTCTTTTGGTTAGCTTGGATAATGCTCATAAACACTTTTGTGTTGTCCTCTTAACAATGTTCAAAATGAGCCCTAGACAGGTATCATGATTATCGAAATAATTGTGAGAGTGGGGAAGTCCTTAACTTACTGATACTCTGTCCGAAATGCTGTATTTTAAAATACTGTATGGTGAAAATTCTCATAATACTGTATAATACTGGAAGTTTTGACAGGTCAATTAGTTTGGTGTAATTGTTTATGGGATTGTTGAGAGAGTGAGAGAGATACAAACAATTAAGAAGAAGAAAAATTGAAAGAGAAAATAAGAAGAAGATACCATTTATATTGTTTTTGTTTTTATTAATTCAAAGACTTATGAATTATCATACTTACATACATATGTTATTCTTCAGGAGTATTATATTAGAACATCATGCTGCTGAAAAATTATTATAACATGTTTTCTTTAAAAAAAAACGTGTTCAGTTTTCAAAATTTTGTATTTCAAAATGATGTAAATAAGCTGAAAAATAAAAAAATTGTTTTGATAATTTAAAAATGTGCGCAAAGTTGATACACAGAATTTTGATGACGATACAGTATTTTGATCATACAACATTTTGTACATACAGTATTTTGAAATACGGTATTTCGATATACAGTATTTTAAATACAGTATTATGACTCATACAGTATTTTGACCCCAACCCGTCCGATATTCATGACTTTTAAGAGCGTGATAAAATTTAATTTTTGGCACGTTTTGATTACATGAGTGACAGAAGCTTTGCACCAAATTTCGGGTCTGTTGTAATTTTTTCGAAGTGAATTATCTGATTTTTTTGGAATAATGAGTTTACCGTTAAAATTCTTTCTTATATTAAAAAAACTCCAAATAAAAGAAAACTACCAGAAAATGTTTGTTTGAAAAGAAAATTAATTTTATTTCAATATTTTCCTTCAATATCAATCTACACACTACAATGCGACTAATATTTTGTGTTTTTTTTTTGACAAAGACAAAATTAAATAAAACCAAACATTTATAATTTAGTGGGAGGGTAGATCTATTTATTTATAGCATTTTTGTTTTTGTTGTGAAAAGGATTATAGATAAAAGAGATTCAATAGTGATACAACACATATAATTCACATCAATAATTTTGTTTTTGTATATCATACTTTTTCCTTAAGCTTAAAATGTTGGGTTTTGTTTTTTTTTTTTTTTGAAATTTAAAAATGCGTTTTTTGTGTTTTTCTTTTGTTTACTTAATTATAATATATAGAGATCATAATTTAATAATTTAAAAATATTTTTTGTTTTTGTTTTAAGGTTTGTGCTAGAAATATTCTTTTGTTTTTACTTTTTGCATAAAAGACACGAAAGTGAAAGAGCTGTTTTATCTTTTTCCTTATACATTTTTGGTTTTTATTTTCTTTAATGCTTATCATTTCATGTTAATTTTTGTATTATTCTTTGATTTTTTCTTTCAAACGTTTACTTTTTTTTTAAAATGTAATTTTTAAAACACCGAGATTTTTTTATATTCATTTTATTTTATCGAAACATTTTTTTTTTTAATTTTAAACACCAAAAGCTTAAAGTTAATTTTGTTTCTAAAATTTTTACATAATTTTTTTTTTATATAATTTTGCATTAATTTTGTTTTTTTTTGTTTCTTTTCTTCAATTTCATTGACTTTTCACTTTCAAAAATAATATTCATAAAAAGTCTGAATAAATTGGTTTATTTTGTTTTTTAAATTTTTGTTTGTATTTTCAAGAGGTTATGTTTTTGTTTTTGGGGGAAAAACGAAAAAAGTATAAATAAAATTATACAAAATTAAATAAATATTTTGTGTTCAATTATTTTTTTTGTTGCCTTATTCTTTACAATATTTTTTTATCACAATGTTACGTTTTGTCATAGCACCTCGCTGATTTCATTCGCTCATTCGTTAGCAAAACACCATCATACCTGCTCTTATATCATACAAATTCATTTATTCCTATTCTCTATCATACTCATACCATACCTAATAATTTATTTATCATTTTTGTTTAAAGTTTAAACAAAAAAATATTCTGTTTGTCTGCTTATCTTTCTACACTATCACAAAAATATTTTTAATTCTTTCTGTTTTTCTTTTTTCTTTTACTTTAACTTTTCATTTACCCTTATCTCACTCTATTAAGCCTCATACAACACCCGAATTTACGATATAAAATTTAATTGTCAATAAAACCGTTGGTATAAGCAATAATTTAAAGGAGGCATGTTCCTTCCGTCCACTTCTAATAAAATAGAGCGGAAACGGAAATGAAGTATCAAAAATTTAAAGGACAAACTAAATTAAAGTCTGTTCAAAAATAAATTAAAAAAGGTATGTTTCCTTATTTAACAAGTGGTGATTGTAAGCTAAAATTTAATTTTTCTTAAGGCCATGTGTACATGTACACGATTGTTAGATCTTACAATATTCCCGATGAACTGTCAGTTGTAGCAATAACAATTTATTGTAAAATGGCTGACTGAATTTCTACCAATAAATTGTAAGAGACCGGTAAATCCTGTAACAAACAACAATTCAAAATTAACTATGCAGTCAGGCTTAACAATTAATTATGTGCCTACACGATTATAAAATGCCTTACAATCTATCGATTTGCTATCAATTGTCAATTTAAATGTCAGCTAGTAATAATCCATTTGACAATTGAGTAATCTTGTAATGAACTGTCAATTTAACAATATATTGTAAGAATACACGATTGTCAGATGGCAGTGATCAAATAACAATTAATTTTCAAATTCTTCGACAATTATTATAAAAATAAAAGTGTACGTTTCTTAAGACTTGCTGTCATCTTTTTTATTAAGGGAACTGATAATATTTTTAGATCTACAAATCGTGTAAACTTAGCTTAAGTGCTTAAGTCAGTTGTGTATTTAGCGACTTTCTACTTCTGTCATTCATTTCAAAACCCGAAATATAACATTGTTTTCTATTGGTGAATAAAAATGATTTCATATTTTAGAAATAAGTACTTCTTTTTTAATATTTTAATTTTGAAAGTCCAACAATCACAAATTGAACGACATAACATTAGTTAAATTGACAGATACAAACTGTACCGTGAAAAATAAGATCCTCAAATTTGATTTAAATCGGAAATAAATCAATTTAATTTGCTTGTGGAAAGTTATAGAGAGTAAAATGGTCGTTTGACAGATTTACATCAAAATTAAATTGATTTGTTTTACCAAAAAAAATTCCCATTATTGTGGACTCATTGCTTTTTCTACAATTCCTCCAAAATAAAAACGTCTCATATTTGAGAATATAATAATTTGTTTAAAATTTAAATTAACGGGTTAAGCCACCCTAGAATTTTCGAAAAATCGATTTGTTTTTATCTGAAATTGTTTGTTAAGATCTCAAAAAAGTTGTGCTAAATGATTATGACGGAGAAAATCCTTGAAGTACTTAATTTTTTGTGTTAAATATATTGCAAAATTACTCATCATTTTATACTTTTTTAAAACTTTGAACGCGTTTATCTCATAACTCATAACTCGGACAATTTTCAACCGATCGACTTGAAATTTTTAATATATCTTTGAAATTACATCGAAGTAAGATCCCTTAACAAAACGTGATGGTAAAAACGCTAAAAAGCCGCAAAACTTTGATAAACATCGAATCTTTTACCTACCAAGTTTTTTAACATTAAATGTCATATCTCACATTTGACTTTGATAATTCTATGTTATTGATACGTTCTATCCATTTTCTGGTCAACTGAGCACCAAAAATATAGAAACCATTGATAAATATCGAAATTTCGACATACCAAATTTTTAATTGTTCTCTTATTTGACTTTGATTGTTCTATGTTATTAATACGTTTCATTTTTTTTCTGGTCAACTGGTCATCCAAAAAAAAAAACATAGAACTCATTGATAAACATCGAAATTTCGACCTGCCCAGTTTTCAATAGGTAATTGTCGTTTCTCTCATTTGACTTTGATTATTTTATGTCATTGATACGTTTTATCCATTTTTTAGTTTACTACGCAACAGAAAAAAACATAGAAAACAGTGAATAATATCGAAATATCGACATACCAAGTTTGGAATCGTTAAATGTTTTTTCTCTCATTTGACTTTGATTATTAAAAGTCTGTTCAGTGAGGATTTTTCTAGATCAGAACAGCACAGGACAGCACAGTTTCGTGAGAAACGTCAGATCAAGTTAGAACAGTCAGTTAAACGTCAGTTGTAAAAAAAAAAACAAAACAATTTGCAAATTGTGTGAATTTTTCGTTTCTCGCTTATTTTTTTTCATTTTTTGTGTTTTTACTGTGAAAAATATTATTAAAAATTATTGAAATGGAAAATCAAGTGATTGTTAAGATAATACTAAATGAAAGTGTTAGTGGTTCAGACGGATTCCTCTTCAGATGATTGGAATGAAAGTGTGACGAATGTTATTACCTTTTCTTTGATGAAATGTAAAATGTATTTTATATAAATGTATTTTATAATTATTTAATTAAGCAAATAAAACAAATTGGCAAAATAACTTTGTTTTAATTTTTGTAAATCACCAGAAAAAAAAACACAAAGTACAGCCAAATCAAAACGTAAACAAAAAAAATGACAACTTCGATTTTGACATTTCTCACGAATCTGTTCTAACCTGATCTGACTCAAAAGCAAGAACAGAAAATCCTGTTCTAAACTGTTCTAGGTTTGTCAATGAACAGGAAAGTAGAACAGTTCAGCACAGAAAAAACCTCAATGAACAGCAAAAAGCTGTACTTTTCTGTCAAGAACAGTCCAGAACAGCGTCACTGAACAGACTTTAAATGTCATTGATACATTTTATCCATTTTCTGGTTTACTTAGCAACAGAAAAAAAACATAGAAAACATTGATAAATATCGCAAGTTTGACCTACCAAGTTTTTTATCATTAAATGTCATATCTCACATTTGACTTTGATAATTCCATGTTATTGATACGTTTTATCCATTTTCTGGTCAACTGAGCACCAAAAAATATAGAAACCATTAATAAATATCGAAATTTCGACATCCAAATTCTCAATTTTTAAATGTTAATCCTCTTATTTGATTTTGACTGTTCTATGTTATTGATACATTTTATCTATTTTCTAGTCAACTAGTCATCAAAAAAAAACATAGAAACCATTGATAAACATCGAAAATTCGACCTGTCAAGTTTTCAATAGGTAATTGTCGTTTCTCACATTTGACTTTGATAATTCCATGTTATTGATACATTTTATCCATTTTCTGGTTTACTTAGCAACAGAAAAAAAAAACATAGAAAACATTGATAAATATCGAAAATTTAAACTGACAATTTTTTTTCCGCTGATGTCATTTTGCTAGCTTGTAATTGATTATTCGTTATTAATACGGTGTTAAAAATCTAGAACACTTTAAAATAAAGTCTTAAACATGCTTATAATTTTCAAGTAGTTAAATTGACAATTAAATTTCATACATCTGTATAGGGTGTTAAGAGAAACCTGCCTTTTATAACACATAATTTGTCTGTTGTAAAGAAAGAACTTTATTGAGTCATTTAATTTCAAAGGGGATGTGCTTAAATAACTGTAAATCATAATTTTTATATCGGTGTTAAAGCTTTAAAAACGCAGTTTTCTCAAGTTCACCCTATACTACCCAAATACTTAAGATGTGCCCAATTATTAATCTACTGCGTAACGTTTCCCAAAAAGGAAACTGGACTGAAACTATAGTTCTGTTTTTTTTTTTGTATTTAGATTCCTGTAACTAAAGCTTTGTGTTTTGTTTTTTAGACAACTATTTGTTTTATAAAAAGTAATAATATTTGAAAAAAAAAATATGAAATCAAAAAGGTTTAGGAAAATAATAGTGTTTGCTTATTTTTCCTCTTCTATTTCGTTACAATTTTTTGGTATTTTTGTTTTTCTGTTAAATGTTTAAGTTTTATTATAAAACCATCAATTATTTTTTGTTTCATCAGTTAATTAATTGTTAGATTAAAATCAGTCTCTATTGCAAAATTGTTTTAATTTTATTTTTTGTTTCTATATAAAAAAATTGTCTGGCTGTATTTTAAATTTTATTTCAACATTTACATTAAGTTTTTTAATTCTATTTATTTATGTTTTTATGTATGTAATGTAGTTTTGATTTGTGGTTAGATTGTAAAAAACACATTTAGTTAGTTTTTAAATATTTTGCTTACATATTTTTTTTTGGGGGGTTTTTGCGTTGTTTGTGACTTGTATTTATTTTTTAATCGGAATTATTAATTTATTTTTTTTGTTATTTAACAATAGATTTTTTATTTTATGTTTTATTTTATTTTTTTGTTTGTGTGCTCTAGAAAAATATCACATTCTTTCTTCGTTCGATCGAGAGACATTTATATATATAAATTTTTTATGTTTTTTTTAAATTTATTATATTTAAATTGCCATTTTTGAAAAAAAATTTCTTGTTTGAAAACATTTAAAATTATTGAAATCAAAATACATGTTTTTAATTGAAGTTTTAAATATAAATAAATTGATTTTCTCAGTTTTTTATTTTTATTTTGTTTTGTTTCAATTTTATATATACAAAAATGGTTAATTGTGAAAATATATATTTATGCACTATATAATTTTTGTTTTGTTTTATTTTATATAAATGTCATTATATATATATAAATATTCTTGCAAATATTTGATTGAGGTCATTTTAGAATTATTGCTAAGTTCTTTCTTTATATTCACTTGAATTTTTTTTAAACGATTTGTTTTTTTTTTTTAAATCAACACCGAAAATAGTGAATATACTTAAAATTTTACAGAATAAGAAAAACAAATAAAAATTACAAACGTTTTGTTGTTGTTAATTTTTATTTTTCAACTTTTATTTATGATTTTATCTATTTTATGTTATTTTGTAGACACTTATGTAAAACGAGTAAAAGGAGAGAAAAATATTGCTCACAACATCAACGTGAATATTTGTTTGTTTTAAATATAATTTTAGGTAGATAATATACTAATAACTTTTTTTTTGTTTTTTTTTATTTTATTTCCAAAAAGACGTCTAAACACCGAAAAATATGTTGATTTATTGTAACATTTTTTTTTTGTTTAAATTTGAAATTTAAAATGTTTGAAAACTTTATTTTTTTCATTATTATAATAAATTTTTGATTAAAATGGTTTTGTGGTTAAAGTAAAATCCGAAGAGAGAAAAACTATTTGAAATCTTTTCCGAATGTTATTTTATTTTTTTGTTTCTGAAACCTTTTTTTCATTTTTCATTTCTTTCAGGAATATAAATAATTTTAAAAATTCTATTTAACATTTTTTTGTTTGCTTTTTTTTTGTTTGTGAATAAAATTTTAGACACAAATTACACTGAATATACATTTATATTTTTTTTATTTAAATATATTTTTACTTTTTTTGTTTATTTTTAATTCTTCAAAAAAGTTCGTTGATCGAAATTGTTTTACTTACATACTTATGGGTTTTTTTTTCTTCTTTTTGTTAATTTTGTTTTCTGAAATATTTTTTTTCCTTTTGTTTATCATGAAAACGAGAAAAAACAACACCGAAAATTTATTTAACTACCAAAGTCTATGACCCCTCCAAAAATGGTTAATATACTAAATTGTTTTTTTTTTTAATTTCTTTTTTGTTTTGTTTTTGAAATCCGAAAATGTATGTATGTAGATAATTTTATGTATTTTAATAATTTTTAAGTCCAGACATCAATTTATTATTATTATTTATTATATATATATTATATACATATGAATGTATATATACATATATATGTTTTATTTTGTTTAATTTTAATGTATATATATATAAGTTTATAGAAATTGGACACCGATTTAATGCAAAATGTATATATTGCTTTACTTGTTTTTTTAAAATTTAATAATTTTTCCTAATTTTCTAACACATTTTTTTTTTATTTAATTTTAATTTTAAAATTTTGTTCCTTTGTACAATTTGTTGCATTTTTTTTCTTACTAAAAATCTTTAAAAAATGTCAATTGACTATTTTTTAAGGTATGGACAGTTTCTGTGAAAAATTATATTTTAATAAATGTATAATTAAAATAATAATTTTCGTGATTTAATTAAATGATATAAATACGTATTTAAGTAATCTGAAGGTGGTCAACGTGAAGTGTTGGGGTATCAGAAATCAAAAAAAGAATTGATGTCTTAATTAGTAAGTTATGTTATTAAAATAATATAGAAACAAAAGTGTAAAGTGAATATTTTATTCAAAAGAAATTTAGTTCAAAACGAACAAAAATAAAAGTGATGCAAAATATCAAAATATTTTCAAGCCAAAAAATTGTATTGAAAACAAATTATTGATAACTTTCAATATTAGTTTCTTAGTTTTTCAAATAGCTGGATATGAATACTTTTGCATAAAAAGATATATTTTCGGCGATTTATAGAATCTCGTATATTTCGAAAATTCATTTCTTTTTGGTTCTGAATTTTTGTTTCTGTTGATCGTTTTTGAAAATGATTTATTTCATGTAACACAACAACGAACCAATTTTATCGCATGGGTAACAAAATTTCATACGTTTTTGAAAAATTATTTTTTAAATCATGTTAAAATTGATCTACAGTCTTAAAAAATTTTAGTAAAAATCAACATTTTGGTAAACAACGTTCCAAAATCATCGACTGTTTTTGTTTTAAACTGGTGTCTTGAATACGAAAGGACTAGTTTTTAACCCTCTTCGATTCCCTTCAATTGCATCAATTATCAAATACGAGGAGAATCGTAAATTATACTTTTATATAATTGACAGCAGATTTCCAGGAATGTTTTAATTTAACATTTTTGCCCGAATTGCAAACACAATTTTGCTGTTATTAACTATTAAAACTTTTTGAAAATGAAATATAGATTTCACGAATATAATTACGAAATGCCTCTTCTCTTCTTGATCTTTCCTGCTTTGCGTGTTGGGGTAAGTGTTGAATATTTTTCTTTATATCAAATTTTATATCGAATTTAAAACGAAAGTGGTGAAAGCGAAAGCTCTCTTAACCTTATTTTTGCTGACTATTACCTAAACAGGAACCCTAGTTTCAAAGGTTACAACTTTTTAAATGAAATGGGTCTTAAAAGTGTTATTTAATTTTTTTTTAAATATTAAAAAAACGCAATATTTTTGCGGAAAGTATACGATTCCGGATTGTTTTTATTTATGGAACCAATGCCTTAATTTTAAAATTTAATTTAAAACCATCGTTAAAGCGTCGAGCAACTGAGTAATAAAGAAAAGTTTTAGTATTTTTGGAAAGCATTGATAACGGGGTTGTTATGTATCGATTTATTGCTAAAAAGTGTTTCAAATTTTCTTTGATGACATTTTTCTATTTTTGGCAATTTAACTTTTTTGATTCCAATTATATGTGTCTTGAACACTTCTCCAAATCAATTTCTTTAGCATTCCATACAATGTACAAAAATGACTAGGATGATTTTTAAAGTTTTTGATTTTTGAAGAGAAGAACTTGAAATTTGTTGAAACTTGTAAGTTATAACATTGGAAACTCGGGTAACGTAACTCGGGTCATACTCCCAATTTTTTGTTAATGCTCTTCAATATTGTGAAGTGAAAGTATAATTTATAGCCCATGTTAACCATTTTAACAGAAATTCTACATTAAATCACATTCCAATCCCACGTGAAATTGGCTTCGAAGGTTCATCAACTTTTTCATGATAGTTGAGAAATACAAATTTTTAAAACATACCGTTTAGTTTGGGATTCAATCTATATTTTGGCCTAATGGTTAAAGGGGGAGGGGGTCATTGCTATTAGACTTTACTTTGCACTCAATTACAAATGTTATTAATAATTTGGTTTTGCTTCAACATATAATGTTTTCAATGAAGTGCTGTTGCAATTTATTGTTTAGAAAATTTAAAATTAATTTTAAGTCCGCCGAATATGTAATGTGCAGTGCTATATATTGTGCATAAATCTTAAAGGGTTATGTATACCCTTATAATGATTAAAAACTGTTCAAGCAATTAAGGAAGGGAGAAAGGATTTAAAAATCGATACCGATACAATGCTTTTGAATGTCTACACGTTGTAGAGAGATGAAAATATTTCGCCGATTAAAGCATTCCACATTCGTGTAGTGCGGTCAAAGAGAGAATATCTTGCGTACAAATTAGACCTGCTGCTCAATGAAGTATTTCATGCTTGAAAAACTACAAAAATGTTATAACCACACATGTAATCTTGATTTTCAAGCCACTATATTATTTTATATAGAAAAAATATCAAACAAAAATAAAAAAGAGTAAACAAAATTAAAAATAAAACTACAAACAATATAAAATTATTTAGAATATAATATTAGGTATATATAACTCAAGGAAAATACCGATGCACAGTGCTTTTCAATGTCTACACGTTGTAGAGAGATGAAAATATTTCGCCGATTAAAGCATTCCACATTCATGTTGTGCGGTTAAAGAAAGAATATCTTACGTAAAGTTTTGAGCTGCTGCTCAATGAAGTAATTCAGGCTTGAAAAACTGGGCTAATACTATTAAAGACATACAAAATAATTATAATCACACATGTAATCTTTGATTTTTAAGCCATCATGTTATTTTATATAGAAAAAATATCAAACAAAAATAAAAAAAAGTAAACAAAAATTAAAAATGAAACTACAAACAATATAAAAATAAAATAAATTTATTTAGAATATATTATTAGGTATATATAACTCAAGGAAAAATATAAGTGTATAATATATTATATAATGTGCATTTTTGTATACATATATTTATTTACTTTTGTTTTTCTTTAATAAAATTCACAGCATCTTAACAAAACTAATCTAACAAAATGATATATATTTATTTAAAAATTAAAAAAATTATACAAACAGAAAACTAAATTAAATAATTAAAAAATAATCAATATTTTTTTAAAAGAAGAAATAATTTATAATATTATAATCTTTTTTTTTTTGTTGTTTAACTGTAAAGCATTACAACGAAATCATCCATATTTTAATGCATTTTCGCTATTTTCTTGTTATTTTTTTGAAAAAAAATCTATTTCATTTTTATGTTTTCAACAAATTACAAATATTTTGTTGTTTTTCTATTTTCTTTTGAATAAAATTTGATTTATAAAAATAAATAAAAAATACATTTATGTATATGTATTTGCTTTTTTTCTTTGAATATTGTGTAAAATTATAAAATTATTTTGTTTTTGTTGTTTATGAATTGTGTGTTGCACTGTGTTTATTTCTTTTTGTATTTCTTATGTATTTTTAATTCTATTTTTAATATTTTTACTATTGTTGTATTTAACATTTAATTCAACATAGTTATTTTTTGTTGTTTTCTTTAGGTTTAGTGTTTTTTATTTTGTTTTTTTTAAGTTTAAAATTACTATTTTTATGAGGTACATCATATTTTGGCACAGTGAAAGTTTTGTTATTCTTTTGCTTTTTACATGTTTTTATTTTTTGTTTTAATAAATATTGTTTGTATTTATTAGTTTTTACTTTGTGAACTTTTGCTTCGGGTTCATGTTTGTAATTTGTTATTATATTTTTTTGTTAATAATATTTATGTATATATTTTTCTTTTCTTTATTGGTTCGCCATTGTTAAGTTAAGATTTAGTTTATAATATTGAAACTACATGGTATTCGATGTTCTTGGTTCAGAGTATTTGTTACATGTTTTTTTTGTTGTTTTTTTTTTTGTTGTTTTATTATTTATATTTTCCAGTTTGAAATTAGTGTTTTTGTTTTTATGTTGAAGATTACAAAATATAAATCAATTTGCTATTAAAAAATTGTAATAAAATAATACATTTTGTATTTTGTTTGTAGAAAATTTATTTTATTCTATTTTAATGTTTAGGCGGTTGAAGATAAATCTGTTTGCTATTCTGATTTTGTGTATTTAGTATAATTTTTAAATTAAATATAGTTAATTATATTTATTAAGGATTTCAGTCCTTGTTGTTATTTTATTGTATTATTTAGTGAGTTTTGTTATTTGCTAATTATGTAACAAATTATAAATTTTATCTCTATTTGTTTTGTGGAACTATTTTTATTTTTAAACAAATTGTGTTTTTGAACAAGAATTTAGCTAACAAACTTATCTTCAATAGGAGGGCTTAGCGTAGCAATTTATAATATAAGTATGCTTCTTTAGTAATTATTTTTGTTATTGTAGTATTATTGTATTAGTAACTTATATCCTTAGTTGTAGTAGTACTATTGCAGTGTAGAAATCACAGTTTGTAATTATTTTTTAAGTTAACAGTTTGTATTTTAAAGTATAGAATGTTGCAAAAAAAAACAAAAGATGAAAATCATAGCTGAAATTGTTTTTAACAATTTTTTTTGTCAGAAAAAAAATTACAATTAAAAACATTTAAATATATATATAAGAAAAATTTACAATCAGTAATATACATACATAAATTGCTTAATTGTTAATTTTCAATATATAATTTTTGTTGATGTTCAATTTATACTGTTTTAAATTTGTTGATATTGTTTTATTCGTTTTTTAATAAATTATATTTAAAAAACTCTAGGTCTATTGATTTTTGTTTTGTTTTATTCGTGGGGGGAGGGCACTTTATGTATACATTTAATAAATATTATCTAAGCTATTGTTTTTGTTGTTGTTTATTGGCGCGTTTTGTTTTATTTTTTTTTGTTTATTTTGTGTGTAAATAGTTTTATTCAAATATAACAATAAAAATTGTAATATATAACATTAAGTTTATTTTAAAATTGCTATTTTTGTTTGTCTATAGATTTTTTTGTTTTTGTATTATTTTTGTTGTAAATAAATTTGTAATAGAAATAATTTGTTTTTTTTTTTTCGGTAGTTGGTTTTTGTTTTAATCTATTGCTAAAAAAGTTTTGTTATGTTTATATTAGATATTGTTGAAACCAAAGATTGTTTTGCTTTTGAAATTATGTTTTTCTTAAATAGTTTTATCTCTTCTTTTGAGTTTGACTTTAACATTTATAATTTTTTATAATTAATTTTTGATCATTTTTGAAAACAAACTCTCAACCGTGATGTATATGTATGTGTATACATTTTTTAAAATAAAATCTTAAACACAAGTGTGTGTTTTTTGTTTTTGATTTTTAGTTACGTACTAAACGAAGAACACATTTTTTTCTGTTAAATATAAGAAACTTATTTAAAAAATTTAGAATTTTATAAAAATTAAATTTATTAAGAAAAATTTAAAAAAGATATACCTAATCTATGAATTTTTAATTTTGACCCGCACACCAATTTTGTTTTAAATTTTGATTTAAAATTTACACTTAATTTTATAAAATTTTTATATAGAAAATTCATTTTGATATCAATGATTTTGATTTCAATAAGAACACAAAAAAAAAACTACTCATGGGACAAAAAAGTACAGGTTATAAGTCCACCGTATCAAATAAGAAGTCGGTAGCTTATTTAAGGGTTTAAAAATGATAAATCATGAAATGAACAAACATTTTTAAACATTTTAAACTATAATTTCGAGGAAGTATTTATACAAAATTCGCCGGAGCCATAGAATTGAATTGTGTGCGCTAGCAACTTTAACATATTTTAAAATGTCGGTTTTAACTTTAAATTCGACTTTATTTCAAACTTAAATTTTGTGTTTAAATATTTGGCAGTGTAATTTTTCAATAAAGTGAAAAATGTTTTGTATTGGGAAAACATATTGAGAATTCGAGCTACGTAAAAAGTTCTGTTAAAAAATAGCTAAAGCAAGTTTAAAATTTAAAAGTTATTTATTGAACACTTAAATATAAAAAAAAAGAAAAACCATTTAATTTTTCCATATTTTTGAAAAATCGTGAAAAGTGATGAAATATGCATTAATAAAATCAAATTAAACACAAATTATGTTATAAATAAGTAGTAAAAAACAATATTAGGTTGATCTCAACTTGTTAGCCAAAAAAGTAGAGAGTTGTTAGCTAAACAAATTTCTCTAGATTGTAATTAGGAAATTAAGAGGATTTTAAAAATTGTATGTGTATTAAACGGGATAGTCCGAAAACTTGAGAAAATATTTGTGAAAAAATCAATTTTGGATAAAAAAAAAAAGATATTTGATAGTCATTTGGCAGTTATATTAAATTTATTGTAGTAGGTTTGTATTACTTAGCAAAAATTAGCAGACTAGTTTTACTGAAAAGTATTATTATTTTCATTTTGGAAATGTATTTCATGTCAGTAACAATTTTAAGTTAATAATCACCTTTAATGTTTTGAATCGATTGTGGATCATTGAAATATTTCACGTTGCTCCAAAGAAAAAAGTCTGAAGATGTTAAATAACAAGAACTAGTGGAACTTCGAAAAATAACACGACCATGAAATTTTTCTTTCACCATTTTGTAATGAATATTTACTAATTTCAGTGCTTTATTAAAGCGCGCATTGTTTGGTTTTTAGTAATGGCGTAATTTTTTAATGTGAAATGTCAAAATATGACAGCCACCCAAATAGCGAGCTATTCAAAATGAAACCTCAAACTTTGAAAATTTATTCAACTAAAAATGTAGTAAACTATTAATAACCAAAGACTAAATAAATGTATAGTAGTTTTAATGAGTTAATTGACATTATTAAAGAATAAATTGTATTTAGTATACAAATTTGATACTTTTTGTTGGTTAAAATTCCACGATTAGGGTCTGTTTTAAAAAAAAGTTTTTACTTGAACTATTATTAAATTATTAAAATTCTTTTGGGGACTACAACATGGTTTCGTATAAGTAGGCGAAACGTACATATGTAAGTAGTTTGAAGAGAAGTATTTTTTTGATTGAACTACTTTACTTATTTTATGAATTTAGCAATAAAATAAATTAAATTTAAATCATCATTCATTGATATAAAAATAAATTTTCTATATATGTAAACAAATTAATATCTTATCCTAATTTTAATTTTGTTTTATAATAAAATATCCGAAACTATGTTTTTGTTTTTTTCTTTTTAAAATGTGAATTAAAATTTTACCTAGATTATACACACTTATACATTTTACTTTAATTTAACAAATTTTGTATTTAAATATATATATAAACAGATTGATTATTAATTTTAATGTGTCAAACGTATATATAATTTTTTTGTTTACTTTTAAATTGCAAATCCTTAATTTTAAACAAATATAATTTTTTTTTTAAATTAGCATTTTTTTTATATTATTTTAAAAATTTTATCCAAAAAGAAGAGATTAGTTTTTGTTAACAAACAAAACATAATATTTTTGTTGGTAGGTAGTTTAATATTTTTTTTTTAAATATTTGATTTACATGCCTTCATTTTGTTGTATTAATAATTTTAATTATCTGCGAAGGAGTCGTCTCCTTCGCGCCTCATCTCAGCGTGGAGCATTATGAATATGCGTTGTAAGATGTTTTGAGAGGTAATCGGCTCGAGCGAAGCACTTACCACACGATTCACAGTGGTATGGACGTTCACCGGTATGAATTCGAAGATGGCGAGTTAAATCGGATTTTCCGCCAAATGCCCGGCCACAGAAGAGACAAACAAATGGTCGCTCGCCGGTGTGTTTGCGAACGTGTAATTTAAGATTTTCCTTTGAACGAACACACTTGCCACAGAACGGACATGCGAAACGTGATGATTGCGGTCTATATATTTTTGGATAAAGCATTAAATTAAGTCCAATTAAAAAAATTAAAAAAATTTGTCGGATTTACCTTTTGTCACGTTGCCTTTCAGCTGCATCTACACGCAAGAAATTCAAAATGGACGCTTCTTGCGGATTAAGGCCGAGGAACTGCTCGCTTGGAATACGTTCGGCATTGATGAGGCTATTGATCGATGTTGTTGGGTGGGAGGGTTCCGATTCCATGGGCGAAATAAGACGATGCTACGAAAAGATGACAAAAAACAACTTTAGTATTTGTTTTGCTTAAAACACTTTAGCTATGGTTTTTAAGCAGTGACGCAGATAGTGCCACATAAGCTTTGAAGCTTTTGTGAAGGTTTCTATTGAAAATGAAAGGGGTTTCATTATATAGGGTTTTTCAATATTTAGGTAGTTGTCACTTTTGAAGCTGTCATCTTTTGAAATCTGACAAGTTATAAAAACTTCCTTCTTATTATAAATGGAACGATAGCTTATTGCAACTTTTAAAATCTACTATAAAAATGGTGAACATTTTGCAGTCACAGTTCTGTTTACAAAGGAATAAGTACTCGTTTAATGAATCCTCTCATTGAAAAACCCTATATAAGTTGCCAATCACTATAGAACCCTACATAATATATTGTGAGAGGGCCTTAAAACGCAAAAATTGCCGAAGTTTAAGGTGGAAATGTAATGATTGATTGATATGCAAAATCTAATATTCTTAAATATACTTACCCTTTTATTTGTACTATGAATTCCTTCGGAGCTGGTAATACTCTGCTCCAGCAAGTGACTTCCGGCGCCATCATGATACATTCCGCCAGCCGAATCAATTGTATTATCCTGTTCTTCTTCTTCGTTCTCACGCTTTATATTGATTCTTAAATCACAACCCTCTTCGGGCATATGTTCATTCGAGCTGGTCACCACATCCTGGCAGCTATCTGCATTCTTGCGATCCTTCTTGCCATGTAGCCTCTCCAGGGCGTGATTCAAGCGATGCTTCTTGAAAGACTTCAAATATCTAAACTGCATTCCACAAACATCGCAAGTAAATAGCTTATCGGCTGGCAGTCGAGCTCTGTGGTTTTGTTCCTTGTGCTTGGCATAGGCTGACCTATAGCGATAGGATTGGCCGCATTGTTCGCATATGAAAGGTTTCTCATCGTTCGGACCCATATTGGCATGCTGCAAAGCGGCATGTTGCTCGAGCAGCCAGACATTGGGAAAGTTGGCGTTGCAGACCACACAGCGGGTCTCCTCTTCAATGGGCTCAGAGAAGAGAGCGGCATCGGCGAGCGACTTAAGATGAGCAGCCGACGACGAAGTGGACGTTGATGAGGACGAGGACGTTGATGGCGGTGGCTGTAGTAGAGGCGGCGGTGTCGACGAGGTAGATGATGAGGAACTTTTCTCCTTACAACTGGACGTTTCGGTACTCGATAAATGACCGGTGCCATAGCGGAGTCCATCGGCCAGCGATGAACTCGAGCGACGGCGTAAATATTGACCGAGAGTTTCTTTGGACGTAAGACTGCCACTGCCGCCAAGAGCACTTAGCAAATTAGAGCTAGTGCTCAAACTACTGCTGCCGCCACCATTTTCAAGCATTTCAATTTCTTCCTCTTCCCTTTGGACGGTTTCTTCGGACTTACGCTTGAGCTCTTCGAGGAGCGTATCTTTTGTGTATTGGAGTTGTGGCGATGGAGTTGGATTTGTTGTTGTTGCCATTGAAATTGCCATTGGTGATGCATCACGATGATGGTGTTTTTGCTGATGGAATTGTTGTTGTTGTTGTTGTTGTTGATGTTGCTGCTGCTGTTGGTGATGATGATGGTGATGCTGGTGATGTTGGTAAATGCTTATGGCCGACGGATAGCGATTATTATGATTAGTATTGTTGTTGTTGTTATTGTTGTTGTTGTTGTTATTATTATTATTCAATTGTTTGTACATTGTTGTTGGAGAACGTTTGGACATTAGTTCCTGGTGGTCTTTTGGGAGTATATCACTTATTGAGTTGAAACGGAGCGGATGATCTTTGGGCGCGAACAGAAGACCTCGGTATCTAAAAATAAATAAATTAAAAAATTAGTGCTATAGGAACTATAGAAATTATTTAACATTTTTAAAACTAGATTCAGAAAAGTCATCTTATGTAATTTAAAATTGAAAGATAAAAAACAAATACCCCATATTTTTCTGAAAATGGATTATACTCTTCAAAAGAAAATATCCAAACTTCAATTTCTCAAAAACCCTTTTTTCTCTGTCAAATCCTTGGATATACAATATACATATGTAGACAACCTCCTGAAGTGTATTCCGCTTTGTGTTTGATCAGGAACACGTGTTTTTGAATTTGTAAAATATGACATTTTTCAAGGCTTGTTATTGTAATATTTGTCTTGGAGTCTAAAATGTTTGATAGTTCGCGATAGGCATTTTTTTAACTCAAACAATTTTTCTTAAGGCCAAAAATAAAAGTAAAAAATGGCTCTATAGCTTTTTAGGAAATCTTCTTAACTTGGTTTCTTTAAATATAACAAATACATTTTCGTTCCAAAGAATCATCAGGAAATGATGAAAAACGGTAAGGGTTTGTTTACTCAAAGCCTTAAATGTATAACTACGTTTTGGTTTTCGGAAAGATCACGAGACGAACAAAATCTGAGAACGACGTTTTGATCAACGGTGCGCGGGTCATACCAATGTTATACGACTGTTTTTAATTGTAATTGAAGACATTCATTTTAACTACCCTTTGGTTTATGCAGAATGGACTACCATGCCACACAGTTTATGCAACAATCGATCTTCCCAAATCTTGATATCATGTCATTTGGCAGCTTCCAAGCTGTGATTTGACCCCTTTGAACTTTTTTTGTGGGTATTATGAAGGACCAATGTTATGGCAGGAATACAGAAACGATTCAAGTCCAAGATCATCCAAGCCATCCGTACCATCAACAAGACCTTGGAAGATTTTTGCATAATTGCATAATTAATACATCATAAATAAAATGCACGAACTTGTTCTGATTCAAATTATTATCTAGGAACATTTTAAGATTTAGAAAATACCCGTTATTTTTTTTTAAGCTTTCTTAGGAACTAATTATCCAATTTGTTTCTATGCAAGCTCTTATACTGTCTTGATAATATTTGATGATCAAAAATGTCATTGGTTTTGTTTTTGATTTTTAAAAAACTATTTAAATTTATTTTTTCAAGATTCTATATCTCGAAAACAGGTCATAAGTAAGCTCTGAATAACTGCATACTGAAAATATTTTTAAACTCACACTAAAAAAATGTATATATACAAAATTAATTTAAAAAACCGCTCAAACACAAATTTTTAAAAATCGAATGGCATTTCAGATTTTGGAAACAAACTTTATTTGAAAATGGAATTTAAAATTTGAAATATTTTAAAACCCACTTGTTCGAACCACTCGTGCATTTTATTTATATTGAAAGAAGCCAAGTGAATACAAAAAAATGTTGGATAATTTTTTATTGACTTTTCTATCATCGTAATTCCTCGAGTTCGAAATGTTTTAGAATTGCAAAACCTGATTGTATTGCATTTACGAAAAGAACTTTGCATTTAGCCCACTCTTTATAATACAAAGCTTATTTTTTTTTATTAAAAGCGAAAACTGTAATTTTTAAAATAGACAAAATTATTCAAATTTGAAAATATTGAAGCTGATCAACTTTAAAATTGTAATCTCTGAGTTGAAAGCTGCATAAATGAAGAAAAACAATTTTCAACTTGACTTCTAGCTCTAAGTTTGATATCAAGAAAGTTAATCAGCCCTGTCATGAATTCCATCGTAATCGGAAATTTTTACGAATCCCGAAAAACTGTATCATGAAATCCGTTCGTAATTGTAAAATTGTATGAGATTTTTCACTATGAACGGATTTCATGATACAGTTTTTCGGGATCGTAAAAATTTCCGATTACGATGGAATTCATGATAGATCTGAATCTCTTGTTGAGGTCTAATTAACAGAGCTCATTAACAAAGAGTTAATTTTGTTTAAAATTTTATGTGGAAATTTTGCCAAGATTGCCATAATTATATTTTATAGCTTTCATTTTGGGTGAGTTCTCCTAAAAGACCTCAAGACCTTCGTTTTTCTTCCATTTAAAAAATCGTGATTTTTTTGAAATATTAGCTTTTAAGTTTTGATTAGATTTAAAAATATAAAATTTCGAAAACATTATTTACCTCAAGGCTTCCTCCGCTAATAGCGTCTGATGGTGTAGCATGCTTAATATTCTGGACGGATCTGTATCGAATAGACTTAGACCAAGTGGTGTAAAAGGAAAAGCAAACGGAGTTGGACATCTATTAGTTTGATGAGCTGTTATCGAACGAACAAAATTTGGTATTATGTGCTCCGTGTCAACAACCTATTAAAAAATAAACATTAAACAAAAACAAAGATATTTTATTAATAATGTGTTAAAATTTTTAATTAATAAACTAAATAAAATCTAAAGAAAAAAAAATATCTTACTGCTCCACAAGAACGAGAAACATTTTTTATTTTTAAAAAAGAGAAAGAGAGGAAACAAAAACAATACAAAAAATATATTGGAGAAAAAGAGAAAACAATAGATATTTATAAAAACATCGATTACACATGCACAAGCAACATTTAGAGTGAAGAAAAACATTGCGAGCGCGTTTAAATTAACAACAATAAATAAAACTCAATTATTTTTTTTTTTTTATTTTATATTTTTTTTTATAATATATTTTCAAGTTTTTTGTTTTGTTGTTTTGTTTATACAGCATTTTTGTTTTCCTTTCATATTTTTGTCAAATTTCCCATTTTATGTTTTTTTTTGTTTGTTTGTTGTTTTCTTTTTGAAAATTGTATGATTTTTGTTTTCAGTTTGTATTTTGTATTTGTTTTTATTTTTTGTTTTTTACAACTATGATATGCATTCATTTGTTTTTTTTTTTTTTTTAAATTTTATTTCCGATTTTGTTTTTCCTTTTAAATAATTTTATGTTTGCATTTTTAAAATAAACTGACATTTTGTATATTTTTTGTTTTGTTGTCTTCTTCAACGTGCATGTTTTAGAAATAATTTTTGTTTAATTTTTTTATTCTAGTTTTTGCATCTTTGGTGAGTTTTTTTTAATGTTTTTCCTTTTTTGTTTTTTAATATAGCCTTTTTTTAGTTAATATTTCTTTTTCGAAAAAAAAAACGCAACAATGTCAGCTTTCTTTTTTGTTTAATTCATTTGAGATCAGCAAAAACTCGAAAATGAGTTTTGTTCACTAATTTATTTATTCATTTTTTTTTTAATACAAATTTTTAACTTCCAGAAGTATTTAACCAAAAATCTGTTTTCTTTTTATAAGTCAGATTATTATTTTTTAAAATTATGTCTCAAATCTAAAATGCTGTTTTTATTTGTGTTTGTTTTTGTTTGCAACTTAAATAAATAATAAGGAAATTATATAAGTGCTTTTTTTTTAAGAACATAAAACAAAATTTATTAAAAAAAAAGATTCAAAGAGAGGATACAAGGGAATAAAATAAAGGAAACAAAAAAAAAAACATATTTTATCTTTGAATTTTTGATAACATAGTTGTTGTTGTGGTTTTGTATTATTTTTAACAAAATACATTTTTCTTTTAAATATTTGTATTCAATACCTAATATATATATAGACATTTTTTGTTTTGTTTTGTTTTTTTTTTATTTTACTCTGTATAATAGTTTAATAATGTTAATAAATTAAATATATATCTAGATACATACATTATATAATATGTAAAATCCTGTCTGTGTGTGTATATAGAAAAAGTATTCTTATTTTTTTTCTTTCATTAATTACAATTTATATTAAATACAAAAATGTTTAAAAATAAGAAAAGAAATTAAAATAAATATTAAAAAATGCATGAATTAAATTAAATGTAAAAAATAAAAACAAATATAAATATGTTTATATTTTGAAAGTAAAAATAAAATAAAACTTAAAATCAACTTTAGGGTCTATCGCGGTTTAAATATATATATATATTTATATAAAATACAAATATTTTATTTTTGTTTTTGTTTTTTTTTTGCTTAATCTGTCTATTTTGTGTATGAATTAAGTTTTTTTGTTTGTTTTCTATTTTTGTTTTTTGTTTTTGTAATAATAAATATAAATATATATTTTTTAGGAACATATGACAATAACGTATTGCAGCTATTTCTTTATTTTGTTTTGTGGTATTTTTTGTTGTTGTTTCATTTTTGTTTTTTGTTTTTATTTGTTGTCTGTGTTGTTGCTCTGTAAATTATTATGTTTGTAATTTAGTTTTTAAT
Organism: Eupeodes luniger; assembly: GCA_951509635.1. NCBI lineage: Eukaryota > Metazoa > Arthropoda > Insecta > Diptera > Syrphidae > Eupeodes > Eupeodes luniger. Next base: position 126,583,727 of record OX608074.1, read on the forward strand.
TTTTACTGACGTTCAAAAAGTATTTATCCAGAAATATGGGGATTGCTTAAGATTTGACAAATGTGTTGCTAAAAGCCAACAAGGATAATTTCGTCCTTTGAAATATTTGATGTTTTTTTTTTTAAATTGCGCCAAATCTTAAAACAATCTCAAGTGCATTAGTTTGGATTACGAAATTTTGGTATGTTCCGAAAATTACATATTTTTTTGTTTTGTTTTTTTCAATATTTTCTTAGTGTTAAATAATTCAACGTTTAATATGTTGGTTGTTTATTTATTTTTGTTGTTGTTGTTTTTCTTCTATTTTTGTTTGTTTGTTTTGTATTATTAAGTTTGTTTAGTGTAATAAAAAGAGCCTCATAGGAAACTTAAAATTTCAACCGTAGGTACTATTTTGTTATATTTCACTTTATAAAAAAACTTAAAATTAGTAAAAATAAAAATTAATAAGAAAATTATAATAATAATAATAATAATAATAAACAATATTTGAATACTTGTTCTGTATTCTACGGCAATAAATTTATAATTTAAAAAGGAACAATTAATTTCTTTAACTATATTTTTTTTTATTTTTAGACTTATGATAATTTTTTTGTTTATTGATTAAATTAAAATAATTAAACAAAAAAATAAAATTGAACTAAGTTTAATTTCGGAGGAAAATAATATAAAAGAAAAAAAAGAAGAATGTTTATGGAAAGAAAAAAAAAAAACAAATCTGATAAAAAAACTACTTACTGGAAGGTAAAATTTTTTATAATCAGTTGTTTGTTTTTATTTTAAATTTTAAACATATATTTTTTGTATGTTTTTAATAAAAGATTATTAAGTTCTTGTTATTCACTTGCGTTTTCTCATCAAATGATTTTTTCGACTTTTTATTCTATAAAATTGCTGTTTTTTTTTATTTTTTACATTGTTTATATTTTTTTTGTTACCTTTTTTGTCTTGAAATAATATTTTTTTTTTCATTTAATATTCAAGGGGATTAGGCACTACAGTGTATTTTTTACTTTGTTTACTTATAATTTTTGTGTTAATATATAATGTTGTGTATAAGCTAATTTATATATTAACAAACAAAAATTAAGAAACAAAATAAATACTAAATACTCGATTTATATACTTAAAAATAAATTTTCTTGAAAAAGAAGACTTTTTTATGTTGTTGTTTTTTGTTTTTGTTTGTTCTCTTTTCATAAAGATTTATAATCTATTTTGAGCATATAAGTTACATTTAAAAAATATTTTTATTTTTTTTTTTAAATTAAATAAAAATGAAAAAATTAAAAGATTTAAGAAAAAAATGTTTGTTGTTGATTCAAGCCATGTTCTACTTTTTGTTGTATTTCTTTTTTTATTTATTTTATATAATTTTTGTTTATTAATTTTTATTTTATATAATTTCTTTCTTGTTGTTGTTCTTTTTTGAAATCGGGATAAAAATAAGCTTGCAATATGTTTTCTTTTTTTTTTTGTTTTTGTATTATTTTTATTTGTTTGTTTAATTAGTATAATAATAATTTTACTTTACAATCTAATAATATGTTTCCGTGTTGTATCAATTTTTTGTTATACATTTTTGTTTTATGTTTAATTATTTTGTTTTTTGTTTTTGTTTCTTCGTTTATAATACAAAAATTAACTACAAAATTGGTTCTATACGTTTCATGGTAATAATTTTGTTTACCCTTGGATATTTTTTTTTTGTTAATTATTAATTTTTTTTTTGTTTTTTTATTTTTTAATTTTATAAATTCAGATTCTTTAACCATTTTGTTTTTATTTTTTTCATCTTCATTTTTGTATATTTACATATTGCAGTTATGTTTTTTATTTTCATTTTAATTTCTTTATTTTCCGGGAGTTTTACTTTAAATTCAATATTTAGACGAGTTGTGTGCAGTCAGCAGATCATTTTTTTTCACTTTGAATTTAATTTAATTTTATTTAATAATTTTAGTCAAAACATTTCAGAAGCTGGATTTTATTTAAAGGGAGCCAAACAAATGAATATATTGAACGTTGGAAAAAAGTAAGTAATTTTTAGCTATTTTAAAGACAAAATTTTTGGGATATGGACAATTATAAATGATGAGAGGAAAGTTACGCAAATTTTGTTTTTTATTTATTTTCGACAGTTGAGTAAATTTTTAATTTTTTAAACTATGTGAATCCCAAAGAAAAGAACTTTAAAGCTCCCCTTCAAAATATGTCCAACTTTGAAGTTCAAATAAATTTTGATCGAAACGAAAATTCCAAAAATTAGAAATCTCTCGAGAGAAAACAATATCTGCTTCAGCAACGATTCATTAATAAAAAATTAATTTTCCAATATTTGTATTTTTTTTTAATCATTTTTCTTTATTTTTATGTATTTTATTTTTAAATAACTTTAGCTTGGCACTCAAAAATATTATTTATGGGTTTTGAAAAACAAAACAAAACAAATCAAAACTTCATATATATATATACTTTATGTATATAGATTTGATTAAAATTAGTTCTATTGTTGTCATTTTTTTAAATTTAAGTTTATTATTTAATGTATAATAGTCTTTTGATTTAATAAAAAAATTAAAATACTCTATTGCAGTTTTTTCAGTTACTTTGTAGTTAGCAGCGAATTCTTGTTGTTTGTATTGTATTTGTATTTGTATTTGTTTATAACAAGTTTCTTGTACAGTAAACGAATTTTAAACAAATATTTGTAGTTGTATTTAAGAAAAATTAAAAAATTAAAATTAATAACAAATAATTGTTTTAGTTATTTTTGTTTGTTTGTTTGTTTGTTTAATTTAATTTTAATATAACACTATTTTGTTTCGGTGAACGATTGTTTATAGTTTATATCAACAGTTCTGTGTGGTTGAGTAAATGTAAATATATTCTGTTTTGTTTTTATTTTGTTTTGTTTTATTTGTTTAAAAAATACTATTTTTACTATGGTTTATTTTTTTTTTTGTTTATTTCAATTCTATTTATGTTTGAGTTAAAAAATATTTTTTCCTATTTTGTTTTATTATTTTTCTGTAAAAAATCTGCTACGGAAAAATGAAACCAACGAAATAAGCTGACATTTTATATTTTTATTTTTGTTTTTTATTTGTTATTTTATTTTTTAAATATTGTTCTTCTCTATTTTATTTAAGTTGTAACAACAGAAAAAAGTTAAGATTTGTTTTAAAATATTTCACTATTGAGTTCTGAGGCATTTCTTGTTTTAATGTATTTATTTTTTATTGACCCTTTTTATTGTTTCAAATTAAATATTCAATTATTGTTGGTTAAGTGTTAAGTTATTGGTTTGAAATTTAAATTAATATAAAAAAACTTACATTTTGTTTTTGTTGTTTGCAGAGATATATTTAAGAACAAATTTAGGAGTTTAAAAATAGAAACGCATTTTTTGTTTAAATATTACGCTTATATAACATTGAATTAACGTATTTCAATTTGTTTAGAAAAAAACAAAAACAAAACTTTTGTTTAAAAATTCTTTTTGTCAAGCTTTAACAATTGTTTTATTTTTCTATTGTTGATGTGGTGTAAATATTATATTTGCTTTTTATTTTATTTTCCTGTTTGAATTGTTAATAATAATTATTAAAATAAAAAATATTCACATTTATTTTATTTGTATTGTTTGTATTTTGTTTAAATGTAATAAAATATGGTTCTATTGCATCTTGGTTTATTTTATTTATTTTTTCTTTGTCTGTATATTGTATAATTGTGGAAGAATTTGAGTTGCCCTGAGCTAATTATTTTTATATTTCTCTGTTTTTTTTTATAATTCTTTTTTTTTTTGTTAAATCCTTATTTTTTAATTATTTCCATTTAATGTATTTCAACTAATTAAGACCGAAAAGAAATTATCAACCAATTTAATTTGTTTCTATTGCTCGTTTGTAGTTGGTTGCGGGTTATATATTTTTTATTTATTTATTATTTTTAATGAAAATGTTAATTTAATGAAATAAAATTATCAGAAAAAAGTGCTTGTCCAGAAATTAAATTTTCGTCTGCCGAAACTCGTAGTTTTTGCTATAATTTTTGTTCTTATTTATTTTATTTTTATTTATTTTTGTTCATAAAGATGTGATTTATTTTTTAAGTATTTTTTTTTTAATTTATTTTGGAAAATAAAATTAGAATCGAAAGTATTATTAGAGTTTTGTTTGATATTCAAAATATAAATTTTTTTATGTGCCAACGCTTTGTTTTTTTTTTTATAATAATTATTTTTTAATGTATGAATAAATTATGGATAAAATGTTGTATTATTTCTTTAAAGACAATGATATCTTCCTAACTGTTTCTTCTTCCTTTTTTTTATTATTTGTTTTGCATTCAGTGATGTTTGTTTGCTGATTATTTTAGAGTTTTAGAAAAAAATGTAATTTCAAAATAAAAGGAGTTAAGTTCAACCTAAAATTAAGTATTATAAATTAAGGTTTGTTTCTTTTAAAATTTCAAAAATTAATTAATCACATTTTTTAATTTTGTTTTGATATAAACGTATTTGTTTTGTATTAAAAAGTCGATGAAAAACATAACATTATATTTTTGATTACATGAATGTAATAAATTTGCTTTTGTTTTTTGAGAGTTAAAGCAAATAAACAAAACACAGATTCATAATTGGAAATAATAATACAAACTTAACCATATATTTAATTCACAATTTCCTAAAAAAACCGAAATACAAAAAAAATGTATAAAGATATTCCATTTTTAGCTGTTTTTGAAAAAAAAAAAAGATTTTGATGAAAATCATTTTAGTCATTCTGAGAAAAAATTGATTGTTGTTAAGAAATTTTAAATTAAAGAATAAAATTAAACATTTTGAAATAAAATTGTATTAATAAATTAAAAATAGCGAAATAAAAAATAAAATAATTAAACATGAAATTAAAGAAAAAACACTCCCTGAATGCAATTTTGAAACAAACAAATATTTTTATAAGTTAACTTTGAACAGCTCGTGTTATTATGATAAATCATAAATAACTTTAAGTCTTTTTTAGTTTTAAAATGTTCACTTTATTTTATTTTTATTTTGAATTTTGTGTTAGAAATACTTTTTTTTTTATCCATTAAATTGTTTCTTTTACATTTTTATTTTTTATAAATATGATTTATTTTTCTGATAATATATATGCATTTAATATTAAGGTTTGTTTTATTTAAATATCCTTAATATTTTTTTATTTTTTATTAATATAGTAGAGGCACTCTAAGCTACAATAAGTCGTAACGAGAATTTATTTTTGTCTTGTGTAAATCCCGCCTGTCATTGTTTCCCTCGGTTTTTATTTTATTTTTAATTAAATAAAACAGAAGAATTTTTGTTTTATTTTTTTGAATGAAAAATAAATTTTCATTAACGACTATTGTGTTGGGAATTGTTTTTGTTTTTTGTTTTTTTTTTCATATTTTTAAATTACATATTTAAATATATATAATGTTTTTATTTCTGTGTTGGTTTTATAGGTATATAATATACATATATATATAAATTATATATATAATAATATACAAAAAGTTTTTTGTTTTTTTTGTTGTTGTTTAATAATTGTGTAATGCATGTGTGATATTGGTTTTTGTAATTTTTTCTTAATATGTCTTTATTGTTAATGTTTTGTTTAATTTTTCTTCTTTTTCTTCTTCCTTTTGTTCTTCATTCACTTAATATTTTATTTCATTTAGTCTTGCACTTCAAGAGTTTTTCTATTTAATAAATCTCTTTGTAATTTTGTTCTTCATTTTGTGGTACTTCTTTCTTTTAGTTTAAAAATGTCAGTTTTTGTTTTTCTTTTGTTTATAATTAATTTTTATTTGTTTTGTATTCTAATGATATTGTGTGTAATTTTATTTTATTATTTGCCCTCTAATGCTATGCTTTCCTCATATTATTTTTATAGAACTATAATGAACTTAAGTTCTATGGCGATAATAAAAACTAGAAAAGAAAATAATAAAACGAATTGAAATAAATCCAAAACTTATTTTTTATCCAAGACAAAAAACACAAAAACAAAAATCAATAATTCGTTATTTTTTTGTTTGTTTGTTATATAAGTTTCTAAAAATTATTCAAGCCCTAAAGATATAATTTGATTTATATATATAATTTAATTTTTGTTGTTGTTTTAATATTTGTTGTCCTTAATATTTACCAAAATGACTAATTTACTTCAGTTATTGCTCTAAATGTGTTTTTTTTTCTTAAATTTTTAATTATTTTTTTAATTTAATTTACGTCTGTGTATATATATAAATATTTTTCCAAAAATTTCATTTAAATACCAAAATTTAATTTAGGTTTTTTTTTTCTTTTTTTTTGCATTAATATAATTTTTCCTTAGGAAAAATTGCGTGTGTATATAACGATATTAGTTTTTGTTTTTAATTTTTGTTTTTCTTTTTTTTGTTTAAATTTAATAAATACCATAATCGACGAATGATAAATTTTTCCCACTCTGGATTTTCATGATTTTGTTATTTAATTTTATTTTATACTCACTTCAAAATTAAGAGAAAAATTACTTTGCCTTTGATGGCGATGGAAAATCCTTCCATCAGGAACATAAAATAAATATATTTAAAACTAAGCAAATACAAAAATAATGGCTCAAATGAAAATGTGTTATTTTCTATGATGAATTTGTATACAAAATGATATATAATAAATCAATATGGGGAACTGAAAATAAGGAACTTTCGAGTGTTAATGTTTTTGTTAGAAAAAAAAATCATAATAATAATATTAGTTATTTTTCGATGTTAAGTTACAACAAACAAATTGTTTGCTATCAGGCGTTTTAAGCAGTATGTTTGTTTAATTATTTGCATATTACTAGGAGCTTTTAATGAGATGTGAAATATTAGTTTAAAAAATTTAATATACGAATATTTAAACTGTAAATTTTTACTTTTATTACTTTTTTCAATTCAATACATTAGACTGTGTTAAAAAATCTGACTCCACTTAAAAAGAACACATTTTTAAAAGTTTTCATTCAAGTTCTTTAATAGAATCATCTTTATGATGATTCTATTAAGGACTACTAGAACTACAAGACTTTTTATAAATTTATTTAAATAAAATTCGAATAGCTTTGTGATAGAAAATTATTGTAATGTCATACATTTTAAGAGTAAAAAGGTAGGAAAATGACTCAAAACCTATTTTTATTTACTATTACTATTTTTTATTACAAGTAATTGTATTTGAAAAAATATACAATTACTTGTAATTGTAATTGAAAAAATCTCTTACTAATTACATGTTATTGAAAATTTTAATGTGTTTATTCAAGTTCAAGGTAATTGATTTACTTATTTATCTGTCAATTTAAAGCCACACATATAAAAGAACTTTGGATTTCAGAAAAATATTTTGTTAACTACATTTTTATGTAATGATTACTGGAAAAAGTAATATTGCTGTTTTTTGATCAATACTTTTCTTTTCAATTACATTTATAAAATTAAATTGCAAGTAATTGAAGATTTTCAATAACATGTCATTAGTAATTGAAAGTTTACATTAGCCTTCAAAAGTAATTAAAAAAGTGTATGCAGATTTCAATTATAAGTAATTGTAGTTGAATTTTATGTAATCATTTTCTCAGCTCTGAGAAATGTTTAATTTTAATTTATTTGTAGGTTAATTTTGATTAAAAAAGGATTTTGGGAAGATAGAATGGAACAGGACCAATCTGTCATAATTCGAGGCACTTAAAACAGTGTTGGTTGTCTTTCAGTAAAGAAATGCTTTGAAAATAAATAAGTAAGTAAGACTCATAAAATGTTTGTGCTTCAATATTCAAACATAAGTAATAAACAAATTTTTCATCACTGCGAAAATTATTGAAATAACTAACCGAATACTAGAACATTTCAAGGTTTAATTTTTTAATTTTCTTCTCTGTTTTTCAAATGAGCAGTATTAAAAAAATTGATAAAAAGTTTGTTTATAAAGCTCCGTAAATGCAAATAATTTTCTTTCGTATTTGTATTAAAAAATAATAGGAACTTAAATTGTAATGCATATATAAATAGTTAAAATATTAAATGAAAATAGTTGATGCTGATGAATTCAATGATGTTGATAAACAAAATAATGAATAAAATATTGATGTATGAATAATTATGTTTTTTAATGAATTTCAAATGAAAAAAATGCTTTCCAAAATAAAAATGAAAAAAATCAAACAAATAAAAAAGTACTTTTTGTTTTCAATGTAACACTTTCTTTTTTATTTAACTAAATATTGTTTCTTTTTGTTTTATATCATCAATACAAAATTTTTCTCGCAGAATATTTTTTGTTTTAAATTCTTCTTTACAATTCACATTCTGAAATTGTTGTTTTATGTTTTAAGTAATAACAAACAAAACTTATTAAATTCATCAACATTTATATAATAATAATAGTAATAATATATAACTTAAACAAAAAAATAAAAAATATAAAATAAAATTTACAAAATTAAAAATTTATCAAATAACTATTTATTTATTCTTTCTTTTTATTTAAATTTGTAATACCAAAGATCGATTTTATGTAATTGATTTCTTTTTTATTCAAACTTCCCAACTCACACATAATATTATCACTTTCATTTATATATTTTTTTTAAATTTGATAAAATCAAATGGAATGTTGAAGAAATAATAAAATAAAATAAAAACAAACAAAAGAAATTAATAAATGGAAAAAATTAAATTGATTTTATGGAAACTTTAAAAAATCTAACACAGTTAATTGATTTTTGTTTTAAGAAAATTAAAAATTACTTTTCTTGATCACATCACTTTTTTGAGATCGTTTGAATTGCATAAAAAATGAAATTAAAAAAAAATATATAATTTTTTTACAAATTGACTAAAGAAAATATTATTTGTTCTAGAAAAATTTCTTTTAAATTTAATATCATTTAAGATTTATGTTTTTTTTTTTTAACTATAAAAGGCCGAAAGGAATCACAATTTTGTTATATTTTATTTCAAAATTTATAATCAAACACACATAATAGGTATGTTTATTATGTTTGTTTGTTTTATTTTTGTTTTTAAATTTTTATTGACAGTCTAATACTGACACATTAAATATATATTTTATTTTATGTTTTTTTTTTTTTTTGTTTACAACACTCATAAATAAGAATTAATAAATTTTGATAAAATTTTGTTTTAATCTAATCTATCACAGCCAAATTTTTTCTCCAAAAATTTTTCTCAAAGATAATTAATTTGTTTCTTGTTGTTTTGTTTTTATATTTTCTTCTTTTTTTTTTATAAAATTTTGTTCTTTTCTTTTTTAATTTAGAATTTTGATAAAATAATTTTCTTTTTAATTTCATTGTCATGTTTTATTTTCTTTTTTTTTTTTTAATTTAAAAGTTATAATACCTAAGAAAGTAAAAATACATTTTTAAAGCTTCCACATATTATTTAATAAAGAAATAAAATAAAATATAATAAAGCAAAAATCGAATAAAAAATACTTTTAATGATGATTTTTTAAGAAAAATAATAACACTACTCTTTTTCTTCTCATCTCATGATTATCCTTCTAAGTTACCACAGTTTATTTTTTTCATTTTCTTGAGTTCTCTCTTTTTTAATTAAATTTTAATTTCATTTTAAATATCATTAAATACTTTGGAAAATAAACTAAACAAATTTTGAGATCGAATATTGTTGCAATGAGTGTTTTTTTGTTGTTTTTATTTATTCTAATTTAATTTTAAGTAAATTCTTAATTATAACATAATTTTTCTTCCAAAATGTTTAATGATATTTGAAAATAAAAATAAATGAAATATTTCTATCGATCTTTGGTATTTACTTAATAAAAATCTTAAATTCTAAAAATAAAATATATTTTCATGATGGCATAAGCAAAAATTACGTTCTTTTTTTAATTTAAGAGAAAAAATGTAATTCAAACATATCTTAATAAAAATAATATCTAATAAAAACAAGCAATTATTTTACCTATATAATTACAAAATTAAATTATACAAAAAATAAAATATATTGTATATATCAAAGGATTTTCCATCATCATCATCAGTTAAGTTTTTTTCCCTTTTTATTTGATGCTTATTTTTCGTGTTTTCTTTTTGGAAAAAATAACAAAAATTAAAATTAACATCGTTGCTTTTGAATAAGCACGTGTTTTTGTTTTTGTTTGCTGTCAATTTACTAGAAAACATATTTAATTTTTAATTGGATTATATTTAAATAAACGAAGACATGCCTCACTATCAACAAAATTGAATTTTAATTTTTAATTTTTTTACAAAACAAAATAATAATATTAAGTTTTAGGTTTTTAAATAAAAATTATGATTTCTGTTTGTTTTTGTTTTGATTTTTTAAATCATTATTTCTTATTAGTTAATTTAAAATGTTGCTTTGACATTTTTTTGTTGTTGTTGTTTCAAAAATTGTTTTAAACAAAAATATAAAACAAGTTAATAAGAAATGTCAATTAGAATTATTAATTTTAAATATCGTTAAGATCACAGATATCTATTTTATTTTTATTATTATTTATTTTTTGTTTTTAGTTTTTATTTTTAATAATAAATTTATAAATTTTCATTGTTTTTTACATTTTACAAGTTTGTTTTGTTTTTTTAATAAGTTTTACTTCCTACTAATATGTATAACTTTGCTTGTTGAATTTTGGTAATAATTGAACGTGTTTTTCTTTTTTAATTTTAATTCTTTGTTGCTTAAGAAAAATTATGCGAAATTATGTTTTTTTTTTGTTTTGAATGAATAAAATAATTGTATAAAATGAGTTTTGTATTTGAAAATGTTTGGGGTAACAAAAATGTAATGTCCAGAAAATAAAATTGGTTAGAAAGTTAAGAATTTTGTTTAAATTTAAAAAAATATTTTAAGTATAAGATTTGAAGATCTCATAAATCTTTATTTTTATTTATATATTTAGTAACTCATTTTCAAATACTCAAAACTCTTTTTAACAATAATTTAATTTATTTTGAAATTAATTAAATATTTTATATTGAAAATTTTAAACAAAACAAAATTACAAAAATTTGAATTTAAAAATAAGAAAACCAAAATGTTGAATTGAATTCATTTATAAAACTTACTTTTCATCAATACTTTGCAGTAATATATTGTTAATTATATATTTGTTTGGTATGTTTATTTATTATTTTATTGTATTGTATTTTGTATTTTTTTACTAAAAAAATTTACTATTGCTATTTGAGTGTAAATATTCATCAAGTCTATTGTAGTTGTATGGTTTGTTTTGTTAATATATTTTTTAAGTATGTAAATATAGTTTATCTATTTGTTTTGTATTATTTTATGAAAAAACAAGAAAATAAAAGTATATTTATTTTATATTATAATAATAAAATCAAATTAACAATTAATTAATTTAAACAAACAAATAAAAATAACAAAATTGAAAAAAAAGAAACAGATTGTGAGTTATATTTTTTAAAAATAAAAATTTAAACCAATTTTAAGTTTTTGTATTTAACAAACAAAATTCTCTGTGTGTATTGTGTAGCACCAATTATTTATTATTTTATTTATTTTTTGTTTTTTGAAAGATGAATATCTCTTATAGCTATTTGCAAGGATTAAAATTACAAGAAAAAAAAATAAAATAAACGAATTCAACTTAAAAATAGAAAAGAATAAAAACTATATAAACAAAATAAGCTAAAATATCTGAATTAAATTCAACAACCGATTTTTGCGGATCACATGAGATCTCAGTTAATATTGTGTTTTTATTTTTGTTTTTGTTTTGTTTTCTTTAATTTTATTATTTTTTAATAATAATAATAATAATTATGATAATATTGCTTAGAAGAAAACTTATTGTTTGTGTAGTGATTATTTTTTTGTTTTATTTTATTTTCATTTTGTATTTTTCTTAAAACTGTTTTTAAATTAAGTTTTCATCTGTACACTCACTAAAAAATAATATTTCTTATGTTTTTTCAATTTATTTCAATTTGTGTAATTTTTAAATTCAAATATATATTTTTAAACGCATAGAGAAATTAAAAAGAAAAGAAGAAAAAACGAAGCCTAACTAACGTAATCTTTGCAATTTACTTAACATTTGCTCTCTATGATATAAATTTAAGTAATTTGTTTAATTATTTTCTTTGTTTTATTTTTTTATTTTGTTAAGAAAAAAGAAAAACTAAAAATTGTATTTTGTTCTAAATTAAGTTTTGTTTTTTTTTTTTTTTGTTAAAAATATTTGTTTTATAGTGTTTTGTTATTTTACATATATTTTGTTTTTTTTTGTTTTATCTTGAGGGTTAAACAATACATTTTGTTGTTTTATTTGTTGAATGTATTATCATTGTAGTTGTTTTGTTTATTTGTTTCTTTATACATAAAAATATTATTTTTAATTATTATCCTGTATGCTGTAATTGTAATAATAATAATAGTAATAATAATTTAATAATAAACTAATATCTTTTCACTATTGCGGTAATTCATCCTTTGTGTCGACAGGAGATGGTGACAGAAATTTTCGCACATATTTTGGAAAATGAGTTTTCTCGTGCGCTTTTAATATTGTCGATCGGGAAAATGTTTTCCCGCACATGTGACATCGAAAGGGTCGTTCTCCTGTGAATATTTAAAAATAAAAATCATATAATTTTTGAACATTTGAAAATTTAAAAAATATGTATTTGTTTGTTTTAAAAGAGAACAATAATTGTCGGTTGACGAATAAACAACATTTTAAGATTTTCAAATTTTTTAGGTTTAAGATTTTTTAGAATTTGTTTTAATGGTGAATAGTACAAAAATTATTTAAGGCTCCTTAGAATATTTTTGGAATTAAATAAAGGAATTTAAAAAATCGTTCAAGAACAAGTTTGAACGTTATTTAATTTTTAAAACACACATTTCTTACTAACATAAAATTAACATACATATATGGCAAATATTACATTCGTTAAAAAAAGCTCCAACTCGAAATTTTGATTAAACATGAAATTACGATGGTTGAGGAGTCGAAAAAAGTGTATATAGGACCTAGCTCCTTAGAAACCTTTGTTTTAAGCAAATAAAGCTTTTTTCATATTTTCATGATACCAAATTTTGTCTTCAAAATTCGAATTTTCTCAGAAACGGCCAGCTATATTTTTATGAAATGTTTGTTTTGCTCAAGAAGGGAACCGTTAAATTGTTTTTAATTTTTCTCAGTAACTAATGAACCGATTCTTTTTTTTTCTGAAAAAGCTTCTATGTTGACTTATAGTGTAAATGTTTGATAACAAGTATATCTATTTTTTTTTTTTTTCAAAATTCGATATGTCAAAAACGGGTCAAAATTATGTTAAAAAAGAAGTCGGGATCCAACTCACACTGAGTACTTCATATCGATGTTTGTCTGCCGATTTTTCAAAAATTTTAACTTTAACAATATTTTGTATGAGATAAACAAATTTTAAGTCAATATCTTTTTATTTCTCACAATACTTGAGTCGAAAACCATTTCTTATCAGTTGTTTTTGTAGGTTTTCGTGATTTGGAAAAAAAGATGTCAATTGAATTTTTCTAAAAAATTATCTCAAAGTTACCAACAATGTTTTGAGAATAAGTTTGATTTCAATATCTGTTAGTTTTTCTGACATTTTAAGTCGAAAACCCAATTTTTTATCTTCAATGTTGGCAGAATTTTTTGAAAGTTTTTATGTTTTATAAAAAAACACGGATTATATTTTTCTAAGAACGTTATCTTCGGTTAATAACAAAATTTCGAACAGAATAAAATAATTTTAAAGTCAATACCTTCATCTATTTTTGAAATATTCGAATCCGACATCAGTTTTTACACATGGCTGTTGGAATTTTAGATAAAATACATTTAGTTTGAAGGCAATATTTTTAAGTTTGAGCAAGATTGTCGAGACAAAAACCAATTTTTAACAACTTTTAGTAGAGTTTTTTAGGGTTTTTTGTTTTTTAAAAACTTCAATTTTTTTTCAAAATGTTACCAGATGTCGAAACGTTATTCTTAGTTGTACAAACTTATTCTGGAGGTAATATATAATATAAATTATGTATTATAAAATTTAATTGGAGTACATATTTGGTTCTCGAGATTTTTAGGTTCAACCACGATTTTCACTTTTTTTTTTAAAACTGCTATAGTGAAAAACACTTGTTTTTTTCTGAATCTTTCTAACAAAATTTATTTGAAGCCGATATCTCTACTGGTTCCTGAGATATGGATTACGAAAAATGGTATCCCGAACGAACATACGATCTTTGATTTAGATTCTAGGGACCTTGAAACATCGGGAAATGTCAAAATTTTCAATTCAACTTGAAAGATCGATTACTATAACTTCCTATGGAAAGTTTAAAAAAACGCTCTACCGATGTTTGAAAAAAATATAACAATTTAAGGTTTTTTTGAGAAATTAAATGGGGTTTAAAGTTTTGAAGAAAAACGTATTTTGCAGGTATGTATATTTTTAAATCTTAAAATATAATATTCTCTTTGGGTACAGAACCCAGTCTTGCATTCTATTTGTTATATATATGTTTTTGAGAAGGGTTTTATGAGCTGTAATCACCTAAAAATTAAAATTGAATCATTTTTTGTTTTTAATTTGTATCTTTGATTCGAAAAATTATTAGGTATGTGAAATGCTTTTCTCAAGACAATATTATAATGGAGCCTAAGTCAGGGACGTAGTTAACGCTTTTTCGTTACAAAATTGAAAAAATGCTTAAATCTTTTAATCCACAATTATAATTCTCTTTCAATGAAAAAAAAGTAGTAATTATTTATAGTAATAAATAAATTAACTTACCCGTATGCACGCGACAATGGTCCTTCATGTGATGTCGCAATTTGAATGCTTTTCCGCAAAACTCACATTTGAAAGGTCGATCACCTGTATGTACCGGCAAATGGGTGATGAGTGAGGCAACATCGGGAAAACTTTTACCACAGAACTTACACAAAACAACACTATTTGGATCGTTCGTCGACGATGAACCACCCATCCCTAACCCACTACTGCTACCGCCGCCGACGCCGCCACCGACGCTGCCGCTACCTCCTATACCACCATTACCACTGCTGCATCCACCGCCAACGCCAACGCCACCGCCACTGCTCATGGCAGCAGCAGCAGCTGCGGCAGCATATTCCATATCCATTGCCGTTGGTGAACCGTCCTGGGCGTCAAGGCAACTCTCGAGATTTGGCAGCAGATTTGGTCGCGGAAAGTGCTGCGCCAGCGGTGGCAATTCGTGTTTCATCAAATGACCGGGGTGCAGCAGGTGGGGTCCAACCGTTTCGCGATACTTAAGCGAATCCAATGAGTGTGACAAAATGTGTCGTGTTAGTTTGCTTTGATGGGGGAATGTCGCGCCGCAATACACACAGGGGTATAGGGGGGCGGGTGCACCCTCCAGAGATGGGACGCTGCCACCGCCGCCGCCTCCACCGCCACCACCAATACCACAACCACCGCCGCCGCCCCCGTGTGGCGATTCGGACGTTTCCTGCAACAACCAAACAAAAATCCACATCAACTTCTTTTTCATTTTTCGGTTTTTTATTTTTTATTTTTTTTTGTTTTCTATTTTTATTTTTATTTAATTTTTTTTATAGAAATATTTTTGTTTGTTAAATTTATTTGTAATTTTTTGTTTCTAATAGTTTGTGACTTTTTCTTATAAGTTCTTCGACAGAGAAATAAAGTTTTGCAAACTAAATTCTATTTTGTTAAAAAAAAAATCAAAAAATAAACAAGAAATAAAATTAAACAAAGAAAATATCAGTTAAAGTTGTTTTAAGTAAATTAACAAAATGTATTATTTTATTTTATTTACTTTTTGTTTAATGTAAGAAAACGATGCCAAAACAAGAGGGGCAGAGTAAGACATATTTGTATATTTTTTTTTTAAGTTTTTTTTAAAATGTGTAATTTACATTTCAGCGATATTATATTGTATGAGAATTTGAGGATACGTATCGTTTTGTTATCCATAAAATATTTTATTATTATTATTTTTTTTAATGTTTAAAACATTTTGTTTATATATTTTTTGTGTTTTTTGTTTCTATTTTATTTTGCAAGAAGTTGAGGTTCGATTTTTGTTTGGGCGCTGGGAAAACGTCATATAAGAGCTTTTAGATTTTCAAGTAATTGTTTTTTTTTTTTGTTTTTAGATTATTTTTTGTTTTTAATTTATTAATAATATGTTAATATTATTTTGTTTGATTTTTTTGAGTTTTGAAAATCAGAGTGAAAAAAGAGCGTATTGTTGTAGTTTTTTTCTTTGTAATTAATAATTTTTATTCTAGATTTATAAACTTTTAAATTTTGGTATTCGAATTTTTTTTTGTGTTCGTATATTTTCAAGAAGTTTTTCCACAATATTGTTTAATAATTATTATTAAGTTTTTTTTCTTTTATTTTTAAAATTTCCAAATGGAGTTTATTCACTCTTTTTTCTTATTAAATAGTAGTTTATTTCTTTTTTGTTTATTGTTTTATTAACTTTAAAATGTATATATTTGTTTAAAAATATATATGCAAATTTGATTAAATATAAATAAAATTTTATTTAAATTATATTATTATAGTAATATAGCACAGCCATTTCCAAAAAACGTAGATCAACTTCTTGACAATAAATTTAAGATAAAATATTATATAAAATTAATTTTATTTT
Source organism: Eupeodes luniger (assembly GCA_951509635.1). NCBI lineage: Eukaryota > Metazoa > Arthropoda > Insecta > Diptera > Syrphidae > Eupeodes > Eupeodes luniger. Next base: position 126,600,473 of record OX608074.1, read on the forward strand.
CTTAATTTAATTTTTGTTTTTGTATTTTTAAATGGCTTTTTAATGTTTTTATCTTTGAATAATTTTTTTTATTTTAATGTTTAATGTTGGATATACAGTGTTAGAAAGACAGTTTTATACAAAATTTTCTGCCATATTAGTAATATTCCTTAAAAAAAATACAATAATGAAATAAATATATTCTTATAGTATTTGTCTAACACTTTCTTCTATTTATTTACAAATATTAAATTTTTTTTAGTTAATTTTATTTATACAATTTAGTGTTAAAAATTAAATAAATCTTATGCATTTCAACTGCGCTATTATTAAATAAACTTTTATAAAAATAAAAACAATTTAAAATGTAACAAGTTGTTTCATTTTCGAAACAAATTTGAAAACGAAAATCTATCAATTGACTGTGCCAACAAATTTTGAAGTATTGGTTTAATTTTTTAAGCTTTTGATTGGCAAAAATTTTATTTTTCTAGGAACAAAATTTAAAAATTAACACTATTTTGACAAAGCTAATTTTAATGTTTTAGAAATTTAAGGCATATTAAAAAAATAATGAATATTATATACCAAATTTTGACTCATTGATAAATTTGTGTGAAATTTCATTAAAACACAATTTTATGGTTTGTCGTGAATACTTTACATTATGGGTACTGGTCATAATCCAGTTCAGAGTTCAGAGACAGTTCAGAGTTAATCTGAAAAGTCAGAAATGATTTTCGTTTATTTTTTAAGCGATTGATTAAAAAAAAGACTTATCAACTCTGAAACTTTTTTCTTGGTAAATTATAGCATGGTTCCCACTGATAGATGGGTCTTAATTTCAAGCAATTTAGAATTAAAATTAATTATAAATTAAGGGGTCAAAAATCAACCCCTATCAAAATTGGAAGGATCAATTTGGAAATGGGAGAGTTATACGAGTAGTAAGAACAATTTATCAGTTAACTGTCAAATTATGATCAATTCGGTTTCCCTTTAACTTTTTTGAAGGAGTTTAAAAAAACGATTTGTTTTATAACTAGAACAAATATTTTTGATGTTCAAATGATAGACATTCAAGAGGACACAAGCGTCCACAGGTTTTTCTCAAAACCCACCTCTGTCTATCAACTCCTACTCTCACCTCCCCGTGGTGAACATCGGGTCCCTAGTACCTCAACTGGAGATTGTGTTCAACCCCAGTGGAAAGTTGTTGGGGGCAGCAAACGAGAGAGGGGGGGGAGGTGTTTCCACTAAGGCACCTCTCCTTATCCAGACGGCAGTTGAGGAATTCCCGAGATGGAATCAACGGTGGCGTCTACAGTTCCAGTAAGGTTGAACTACTTAGTGAACACCTTATAGGGCTTCTACGACGTATTCGGAGCCCAGGCCTATAAGGACCGGTTTATCCGGCTCCCCGTCCTTGGAGTTATACTGAGGATCTGGCCCTCCATGTTGGGGGTTGTGCCGTCGGGGTGACTTCCTGGCCACTTAAAAACATCATAGGTGCAAAGCACCAACAAGAATCGGATACGGACGGATTTACTATTGACAACCTTCGCAAACGAATTCAGGACAACGAACTTCGGATATGCACGTGTAATGGTAGGTCCCTTAACAGACCACGTGCAGCCGAAGAATTAGCGGAGGTCCTAGACTGCTATAAAGCAGACATCACCGCCATCCAGGAAATACGATGGGATGGGCCGGGCAAAAAGAGGATGAAAAACTGCGACATTTACTATGGTGACTGCTACCGAGAAAACCAACAGCGCTTATTTGGATATGGCTTTGTCATTGGAGCCAGACTTAGTAAACACCTTATAGAACTTCGGCGACATAGTCGGAGCTAAGGCATGTAAGGAGCGATTTTAAAATACGGTCCTGGAATATATGATTCCATGAAAGTTGAAAAAAAATCTTAGCTAGCGTGAACGACCATTGCTAAAACTCTGCGCAATACTTTTTCTCAAAACGGTTTTTTAAAATTCGGTGACCACGATTGCGGAAAAATGTCTGGACAGATTGGTCTACAATTTTAACATATTCTTGTCAGATATCTTTTTCTGGTATTGATAAAAGAAATAAGATTTCTAATAATTGTTTCTATGTTTTTAACAGTTTAACGACAAAAATATAAGTTCAGCGCTGATGAAAATTTCGATTATTCTTTCGATAAATACATTTTACATTTTAGGATATCTAAACCGAAGATAAATTAGTCACCGATGGGCTCTGTTTTTTTCTCGACTAATAATTGTAAATATTTTTAAAAACCCAGAATGGCAGCCTTAAGCTAAGAGATTCTACTTCTTGATTCTACTGCCTTATAATATTCTTTTTTTCCCACATGAAATCCTTTTTCAGACAAAATTTGTGAGAAACGATGTTTTTGGCCCTGCAGCAGCTTTAAAATCATTTCAAAGCACAAAATCACTTTTGACAAGAACTTTGAAAGAATCAAAGCTTGTGACTTATATCTGCCAATCATTTTAGAAGCGCTTAAATTTTGTGCTGAATCAAAAGAGCTGCACATTTTTGAAAATATGACTTTGAGTTGGAGGATTTTCAAATTTCTTCAAAGACACACAAGCTGGAATTCAACACAGGTTTTTGGCATGACAGTGCCGCCACATTATTATCATAAAATGAGCTTTATAAAAATATCTCATAATTTATGCTGAAAAAAAAGAGTAAATAAAAAATGTGTGACTTGGAAAGACTACACAAAAATTATTTAAGAGATAATTTGGAAATTGTTTAATGACATAATTTGTTATTATAGGACAAATGTGTTCTTCAGAAAAGATTTATTGTTTCATACGACTGAATTTTCAAAATTTGGCATAAAAATTTCATTCAAAAACAACAGATGTTTTTTGGACTTTCTTACTTCTGTTAAGAATATAAATAAACAATTTGGTTGATTTTTTAAAATTGTTGATTTCGTTAACTGATTTTTGTAAGGATTTCCAATTTAATTTTGACAGTTCATGGCGGTCATATTGTTTACTTTCTGTCAAAATATCTTTGATTTAAATAAGTCATTAAAGACAAATCATCATGGCAAGTTACAGCGTTAAGCAACATATGCAAATGACAAAAGTTTTGGATATCGGAGCATTTGGAAATTTTTCCCAATTTTGTTTGAAAAATAATGTTTTGCGATGAAGCCCATTTTTGGATGACAAAATTGACGAATTTGGGACGACAAAAATCAACGTGAGATTCACGAGGTTTCATTGCATCCAAATAGAGTTACTGTTTAGTGTGGATTTTGGGCAAGAGGCGTTATCGGTTCGTAATTCTCCGAGAATAGTTCTGGCCAGGCCATCACCGTCAATGGCGATCACAAACTTCTTGTGGCCTTTATTGGATGATATGGACACTGAAAACATATGGTCTCAAGAGGATGGCACTACGTGCCACACAGCTCAAGACACAATCAATATTCTGCGCTAGCGGTTTCATGGCATGGTTATCTTGCTCGAAGGTGACATGAATTGGCCACAGAAACATTATTTACAAATTTCCTGATGATGTGATAATTGTTAGTTTTAAGCTTTAACTCAAGACCAATTTTAACTCATTGCATTACAGAAGTAGTGCAAAGAAATTCTTTAGAAGTTTTAATAGAACTAAAAATAGCAAACAAAATTGTTTTTTTTTTTTATATATTTTATCGGCATTTCATTCTTTCCAACGTAAGAGTTTTACCATTATCTCCTAAATGTCTTAAACTTCCAATTTTCTGCCAGCTACAAGTTTTTCTTCTGTCGAATTTTATTATCTCTTTGATGAGTGACCTTAATCAGACTTATTTTTGACTGAATGGATTTTTTTTTCACAAAAAACGAGCATTAAAATACGATTTTCTAATATGGTGCCAGAATTGAATACCATCTGCTCTAAGCAATGTCTACTACCCTACATATCTAAAAAATAATAGATTTAACATAATTTGTCTTTTCAAAAAGTTAAAAAAAATCTAAGTTATGTATTTAAATTAACAACTTTAACCTAAGGAAATGGCTAGTTATTTTTTTTTTTTTAAATATTACTTTTTCTTATAAAATAATTATTAACATTTTATTTTCATTTTGTTATACTCAATGAAATCCAAATCCAAAGAATTTTTAAAATTAATATTTGTTTATATTTTTGAACAAACACTGTATATCCACAAAACAATTATTATCATTATTGTATATAGTTAGATTTAAAAAAAAAAACGATTCAATTCAAAAATCACATCAAAATGTCATACAATACAAAAATTAAAAAAAAATAAATAAATACATTTATTATAAATAAATATACACCAAAGAAAATACATCGATTTTATTAATTTATTTATCATAATTATATAGTAGTTATATAATTAATTCAAAAAACAAAAATAATACACATATAGATAGATTGAAAATATGTCGATTAAAAAAAAGAACACATATATTTATGTATAATATATAGAACATAAATAATATAGTAAATATTTATGAAATAAAAATACACTTAATATGTAATAAATAATTTTTGAAAAGCGTTCCACATAAACAGAGCAAGACCTAATTTAGTTGCTTTATCATATATTTTTATGTTGTAATCAAAAATATTCTCGATAAGAATTAATTTTTGTTGTATATTTTTTAATTTAGATTTTTGTTTTATATTTTGTTATAATCCGAGAAAAAATAAATAATTGACATCAAAGTTGAAACACCGAAAGCTCTATAATTGTTTGGATGAATGGATAAAAAATCGCGTTGAATTATTATTATTTAGCATACACATTTTTGGTAATTTTTTTTTTAATTCGCTTTTTATTAACTTTACCCCTCTTGTTTTTATTGTTGTAGTTTTTTTTTTGTTTGTTTTTAAAACAAAATTGTAAATAAAATATATTTTTTTTGTGTGCAATGAAATAAAAAAAATGAAAATTGTAAATATATTTTAATATGCTAAAAAATCGTTGTTTTTGTTTAATTCTTTTTGTTTTTATTATTATTATTAAAAGTAAGGAGGGGATAATAAAAGTAAAGAGCTAAGGCTTTCGGGGCTAGGTGGGAAAGTAAGCGATAAATACTTTTTTGTTTTTATATACAAAACTATATTCTCACTAAAAATTGTAAAAATTAAAACAAAATTCTTAAATTATAAAAATGTTACCTATTTTTTTTTTAATTTATCACTGGTTTAAGCTTTTTTAAGCATGTGAATTGTAATACAAATTAAAATTGGTAGATGAATTGTAAAACTTAAAAAAAAATTGATATAATTAAAAATTAAAGATATGAAACTTACTAATTTCGAAGATGGTATTAAGCTTAAAGTATATATTTAAATAAAAATCAGCAAGTAAACAAATTTGAAAAATAATCATGATTGTTCATTTGATTGTCAGTATTGATTGACAAGTGATTTTCTAATTGCGAGACTCTGATTAAGTAACTACTTCACTCGATGTTCAAAATATTTGCTTTCTTTTCTGGACCCTAAAACTATGCTAGTTAATTTGTTCAAATTCTAAAATGTTAATTTTTTGGATTTCTTAATTATAAGAAAATTCCTACAAAAATTTAATTTTAAGAACTTATTCAAAACTTTTTGAAAAAAATAACTTCTCATTTATAATCTTATAATTTTGATTTTTTTAAAGAAAAACATTTTTTTTTGTTTTAATCTTACTTCATTAATTTTTGACCTCAGTTTACATGTTTACCTTTTTGTATTATTTTTATTATTAATCAAGAGTCTAAGCTCATAAGTCAGGACAACATTCTTAAATTGTATGTTTGCTTAAGGCTTTGAACATATTTCTTTGTTAATAAAACCCAAACAGCCTTTTTTCAAAAAAAAAAAAAATGTTACGTATACGCCCCAGTAACTTTTTCCATATCTGAGCAAAAAGAGAAGACAAACTTAAAATCATATTCAACTACAAATATTCAATACAAATATAAAATCGGAAATTGAAAATTGTCATATTTTTGTTTGAATTACAAAACACAAAAAAATATTTAAAAAAAAAAATCATTTACACACTCAAAAAAATTGTTACTGACCCAAATTTCTACATGAAATTTTTCAATTTCCTTTAAAAGCCAAACAACATTTCAATTTGAAAATTGAACTGAAAAAAAAAAATCAATGTTCTAGTTAAACATACTAAATGCGTATATACCTCGCCTACTCACATAAGGATTAGAAGGATTATATACATAAGAGTTTGAATATAGAAAAGGATATGTGTGTCCTGAATTCCGCACAGACCGAATGCAGCAATCTAAAATATTCAAACTAATCAATTTGCGGGAGAGAGTGCCTAAAGGGGTTTTCGCAAAAATCCACTGCGTCGAAATTTTGATTCAACTATGTCACATAGTTCAAAGTTAGACAGTTAGGGAGAGAGAGAGAGAGAGAGAGAGCGAGCAGAGTTAGAGACTGTTTAAAGGAACAGACAGACAATACTAATTTGGCATGAATTTGATGTTTTATTTTTGTGTTTGTGGTGTCCTTTCGATATGTTTGATGCGGGGACACATATCAGCCAGTACATTGCGAATATCCACTGACCCCATTAAACAGATTGCACTGCACCTACCTACTCTCCGGATGACCCATCATCGTCATTTTCTAACATTGCACAAATCGTCATCGTCATCGTCATCGTCATCGTCATGGAGCACAAGGACGAGAACGATGATGATGATGATATTCATGTCCAAAAATGTACTGCAGGACTATAGTGTCCTTTCCGTGTACACTGAGTGCATTGATAAATCTTTACTTATAGTTGACTGTTCTAGTTGTATACCAACAGAACAGACACGAGACAAGTCCTTGGAAAGGAAGGAAAATTCCAAGTCCAAAAAACCAAACTGAGAGGCTAATATACAATATATAGTCAGTTTAGACTTTAGACCGAAAAGACACAGGATAAAGGACTCATGCTGGACCAGCAACAAAAACAAAAAAAGAAACAAAATAGAAAAACCAAAAAGAAAAAGTAAGAATAAGTGAGTGTTTAACTACTATATGCAGCGACATATAGGCATCCAGGATGCTTGATGCTCCTCCGCATCGAAGGAGATGAGGAGCAATTTATTTGACTATGACAACTCCTACGCTCTTATATCTTTCACTACTCTCAATGACTGTGGTCAATTTTCGAATCGAGACTTCCTACACAAATGGATTTTTTTTGTTGTTGTTGTCTGATTTGGGTTTTGTGTTTTTGTTTCCATTGAAGTAGCCTTGATATAGGATACTATCATCATCACCATCACATCCTGGCCTGGCTTATTTGGGGGAAGAAAATTATGTGCTCGTATGTGCAAGAGAAAATGAGACTGGTGGTGGAGTAGGAGTATAGAAGAAGGACTCTAGAGGGGATGATGTCAAAAATGATGTGGATGATGATGCGATGGCGATGGTGATGGTGATGGTGATGGCTTTCCGAAAAGTCAATTTATGGATTTCATTTAGAGAGAAACACACATTAAGTTCGCATCTCATCTACATAATGGATATCTGCAGTTGTTATGCACTGCATTTATGAAACCTACAATCCGACATACATACATATATGCGGACTTCTATGCGGTTATTTGGTGGATTTTTATTTTTTTAAATAAAAATACAAACATTCATAAAGATTATGCATTTATCCATGTGGAAAGAAGCTTCTTTTATTTACCTATAACTTTATATAAGTGTATATTGAAATTAAAGATTATTATTATTATGCAGAGCTGCTGCTAATAGACTTTTATATAGGTACGCAGTTTATATGCATGCATACAATATTATAGGATTGTCTAATTTTTAACTTTTTCAATGATCATGAAATTAATTTATTTTGGTTTAAATTGACCTAGATTCTTTTTGCTGGTAGGCATTGCAGCAATAAAAAAAATAAGCTAAGTGGTTTGATAATTGATGGAATAAGGATTCAATGCGAATGGTTTCAATTAGAGAAAAGAAGTTGAAATGGGAAAGAATTTATTTTTTTTAATTTTAATTTTATCTTATTATGCATTGAATTGAATTTGAATTAACATTTGTTTGAAAATATAAGTGAATATTATTAAATTTTGAGGCTGATATAAAATGACTTTATTTTATTGAAGAGTTCATTTTAAGGCATTAATTGATAACAATACTCGTATAAAAACGAGAGTTGTAGTTAAAAACTCCCTAGCTGTTTCTTTTGTTTGTCTTTTTTTTAGTAATATTAATAAAACAAACTTATAGAACTTAAACATTATTAATAAAACTATTTAATTTTTCACACAATTTCTAACAAAAGCTCTTCATTAGACACCTAAAAGTATGTTTCAATTTCAGTTTTTTTATTTTTAGTTTTTAAATTTATTAGAGTTTGCTTTATTTTTAAGCAACAGTATAAATCTATCCCCGGTGGATTTCCTGAACATGTAATTTATTTATTATTATTTTCTGTCATATTTTTACACGCCTAAGAATTTATAATTTCAGTGTTGTCTGAAAATATTTGAATAGAGTGCATACTCTAGGGATGGATCACCTTTTTTGTGAAAATAAAATAAACTGTCAATTAAAATTAATTTTAATCGTTTTTTTATTTGTATATATAGTTGATAAACATCGTTACTAATTAACTAATGGAAGGTTTTCAATTGTTTATCCATAAATACAAATTTAAATGTTTCAAAGTTTTAAATCCATTAAAGTTTTCACCTTCTTGAAAAGAGGATAAATGCAAATATTGATAATTTTTTTAATAATAGACTTAAAAATGAGAAAAAATACTACTAAAACTAAAGAAATTTTGACTTGTTTTATTTCTCTCTATTAGTTTTCTTAAATTCATTATAATTGATGTTAGTAAAACGAATATTGCACTGCAGGTTTTATTTTCAAAGAATATTGAAAAAAACAAAAGAAAGAGACGGGGATATGATGACTCCTTATTTGTAACCCTACAACATTTTAAATTTGTTCTAATAACCCAAATATTGTCGATGCGACGATGGCGAATGGAGAAGAAGATACAACCGAGAACTGTATGAGCTGTACCAAGATGTGGATGTAGTCCAGAAGGCCAAGAAAAGACGACTACATTGGCTCGGCCACATCGAGCGAATAAACGACAACGCTCCAGCCAAGAAAGTCTTCTCATCCCAGCCCCCAGGTTCAAGACGACAAGGAAGACCGAACCTACGGTACAAGGACCAAGTGACTGCGGATGCCAGAGCTCTTGGTCTCGGTGACTGGAGAGTGCATGCGAAGGATCGTTCACGATGGAAGACTGCAGTATCTCAGGCTGAGACCCTTCATGGATTGTGAGCCGGATAAGTAAGTAAGTAACCCAAATATTGTAATTTGGAGAATTTCAATCCCAAATGGAAAATTATGAAATTGAATATTTTTAAAAAACGTAATAACAATATAATAAGTAAAATGAGATCAGTTTCATTTCATAAGGTTTCTTCGTTCTGAAATTTTTTGAAAGAGAAACAACTTTTAACATTTTGTTAATGATTTTTTGGAAGTGAATATTTTTGGTAAGAAAACTGTTAACTGGATTATTCTTAGAATTTTACCAGGTGTTAAAAATGTCATTATCAGCAGAATAAAATTGGTTTGAAGTGTGTAATGTGTAAAATAAAATTTTATTTAATTAGATGGCGTCACTTTTTTAAAATTGTTTATATAACAAACTCTCACTTAATTTTTTGTCCCCCCATTTTCTTGAAGAAAGTCGAAGAAAGAAAGTGTCCCTAAAGTACCGTCGCACGTACAAATGACATATGCACTCATAGAAATCTCTCTAAAATCCATTGATCAAGGGAAAATTATTAATTTGACAAATCGAACTTCCAAAGTTAATTTTAAAATTTTAATTAAATTTTCTGGGTCACGGACAATTATTCTTCTTTCAGCTGTCGGAATTCGGGGAATTAAAGACCAGAGTTGTGAAGGACATTTCAAAATACAAATCAAAGAATAATGTTTTCTAAACAAAGAATTTCTTTATAAAGTTAAATGGTCTTTATTGTTTGAGCTATCAAGCGATTATCTTGGAAATATATAGAAGGTTTAAGAAAAACGGTTTAATTTGAGATTATGTCGAAATTGAACAAAACAAAGATGATAATATCTTAAGTTTGATAAAAAACAAATCAAAATGCCAACAATGATCTACTTGTAATCCAATATAAGACAAAAACTCGGTCAGAAAACTTTTTTTGAAAAACTGCTAACTTCGACTGAAAAAAGTTCAAAATTATTTTTGGAGTGAAATTTAACAATTTAAGTTTGTTGTTGAAGCGTGTATTATTCCATTGTTTTTATTAACTCTAAATTTGTCAAATGGTAAAAATGTCAGCTTAAAAAGATTATTGGAAAACCATTTAAATGGAAAACCACATCGTTTAAACCGACACTATGCTTAGACTCGGTGAAATAAATTGGATAGGTTAATTTCAACAAGTAAATTGGCTGATGTCCATTGTCCAGTGCAATAGCTTATCAATCAATATTAACCAAAAAAATAAATTAGGTGGCGCAACAGTACGTTGAGAACTAGGTCAGGGATGGAGGCGACCTACAGTTTTAAGCCGAATCCGAACGGCTGATTTGAGAAAGTACTTTCCATGACAAGAATTACTCTTGGAGGATTTGTCAATTCCTTGCAAAAGGCAGTAACCGGAAAAAACTTTAGATGGCACAGGCAGGTATTGAACCTAAAACCTCTGGTATGACAGTCCAACGCACTAACCATCATGCCAGGGGTACACATCAATATTTACTGGTTCTTGCCAAATCAATCTAAAAATTATTTAAATACAATTTTTTTTGTAAAAACTAAAATCCTATCCTAAATTAAAAGTTTAAGTGCATTTTTGTAGGTTACGAAGCTAAAAAGATTGTTTTGATCATCATCCATCATCTCTAATGGAGATGACACAGCAGTTAAAAATTCAACTTTGCAAGGTGCCGGGCAATAGACATTTCAGGAAATTGTAAAATTGTATTATGAACTTGCCAAAAATGGTTCAGTACTATGCATTTTACAACGTTTATCTAATGCTGGCATACCAATCCCTACTTGTAAGCTTAAACAATGAGCTACAAAACCAACATCTCTGAAGGTGCTTTATATCTCTAAGCAGATTTTTATTTTAGCTTGATAATTGGTTTCATAACCGTCCACTGCCTAATAGAATAGCACGCCACAGAGCTGGGTGTATTCTTAAATGACTTTTGCAGAAGCTGTATAGACGTAGAAGGGGAAGAAACAGTTCTTCACCTTCTCTGTATATGTTCTGCTGTAGCTCAGAAACGTAAGACTTACTTATGTACATACTTATTTTTCTTTAACTCCTATTGGTTTCATTGAGCTCAGAAAAAGGCTACAAGATTCATGTGGTAACGCAATGTGCCAAATGTGTCCTACTCCATCACGGACAGTTATTTCAAACTAACCTATGTATAACCTAAAAAAATAAAATGTTTTTGATTGTTTTAAAATATTTGAGCACATTACTGTCTCGTAGCGTTTAAAAAGGTTAAAACCACAAAATATAGCTACCTACTTTTATTTCTTGTAGTTTCTTCAATCCATATGACTTGCGATTTTGTGACATTTCAAATTAATAGGTCCGTTCTATAGATTTAGGCTTGTCTGGTTCTTTGTTTTTTACGAACTGTCAGTATATTTAGAAGTTTTCAGTTATAAAATTTATATTCCCAAAGACACGATTGGAATTTGAATTCTTATATTTATTTGAAAATCTCATACAAATTCTAGGTTTTAAAAAGACTTACAAATGTTTAATTTGACTTTTTATATTTTAACTAAAATCATTGCTTCCTATTTTTCGTAACTTTAATTCCTTTTGAGTACAATTTTTTCCCTCCGATTTTATCTTATCATTTTTATGTAACCCTTCGGCTAGTTCTGCTACTATTGAGAATAACCCCTTCACATCAAATAAAATCGACATCAGAAAAGGTGAGCTTAGTTCAAAAACCCATTGTTCCATCATTGAGCTTTTGATGGAGGAGAGTATGTGGTTGATATTGTTGGGTGGCAGTTTTAGATTTTAAAAGGACTAAAACTCTTGCTGATGTTAGTTCGTATACTCATATGTATCATTTTCATATCACAGTGTCGAGAATGTCATGTTCAATTGGATTGGAAAGTCATGGCATGGCATAGCATCATCATCCAACATCGAACATCGACAACAGTGGCAGCAGAAGCGGTGACAGTGTCTCGCTCCACACTCTGTATTATATTCTAACCTTCGTTTGTCTTCTATTTCTGTTTGTGTCCTTTAAAATAAAACCCATATTGAACGCCAACCCTTATCCTGAAACAATTCTCTGGATGTGTCATGGGTGAGTATAGTGAGTTTCGAGTAGTGCGAGTAGCTATAAAATATTTGGAATAGGACTATTTATTTTAACTTTAAGTGATTTCTTTTCCAAGTTTTAAACTTCTTTTTATATTTTTGACTATGTATGTCTATGCATGTGCAGTTTTAGATGGGTGCATTGCATATATGAGATTTGTATAGTCCTCTATGGAGTGGGATACCTGCATTTCTGCATCCATAGGATATTCAAAGAGCTTTATAGCGGTATCTAGAGTCGTATAGGCACCTATTGACTTTATAAATTCATTTGGTTTTTGTTTTGTGTGATTTCCAAAGAATGGATTAGAGTTAGGATACATCAGCTTCAGTGTGTGTTTGTTTTTATATTATTTTTATAAAATTCTATTGAAGCTCGTCAGCTGCAGATTGAGGCAGCTGCAAAGCATTTCAAACATTCGATTTGAAAAAAAAATAAGAAAAATACGTAGTTAGTATAGAAACCTACCTTTTTTTCAAAAAGAAAAAAAATTTAGTGTAGGATTACTGTGTAGTAACATTTTTGTAATGGGAATTGTTTTTCTTCGTTTTATTTTTTTTCTATTCATTGTTTTCTAAAAAAAACTCAAATTGAATAGAATTTCTAAATTTTTATTATTTATACACCATACAAGTGTGTAAGCATCTACATACATAGACATTGGACATATCACGATCAGACGAATAAATTCTTTTTTTGTTTTAAGATTATTTTAAAGTTTTTTTTTTTTGATTCTTTCTAAAATTGAACATTGATTGCGAATATCAAATATTGAATAGATTTAGTTTTCACATCAGGTATGTATATGAAAAGGTCTGATGGCCAATAGTAAAGTTTGATTTGTTAAAAATGAAAATATATATTTTTCTATTCAATTGAAATCACAATAAAATCACAGGGTAGCTACGTATTATTGTTGTTAGACAAAATGTAGTATAGAAATTCAGAAAATAGAAAAATATCAATTTTGAATTTCTAGTGCAATTTTAAAAATGTATGAAAATACGCTAAGGAAACGAATCGAGTTTCAATGGATTGGAAAAATTACAAGTAGCCTTAAATTGAAGTTTTTCGATGTAAGTTTAGAAGTTTAACAAAATCCAATTCTTTAAAAATTGAATACATCAAAATAAATTCAAATTTTGTAATGGAGTGGTTCAAAGTATTTTAAATGAAGTTCATGTTCATAGAAAGTTTTTAAATCTTGAAAATCAAAACAGCTTTTGAAATATTTAATGATTTCAATTCACTGTAAGTTTTTTTTAAATACTCTTAATATTTTTCCGTGAATTTTACTACGAAAAAAAAAGAGACAGGTATGCGACCCAAACTGGTAACTTCCTATACGAGTTCGTCTGTCGATTCTTCTAAGACTTAAAAGATTAATAACAATATTTTGGGTGAGATAAGAAATTTTGTAGTCAATATCTATACTGGTCCTCATAATACTAGAGTCGAAAACCATTTTTTATCAGTTTTATGTTGTTTTTGTAAATTTTCGTGTTTTGTAAAAAAGGTTGTCAATTTAATTTTTCTCAAAAAATAAACTTAAATTTAGCAACAATATTTTGCATATGATAAAAGAAGTTTGATTTCAATATCTGTTTTTGTTAACGAAATTTTTAGTCGAAAACCAATTTTTATAAATTTTAGCTCCATTTTTTGAAAGTTTCATTTCTTACAAAAAAAAAAAAAACAGATTGGATTTTTCTAAGAACATTATCTTACGGTTTAAACAAAATTTTAGTTTTGAAGTCAAAATTTTCATCTTTATTCGAAATATTCCAATCGAACATTAGTTTTTTAACAATTTTGCGTTTTTTTTTTAGTATATTCTTTTTTTTTATATGACTATTGTTTTTTTTTGTTTTACATTCCAATTAATGGTAAAAGGCACAATCTTTTATTTTTGCAAAGATATTCGGAACGAAAACCAATTTTTACCAACTTTTAGGAGTGTTTTTTTTTTAGATGTTTATTTAGTGTAAAAAAACGTTTGATTCGATTTTTCTCAAAATGTTACCAAATATCAAAATTTTTTTTTTTTTATTTGAGGCGAAAAATAGGTTTTTTGATTTACATATAGAAAACCTTTTATTGATTTTTTTCAAAATGTTTACTAATTCAATGTCACCATACATTATATATTATACAATTTAATTAAAGTGGCTTGGATTATTGGTTCGTGAGATATTTTGGGTCAACCGATATTTTTTTAAAGTAATTTCTGCATCTTTTGATGTTAAATTCTGTAAAACAAAATTTATTTGAAGTAGATATCCCTACTGATTCTTGAGATATCGTCGACGAAAAATGGTATCCTGAACGTAGGAACGTACGAATCACTCTAAAAATCTTTGATTTAGATTTAAGGGACAGTTTTGTCGTGAACCTCGCGATTTGTTAAAAAAAAACATAACTGTTTTTTTCTTTTCTTATTTTTATTTTTTCTCTTTATTTATTTAAATTTTTAATTTACACGATTATCTTATTAATTATTATTTGACAAGAGAAGCCGCTGTCTTTAGCGAGGCTGCACTTCTAGTGTCAAGAGGCGAATTACGACTGACTTAGAACTAATTCTTACAGTTTATATATTTATATTTAATGCTGATCTTGCAAAATATGTAAAATGAACTTTCCCACGATTTTATTGTTTTAAATGTAACGGGATGCGCGCGTGTGTTGTGTAGAGGGAAAAGGGGGTGTATCCGTTTTGGATATGTTTTGCAATATAAGCAAAAATGGCGTGGGAAACCGTTAAAGCAAAGCCGTTAGGCAAAGGGGAGTGTCCGGGGTAACGGTATTTGGGGTACAGGTGGAGGCTCAGACGTAACTCCTCCCCCCTTAGAATTCTGCTCCGAAGAATCCGATTTCTTTATATCGATTATAACGTTAGTTTTATCATTTGTTACCATTTTTCGAAAAATTATAAAAAACACGATAAAAAGACTGAAAAGTATGAGATTGAAACTATAATTGATACCCGTATTTTTTGTATGGTTTAATTTTAATTCTTCAATTAATTTACGATTTTCAACATGTTTCGCGTGAATTTCTGTCGTGGAAAAGTTTACTTCAATATTTTTAATTTTTACATTACTTAAATTTGGTATGATGAAGTTATCATAGTACATATAGTTTTCATATTTTATATTGTTTATATTTATTATACAGTTTTCAAAGTTGATTAGATAGTTTCCTTTGACTTCTATTTTGAAATCATTACAATTGTGATTGACTATAGTTTTTGGCATATTTTTAAGAATTAACATATTATTGTTCAATTGTTTAATTTCAGTGTTATTATTTTCTAAGAAATTACATGACATATTCTTTTCGAAAATATTTTTTATACATTCATCAGTTATAATTATTAATTTGTCTTGTCTTAAAATTTTATCATTATTTACATAGTTATTTTTACCATCAGTAATTAAAGATTTGTATTTTGGAGAGAGCTCGAGATTTCTAAAATTTGGAATAGGTTCAATAAAAATTCTATGGAACTTTGTCTTACTATAGTTCGGTATCATTATTATAAAAATTATTTGGTTTTCATGAAATATCGTAGAACTTTTAATGTCTTTTAATTTTTCAAGTGTTACATTAAATCTTTGAATTTCCTTAAGTGACAGGATATCCTTACCTAGTAGACCTATTTTACTTAGCAAAATACTTTCTTTAACTTTCTTTACTTGATTGCTCAATAGTTGTATGTCATACTGAATTTGATATGCATGTTGCATACTTGTTATCCTGAAATTTTCCTTATCTATTTCATTACTTAGTGATGAGAATTGGTCTTTTATTTCTTTCTGTTGTTTGTTTATATGTTGAGTAATATTGTTTATATTTTCGTAGAATTTTGTATTAATTTTAACTTGGTCATTTAGTCCGTTAACAAGATTCTTGTTGTTCTGTTCGTTAATACTAAGCCTTGATTTAATTTCCTCTTCGTCCTCATAATCCATCGTTCCAGCTAAATATTTAAGGGTTTTCCCTACAAAGTTAAATGGTGATCGTTTTTGTCTCTCTTTCTGTGTTAAACTACTGATTTCGTTTTCTAATTGTTTAAGTCCATGTAGAATAGTTGGATTTTCGTCTATATTTGTTAGTTTATAAACGTTGTGTTCTATTAATTTAAAGCTGTCTGTCCATAGTGTCAGATTTATAATGTGTAATATTTTGAAATAGTTTTGTATGATTTTAACTTCTTCGCCTCTAATGGTTACGAATCCATTTCCATCATTTAAATTTTGAACATCTATTTTTTGTCCGCTTGTTGATATTATTAAAAAGATTATGAATAAAATCTGAAATGAAAATGTCTTAAGAATTTTGTTCAAACTTATAGTTTCGTTTAAGTTGTGTTTTATAGAATGTTCGTCCTCTACTGTCTATAACGTGGTTTTCGTCTACTACTTCGGGGTTATCTTTCGTATGTTTAATTTTGAGTTTGTTGTCAGTTCTACTTTTAAGGTAGCGATGGTTTGTTTTGTTTAGGTCAACGTCCGTCCTGTCTTTGTTAATTTTATTTATATATCGTTCCTTATTTGTATTCACCAATTCTATAATTTTTGGGTAATCTTGGTTTGTAATGGTTCCATTTATAAAATCAATAGGTCTTTGTTTCGTAGTTGAATGTATTGTCTTGTTGTAGATTGATACAGCTTTTAATACCTTGTTTCGCAAAGTATCTTTGTTTTCGTCATCGGCGTTAAACGTCCTTATATGCTCGTTCAGAGTCTGATGGAATCTTTCGATATCCGAATTGCCTGTTTTGTGATAAGGGGTAGTTAAGTGTAGTTCGACCTTGTATTCTTTCAGAAATTCTTTAATTGCTATTGATGAGAAACCTGTCTCGTTGTCTGTTACTATTTTTTCAGGGATACCGTGATTTGCAAATCTATATTTAATTGTATTTAAAAGTGTTGTCCATGTTCTGTGTTTTATTTCTTGTACTGTAACATGTTTCGTAAATTTATCAATCATTGTTACGTACATTAAATTAATATTTGCGTACCAGATATCTATATGTAAAATTTGATTAGGTTTAGAAGGTGTTTCGGTTATTTTAAGTGGAACTTTATATGGGTTTCTTTCATACTTAGACTTATTGCAGATTTCACAATTGTTAATGAATCTTTGGATTTTTTCCTTGAGATTTGGACAATAATAAACGTCCTTAATTTCGGCATAAGTTTCATTTATACCTCTATGATTGAGTGATTTGTGTGATTTTGAAATAACAATCAACTCTTTTTCCGTATCTTCGAGGTCTCCCAGAAATTTGCTACATTTGATCACTTTAAGTAGCTTATTTTTGCTGAAATATTTTATGTATGTGTCTTGGAATTGAGCATACATATGGTCATTTTTGGAGAAGATTCCCAGAATTCCTTTGGAAGGGATATGTTTTTTCAAAATATCTAAAATAAGGTTTTCTTTGTATTCTTTTAATTCGATTACTATTCTCTTTTTATTTTTAAATGGGAAATAAATTTTGTGATTGCTTATGTTGTTTGATTTAATCAAAACAATCTGAGTTTTATACAGATTAACGGGAGTTTCAACTATAGGAATGTGATTGCTACTGTCCTCATCTGCGCTGTGGATGGTAGCTACTAATGATTGGGCATCAAGATCTTCTGGGATCTCATCGGAAGGATTTATCACATTTTCGTTGTGGTAAACCTCTATCCTTGATAATCCGTCAGCGACCTGATTATCTCTTCCTTTAACATATTGAATATCAAAATTATACTCTTCGAGTTTAACTTTCCATCTTTGCAGTTTGGTATTTGGTTCTTTTAGCGAACTAAGCCAAACTAGAGGTCGATGGTCGGTTCTTACAACAAATTTCCTGCCATAAAGGTAGGGTCTGAAATATTGTGTGGCCCAAACTATGGCCAGTAACTCCTTTTCGATCGTGGAGTAATTGGTTTCATGGTTATTGAGGGTTCGACTAGCGAAACATACAGGGTGGTTTTCTTGTGATAGAACGGCACCGATTGCATAATTTGATGCATCTGTAGTTAGTGTGAACAATTTATCAAAATTTGGATGTTTTAATATTGGGTCTGATATGATCAAGGATTTTAGTTCCTCGAAACTTTCTATATATTCTGGATTATTTATATCAATTTTTGCTCCTTTTTTCAGGAATACAGTCATTGGTTTTGCTACTTTACCGTAGTCTTTTATAAATTTCCGGTAATAACCGGTTATTCCTAAAAATGCCTTTATTTGCTTCGTTGTTGTAGGAAGTTTATAGTTTTTGATTGCTGAAATTTTATTGGGGTTGGCCTTAATGCCCTCTGTAGTGACGACATGGCCCAAAAATTCAGTTTCTTTTTTTAAAAACTCGGTTTTATCCAATTGTACCTTTAAATTGACTTCACGTAAACGCTTAAATATTTTTTGTAATGATGCTATGTGTTCTTCTAGAGATGTAGAAAAGACAATAATGTCATCTAGATACACTAGGCAAATTTGTCCGATAAATTCTGATAAAACTGAATTCATCAGCCTTTGAAAGGTGGCAGGGGCGTTTTTCAAACCGAAAGGCATTCGAACAAATTCGTAATGACCCTTATCAGTTGAGAAAGCCGTTTTTCGTATATCTTCTTCCGCTATTTCAATCTGGTGGAAGCCTTTTGCCAAGTCAAGCGTTGTAAAGTACAAGGAGTTTCCCAATTTACCAAGTATGTCGTCCATATTTGGAATTGGAAATTTATCGTCGATTGAAACTTCGTTCAATCTTCGATAATCTATAACTATTCTCCATTTCTTCTTACCAGATGCGTCTTCCTTTTTCGGAACGACCCAGATAGGTGCCGAATATGGAGAATTACTTGGACGTATGATGCCTTGTTGAAGCATATCATTTATTTGCTTAGATACTTCTGTCTTATGGACTTCAGGGTATCTATAGCTTTTAGTGTAAATTGGAATATCATTGACTGTCTTAATACTATGCTTAATCGCATTCGTAAAAGATAGGTCAGTTCCTTCTTGGTAGAAAATACTTGAGTATTGAGAAATAAGTTTCATTATTTCTGCTTTTTCTATACTATTGAGATGTTGGATTCTTATTTGTTCAGAAATGGGATCACTACTCGTTTCAGTATGGTACATTTCCAATTGGGGAATTTTTTGTTCATATTCTTCACTTTCATTAAAATAAATGGGTATTTCTGTTTCATCTATTAACAATTTTTTTTTTTTAAAGTCAAGAATTGTTTCTAACGGAAGGAGGATATTATTTCCAATCAATCCATCGAAAAATTCATGAAATTTAAATTCCAAAAATTCAGCTGTTTTATCTTTACCGAATTCTTTGAATAAAGGAATTTTAACTTTTTTGTTGACATAAATTGGAGTACTTGTTGTCTTTACTTTGATTGGAGTTCTGAGATTTGTTGCCCATTTGGGGTGACAAATTTCTGGATTTATTATGCTCGTTTCTGAGCCTGGATCTATAAGAATTCTTAGATCCCTAGTTTTTGATTTTACAACTATATAGGGTAATCGGCCTGTAGGCTGTTTTCCTGAAAATCCGAACCCTGCAAATTAACTTGCCTCTGGTAGGAAGCGGAAAGAGTGTCCATAGGTTCAACATTATTTGTATTATTATTGTTAGAATTATTACTCATATTTGTGTTATTATTTCTGTAAATATTTGAGTTAGTATTGTTGTTTTGATTTGTCCTGTACTGCCCTGAGTTGTAATTGTTATTTTGATTAGTCCTGTATTGACCTGAGTTATTATTATTAGATTGATTATATTTATTCGAATAATTTCGTGTTTGTCCAGAATTTCTCCATTGGCCTGAATTGTGATTGTTGTTATTGTTTGAAGAGTCTTGTGTCTGTCTTGAGTTCCTATATTGTCTAGAACTGTCTCTATATTGTGTGGAATTGTTATTATTTGTATTTGAGTTATAGATATTGTTAGAATTATTGTTAACCCTTGTGTAGGCATAGCCTGATTCATGAAGAATGTCCATGGCTTCCTCTAAGCTTTTTGGCTGTCTACAGACCAAGATACCCTTCATTGGTTCAGGTATCTTGCTGATAAAAAGCCTGAGTGCCATGTCACAATTCTTTTTTGTTTCTATTGACGAAATAATAGATTTGTCTAGGTTGGTTTTGTTGTTTAGTCTCCTAAGTGCAGTTTTTATTCTATCGTAAAAATTTTGGCAATTATCGTAAAATTGGAGTCCCCTGAGGTTATCGTAAAGTTCTTCTACAGATTTCCTGTCACCGAAGTATTGAAATAAAACTTTTTTAATTTCTTCCCAACTATTTGTGGAATTATTTATTTCAATAGCCTCTCGAGCTTTCCCAATTAATTTACTCTTAATAATATCTAGAAATATTAACTGACTATTGTTTTCAAACTTATTAAGTGAAGGTTGAATTCTATCTAGAAGTTCAATAAAATTATTCAAGTTGTCAAAGTTACCATTATATGTAGGTAAGGAATTTAAATATTTTATAGGGTCTAAATTTAAAGTAAGACGACTTACGCCTGCGTTTGCTGCCGCTCCTGCTGTTGCTGCTGCTGGTTCTGTCATTTTTGGGCTCTGCGTATATTTTGTTGATAGGTTTTTAAAAAGTTGTATGAGATTTTCTTCTTCTTTGTCCATTCACTTGATATTATTGTTTAATTTTATTATATTTTTTTTTTTTTTTTTTTAATTTTATTGCACTAAGCGTATTCAAGTTTTATCGAAAATTATATTTGAGCGCACTGTTCTTACACGAAGGCACTTTATTTTTTTTTTTTTATTTTGTGTTCTAAGATGCACCGATTTCTAAGTCAAAACTTTTAATTATATGTTGTTCTTACACGAACTTTTATTTCTTGCTCGAATTTTTTTTCTTAATTTTTCACATATGTTCTTAAGCAAACTACTGTGGTGGTTTTTAATTGAAATTCTAATCTTTGTTTGTTCTTGCACGAACTTTTTCTTATTTTTTCACATATGTTCTTAAACGAACTACTATGGTGTTTTTTTTTAATCGAAATTTTAATTTTTATTTTTCACATATGTTCTTAAACGAACCACTATGGTGTTTTTTAATCGAAATTCTAATTTCTGTTTTGTTCTTGAACGAACATTTGTTTCTTTTGCTCTTATTCGAACGACCGAAATGTTAAATTTTGTTCTTTTGTTCTTAATCGAACGACCGAAATGTTAAATTTTGTTCTTTTGTTCTTAATCGAACGACCGACTGCGCCAGTTTTGTCGTGAACCTCGCGATTTGTTAAAAAAAAACATAACTGTTTTTTTCTTTTCTTATTTTTATTTTTTCTCTTTATTTATTTAAATTTTTAATTTACACGATTATCTTATTAATTATTATTTGACAAGAGAAGCCGCTGTCTTTAGCGAGGCTGCACTTCTAGTGTCAAGAGGCGAATTACGACTGACTTAGAACTAATTCTTACAGTTTATATATTTATATTTAATGCTGATCTTGCAAAATATGTAAAATGAACTTTCCCACGATTTTATTGTTTTAAATGTAACGGGATGCGCGCGTGTGTTGTGTAGAGGGAAAAGGGGGTGTATCCGTTTTGGATATGTTTTGCAATATAAGCAAAAATGGCGTGGGAAACCGTTAAAGCAAAGCCGTTAGGCAAAGGGGAGTGTCCGGGGTAACGGTATTTGGGGTACAGGTGGAGGCTCAGACGTAACTGGACCTTGAAACTTTGGGAAACGTCAACACATATAATTCGAGAAATCGAACAGATTACGATAACTTCCTATTTGACGTTAATAATTGACATATGACGAATTAAAAATGTACATAAAACATATTTTAAGGCATTTGATAAAGTCTGGCAATTCGCTCTATGATCGAAAATGCGTGCTTTTGGTATTGACGAATCTCTTCTTCGTTGGATTAGAAATTTTCTTTCGAACCGCTCAATACAATATGTTTTGGACGGATTCAAGTCTGAAACCCATAAAATAAATGCTGGTGTGCCCCAGGACTCCGTTTTGTCTCCGACCCTTTTCCTCATTTTTATAAATGATCTCCTGTCTGCTTCTTCTAATCCAATACATTTTTTCGCTGACTATATCACTATTAGCTTTTCATATTCGTTTCCAGACTCACAATCCTCCTCTTTGGATGTGGAACTGCCACGGCAAAATATGGTAAGCTCAATAAATTCCGATCTACACAGCATTGTACAATGGGGAATACAAAACCGTGTGGAATTTAATGCTTCGAAAACCCAATGCTGTCTTGTATCGTTAAAGCGAGATATTTTTTCTTTGCCACTATCTATGAGTGGCACTTGCATCAACGAAACTGAAAATCTTGATATCCTCGGAATGTGCATCAG
This sequence comes from Eupeodes luniger, assembly GCA_951509635.1. Lineage (NCBI taxonomy): Eukaryota > Metazoa > Arthropoda > Insecta > Diptera > Syrphidae > Eupeodes > Eupeodes luniger. The sequence continues at coordinate 126,623,226 of OX608074.1, forward strand.
TAACTACCTTTTGTGGAGCGATCACCGCAAGAAATTCGCCAAAAATTCCGAAAGATGTCTAGGTTTTTTGAGAAGATGCAAGAAATTTTTCTCTCCGTCTGATCTGGCTACAATCTACAAAACCTATATACATATGTCCGAAACTTCAATATAACTCTCATCTGTGGGCTGGTGCTCCAGTAACTTATTTAAGCCTCTTGGACAGTATTCGAAGAAAAGCTTTTAAAAAGATTGGTGACATTAACATCATCAACACGATTACGTCATTTGAACATCGTCGTAAAGTTTCTTGTCTTACCCTTTTTTACAGTCATTTTAACGGACTTTGTTCTAGTGAAATAGCCAGTTGCATTCCTCCCCTTAAACAATTTAACCGTAATACTCGCGCTTCTAGGAATGCCCATCAGTTTACCCTTGAGCCCGTAATATGAAGTACGGCGGTACTATGAAGTGCAGAGATTCATTTTTTAGCCGTACTACGCGAATGTGGAATGCCTTGCCACGCTCTATCTTTCCCTTTCATTGCAATATTCAGGAATTCAAAATCAATGTACACCGACACCTTCTATCCAACCCTTCCCTCTTTTACTAATGCTCACACTGTGTCTTTGGTATACAAAGGTATACAAACCCCTTTTAGTGTCCGCTAATCATAAAAACAAAAATAAAATTGAACGATACACATTTCTACAGTCATGAATTTTTGAAATTCACTAAAAGAAAAAGGGTGCTTTTTATTTGTCGTAAAACATCTTCTCAACTGGATAAATAAATAAATAAGTTAGGTAGCGCAACAGTCCGTTGAGAACTAGAGCCTAGTGATTTACAACTCTCAACCATTCCTGTGGAGTAATGTTTTAAGCCAAATCGGAACGGCTAATTTGAGAAAGTACTGACAAGAATTACTCTTGGAAGATTTGTCAATTCCTCGCAAGAGGCAGTACCAATGAAAAAAAAAAACTTTAGATTGCACAGTCAGACAGGCATGACAGTCCAACGCACTTTTTTTTTTTTTTTTTTCCTTTCATTTTTTATTAATTCATTCTTAAGACTATCTTAAAGCTAGAAGTCCAACGCACTAACCATAGATAAATTTCAGCTGTATGTAAAATTTAGTGATATAAAAAAGTGAAACCTCTCAGTGTCCTAATTTGTATAAATTAATTCGTATTTGCAGCCATTTGATCTCCATTCCAAAGCCTTAGGTTTCAAACGTGAAATTGGTTGATTTTAAGTGTGAAAAATTAAAAAATACTTTTATTATGAGACACGCTCTAAATCAAAGCAAACGAGACTAGTTTGAATAGTTTTGTTAGATATTTCTCTTCAATGGGCAGTTGTCAGTTTTGAAGCTGTAATCTTTTGACATTTGACCAGTAAATACTGAGCCATTCAGAAATGGAACTGCACACGCTTAAACAAAATTGTTAAAATTCACTCCAAGAGTGGTGAATATTTGCAGTCACAGCTCGCATTAAAAATGTTTTCTGTTTACGAAATTTTTTCGTCAAAAATGTTTTTCATTACTGAACAACGCACTTTAAGTAACCATCACTAAATCGAGATTGTGTTTGTAAATGTTCATTATCAGCATTTGTATTTAAACCTTCATCAATTAGGAGTTTACCAATAATGTTGATGTTCTTAGTTTGCTAATTGATTCAAGAGTGCGTTCAGCAATATAAATCCAAAGTTATCAACTCCAAATTGGATAACCCTTTTGAAGTATTTCAAAACTAGAATGTGTTTCTCCATGAAGATGAACGCATAAATATGCCTGAATAAGAGCAGTTATACCTAATCAAAATCTACAAAATCTTTCAAAATCCGGTCCTTTAAAATTTTCCAATTTATTTAAAATCCTAACAACATGCAGTCCAATTATTTATCAGAAAACAGAGAGGCGCAAGACGAAATGAAGTAGGTGCAGTTCATGTTTAGCATAGCTACATTTTTTAGGTAACAATAAAATTCAAGAGAAATATTGATTTTGTCTGCTCCTTAAGACACATTGCAACTTCTTCATAAGGATCATACATCTTCGAGAATACTCAGAAGAAAAAGTCGATAAAATAGAAAAGAAAAAATACTACTACTACTATGACTACATCATCAACAAAGAAGAGAAATACATTTTCTTACTACTATCAAGATATTTCTCTTACATAAATACAATATACATATATATTTCTATGTAAAGTTCCCAATCCAATCCAAAAAAAAAATATCCTTTCCGATGTTCATCCCTAAGCGAACTCTTCAGGGAGTATATTTTCATATTCTTTATATTTTTTGTTTGTTTTCTTTGTCCCTTATCCTTTACTATGATTTTTGTGTTTTTTTTTTTTTTTTACTTTTTCTTGGTTCCTTTAGAGAAAGAAATTCGTCCTAATGTAAGGAAATATGTATAAGGATATGTACCGCTACACCTAAATACGATATATATAGAGCAGTCACAAAATTCATAACCAACCTTCAGGACATTCAACTTGGCCTTTTTTCAAATTGGGTTGGGTATATTTTGAGTGTCTGTGCGTTATTTTCCACAAAAATACTAAGTTTGGGGATGTCTAGCCTCCATTTCTTTTTTTGGGAGAAATTAAATTTATAGCAATTTGAGACTATAGGAGAGCCGAGTCCTTAGTCAGTCTCACAGTTAAGCTGAGAAGAGTCTTGTCCTGGTGTGTGGATGCATTGAACTTGTTATAAAAATAGAAGGTAGACACATTTTAGTATATGTATTGTGGGTGACGCAGTGTTTTGAAAGTGCGTATATATACCACCTACACCCAAACTTTCGAAACACAAGACTTATACTAATACGTTTTGTACATCGATATAATGTAATTACAAAGATTCTTGAACTTTTAAACTTTAATATAGATAATAATACCTGTACGGAAATGGATACCAAGGATAGATTGTAAAGTGAATACCAATAATTTCCTAGTTTTTAGTTCCAGCAAGCTACAAATCCTAAGACTGCAAGTTTTGATTCTTGATTTTAGTTTCTTATCTTTATCTCTATGTGTAAACACTTTTAAATCCATTAAGTATGCAGCGTATTTTGAGAGAAGATTTGAAACTCCTTAATTTTTAAACGAATGAATTTCTTTAGTAGACCTAAGAAATACGCACTTGAGATTCATATTGAAAATAATCGAAAAAATATTTTAAGAAGCTTTTAAATTTTTTTAAAACATAACATGATTTTTTTTGAATAAGTGAATTACACCAACTATTTAATCGTAAAAAGGGAAATGTATGCGTGAAGTGAATTTCAATCAATAAAATCAAAACAAGCCTCTTGGAATTATTGATTACTCAAAGTTAAATATATGACAACATCTTGTTCTGAATCAACCATCATAACTAATTCGAGAGGAAGTTTAGTTCATATTTCATATAAACATTAAAAATGCAGAACTAAGCCTAGAAAACTGTGTACATTGTGATTGTACTCAAAAAATCTGTGATGTGATGACTGCCGGAAAATGTTCATCCTTTTTCTTGTTTTTCATTTTAAACTTTCAGTCTTGTTTTTTTTTTTCTGTGAACCCTCAGATCTCTTGTTTGAATGAACAGGATGTAAAAAGGATTTAACGATAAATACTAAACACAAGTGAATTTTTCAATTTTCCTATTTGTTTCCTGTTGCCTTTAGGATATTGGAATCTCTTTTATGCTTTCTTTGGAAATTGGCTGGATTTGTTTTTACGTTTTTGTTCTCTAATCGAATTTGAATTTGAATAATTGAAGAGGGACAAAATTACGTATACGCCATAGTGACTATTTAGGATTTGTTTATTGTTAACTTATCCCGTTTTGATATACAAAAAACACAATTGTGTGATTAATAATACTTAGATACTGTGTGATTTATTTAAATTATTTAAATTTCAAAGAAAATGTGAAAAATTGGAACAGGTTTGATTGGATTATTATGAAAATATAGGTTTTTCCAATAAGAGGTTTCATTGCGATATTAAAAAAATGTCTATTTTTAGAAAAGGAAACCATCGATTTTTATTTTATTGTAAAGAAAAAATTATTTAATTTATAATGGAAAATGATAATAGACAAATGACCACAAAGGCTATGATTGCAGCATCATATCCGCATTTCATGAAATTATCCACGACAAATTCTCACATTTTCCTGCCTCTATAACTTCACAAGATGACTGCTTCGAAAAATGAAAATTCTAATAAAAACCCTTTATAATATTGGTTATAGGTCAATTGAAACTCTAATGCTTTAAGAAACATCAAACATTTTAGAGAAATATTGGAAGCGTCTTTTATATAACTTTCATGAAAACTATAATTTGTTAACTGGCCTTAAAAACGGCTACAAAATATTTAGAAAAAAACAATTCTTTACATTTAATGTTTTGTCGTATCGGCTTCAAAATTTGAGTCAAATTTAAAAAAAAAAATTATATTGATTGAAGAACAATTTTTTCAAGCTTTATTGATTTTCGTTCTCATTTTGAAATGAATATTTTTAACTTTCCATAAGAAGTTATTGTAAATGGTCCGATTTGTCGAATTAAAAATGTTTACATTTCTCGACATTTTAAGGTCTCTAGAATCTAAATCAATGATTTTTAGACTGACATTTGTGTGGGCGTGTGTACATTCGTACGACCGGTCGGCACGTTCTTGATACCATTTTTCGTCGCATATATCTCAGGAACCAGTAGAGACATCGGTTTGAAATGAATTTAGTTTAAAAGGTAATAAAAGTTGAAAAAAATTGAAGATGCAGAAAACATTTTTAAAAAAATGAGAGGTTGGTTTTTTTACTATGGCAATTTAAAAAAATTGAAATTTTGAAGAAAAGTAAAAAAATTTAACATTGAAAAAATCCAATTATCGATTTTCTTATAAAAACAAAATATGTCAGCTCAAATATGTTACCAGAAAAACTGTATGCAACGAAGAATAACGTTTTCGACTTTTGGTACAATTTTGAGAAAAATCGAAGCTACTGTTTCTGTAAAATAAAAAAGAGGCTGGAATGCGACCCACACTGATAACTTCCCATCTCGTCTGTCGATTTGTGTTGCTAAAAAGGTCTGCAGGTTTTCCTGTTTTGTTAAAAAAGTTATCAGTTAAATTATTCTAAAAAATTTAAAAATAACCAACAATATTTGGCATATAATGAAATAGTATGATTTCAAAATCTATTTTTGCTAACGAGATTTTTAGTTGTTCATGAATTTCTTAAAAGTTTTTATTTCCTATGTAAACAAATACAAATTAGATGAATGAAATTAATTTGAAGTCAATGTCTTCATTTGTTGACGAGATATCGAGAACCGAACATAATTTTTTTTTTATGAAAAAACTGACTGTTAGAATTTTATAAAAAAATAACTAAATGTTGAAAACAATATTTTTTAAAATAAAATTAATTTGAAGCCTATATGTAAAATTTTTGAAAAGATATTTAAGTCGAAAATCAATTTTTACAAACTTTTAGTAATGCATTTTTTAGGTATTTATTTTTTGTTAAAATACTGTCAATTCGATTTTTCTCAAAATTTTATCGAATGTTCAAAACAGTATTTCTTATAAGATAAAATTAGTTTGAAGCTAATATCTCAAAGTTTTGAAAAGTTTTTTGATTCGAAAATCAATTTTTACTAACTTTTATTATTTTTTTTGTTAGGTTTTTTATTTTTTGTAAAAAAATTGTCAATTCGATTTTTCTTAAAACTTTACCGAATGTTGAAATGAATATTTCTTATAGGTTTAAAAAAGTTTGAAGGCATAATTTCAAATTTTTGAAAAGATATTTGAGTCGAAATTCAATTTGTACCAACTTTGACTTATGTTTTTTATTTTTTATAAAAAAAACTATCAATTCGATTTTTCTCAAAATTTTACCAGATGTTAAAAACCTTATTCTTTATCGCACAAAATTGTTATAGAGGTAAAACCGTTTTTTATTCATAAAATTTTCGAGGTGACAAATATTTTTTTTTTCATTTTTTTTTTTGATTTATGAAAAAACCATTAAGTGGATTTTTTTATAAAAATATATTTGTTTGGTATCACGTTACAATATATAATATAAAATTTAATTCAAGTCTTTAGCGTTATTGGTTCGTGAGGTATTTAGGGTTAACCAAAATTTTCACCCTTTTTTTTTAAATGGATAAGGTAAAAAACCACCCACGCAATTTTTTTGAGTGTCCTTTCTGCATCTTTCTGCATTATTATCTGTATAACAAAATTTATTTGAAGTTGATATCTTTAATGGCTCTTGATCTATGGACGACGAAAAAAACGTCGCGAACGTGCGGACGTACAGACGTACAGACGTACGAACGTACGTACACACGCACACACATACATCTTTCTAAAAATCTTTTATTTCGACTGTATGGACCTTGAAACGTCGAGAAATGTCAAATTTTTCAATTCGGCAAATCGGACCCATTGCAATAACTTCCTATGGGACGTTAACAAAAGCCTAAAAACACAACTAAAAGTTGGTAAAAATTAGTAAAATCTAATAACCAGTTATTTTTTATAAGAAATAAGAATCTGAAAAAAATATTACTCAAAATTTTTAAAAACTGATGTTCGTTTCGGATATTTCGAGAATGGTATTGGCTTCTAATAATTTCGTTTTATTTAAAATTTTGTTATTAACGCAAGATAATGTTCTTTGAAAAATCCAATCGGTACCTATTTTTTTGTATAAGAAATACAAACTATTAAAAAATACTTCTAAAATTGATAAAAATTGGTTTTCGACTAAAAATGTCTGCAACAGAAAACGATATTGACATCAAACTTATTTCATCAAATTAATTTTTTTGGAAACATTCAATTGAAAACTCTTTTTTACAAAACACGAAAACCTACAAAAAACTGATAAAAAACGGTTTTCCACTCAAGTATTATGATAAGAAGGAAAGATATTGACTTAATTTTTTTTAATTGTTATTAATTTTTTTTTTAAAGTTTTCTAAAAAACGACAGATGGGCACGGATGGGAAGTTATCAGTGTGGGTTGCATCCCAGCCTCTTTTTTTAAATTGTTACAGTAGATTTTTTCAAAAGTATTTTAGAATTAAGTTGTTTTCCTTCGGTGGCGATTAAGAAATGAAATCTGTAATTAATGCTCTGAGCATCATGTTATTAATGGAGCCCAGAAAGCATAGAAGTTAAGCCTAGAGACGCAATCAAAATATTCCCTAGCATTTCTAGCAATTTTGTATTTTAGTTTCATGTTTATAATGAAGGGTTATTTGAGTAACACATTTTGGAGAGTTCGTATAGTATGAATCTTTATCATAATGAAAATTAATTATTATCACATATTCTAATTCGTTCTTAGTTCTTTTGGGAGTTTATTTTTCCAGTGAAATGACTTTCAAATTAATAAATTAAGTTTATCAGATAAATTTAGTATATTTTAGTAGTTGCAGTTGATTTTGGCTTGTTCCAAGTTATTTGGTCTTTTGGGAGTAAGTTTGTTGTGTTCTACACGAATTAGTATTTCGTGACATTTTAGTTAATTTGTTAGTTGTTATTTTAAATTAGTATATGACTAAAACAACAACAACGAATTTGAAATTCAAGAACAAGTGAATATCTAAAATTGCATCAAATATTAAGGCAATTCTATTTGTTTAATGGTTCGATATCAAGTTATATCACAGTTCCAACAACGCAAAGTGCAATTCTAATCTCATCCTATATTTTTATTATTATTATCTCAGGGACCAACTACCAATTAAGTCTTCAAGAGCCTCCCGCGGGTTTTTATTACAAAGAAAAAAAAAAACAACAAACTCTACATTTGCAATGTTGTTTTTTCTGCGTACATAGACGTTAGAGCTACTCTCAAGGCTCGTTTTTTGCTTCTATTAATAAGGCCCCTACTGACTTCTTTCCTTTTTTTTTTTGGTTTGCTGTTGTTCAAACTAAACGATTAAACTTTGAAAGCATTTTTAAACTCATCATAGAAATAAACTACACTTATAACGATGCACTCGTTCCTCGTACCTATACAGAAATAAAAGTAGCAGTTTTATAAAATAAGAAAAAGAATTTCTAATCGTATCCCCAATGTCCTATTGCATTTATAATGCAGCTAAAACCTAGAACTTGCAGCATGCATATCAAGGATTTCATTTCATATACACACATTCACATATTATAGGAATAATGTTTGAATGAAAAAAATTCGAAAAGATAAAATAAAGGATTAAAGGATTGTAGTGGAGGTACATATAGGTACCTTCTATAGACGAATGCAGGAGTGGCGATGGCATACCTAACCTCCTGTAGTGTGTTGAAATAATGTATAGCATTGTCATGGGAGAGGTACTATCTAGACTTAAAATGAAATAGCATGAGATCTTTTCAGGTCCTCTGATGTATATAGTAACTCACTCTATAGGGATTACCGGGAAAACATTTTTTGAAATTTAACAAAAAAAGTGCCAATGGAAAAGTATTCCCATTTTCTATACTTGACCTCTTCCTTTTTTTTTGAAAGCTGTTTCGAAAGTAGATGACATTGTTAAATGGTTTAAACAACTGAAGGTTGTAGAGTATGGCGCCGTAATTTATGTTATCGAGACATCCCTTTTTTGGTTTTGAATATTAATAATTTTATTTTATCTTAATTTTTCTTGGTTTCAAAATTCGGATATTCCTTCCGTCTTAAAGCCTTCGATTTTCAGTCGTAAAACGAACATGAAACACTCAGTAGTCAATGTGGAGATTGCTTACGCCAGACATAAGGTTTCAAGTATGAATGATAGACGATTTGGAATGTTCCAAAATAATTTTGGCATACAAAAAGTACATAAATGGGAGGTATTGCATTTTTTTTTTAAATATCTCGAACTCAAGATTTTAATCAAACATTGCATTACGATGATAGAAAAGTCGAACAAAATAAGGCCTGTAATTTCGTCCGTCCGCCTGTTTCTCTGTTCTCCCCTACCGTATAAACCCTTGGATTGAATTTAACCTTGGAAATTAAGATTTTATGCAGATTTGCGTTTTATTTTTTTTAAATCTATACAAAATTTTGGTCAAAAATTGAAAATCCGAATTTTCTCAAAAATTGGTTAATCGATCTTTATGAAATTTGCTCTTTAATTTTGTTTCTCAACTTGGATTATTTGCACATATATATTTTTTAATATTAATTTAAAATAAAGTAGGAAGTTCGTCATACCAATTGGGACATTTTATTTTTTAATGTGATTGTAAACAAAAATTTCTAACTTTCTAGCAGCCATCTTGAATTTTAAAAACCACTTAATTTAACAAAAAACCTTGTATCTCAAATTTAAAATGATGCAAAGTCAAAAGACCTGAATGTTCAAAAACTTTTTCTAGCCTCCACGATATTAATCAGCTGTTATTTAACAAGGAGCAAATTTTTTCACAACGTTTAGAAATTGTTAAAATTTAGTACAAAAAAGTAAAAATACTGCAGTCCCTAAAACTTAATTATTTTTGAGCCGATGTCTTGAAGCGATTTCTCAGCTGAAAATAGTGAAAGTGGTGGTGGACAAATTTCAGCTGTCGGGGCAAGTTATTGCTGTGAAAATCAAAATCATGGATGACACTCAAGCCTAACTGAGAATATTTCTACTGTGGCAGACAGTGTTGATGAATACCAAGGTTTTTCGGTAAATAGCCTATTTCGGAATTAGGCAATTTATGAATGATATTCTACCGTACTTTTCCCAATGACTTAGATCTAAAGTTTTTTATAGTTCAGTTAGAATAACAACTCAAGCAGTCAAGTCAAGAACCATACTTTTCAAAATGATTTAGGTCCTAAGGTTTTTTATAGTTCAGTTAGAATAACAACTCAAGCCGTCAAGTCAAGAACCATACTTTTCAAAATGATTTAGGTCCTAAGGTTTTTATAGTTTAGTTAGAATAAGAACTCAAGCCCGGCGATCACCAGCTAATAAGGTCCTTGAAATACATAAAAATCATCTGGATTTTCGTTGGAAACATCTTTATTGACCCATTTTTAACTTCAAAACTACATTAGTAAGTAAGATTGTTGAAAAAAAATTACAATTTTCCACCGATGTCATGTGCTTCAAAATTTTCTCTGGACCGGTTGGAGGAAAGATAATGTATATGAATCTGATTCACAATCGATTCAAGACCTTACAAATGAAATTCGTGAAGTTAGTGAGAACATAGGTTAAGTTAGGTTTGACGGGGTGATACAAGGGTAGACCGAAAAATATCTCACTCGGATCACAGTTAACCCATTGTGTTCTTCAGGAAATGGTAAGGATTTGATTAGGTATAGGAAAGTAGAAGAAGATTTATGTTTAGGGCGCCTCCCTGAACCAACTTTATTTTTGTATGAATATTAGAATGTCTTTAAGTGGCAAGGATGAGACGTTGCACAGGTCGTTGAAAAAGTATTTTCTTAGTATAGTCATTCTCATTTTGGCTAGGCTTAGGAATTCGCATAGAAAGTGGAAGTTGTACTCCTCCGTCTCCTCTTCTTCACGGCCTCTACACAAATCAGATAAGCCTATACCCAACCATGTGGGTACCCAATGAGTTCTGGCCCGTTAGAATACCTAATAATAAGGATAATTTAGCCCTGCCTAGTTGCAAAAGGTATTTTATTTTTTGGCCATAGTTTCCCGGCAACCCTACGAGTGTCAAGCACCGCCCACATGTTGTTTGCGGTTTCAAAGAAGCTTTGGTGGATAAGTCTATTTATTTGATCAATTGGCTTATAGATCATACCAACATTATAGCTCCAATGAAGCATTTATCCGTTTCTGACCAATTTGCCTGCTATTTCATTTTCGTCAATTCCACAATGCCCTGGGACCCAGCGTGGGGTAACCGTGTTGAACTCACTCAGTGAATGTAGCTCCCTTCAGCACTGTTTTGACTTTGTGAAAGTCGAGGACATACTGCCACACAACTCCGATTTGACCATGGAAAATTTCATGATCAAGATATGGTTCTGCAACGTTCGCCGTGGAAGCCATTTGCCTAGTATCGTTTTCCATTATCAATGAAGAACTTTTTCTCCTTACAGGGAAACAAAAATAGTCAAAATTTGTTCAATATAAAAAGAAACCCTTTTATTGGAAAACTAGTTATGTTTATTTGAAATTATGAGTTTTTTTCGGAACTGTATCAACTCAAGCTTTTTCTTTAAGAACCTATGGGAGTTGATAGGCATTGCCTCTCTTCAATTCTACACCCGTGATATCTTCAACAGTGAGGGATAGTTCATCCGTCGACTTACGATTTTATATATTAAATGTCATACCTATATTTCTTTAAATTTAAAAAAAGTTTTCAATTTAAGTCGCTAACAATAGGCGTGCATTTATTAAAACTTCTGCTTCATCATTCTCATCAAAATAAAATTAAAAGAAACAAAAAAAAAAAAGAAAAAAACGCAACAAATTTTGTCTTCGAGTAAAATTTTAATATCCGTTCGAGTCTGTCATGATTTTTGATAGCAATATAGCGTCAATATGCATAAAGGACTTTTTTCTGAAATGCATACAAAAATCAACACCAAATGAATTTAAAAAAAAATTTAAAAAAAAAGAGAACAAAATGCAATCTGTCTGACTGACTGTTTCAAGTGTCCTTTTATATTCTCATTTTTATATATGTATGTATTTATATATTTTGCTAGTGCGTTGAAAAACCTACCTACAATTTTTCAAAAAAAAAAAAATAAATAAATAAAATGCCACATCGACATAAACAAACTCTTCTATTTTTCTACTGATGATGATGATGCGATGCTTGATGGACAGACACATCACATCACGATAGGTTCTTCTTATTATTATTATTTTGTAGAATGGCAAACAAAACTTTTTATTTATATATTTTTCAAAGTTCCATAAATTTATGTGTGTACTGTGTGCTTCTCTAATAAAAAAACAAAAATAAATAAAAACATAAATAAATAAAACATCTCTTTCGTAAATCAAAAAAACGCACCATTCCAATACAACACACCAAAGAACAACGACGTTGATGACGACGAACGACGGCGGCCAATATGATCCTTTTTGATTTCTCTGTATAGTAGAGTAGGACACGACTACGACTACGACTAGGACGACGTAGAAACAACCATCCTACCTACTCGTATACTCACTCAATGGCAACTCAGCCAAAAAATTGAAACAAAACCCAGAAAACAAGAGAAAATCCTGCGAAAAATAACGACAACAAACGAAAAAGGCGCGCACCAAATAAAAGGAATAAACCAAAACTACAAAACGAAACGTAGCCCGCACACAAAACAAAAGGATACGAATGCTCAACAAAACTTTATACAAAAACCCGTTTCTCACTCCCATCGGCTCGGCTCGGCAAGGCGGCGATGGTGGTGGTGGTTGGTGCTCAAAGCCTGAGCCTTGTCAGGACTTTGGGCGAATCCTTTTTTTTGTTTTTTTTTGGTGAGAGGTACGAGTTGGGGTGGGTCTGGGTTGTTGGAAGGATGCTGCAACTCAGAGCTGCATAACCCTCTCTCTCTCTCTTTCTCTTTCCTTGATGCGATGTGATGTCCTTATGAAGCCCCGCTATATAGCAACGGAAAATAATCAAAACAAAAAAAAAACTTATACTGACGTTTTGATTAAAAATATTTCTATTTTTAACAGTTTTTTTTTTATTATTTAACTTTTTATTTAAAAGTAAAAATTAATAAAAAAAGAAACAGACATTTTATACGTTTTCAGCCTTAAATTCGTATACGAAAAATTCATCAGGAATTGAGTGTGTACGCGTTTTATTTTATATGATGACGGAGCGGCGGCGGTGGTGGAGGTAGTTGGCGACGACGATGAGGACGACGACGGGTGTATTTTGAAAGCGGATTTCGTTTTGTGTCAGGCTCAGCTCAGCTGAGGAGTCAGGACCGGGAGGACATGGTAATAGGAGTGCTATACGCGCGCTATTGGAAATGGACTAGGTTTTGTTTTTAAATTTTTATTTGGATTTTTTTTTGTAAGATTTCCAGGGCCAAAAGTAAAGAGTGAACTTGCACTAACAATGCAGTGGAGTCTCGTGAATTTAATACAAGAAGGGTTTTAGAGAATTTAAAACAACATTTTAATTTAAATATCGAACAAAATAAAATGTATAGCACACCAATCAGGACCTTGGTTTAGGCCTGAAATTTTGTCGATTATGTACCAAAAAAATCAAGCTTACCTGCGCTGGAAAAGAAAAAGGTTAGAAAGTTTTTATAAAGCTTATCGGTTTTTAAGGAACTAAGTTGTTTGGAAGATACGAAATAAAAAAGCAAACATTTTTTAAAAACCGTCTCAATTTAAGAATGGTCGAAAACTTTGGAGCAATTTTCGTGACGTTGGTATTGGTAAGCAAAGAAAGTCTGAGTGTCATAACATCAATATTGATGAGAATTTTTAACAAATCCAACTGCATCGTCACCAAATCTTCATGGATTACTAAACCAACGAGTAAATCATTCTGCTCCTTCTGAAATTGAGTTTGAGTTTGCTGGAATTGATTGTACTGCTATGGTTGAAAGTTTGATGTTGGTTAAATCGAATGCAGTCGGAGTTGATGATATACAATACATCCTATTTTTGTTAAAGCCATACTTCCAATTATTTTGACTTACATAACATTTATTTTCAACTCTGTACTAACAACTGGTGTTTTTCCAAAGGTTTGGAGGCAGGCCAAAATTATTACAGTTTCATAAAATTCGAGTGGTAAGAATTTTCGTCCAATATCCATACTGCCTTTTTCTCTCTAAGGTTTTTAAAAGAATTCTGCAAAGGCAAATAAGCACTTTTTATTACAACATAGCTGTATTACAGCCCTTATAAATGTGACGGAAGATATATGGCAAGCAGTCGATGACGATAAGGTAAGTTTCTTAGTTTTCCTGGATTTCTTAATAGCCTTCGACACAATTAAACACTCAATTCTTATTCGCAAGCTGGTACAACAATTTAACTTTTCAATTTCTGTAGCAAAGCTGATACAATCATATTTAAGTGAACGAAAGCAGGCTGTATTTATTGTCAATTAACTCTCATCTTTTATGACAGTTTTTAAAGGTGTTCCTCAAGGATCGATTTTGGGCCCTATTCTATTCTTACTGTACATTAATGAATTACCATCCATCCATGCTTAACTACACACGTATACATGTGTACGCTGATGAAGACCAATTATATTTAAGTAGTCCCTTTGGACTTATTGAAAACTGCGTCCATAATATTAATCAGGATCTTCGAAGGATCTATATTTGGTCCCGAAATGGGCTGTTTTTAAATCCTACAAAGACTAAATGCTTAGTTATTTCTAAAAAGCCACTTGATCTTACTTATTTCCCTCGCTAACTTCTTAACAACATTGCTATTGATTATGAAGAATTTGCTAAAATTCTCGGAGTGATCGTTGACAGGTCCTAAACTTGGGAAAATCATATAAATTCAATTGTTGGTAAAGTTTACGGAACACTTCGTGTCCTTCAGAAACTCCAATACCTTACTCCTATAAGAGCTAAAAATCATGTTAGCCAAAACTATGATTATTCTTATTCTTGTATTTGGTTGTCAAATGTATTATAACTGTGATTCGAAGAGCGAAAGAAAATGTACAGCCGTCAATGAGATATATTTATGGTCTTAAAAGATGTGACCACATTTCTGGCTGCAGTTTGTACATTTTATACAATATCGAATAAAACAGACACATCAACCACAGTACCTGTTTTCTCGACTTCGATTTCCAAATTCTAATAGAATATTTAAACTTATCATCTCGTGACATACCTGTCTAACATTAGAACAACAATTTTTTGTCAACGGAACTTTTTACCAAATGATATAAGGAGACTTTTTGATGTTCACATTTTTCAAACCAAATTAAAATTGTACTTTTCTTGTCTTTAAAGGTTTTCTTCAGAGCCTTTTGGAACGAGTGTAATGAAATTTTCTGAAATATTTTAGGCTCAAAATGCGTTTAATTTCTTTAAAGTCATGAAAAAATAGTGAGTGTCAAAACCAACCCACCCTGATTCAAAACAGGGTGTCTCTAAATTTCCAATGGCTAAATGCAATAATAAAAATCGTTTTTCAGTTAAAAATAAATGTCTGAAGTTTCTGTAGTATTTATTTATTTATTTACTATGCTTTGAGTCAATCTTAAGACTTTTTTGAATAATGAAAATAATATCGACTAGAAAACATTCTCATATTGAACAATGGGTGATTTTTAGTCGAAAAATAATTTATTTGTGATAGAACCAATATTTTCATTCAATGTTTTCTATGTTTTCATGTTTTTCCTCTAACCTAATTTTAATTCGATGTTTTTGCTCTGATAAGTTCTTTGTTTCTTTTTTTAATTACGTTGTCTTGACATCATTCCAAATTTACTGTTTTTTCAATCTTGGTCTCGAGAGTTTATATATGAAACCATTGAAACCAAATAATTCATATAATTAATGATACATTGCTTACTAATTTAACTTATTTGTTTTGCCTTTAGATATTAATATTGTTATACTCCAAAATTTAGTCTAGTGATGTTTTCTGTTTTTTTAATTCCATTTTTGATAACTTCATGAAAAATTAATTATTTATGACACATTCAATATTGTGCTTCATAGTTTTCTATGTTTTTTGTTGTTTCGCTAACTTAATTCGGTATTTTTCTTCTTTCATTTTGTCTGTGTTTTTTAACGTTTCGCTGACAAATACCCATACAATTATTAACTTCTTAAATTTAATGGTTTGTCAATATTAATGTTGAAGTTAATGCATTTTCATAAAGTTGTGGCTAGGTCATGAAATGTTTTGTATGTTCTTTAGACTTTATGATTTTATGATAGTCTAGTAGAAATTCAGTGAACCAATACCCGACAAAGAGGTAAAAGCTTTGCAAGTTTTTGTTTATTTTTTCATATTTATCATTCAATGTTTTTCTATGTTTTTTTTGAGGGGGGGTTGGTATTACACTTCCCTGGAGACGTGGAAGATTTGCTTCTATTAATTTTATTTCTCAATTGATTTCTCCTAAAACGAGGCGTAAATTGATGGTGATACTCTAATTTTTTTTAGTTGCACGTTTTCTATGTTTTTTTTAAATCTCAGTCTAGAATGAAAAACCATATAATTCATAGATTTGATGGTTTATGGCTTCATTATATTTCACTATTTCATTAAGTAGATACATATTATTCGTTTTACGTTAAATTATATCGTGCGATGTTTGCTATGTTTTTTTTTGTTTGCATAATTCATATAATTTTTTCTAAAGTTTTATTTGTTTTTTCGTAGACTGAACGAAT
This sequence comes from Eupeodes luniger, assembly GCA_951509635.1. Taxonomy (NCBI): domain Eukaryota; kingdom Metazoa; phylum Arthropoda; class Insecta; order Diptera; family Syrphidae; genus Eupeodes; species Eupeodes luniger. The sequence goes on from OX608074.1 coordinate 126,639,564, forward strand.
ACACAATTTTCGTAATACAAAGAACTTTCATTTTTGAAACTTCAAATCTTTTCTCTCACTCTGAGCACCCTCTTAAACTCAACATAACTTGACTTAATTTAAAAACCTCCTTAAATACTCTGAAATTGAAATAACAAAAGTGTCCATTTTTTTCATGTATTCCAATGTTCACTAATTTTCGGACTCTACTGTAGAATTATTTTAATTTAACACCGAACGCATTACTTTTTTTTAGTCAGAGTTCTTTCACAGGATCTTCTTACTACTCGTAGGTATTACATAGGAAGTATAGGAACTGCATGCAATTCATTTTGGTTTTCAACTTTGAATTCGTATATCAAATCTTTTTTTTCTTGTTTTTTAATTTTGTGTGTGGCGCAATATTCTCTTTGCCATTCCCATTTTATTTTGTTGAACAATTTTTTGATTTTTCTATTTTTTAATTTTTTTTTTTTTTGTAATTTTTATATGTTGGTAGGTACGTAGCCTAGGTACAAAAGTGAATATAAAAATGTTATGTGTGTGAATGTTTGCAGCTATGTATTATATTTGAAACTTTTAACAGTGAATCGTGAAGCAGGATAAAAGAAAACAGCTTCCAGAGAAATAAATCCTCGTCTGCATGTACGTTTTGATGGTAATTAATACACAAAAAAATAAAAATGAAAATTAAAAAAGAAGACGACACACAATGGGCTACACTTCATGGGTGCGTTTCCAGAAGGCACACACCAAAACCAAAACCAAAACACATCGCACAGGATCCGGATACAGTACGTTGACGCGTACGAAAAAAGGAGTGTATGAACCGAAAAACGGCGTCGTAGTTGTTGTCGTTGTCGGCGGCAGTGGCGGCTGTTTCAGCAAGCAATGGAAGAAAAAAGAACAAATCAGGGTAGATTACTCACAAAATGATACTCCAGGCCCAGTAAACTCCAGCTCCAAAAGTTTCGAGTTTAGGGGGGGCTTGGAGTTGGAGATTTGTCGGCAAAAGTGTGTTTGAATAGAAAAGTACATCATAGACGATAACGAGAAGAACGCGCTACTCTGCTGCGAGGCGAGTACGCTATACGTAACGTACTACAAAGTCGGAACTTGGTATTCGGGACCAAGAGTGCTTGTGGTACAGGACGTGCGTTCGTTTAGCGTTCATGGTAAACAGGTTGATGATGAGTTTTGGTTGGATTTTTTGTTTGTAAATTGTTTCTTTTTTTTACCATAGTAACGTTTAGGTGAAGCAAGTTCTAAATATCCTTGCGACTTGCGAGTGCTCTAAATGAATTGAGAACATAAAAATGTTCAAGTTTTGACTGACAGACAGCCAGACACGAAGTTTGAGATTATTATACTTATGTAGGTAAACGTGGGAGAATGGCATCATCAGACAAAGCACAGCCAGTGAACCGCACAAACTCACATCGCCATCTCATCCGTGTCGGTCGTAAGTCTGGTCCTAAATTTTAATGGGTTTCTATTTGAAAAATATATTTGTTATAGAGAAAGTTTTTTTTTTATTTTTAATACGAATAATATTATGAGCCATTAGGAGGGTAAATTGTTTGAAAAAATTTTCAAAAAATTATACCTACACCATTAATGGGATTGAGTTTTTGTTCTCTCATTTCTGAGTTTTTGATGATAATTCAATGACTATCTAGAGTTGATGGTGTTTATAAAATGTTTTCCCTGTTTGTTCGTCACAAATTAAATAATTTCCTATAATGAAGCAAGGGTTGAAAAACAAAGTTGGGGAGAAAGATTCAAGTTCATCAACATTAATATTTGATCTTATTTAAGAGTTATGGTTTTTCTTCGACCCCATCAACTGAACCTTGGATCATATCCTGATGTATAAAAAAGTTATTTTTACGGAGTAGTTGAATATAAAACATCTTTTCAAAAACAATTTATAAAATTTTGATTCAAAATGTATGCTCAAAAACAGTAACGAAATTGAGTTCATAATGATGTCAACTTGCAAATGTGTTAATATTGCCTAAAGCTGCTTAGAAGGAGAGGAACTTGCTTTTTTGTTTTAAATAGTTTTAAAATAAGAGGTTTGATTCTTAAAACTGTCATATTTTTGACAAACAAAAACTCATTACCAGAAATTTAATGATAAACATTGAAATTGTAAACATTTTTTACAAAAATGGCAAACATTTTTTACAGTTCACAGTTCAAAAAATTAAAGCACTTTTATTTCACTGTGAAACTGGTGAAGAAATTTGAGCTGTTTGGACAATACGAGGTGTGTTCAAAAAGTACCCGGAATTTTCTTTTTTTTCAAAAAATATTTATTTATTCGTTTACATCGATGTGGTCTCCTTCAAAGTAGTCCCCCCCCCCCCCCCCCCCCAGATATAATGCAGTAATTCACTTATGCCAGCGTTTTTTTTCCAATTTTCGAAGCACTGTTGATATTCACTTTTTGATAATGTCCTTGAACATTCTCAGAAATTCGGCCTTTATTTCTTCAATCGAGGAAAAACGCCTTCCTTTCATGGGTCTCTTCAACTTTGGAAACAGGAAAAAGTCACACGTAGCCATATCTGGTGAATATGGAGGTTGGGGCTAGACTACGGTATTGTTTTTGGCCAAAAAATTACGAACAAGCAACCACGAGTGAGCAGGTGCGTTATCGTAATGCAAAAGCCATTTATTGTTTTTCCATAAATCTGATCGTTTTTTTCGGATTGCTTCACGCAAACGTCGAATAACTTCAAGGTTATACTCCTTATTAACCGTACAACCTTGTGGTAAGAACTCTTGATGCACTATGCCATTATAATCAAAGAAAACAGTAAGCAAAACCTTCACATTTGATCGAACTTGACGTGCTTTTTTCGCTCTTGACGTTGGATGCTTCCAGGTGGACGATTGTGCTTTGGTTTCGACATCATAACCGTACACCCATGTTTCATAACCAGTTATGACCCTTTCAAGCAAACTTGGATCGTCGCGTCGTTGACGTCATTTAACAGCTCTTGAGCGGTGTTCATGCGATTGTTTTTTTGGTAAAAATTCAGCAGTTTCAGCAAGAATCGCCGAACTCATAAAAACACGTCGAACCTTAGCAACTACCACAGACAAAGTAAACAGTGAATATAGCTGAAAATTGCATCATACTTTAGGGGCATGTATATCAACACAATACAAAAAATTTGTACCTTCGAACTCTCCAGACCCGCGAAATTTAAAAACTCCGGGTACTTTTTGAACACACCTCGTATAGTGATGTTTAAAATTGAAACCATATAAGTCACTTAATCAAACAGCTAATGGAATGTTTTTGCTACAGGCGGTAGTGTTAGCCCATGTTTGTCTATTCTCATCGCCACGGTCTTTGGAAAGGGGCTTTCCACAAACTACATTACGCCATACTTTGAATAAAGGTTTAGGTTTAAAGACTTTTGAAGTTCAGTTAATACAAGAACTAAAGTCCTTTTATTATCAGTAATCTTATTGTATCTTGGCTGATCGGGTCTTTGAAATACATAAATTAGGTGGCACAACAGTACGTTAAGAACTAGGGATCTGACCCACAGATGGAGGGGACCTACAGTTCTATGCAGAATATGAACGACTATTTTGAGAAAGCACTTCTCATGTCAAGAATTACTCTTGGAGGATTTGTCGCAAATATCAGTAGGTACCCGTGAAAAAAAACTTTAGGTGACACAGGAAGGGATTTAACCAAAGACATCTAACATGACAGTCCTATGCACAAACCGCCACTGGTACTACGGGTCCTTGAAATGCATATAAATAATCCGGATTGTCATCGAACAAGCAGCGAAACAATCGCAATTTTGCTAGAAGATTTTATTGACCGTGTTATTTCCCAAAGAAAAGTTTACACATGTAAGAAAACATAAATATATTCTTCTTCTTTTCTTCTCTCCAATTTTTGTTTCTATACTTCACTCTAACTATAAACTACTTTTCCTTTCCTAGTCATAGCTGCGCGATTCATTTCTCCCAGTTGTAGTGTTATTTTTTTTTTAATAAGTAACTTTGAATTGAAAATACCTACTGATTTTCTTCCCCTATCCATTCTTAATTCTTACTCAACGTATGTATAGTCTGGGCCACCATTGGTATTCGAGAGGTATACTCTAACACTCATCTGTTTACATAACTTTGAAGATTTTTCTCCTCTCTCGAAATTCGTTTACAATGCACAGAAATTGGCGAAGAGGTCAAATATCGAAACTTCAATTCCTTTAGCTCATTAAGTTGCAAACTATTCATTGTGCTAGTGGTGTTTTTTTTTTCTCTATCTTATAAAATTGTGAACAAACGAAAACTAAGTTGACCTAGGTGAGTAAAATGAATTTTTCTTTTTACCACTGAGCTAAACCTCCTCGGTTTTGTTTTTATATTTAAATTATTAAATTCCAACTTTTGTGTAGTTGCATTATTTGAATTTTCTTTACTAATTCTATGTCACGCAAACGAAATTTCATAACGATTGTTTTTGACTGCGACGACTTTCAGCGTCGTCGGTTTACAGTTATTTTTTTTGAGTGTTTTTCTCCTCCTTGGCTTGAGTTTTCTTTTGCGTGACCAACTTATTTCTCTATTATGTAGTATAGCAATAAGAGAGAGTATATTTGTTTATTTCTCCTTTCCTATGGATTTTATTTTGAAATATGAGATGCGTCGCGTCGTGTGTGAGTGAGTGAGCACCGCGTTATTATTTCCACACGGAGATGTGCGATCTCCTGCTCCGTGTCTTGGTAGTGCTGTGACGGAATAGAATAGGAAGACCTTTGGAGAATCGGTTCGGGGTGTGTGTGCTCCTACCCCGTTCGCAGCCAGTGAGATGGGTCGTTCTATCCGCTCACAATTATTTAGTTTTTCGGTGGATTTGTCGTGGTTTCCGCTTATCCTCCAACTCGGAGATGTGAGTTCTCCTGCTCCGAGTGATGATAGTATTGCAACAGAGTGAGAGGAATCAGCCACTGGAGAATCGGTTCGGGGTGCGTGCTTTCCCTCCCCGTTCGCATGCCAGTGCGTTGATCGGTGCCCTCCGTATGCGGTACTTTATTACCAAATATTTCGAATATAAATGTGTACTTATTTGTATGCGTTTTACTGTTCCGTACTAAAAATGTTTTTGTTGTTGGCTCTAGCACTCGCACCGGCGGGCGCAGCGTAATTATTTAACTTAAATATCTTTCTCCTTCTATCCTGTCACTCTCTATATTATTTATTTGATTCAAACCTTAAGTGGCTTTTGAGTGCTCATGAGTTGTTATTATTTTTTTTTACAGATTGCCGCCTCGACCAGATGAACTCTCTGATTTATTTTTGTTTTCCTTTATTTGCATTTTAACTTGAAGTATTTAATAATTTTTTTTTGTTCGTTATATTTTTGAGAATTTTGTTTTTGTTTTAATAAAAAAAAAGAAAAAAAAAAGTCAACAAAAGATAATTAATTGATTCTTGATTTTTAGTATTGAATTGACATTTTATAATTCAGAAGTGGGATACCTGGTCGTGGAGAGCAAAAAGAAAATTATTTAAAAAAAAATGAGCACTGCTCCTGTGAAAAGGAGTAATGTTAAGATAAAATATTTTGTTTTGTTCTTCCATTTTTTTAACAAATCACTTAATATATTTTATTTTTTTTTCTTCTTCTACTTTCAATTTTAACACATTTTTAATAGAGTTTTGAGTTATTGTTAGTTGGTCATTTGAAAAGATATATCAGGAAAAATAATTCCTTTGAAAAACAATGGGTAAACATAGAAAGAAAAGTAGTCATCGAAGAGATTCAAGTGGTGAATCCTCTTCTAGAAATAGAACAAAGCGAAGACGTTTGGAATCATCTAGACAAAGAGAAGGAACGTGTTGTTCGGTTAATTGTTCAACGAACTCCAATTCATTTGATCGATTGACAGATGTGATGAAAGACTTTTTAGTTAGATCGTCGGGTATAGCCACGGGAGGTGGAAAGGGTGATGCTGTTCCTGAGTTTGATCCGGAAAACGAAAATCAGACAATTCAAAAATGGTGTGATCAAGTTGATGAACTCAGAGTTATTTATGGTTGGTCAGAGCAAACGACTATCTATAATGCACTAGGGAAACTTAAAGGATTAGCTAAAACCTGGTACAAGGGGCTGCCGAGTTTGAAATTTTCCTGGGACGAATGGAAAATTAAATTGTTTGAATCTTTCCCGGGAGAACGAGATTTTTACGAACAACTTTGTGAGGTAACTCGAAGGCGTAAGAAATCCAATGAAAGTTACATGAAATACTACCATGAAATGATGACTTTGTTGAATACCTGTGAAATTTCTGGTAAAAAGGCGGTGGCTTGTCTAATAGGAGGGCTCGATGATAGAGTAGTGAAGACGGGCGCAAGAGCTGGGCGTTTCAGTACACCCGAAGAGCTCTATCTTTTCCTTAGCCAGTATAATGATGAACAGTCGAGACGCACACCAAACCAGCATTTTACAAACCAACCCCGGCAGGCAAAACCAAACGAGAGAAAGGAAAAATCTTTTTCAAAGTCGGAAAATAAAGATCAAGTAGTATGCTTCAAATGTGGTAAAAAAGGACACTATGCCAGCAGTTGTAATGCGAAACCAGACAAGCGTTGTGAGTCATGTAGGAGTAATTTTCATGATACAACAATTTGTCCAAAGAAAGGTCAACTAGGAAAACCCATAGCCTTGTTAGAAGGGACGACTTCCAGTTCATGCAACGAAAAATATCATAAAAATATAGAACTGAACGGAACAAGTATTGAAGCATACATAATAGACTTTGGTAGTTCTTGCACTTTAATCCAGCATAAAGAAGCAGTTCGATTAAATCTCAATGTTAATTGGAAAGACAATATTCCATTGCATGGTTATGGTAAAGGTTTTGTCGTTAGTCTAGGCTCAGTGATGGTACTTCTGCGAATTGACGATGTTGAAGATAATGTTCTAGTACGTGTTGTTGGTGATGAATATCAGAACATCCCTGTTTTGGTCGGTCAGTCTTTTACCGAGCTACCTGATATGATCGTTATTAAGACCGACAAGTCGCTGAATTTCGCCCGAAGAAACATAGAACTATCTCAATTTAACATACTTCCAGAAGAATGCAAGGTTATCCTTAGGTCAAAAGGGCAAGTCTATCTAACCCCTAGGGTGCTCAATATAGTACCAGTAAAAGCAAGCCAAGAGAACATTGATGTTTTAATCGAAGCGACTGTACGATCACCCGAAGGATTGGAAAGTTGTATACCACGTGGTATACTCCATATAGATGACAATGGATCTTCTTTCTTGCCAATTTGCAATCTTTCAGATCAAGAGATATTAATAAAAGAAAATGCTATCGTTGCAAGGGGTCACCGATGTGTAGGAGAAAAAGCTATCCACGAGAACGTTACTCAACAAGGAACTAATGAAGAATGTGTTTTGCGAATTAAAGAAAAAGAATATTTACCTATAACAATAGACATGTTGTCCATTGGTCCTGTGGATGAAACTCAAAAAGGAGAGTTGGTAAAAATGTTGAATGAGTTTCGTGACTGTGTCGCCTTAGATGTCAGTGAATTAGGATGCACAAATTCAGCAGAGATGAAAATCAAGCTTGACGATGACAAACCTTTTTCGTTTCGACCGTATCGGATGGCAGTTAAGGAGCAGGAAATTGCTCAAGACATAGTAAAAGAATTACTGGATAATAATATTGTACGAGAGTCGCAATCGGACTATGCTTCACCAATTTTACTAGTGACAAAAAAGAATGGAGAACAGAGGTTATGTGTAGATTTCAGAAAACTAAATTCCAAGACGGTTAAAGACTGCCACCCGTTACCACGTATCGACGATCAGGTTGACAAATTGCATGGAGGAATATGGTTTACTAGTTTGGATCTAAGATCAGGTTATTATCAGATACCAGTGGAGGAAAACTCGAAGCGATTTACGGCTTTTGTTACTTCAAGTGGCCAGTACGAGTTTCAGCGGATGCCTTTTGGGCTCTGTAACGCTCCTAGAGTTTTCCAGCGGTTTATTAATCGCATCCTAAATCCATTGCAAGACATAGCTGCTTTCTACCTCGATGACATTCTCCTGCATTCCAAAACAGTTCCCGAATCTTTACAAGGATTAAGACGGACATTAGAGATATTACGATCAGAAGGACTGACTCTCAACTTAAAAAAATGTTCTTTTCTCATGGATAGAACGGATTTTCTAGGTTTTGAAGTAACACAGGGTAAGGTGAAACCGGGAAGTGGAAAATCTATTGCCATTAGTGACTTTCCGAGACCAAAAACTATTCATCAGGTGAGACAGTTCCTCGGTCTAACAGGATATTTCCGTCATTTTGTTGAAAAATTTGCCATTATCACAAAACCATTAACACGTCTTTTGAAAAAACGACTCAGTGGAGCTGGACTACAAGAGAAGAAAACGCATTCTGTGAACTGAAGAAAAAGCTTAGTGAACGACCCATACTTGCTATTTATGAACCAGGCGCCAAAACTGAGGTACACACCGATGCGAGTTCTATTGGATTGGCAGGTATACTCTTGCAGTATCAACCAGATGGCCGACTTCATCCCGTAGTGTATTATAGTCGTCAAACACGAAATACTGAAGAAAAATACCATTCATATGAGCTGGAGACTCTAGCAGCAGTAGAATCAATAAAGAAATTTCGGACTTATCTTCTGGGACAAACTTTTACGTTGGTAACAGATTGCAATGCCCTTAAGGCAACCAAAGATAAGAAAGAGTTGATACCTCGAATTGCGCGCTGGTGGCTTCAACTTATGGAATACGACTTTGAAGTAAAATACCGACCCGGGGAACGTATGAAGCATGTTGATGCACTCAGTCGAAATCCATGTTCTGCAGAAAAGGTGGAGACAGTAATGCGAATAGAACAAGCAGATTGGGTGTTGGCGGGCCAATTAACAGACCGGAATCTTCAGCGAATACGCGATCTTTTGCGAAAGACACCAAGTAGTGAAGAGGAAAAGGACATACACAAAAACTATTTACTTAACGAAGGACGAATATATAGAAAGACTTCAAATGGCAAACAATGGGTAGTACCAGTTGGTATGCGACATCAAGTGGTGCATGCAGCACACGATGAATTGGGACATTTCGCAGTAGAGAAAACTTTAACAAGACTTTGTTCCCATTATTGGTTTCCAAATATGCGGCAGTATGTAGAAAAGTACATATCCTGTTGCATTCAATGTTTATTCAACAAAAAGGCGGGAGGTCGTCGTGAAGGTTATCTACATCCCATACATAAAGGCAGTACCCCAATGAAAACAGTACATGCTGATCACTTGGGTCCTTTTCCTAAAAGTAAACGTGGCAATCTTTATATAATAGCTGCTGTTGATTCTTTCACGAAATTTACATTCATCCGAGCAGTTAAAAATACCACAACTAAACTGGCCATCGAATTTTTTAAAGATATTTTTAGTGTCCATGGGGTTCCATTAATCCTGATTACAGATCAGGGCAGTTCATTCACATCAAAAGAATTTAAACATTTCTGTGAGTCCAATAATATCAAGCATGTTTTAAACGCTGTAGCGACACCAAGGGCAAATGGGCAAGTTGAACGTTTGAATCGATCTATACTCAGTGCACTTTTGACCACCACACTGGAAGATAATTTATGGGATTCAAATGTTCGGCAAGTACAGTTTGCAATAAACAACGTAACAAATAAAAGTACCGGAAAAACACCGAGTCAATTGCTGTTAGGAATCGAGCCACGGAGTGGAACTGATGCGATACTGAAAGACGAAGTTCAGAAAATAGTAGAAATAATTTCAGATCTAGAGGATGAGAGAAAGAAGGCATCGGAAAGAATTGAGAAGGCGCAACAGGTGCAGAAGAGATATTTTGATAAGAGGCGCAAGTCACCGAGAGTGTACAAGGAAGGGGATTTAGTTGTTATTAACAAACAAGAAGCGCTAACAGGGACGAGTCGCAAGATGGAGCCACCATTCAAAGGACCATTTGTCGTCAAAAAGGTGTATCCAAATGACCGATATCTCGTTACAGACATAGATGGTACACATCGTAAAACAAGAAGTATGAGTTACGAGAACATTATTGCTGTGGACCATATGAAACCTTGGGGTGAATACGAATGTCTATCAGATTATTCAGAAGATGACGAAGAAGGAAGAAATGCTGAGACTCGAGACGAGTTTCTGTCAGGATAGGCGAATGTAAGAAAACATAAATATATTCTTCTTCTTTTCTTCTCTCCAATTTTTGTTTCTATACTTCACTCTAACTATAAACTACTTTTCCTTTCCTAGTCATAGCTGCGCGATTCATTTCTCCCAGTTGTAGTGTTATTTTTTTTTTAATAAGTAACTTTGAATTGAAAATACCTACTGATTTTCTTCCCCTATCCATTCTTAATTCTTACTCAACGTATGTATAGTCTGGGCCACCATTGGTATTCGAGAGGTATACTCTAACACTCATCTGTTTACATAACTTTGAAGATTTTTCTCCTCTCTCGAAATTCGTTTACAATGCACAGAAATTGGCGAAGAGGTCAAATATCGAAACTTCAATTCCTTTAGCTCATTAAGTTGCAAACTATTCATTGTGCTAGTGGTGTTTTTTTTTTTCTCTATCTTATAAAATTGTGAACAAACGAAAACTAAGTTGACCTAGGTGAGTAAAATGAATTTTTCTTTTTACCACTGAGCTAAACCTCCTCGGTTTTGTTTTTATATTTAAATTATTAAATTCCAACTTTTGTGTAGTTGCATTATTTGAATTTTCTTTACTAATTCTATGTCACGCAAACGAAATTTCATAACGATTGTTTTTGACTGCGACGACTTTCAGCGTCGTCGGTTTACAGTTATTTTTTTTGAGTGTTTTTCTCCTCCTTGGCTTGAGTTTTCTTTTGCGTGACCAACTTATTTCTCTATTATGTAGTATAGCAATAAGAGAGAGTATATTTGTTTATTTCTCCTTTCCTATGGATTTTATTTTGAAATATGAGATGCGTCGCGTCGTGTGTGAGTGAGTGAGCACCGCGTTATTATTTCCACACGGAGATGTGCGATCTCCTGCTCCGTGTCTTGGTAGTGCTGTGACGGAATAGAATAGGAAAACCTTTGGAGAATCGGTTCGGGGTGTGTGTGCTCCTACCCCGTTCGCAGCCAGTGAGATGGGTCGTTCTATCCGCTCACAATTATTTAGTTTTTCGGTGGATTTGTCGTGGTTTCCGCTTATCCTCCAACTCGGAGATGTGAGTTCTCCTGCTCCGAGTGATGATAGTATTGCAACAGAGTGAGAGGAATCAGCCACTGGAGAATCGGTTCGGGGTGCGTGCTTTCCCTCCCCGTTCGCATGCCAGTGCGTTGATCGGTGCCCTCCGTATGCGGTACTTTATTACCAAATATTTCGAATATAAATGTGTACTTATTTGTATGCGTTTTACTGTTCCGTACTAAAAATGTTTTTGTTGTTGGCTCTAGCACTCGCACCGGCGGGCGCAGCGTAATTATTTAACTTAAATATCTTTCTCCTTCTATCCTGTCACTCTCTATATTATTTATTTGATTCAAACCTTAAGTGGCTTTTGAGTGCTCATGAGTTGTTATTATTTTTTTTTACAGATTGCCGCCTCGACCAGATGAACTCTCTGATTTATTTTTGTTTTCCTTTATTTGCATTTTAACTTGAAGTATTTAATAATTTTTTTTTGTTCGTTATATTTTTGAGAATTTTGTTTTTGTTTTAATAAAAAAAAAGAAAAAAAAAAGTCAACAAAAGATAATTAATTGATTCTTGATTTTTAGTATTGAATTGACATTTTATACACATGGCCAACGAGAACTTTGTGATTTAACACTTTTAGAAATGTTTATTTAAGGACATGCGATAATGTTGATACAAATGATTCACAATTGATTCAAGTACTTAAGAACTTTAAGATATAATTCGTAAAGTTACCGAGGACAAGCAGCGGCAAATTTATGAATTGACCTTGGGAAATTGTATGGTTCTGGAACCATTTCGTTTTGGCAGCCTTTTGTTTGATATTGTTTTTCATATTCTTAATGGCATTCTTTTCCTTTTGCAATGAACTTAAAATTCACTGATTCCCGTTAAAAAAAACTGTTATTTTTAAATGTCAGAATGAAACCTCTTATTGGAGAACCTATTATAAACATTCTATCATACTTGAGTGTTTAAAAGTATTCATAATAAAACTTATTTTTTGTATCGAAGTAAAACATTTAAGGGTGTATTAATTTTGTATTTATACTTCTAATATGACGTTTGTCAGTTAGGTATGTAGATAGTGTGAAAGGGCCTAAGTTAGTTGTCAGAAATTAGGTTCATTCAACTTCATACTTCAAAGGCCTCTATTATCATTACTTTAATTGGATACATGTTTGTGGAAAGGCTTTAAAAAGTCTCCTTATATTTTAGGGTTTAACAAAATAAATAATTTAAATACTTATAAAGAATCTATTCTTTTTTTTTTGAAGGCACAAATATCGTTTTTTTCTGCCAAAAATTTTGCATATCATATGGTTCCCAAAAGCCTATAAGAACTTACACCTTTAGGGACACATGTGCTGTGAAGCAACTACTCAAATAAAATACCTGTGTGTGTATGTAGCTTAAGCATTCCCTAACAAAAATAAGAAAAAGATTAAAATTTAAGTATTTTCTAGATGATGATGCTAAAATTCCATTGAGTTGACAGCACCAGCGTCTTTCTCTTTCTTTTTCTCTCTCTCTCTCTGTTTTTTTGAATTACTCACATAAATTGACAGGACATCTAAGTGAATACACTTACACACCTGCAGGTGGATATTACACACAAGTAATATACATATATATACATATATACGAGGAGTATATTTAAATTTAACAAAAACAAAATCAAAACAAAAAAGAAGAAAATAAATTTAAAACGAAAGATATAGAATGTGAAAGCTACAACGACGCCGATGACAACTGCAACGTTGACAACCACCTCCAAAAACAAAAACAACAACAACACCGTCAGCGTCCCCATCATGAAAGCTAGGAAACGTGCCCAGACGTCAACCATCAAAAAATACTCCACCTCCCCCTGCCACCCGTTTGGTCGTTTAAAATTGTTTGTTGTTTCTTATGTTTTTCTCGTTTTTTGCATATTATACTTTTTCGTCTTATTCTAATGGACTTCTATGTGTGTATGTATATGTGTATGTATTCACACTAGGTTTTTTTTTTTAAATGTATAAGTGTTTTATGCGAGCGTTGCCTTATCGGAAAAGGGCAACAGAACAGCTCCGGCTAAAGCATCACCAGCAGCAGCAGCAGCAACTTCTCTATAGAATCAGAAGCAGAATCAGCAAAAGCTCCAAGCACCATCATCCTTGGTTCTTGGTCCTCCTCGCATCACCATCATCCTACTCACTGTTTTCGCATCCTACTCACTGCTTTCGCATAAAAGTATGCAGTGAATTTGATTTGTTTTCTTTAGTTGTTTTTTTTCTGTAAAAATTTTCCCGCCAAAAAAATAAAAACAAATTTCACAAAAAATGCGTCTTTTTCTTTTTCTTCCTTAATTATTATATGTGTATGAGTGAGTACTAAAAAGGGGTTTGAGTTAAGGATACATTTTTATCCTTCCTCCAACCTTTTGCGTTATTCGCATTGCATATGGTGAGGCGCAATTCTCGTGTGGAAAGGAATGGAGTAGAGTGGAGTGAAGTGGAGACTGGTGATACTTTGTGGAGGTGGTTGATGGAAATTCGTTGGAAAATACATTTTTCCACGAAGCCGTTGGTTGAATGTCAGCTAGAGCCTCAGTGAGAATCGACTCACTGAGCAATGGGGTTTGGGAAAACTGAGGGGGGGAGGTTTCTGAACGTGTAAAATTTTTTTGGGTGAGCAAATGAGATGAGAGGAACGAGGAGAAGAAGGTGTTTATACAAATGTGTGTGTGTGGGTGTGTGATTTTATTTTGTTTTTAATTTTATACGAAGGTTGATGGCTCTGATTCAATGTGTTGTATATAAAATTGCTTCAGGCTAAAATGAATGATGAACGAAGCGCGGAATAAAGAAGAAAAATAATAAAAAACGAAAGTCAACATATAGTAGGTAGTTGATAGTAGGTACATACATATACTACCTACATCAGGAGGACATCAGGATCAGGCAGGACAGTAGGAAGGAGAGAGAAATACGAGAAACAAAACAAAACTGGAAAAAATATAAAAAGTGAAAATAAAATGAAAATGAGTGCAAAATCCTACAAGTATGCTTTTATATTTTATTTTTTTTTTTTACAAAAAAAGAAAATGTATACATACGTACAAATCTACCTACATACCTACCTAAATACATACATATATGTATGTGTGTGTAAAAATGTGATTGCACTTAAATGTGTCCAGCATATGGGATTTAAAATTAAAAGAAAAATAAAAGTAAAAAAAGAAGAAATAAAAACAAAATCTTTTATATTTATTTGAACTTCATTTCAATAAGGTTTTTGTGTTTTATTTTCTGAGTCAGTTAACTTTACTTGCTTCGCATGTATGTAGATGTGTGTATACATGTATATGAATGCGTTTAAGTATGGGTTTAAAGAAATCTGTAGAAAAAATGGTGCATGTAGATGTATAGATGGGTTGCAATTACATATTTGATTTCTTTTTGTTTTTTTGTTACTTTTAATTGACATTTTTAGTTTAATTTTCAAATAAGACTTTAACTTGAAATTATTTTGCCTTAAATATCAAGTTTGCACTTAAAAAAAAGAGAAATAAGTCCCCAAAACTCATAAAGGCTTTCATGAAAATTTACAAGTTTTAAAATTTGAATAAGAACATTATTGAAAAGTGGATGAAGAAAACATGTTTCTGAACAGATCCAAAATAAATAACGCTGTTGGCTTTTATCTGAAATGTTTGAAATTTAAATTAAAAGTGGGAAAGGGTTATAGAAATGAAAGATCTGTTTGTTTACTTAGAGTCTTGAAAAGTTCATATTAGAAAAATGAGACTAAGGGGCCGGTTATAGCTGTCAGTAAAATCCATCAGTAAAATTTGAAACAGGAGGAATCTGAAATGTTTTACTGATGAGCGTTTATAGCAATCAGTAAATTTACGTCATTAAATTAAATGTCACTTTGAAGTTTCTATTTGAAGAGTTTGTTTTTTACTGTTGCTTTCATCAATAAAATTTTTAATGATGTGATCGGAACAGTAAAAAATTGGAACACCAACAGTAAAACGAAATGGAATTTTTTTTGGTTTTTGACAGTCAGCTGTTCAGTAAAATGAAATTTCATCATTAAAAAAATTAAAATGGATTTATAAATTAAATAAAACTTTAAATGCATTGTTTCTTTTTGAAGAAAATACTTGAACATAGCATTCATCTTATTGCATCAATCTTTTGCTAGAAATAAATCTGTAACATGTTCAAAAACTAAAAACTATAATTTTACTGATGGATTTTAACCGGCCCCTAACATAACTTGGAGAGAAAATGATAGAAATTTATAAGAAAATTATATATATTTTAGTTGATGTTCTTGCTGCTGTTTTTTTTTAAAGAATTTTAACTCATTTCACATACAAAAATAAGATTTTAAGAATTTTCAAACGTATTCGAATTTTCAGTGAAAACTTGGAATAAAAAAAAAAAAGAATTCACAAATTTTTATTCGGAATTAAAGACAACAAGTTTCCAAACAGGTCTTAATTGTTAACTTTGTAAATGAATAGTACTGTTTGCTTTCATCTGACATTTTTAAAGATTGATTAGTTAATACATTTAAGAGATCTGTTTACTGGATTCTGACTTTTTGTTAATTTTAGTAAATAGTTCAAGAAAATTAAATCTGACAGAACTTGAACTCAAAATCAAACTGACAGAACTTGAACAAAAGCACATCAAAATAATTGATTGAATAGTCTGTCAGTTTATTTTTAATGATTTTTACTTCATTCAAAAACAAAACTGAATTCATTGAGTGCTTAGAAAGTGTTGAAATCTAAAAAATGTTTTTGATTTCTTAACTAGTGTCAATTTCAAAATGGTTTTCAATTTTTAGAACAACCGTTTTTGTTTTACGTGATAGACTAAAAACTTTTGATTTCATAGTTGTCAGTTGTCCGTTTCAGAACAGATTTTGAGGTTTGATCTTAATCTACAAAATTTGGAAATCTTACAACTATTATTTGTTTATAATGGAGGAAAAACGTTTATGGTCAATTTGTATTTGTCTTTGCTTGGTATATAAATAATTTTAAAAAAATGTATTATATTTTGATAATTTTTGAGAATAAGAATGTTTATAAGCATTTTGGAAACGGTCACAAGTAATTTTTTTCACAAAATATATTATTTGCATGTTGAAATATCTCTAAAACTGTTCAAAGCACACGAAATACGAGAGAATGAAAGCTGTTAAATCAAAATTTGTCTTAAATAATGCTGTAAAATAAAATAGAATACTTCCTTAATTCCACCATTTTAATAACATTTTGATAAAAATAAAGTTTGTCATTAACTACATGTTATTTTGATAACTTTTTATTAAGAACAAACAAAAAAAACATTTGGACTTCACATACGTATTTTCAAAAATAATACAAAATATTTTAAAAATTCAATGACAATAATTTTTGGTTATCCATTGTAGCCAAAATTTATGATAAATTGACCCCAATTGGCAACTTTATTTAGCATACTAAGTCATAAATTGAAGACTTAATTTCCAAAAAAAATCGAAAATGTTTAAAAATACTGAAATTTAGTTTTGAAAAGTTAACTTTTTAATTAACTTACAATTTTTGTGTTTCAAACTTGAAAAAGGTTTTATTGAAGGGCACTAATATCCCTTAAGCACATAGTATTTTTATTCACCTGAAGAGTAGTCAGATCCCATTAGTTATAATATTATCATAGCAAATTTTAAAAGTCCAAAAAAGGCATCTTATCCTCTTAAGTTCCACGACAGATCAATTTTCTTCAGATTTCTTTGGCATATTGACGTAAAATATTAGCTGAAGTTGTTTTAGGAAACCAAAACTTGCTTCCTAATTTCGTTGGTCATGGGAATTTTTTTATGATTTTTCCGATACTGTATTTAAGAGACTCGGAATACGTTTCAATCAAAAAAGATTTAACGATAGAGGTAAAAAAAGGATCCGTAACTTTTTCTTTGGTTCAATAAATTAACAAAAAAAGTAAATATACGCCCAAGATCACCACATATTTTTTAAGAGTGTTTTTAAAGTTCATTACTACTATACTGATTTTTGACGGATTTTTTAGTTGAGGATATACACATCTTTTTCATAGTTATAAAAGTTGTAATATTTTGTAACTTAATGTTAATTTTCGAGATAATTTTGACATAATATGTGTCTATTTATAATTGCTAAAAAATTAAGACACACATTTTAAGACACTTAAATTTTTTAATAGCATGTGAATCAGTTGTTTCCTTTTTAAATTTTGTCTAAAACTATCACCTTAAAAAATTGATGCTAAGTTTTTATTTTATTCAACATTAATTTAAGAAGTTCTATAAAATCAATTTAAATTAATTATTTAAGATCAACATAAAATTAATGTAGTTGCTTACGCTTAAGATAATGGTCTAAACTGTTTCATAAAGTTGTGTTAATATTTATATGTCCACATGTAAATGTATTTACCTTACGAAACTTTCAATTTGTTTTCAATTTGATTATTTTTATAAAATGTTTTGTCTTCCTTACATTTTATAACATTTAATTAATTTCCTAAGAAATATGGCAGCTTGTTGAAGTTCACACCCTAAGGAATATTGTTTTTAATTCAGAAAATGAAATCCTGCCTATTTATTCAGAGTCTCGCAATATTTTGATTAAATTTTCTTAAAGGTTTCATAAATATTTAATTTTTATTTTTTATTTTATGTTATTATAAAAATAAAAGTTTTCAAATAAATTTCATGTATGTTGTATAGACTTAAAAAATATAATTAATATAGGTACGCACTATAAACACTTATATTAGACATGTAAGCATGCTTTAATAATATTTAATTCAAGCCCTTGAAGTGATAAACTCAAAGGTTGAATTTTCGTCCTTTGAGTAATTATCTCATTCATGCAATATGAAGATAACAGAAAAAAAAAACAAAAAAGGAAATATGTGCAAGAATCCTTACAATTACACACGATTTATATAAATAAAATAGTTTAACAAAATTCATTTAAAAAACATTGAATTTTCTTTTTTAATTTTAGGCATAGGAAGAAGTCACAAAAAATTGAAAAATTAAATAAGTTCTAAGGACATTTAAAGCGATTTTCTCTTATAAATAGAAAACAAAATAAAATCATTTTTTGTATTGAAAAAAATCAATAAATAAATTTAAAAAAAAACATTCCATGACTTACCGAATCGTGTGACGTGCGGTAATCAAGATCACCTCCACCACCGCCACCGCTGCTGCCAAATGACATCTTCTCATCGTTGCGGTCCCAATCGATTTCCTTTTTCAAAGACTGTAACAAAAAATGCTGCTGTAAGATAACTAAATCCATTCAAAAAGAAAACATAGATATATCATTTTGGATGCTTACCAGTGGAACCGATTGCACGGGCCCGAGGCCCGATGGTCCGGCCATAGAATCTGCACCGCTTCCGCCAACGCCAACGCCACTGCCGCCACCACCACCACCACTGCCACTGGTGGTGGTACTGCTTCCAGCTGGTGTTGGACTTGCCAGCCTGCTGGACAATGAAGTGGCCGTGTGCGTTAGAGAGGATGGTGGTAGATTGCCGCTACTACTAGGACGATCGACGATACCAACGCTACTGCGGGATGGTGATCGATTCGTGAGGTCCGATGGTATTGCTGCAGAAGAAGAGGATGATGCAGTGGCAACATTGGCTGCAGATGCTGACGGCGCAGTTGACGTACTGGACGAGGAGTTGACAGGAGGAACAACCACCGATTGTGAGGTTGACGATTGTTGACTACTATTTGATGCTGCAGCGGCGGCAGTACTCGCACTCAGACTCATATTGATGCCAATCGAGTGCGGGTCATTTGAAGAATTGTCATCGTTTGGGGAACTTGGTCTGTCACGATCGTGGTCTTGTGGGGGCGAGGTAACCAAGTGGTGTTGTTGTTGCTGCTGCAGATGATGGTGGTGCAGTAAATGTTGATGCAGAGGATCATCGTTATTGTTGTTACTATTACTACTAATATTACTGTTATTATTGTTGCTAATATTGCTTGATGTTCGCGCTGCACCACCACCGCCACCGCTGCCAACGCCGCCAATAGAGATGGATGACATATCACCACTACCACTACCACTTCCAACGACACCACTCACACCACCGCCACCGCTACTACCACAACTATTGCTAGGGCAGCGCCTCTGATAGAGGTCTAACGGTACAGGAGAGGATTGTTGCAGTCGCTTTGGAGGCGACACACTGCAGCGTTCCGCAGCACTACTTTCACGTTTCAACGATTGCAATGAATTATGATGCAACGATGTTGTTGAGTTGGCAGCTGAATGCGCTGAAGCTGAACCGCCTAAGGGGCTATCGCAGGTTGATGGTTTTGGTTGTGAGTGTGGCCGCAAGCGGTCCGGTTCACGTTCAGGTTCTCGCAAGGCGGTATTTTGATTTGTCATCTCTGCCAAGCCCTTAACCTTTAAATAGACAAAAATGCAAAACTAAATTAATTTTTGAATTTAAAAAAATTTTAAGTGATCTAAGTCGGGAAGTCAGCTTTAAAATTGTCTTATTGATGGTTGCCAATACTTTACTACCAAAATGAAAGTACATTCAAATCTTGTACACAATTTTATAACAAAAACTGTGTTTTCCTTATTTTTCTGAAAGCTGTTTCTAACCAAAATGGAGTCCCATAGATCTTTAAGAGTAAACGAGAATAGGATATTTAAACAATCTAATAACAATAGATTGCATACAAATTAAAGGAAGAGGACCTAATTGGCTGCCTTGTGGTAGCTGGAAAATATTTAAAATGAGAATAGTTCTAAAAAAGAACAAGTGAATACTAATTTACGAGCAAGAAATAATTCTTACATATATAAGAAAGCTTCTATTTCTCTATTCTTCAGAAGATCAAGCTAGAGACATACATCACATTTAAGCTTTTCCTAGTTTCGGTCCTAGCAAGCTATCGGTGGTGTCAACATCTTATTAAATAAAATCAATAAAGCGTTTATGAAACAGGGATACTGTACTTTTATTTGAACATTAAGAAGAATTGTGATAAAGAATTATCTATATCCTTCTTAAAAAGTCAAATTTAAAAGAACAGGACCCAATTGGCTGCCTTGTGGTAGCTGGAAAGTGTTTGAAGAGGATAGTTCTAAGAAAAAAGAATATGCTTTTCGATCAAGAAGATATTTATCAGATTTAAAAGAAGAGGACTTAATTGGCTTCCTTGCGGTCGGTAGCTCAAAAAAGTAAAGAGAAAGAGAACAGTTTAAACCAAAAAACATGGAATTGCTGCAACAAGACATCCTTCTTAAATAATCAGATTTAAAAGAAGAGGACCTAATTGGCTTACTTTTGGTTGTTGGAAAATGGTAAGAAAGAGAACAGTTCTATGAAAAAGAATTCAAAAACTGCTTTTCGAGCGAAAACATATTCTTCTTAAGGAGTCCGGTTTAAAAGAAGAGGACGTAATTGTCTGCCTTGTGGTGGCTAGGAAATGATTTAAAAGAAGAGGACCCAATTGTCTGCCTTGTGGTAGCTGGGAAATAATTAGAAAGAGTAAGAGTTCTAAGAAAGAACTTGTGAATACTGTTTTCGAGCAAAATGGTATCCTTCTTAAGAAGTCACATTTGAGGACAAAACAAATTTGCCCGAGGGAATCTTCAAAACAAAATGCTTAAAACCTTCAGAATTATATAACAGTTTAAACTTGACTTTTCTTTTCTGGATTTTTGCCTGTGTAGTTACAAAAACTTACGTTGACTGAATGGGTTCATTTTAATTCTATCACAAATCAATAAATCGATTCACATAAGTCGATTCAAAACCTTCTTCAAATCTTTCTTGCACGAAGCAGTGCAGTAAATTTCAAAACTGTCATTTCTTGAAAACCCCAGTTCAAGTAAGTGACCAATAATAATTTTTCTTTTACATAACTTTACTACGTGCTTATAATGAACTCGTCCAACTTTCAACACCTTCTTCCATTCAAACACTTACAATCCCTCTACAAATTTGCAACAAAACAAAATAATTTATAAAAAAAAAAAAATACCTATGCATGCGTCAGCCATTAATCAAATTATTATCCAAATGTCACCACACTCAAGACTCAATGGAGGAATGAAGAACGAGTGACGAAAGACGTCGAGGAACGACGCGACGAAGACATGTGCAACATCTTTCTATCATCATAATCATCAGTACAGGTGGTGGTGCGTAAAATTGCAACAAACTTTTTTTCAAATTATCTTTTGTTTCTTTTTCTTTATTTATCTAAGTCGGTATATACGCGATTTTATTTCTATCCTCTTTTATGCACTTATCATTCATCACTAATTCTATTCTTGTTTTTGTTTTCTTACATTTTTTCCTCATTCTAACACCACCACATAATTTACTCTATACGTGCAATACCTGTCACTAGGCCATCTGACACCTGTCACTTAAAAAGAATATATATTGACACCTGTCACCATCGATCTTTGTTTCGCTTTTACATACATATATTTGTACTCGTAGAATGTTTGTAAATAGTTTTTGTGATGTAGTCTTCTCTGATGTCTTTTTGTTGAGGTATACTTATAGAAGAAAACTTACCTTTAACGATTCAGCAGTCTTCAGCAATGCAGATAGCTGACAATATTGCACGTTCACCTCGCCCTTATACATGAATTCAACTAAAGTTTGCAATTCGGTGAAACGGACGTCCTTCAATATCACAATTGGATGTCGTTCGGGGTGGTCCAGAAATAGGCTCTGGAAATATGATGAACAGGCCGAGAGGACCACCTAAAAAAATAAAATATAAACAAAATTAGTAGAACTTCTCAAAATAATAAAAATAAGTTTATGTTTTTTTTTTTAAATACGTTTTTACTTCTTAGACAAAAAGAAAAACCATCAAGTTATCGATAATATACAATCAAGTATTAGCACAGTTAACTAGTGTAAAGGTGCCTTTATTTGCCAACGCTCCCATTTCATTCCTACCAATCGACCGACGCGACACACGACGACGGATGAAGGAATAACCCCTTCCGGGCGTCTTCTTTAGCGTGGAATATAAACACAAAAACCAACGCCATCTATCGTAAGTGCGAACGTTTCGATTTTTGTATTTTATTTTTTAAATTAAAGTTTCAAAATGCCCAAAGGATATTTCCAGCTTTATACTCCAATCCCGCAAACATAGTACAAACTCGAGATGGAGGCGGATACAGCATTTCACAGTGCCACAACACGACCAGGTCGATTTCCTGGTTAGATTTCCCTCATCCTGGCAGAAAACTATACAATTTCTTACGCGATGGCGATGATGGGTGTGTGTCTTGGGGGAGGGTAAATGTTTGTTGTTGTATCACGTTTGGAAAATTAGTTTCATTTCTCAAGTCGTCGTCGTATTCACCATCTACATATATAAAAATATTCAAAGACAATTTTCTAGCAACCAAAAAAAAAAAAAAAAAAAAAAAATACACAATGATAATTGTGAAAAATGTTAAAAGCCTCTGAGTGAGCATTGGTCATTAAAATAGAAACTATGAAACTATAAGGCTAAGGCTAGGCTGGTTTGGGTTTGAGTTTGGATTTTTTTTTTTGAAGGTATGTTTGTATATGATCAGATCACAGAAGGAAGGAAAGGTTGAAAGATCGTTTTGGACGACTTGTCTGTCCGGCATTTGGCGTTTGGCGTTTTGTTCATTCAGATATTATATTGCCTCAAAGTGCATATGCAAATTGTTTTAAAATTAAAATTGCGCTTGTTAACGAGGACATTAATTGTAATTACGCGACTCTTGTGGAATTTTTCAACTTTGTCTTCGTTAGATGAAAAAATGTTAATTTCACGATGTTTGTTTTTTGTGGTTGGTCTGATGTGAGATGGCAAATGATTTAAAAATGAGCATATATGAAATGTATAAGGTTGGTTAGGTAAGGTATATGGAATGTGCGTTTTTGGCATAATTATTAGCTTGAGGCTAGAATTTATCAATTGGACATTTGGTTTTAAGTTGATATAGATTTTGATTTGATTTTTATATTTCCAGGTGAATTTTTGATCAGATATGGAAAATAACTTGACTATATAAAATCAGAGACTGGGTAATGAATGTCATTGAGTTTTTGGCTTCAAGTATGGACTATAAACATTGTAAATCTTTTTTTGTAGAAATTTTTTGAGTCAAGCGTGATTCCATTTATTTAATTCATGGCTTAACAGTGGTTAACGGTCGTTGGTTCAAGTTAAATTAATAAAGATTGCTGATTTAGATAAACTTGAATCTTAATTAACTCACTAAAATTGGAGAATCATCAAATATGGAACTACAAATGTTCAACTGCTCCAAATTTCATTTTTGATGAATTAAGAACAAAAGAAAAACATTTAAAGTTTATTATTCTTTGTGGTTTTAGGTTCTGTCACAATGATTTTAATTTAATAATTATGAGTTAAAAATACTTTAATTTGCTTTTAGGGAATTCAATTCAACTTTTCAGTAACTTGATGGAAATGATATTTTATGAATCCTTTGCTTATTTTTGGTCTAGACGTATGTTTCAAACACTTTAAACATTAATAAGATCCGTTTATAAAGAATTCTATTGAATTTACAGGAATTTTAAATTTTGTGGTAACGCTAAAAACAAAAATTCGACAACTGACACATATTTAAATTTAAGATGTATACAAAACAACATGTTTCACTATTGAAAAACGTATTTCTAAAATTTAATGTAATATGTTTGAAATATTGGTTTCACTTATTAATTTGTTAATTTTGCTGAATCAATGCGTGATATTACACAAAAATACACTAGAAGTTAAAAATCACGTCGTTCAAATGTCAATATCAGAGCAATTAGAGAGTTTTCGTAAAAGAAATTTGCGCTTTTTTTTAACTTCCTATAAAAAGTTATTGTAATCGGTCCGATTTGTCGAAATGAAATGTTTTACATTTTTTGACATTTTAAGGTCCCTAGAATATAAATGAAAGATTTTTAGAGAGATGTATACTATTATTATTATATTATGGTATACTATTATTCGACGTCCTTATCTCAAGAATTAGTAGATGTATAGACTTTAAATAGATTTTGATTTACAGATAATAACACAGATAAAGGTGCAGAAAGGACTTTCAAAAAAATTAAGTTAACATTTTGGTATAGACCCCAAATATCTCTCGATATTGATGTGAACAATTTTGAAGAATATTTAATCAACTGTTTTCTAATGTGAGGCCCTAGTTCACACAGGACTGTAGCGCCACCTTAAGTAAGTAAGTAAAGTTTTCTAATAAATCAAAAAAAAAAATTGAACAGACTATTTGTCACCTTAAATATTTTACGGTCACGAAATGATATTACCTCTAGATTTTACATTTCTTACACGTGGTAAAATTTTGAGAAAAATCGAAGTCGGTAACGAATTTTGCATATAATGAAATAGTTTGATTTCAAAATCTATTTTTGTTAACGAGATTTTTAGTCGAAAACCATTTTTTACGAACTTTTAGTAATTTAAAATTTTTTTTTATTTCTTGTTAAAAAAAACTTTCAATTTTTTTATTTTTTTTTTGTAAAAAAACTGATGATTCGATTTTTCTCAAAATTTTACCAGATTTCAAAAACGTTTTTCTTCGTTGCATAAAATTGTTTTGGAGATAAAATCATTTTTTGTTGGAAAAAGTTTCGAGGTGTCAATTATTTTTTGTTTCAGTTCTTTTGATTATTTTTGACGACGTAAAAAACTTCGCAAACGTACGGACGTATGAACGTTCGTACACACACACGCACAGACATTTCTCTGAAAGTCTTTTATTCAGACTCTATGGACCTAGAAACGACGAGAAATGTCAAAAGTTTCAATTCGACAAATCAAACCGATTACAATAATTTCTTTAGGGAAATAAATAAGTATCTATACAAAATACTATACAAAATTGGTAAA
Source organism: Eupeodes luniger (assembly GCA_951509635.1). NCBI lineage: Eukaryota > Metazoa > Arthropoda > Insecta > Diptera > Syrphidae > Eupeodes > Eupeodes luniger. Next base: position 126,664,756 of record OX608074.1, read on the forward strand.
AGCCGATTATTGGATTCTATTCAAATTGTTGTTGTTAATATAATATAATGTTCTTAGAAAACTTTGTTTTTATAAGAAATAAAAACTTTCAAAAAAAGTTAAAAATTGGTTTTCGGCTTAAATTGTCGGAAACACAAACTGATATTAAAATGAAAACTATGGCAAAATATTGTTGCTAACATTTAGTTAACTTTTTAGAAAAATTCAATTGATAACTTTATTTTTACAAAACACGAAAACCTAGAAACACAACAAGACAAGTAATGGTTTTCGACTAAAGAATTATGAGACAAATAAAGATATTGACTTCAACTTTTTTTTTAGAATTGTTCTAATAATTTCAACACTATTTCAACTGCATTTTAAATAGAACGTTGTTTTCTAAAAAAAATGCACGACTGGATCGCACGAACTTGTTTCGGTAAAAATAGCACCTGTAATTTAAGATTTAAAAATATATTGCAAAATAAAGTTTGTCTTAAAAAATTTGAATGCCATTTGATTAAAAAAAAAAACTTATTTTTGCAAAACAAAATTTTTTATTTTTTTTTTTTCAATTTTTGTTTAGAAATATTTTTGGTGTGTAGTTATTTAGAATATAACAAAATACATTTTATATTTGATTTTCGTAACCCTTTCCGGGATATCGAATATTGTTAAAAAACCTTTAATATTTTTATAAAAATCCAAAACAAAAATGTTGACATTTTTGATCGTCAAATGCTATTAAGACGATATGAGAACTTGTGTATACAAACAATTATTAAAATCGGTCCACGAGTTCCTGAAAAAATTCAATAACAAAATAAGGATAATGGGGGTAGCCTTCTTGAGCAGTACAAAAATACATTTCAGAGAAAATTTAATAAAAATCGATCGGTTCGTTTTTGAAACAATTCGAATTTTCGATTTTTGACCAACAAATTTGTATGGGACTACTGTTATTTTGTATCTTAATAAATGCCAAAGACGAGTGTGCTTAAACCTTAATTTCCATGTTTGAAAGTAATCGACTAAATGTTTTGGGCTGTAAGGGCGAGAACAGACAGACGAACAAAATCCAGGGATCCACTTTTTTTGACTTCTTTACCATAATAATGACATGTTTTATAAAAATGTCGAGTTCGAATTTTTTTGCATCTTTTAATTTTGACAGCTTATAAATTTCAGAAAATATACAAAGCTTCCTTGTCATAGCTGACATATAGACACATTTATTTTTGTTGGTTTTAGTTTTTAAAGAGTTGAGTTGGTCAAATGGAGATTTATAGATAATTAACAAAAAATGGCAAGTGTAATCGTTTTCCCCTCGAAAGTTATAAACAAACTTGCGATGGTGTTTGCAAAATGTCTTATTTCATCATGGCTAGAATTAGAAATGACCTAAGGAACTATTGTTACTTCAAATAATGTTCTCACTGTTTCTGCAACGCTATCAATTATGCTTTCCTTCTCTTATTCTATGGACATTCAAAAATAATTGGCTTAAAATATGTTTCAATATCCAATTTTGAACACTACAATTGAATAAGAAGAAAAAAGTAAAGCTAAAGCCCTACTTTCCATCTTTTGAAAAATATTACTGAAGAAATAAATCTAAAGATGCCACGAAGATTTAGAATAAAAGATTCAAAATAGTGCACAACACAGTTGAGCAGCGAGCGATTGTCGTTGTTTTTTGTCGTCGCGTCTCGCAGTCGCGAAGCAGCAAAACAAAAAACTTTGAAGAAATTTTCAAAACTCCGCTCAATTGAACTTAGATAACGACAATGTCCACAACAACAACAACAACATCAACCAATAAATGCAACGCACCAGAAAAGAAAACCTATAAACCCACTCGTTTTTGTTTTTTTTTTTGTTTTCTACTTTGCGTCACGGCCATTTCTCGGCGCGCAATAGATCCCAAAAATTCCCATGCTTCAATGAGTCAGGCGCATCTCAGGAAAACGACTGCAACAACGACGACGGCTACGACGACGGTGACGGACGACGGTGAATACGAGGACTATAAGACGGCCAAGATCTTCATCATTACAAGCGAAGGGAAAATTACATAGGAAAAGGCGCACATTGGACTTGTCACGATTGGCCATAAATTTTCCCTACGCTGCGCTGCTCTGAGCTAAGCTGAACTGAGTACTGAGCTAAGCTGCTCCACTGTGAAAAACTGTGATGGTGCGGTAAGCGAGTGCATATTCTCGCATCTCACCCCTGCCTGCGACCTGCCACTTCTATGGAATTTTTCTGCTGCTGCGGTAAGGTAATCTTTCTCCGGTTTTTTTCTTTTCAAATTGCTAAGGAATCAAAGACCGAAGCACCTCAATGCGCGCATCTTGTTGTGTCGTTTAAAAAGCTGGAATTTTTTTCAAGTTGTTGTTGTTGTTGTTGCTGATAGATTTACCATAGAGTACGCGCGTTCTTTCAATAGTCAAAGATTTATCCTCGCGCAAAATGAAGAAAGATAATACCAACAGGTACCACAATCACAGTGGGTCGGACGAGGGGGTGTCGAAGGGACAGAAAGGAAGCAGAAAAATAGGAAGACTTAGAGAGGATGATGATGTTGTTGTCACACACAAAGTTCCCAGAGATCATCACATTGGATTCGGCTGAGTGGTACATAGAGAAAGAAAACATAGATGATGTAGTTATAGCTTTAGAGCAGAGCCATAGCGAGTTCCATCCAGAGTCATAGTTAGAGCCAGAGGGTTTAAAGCCCAAGCCGGAAGGTAGATACGAACGAGTACAAGTAGATATTTTGGCGGACAAATCGAATTGAAAAGACAGAAAATGTAATAATTTTCCGGAGGGAAATTTATGGAAATTAGTTCATATTGGATAGAGAGAGGAAAGATGGTATTTTATTATTGGACATTTGATTCTGAGAGACAAACCCCCTATCAACCATTACCGGTCTATAAGCTTGAGAAGCAAGTTTAAGAGGCAGCAGCGGCGGCGGCGGCGGTGGCGAGAGAGGTTTGAATTTCACGTTTTGTAATAATTTCTAAATTGATGAACCGTTTCGTTCCACTCGCCAACATCAGTCGATGGATAGGGCGCCTCTTTTCTCGTGTCCTTTAGATAAATTCTTCCTTTTGTCAAATGGATATATAACCGCATCTACCAACAAAGCTTACCTTGTTCTAGAGTTTGAACTATTTCTTTTGGACACAAGTCATGATTTGGGTCATGTTCCATGCTATGCTATGCTCTATGATGATGATGATGACGTTTAATTTCAATTCGTGCTCAATGGACAGGATTATTTCTTATAAAGAAAATTAATGGACGAATTGGATTTTTAGGATAGACTGATTGATGGTCAGTTCGTATAGAAGTTCTTTATAGGAGAACACGAGCGATTGGAATTTTTTCATATTGAAATGTTCTTTTATATTAAAGTCGAGAATCTTAGTCAGTTTAAGATGGAAATATGGTAACGGTATACGGAGTTGAGTTTATTGAAAAATAAAATATTAGAACGGTAATGGAGTATCAATTCCTTTTGATTTTTTATTATGTCACTTAGGAATTTGATTGTTTTATATAAAAAGGTGATTCCCATCATCGTATCTTCGGGATAGATTTTGTGGGATGATCGTGAGGACATAATAATGTTTTGAATTATTATAGTTACTGTTTTTATTTTAGTATTTTCACACGTTTTTCGAAGAAATGGAGAAAGGTCGAAAGAGAGGAGGAAATTGAATTTTAGAAAAATTGTTGTACAGATATTTATGAAAAGCTTGTGAAAGTCCGTTTGTATAAACTATTTTGTTACAAAAATATGCTTAAGCTTTTCCCTTCTAAATATGTCATGATTTTGATTGAAAAATTTGTCCAGCCATTCCAGATTTTTCGACAAACATCCAGTTTATTTAAAGCTCATAGGAAAAAAAACTTGAGCACTCGGAGATATAAGCTGATACTGAGATTTAATTGGTTTCTTAAAGGCTTTCGAATCTCTTAATGGCGTTTCAAAAAAAAATCGGGGGGGGGGGGGCTTTATGTAGGCCCTATAGTCGAAAATTGCATGCATTTTACATTATATTAGATATTGGTTCAAAAATAAAGCACGGAGATATCGGTAGAAACAAGATTTTCAGCTGCATTCCATTTTGATTTTTGTACCATTTGAAGTGAATTTTAACAATATCAATGCATTGTTGAAGAATTTGCCGTTTTTAACAATGGAACAGTTTTACTTGTCAAACGTCAAATGATGATAGTTTTAAAAGTCACAACAGCTTTAATAGCCGCTATTGGAAAACATTATATTTCATCTGGTAGACAACAATGTTTTACGATACAAGTGGATATGTGACCCGAATTCTTCAAAATCGAAGAATGTCTATCTCGTTTCGATATCGGTCCTGTACTAAGTGACACTTAATCTCTTTACGATTTTTAGACGATACAATACGGAATAAGACAGCTTTGTTAGTTTTTGAATTATTTGGCCAGTTTAAACTTCAAAGATCTCAGAGATTTCCGTATTCCCTGAAATATGTATAAACAAATTGTCTCAATTTTGCTGTCAGAAATTGTATGTTTCTGTTTCTCAAGAATTCTGTATTCTGAAACCTAATTCAGACATCCATTTAATATGTTTAATTTCAAACTCCACCAAAATTCCCTTAAATTAACTTCCAGCGGAGTAACAAATAAAAGCAATTTTTCAGGTGCCTTAAAATTCGGTTCCACAAGACAAGATCAGGGACTTGTCACATGACTCCTATGAGCTAGACTAACAGCCTTATTACGGTTGTCAAAGATCAATTAATTGACAATTGAAACATTTTGTCAATTAATTGATACATTGGTATTATGAACGCGAGTTGATCATTTTTTGATCCATTGTGAACAAAGGTCAAAAATCTATTGTGAATAGTGCCTATTTACTTTTGACGTTTCTATTTCACTTACAATTTTTCAACGGACTGCTTTTGTTTCGTGTGACGAATTTTATTTTGGTTGATTTGGATTAATAATGTAAGTAATTTGCAATAAATTAATGGTGCTATTCAATTTTAAGTGTTTTCTTTACGTAGGAGTAAAATTGTAAGTAACAAAAATCAGCTCGCCAGATTGGTAGAACGGATGGAAGAGAACCCAGACTTCGCTAAGGGTGTTTATTCAAAGTATTTTCTTCTTCAATTTCATTTTCACCGAAAAATAGTTCAATAGTAGACATGCTTTTGGCTTTCGCGATCCGTAAAATATTTTATCAACAAGGAATTTGTGATGGACTGAAAATTTGATACCTAATCAACAAATATTTTGACAACCATAATACCAAGACTGTCAATTTGAATCATTCACAATAGATCTAATTTCTGAAGAGCGTTCACAGTTTATCAAAAATTTTGATTGCTGACAACGATAATACCAATTCATGAATTTCATTGAAAAATGTCAACTAGCGTATTGATAATTGACAACCGCAATAGGGCTGTAATGCTTATTTTAATCAGGACTGCTAAAGCGACTGTGATCCTTTCATATCAATTCAAATCTTCTTGAAAATTTATAAAAATACGCAATGCTACTAAATTAAGAAAAATGTCATGTCCGATGTCATCTAAATTTTAATGCTTTTAATGACTCAATTAACATTTTGAGTTTGAAATTGTTTATAAAATTTTATAAAATTGTGTTTATTTCTAATATTTCCACAAACTAAAATGTTAGAGTTCAACGTGATGTCGATGTATCGTTACAAAAAAAAATACCTCTATAGGCTATAAGTTCAAAAATTCGTGACAAATGGAAATGAAATAAATTTCTATAGGTAAGGAAAATTACCAGGGTCAACTTTCTAATTTGAAGTTTTATACACAAATATACATAATATTATGAAATAAATTTATTTAATTGCACTAAGCTTCAAACTTTTCCATGCTAAGTAAGTTTATTTTCATTGTTGTTGTTGGCAAACTTTAGGCTTTAAACATGAAAAAAGTGTTGTGGAATTTATTGATTTTTTTTAAATTCACTTTGCCTAAGGATATTACTTTTCCCACACTTTACCTATAAGTGAGGTATTTTACTATCACCAAGCCATGCCAAGCCTTAACCCACAAGCAACTTATTTTGTTTCGTCACTAAAGAAAATATATATATAAAAAAAAATAGAAAAACATGTCACAAAAAGTAGATGCCCATCAATTGCTATGCAATCTTCTAGCATAAAATCGTTCCACCCACCCTCCTCCACACACAACAAGAAAGCAAGCCAGGCAAGATTGTGTCCCCAATAAATGCATGCAATATGCACCATCATCATCATAACCATATCCCACCCAATGCCACACAAGAACACCACCGATTTACTGGATCTTCTTCTTCCTAGAAGCCGTTTATATTCCTTATCTTTGTCTAAACAAAAAAAAATAAGAAAAGAATTCGAAAAAGTAACTCCCCTCTCATTCAAAAAATAAAAAAGATACAAATGTATCCATATCTATCGTCATTCGGGCTGTTGAAATAAAAGACCACCATCAATATATCTGCAGTCTGCACTGCACAGCATTATATGCACTGCACTGTACTGTACTGCATAGTATATGGTGCGCGGCAAATCCTTATCTTTTGTGTAAACTCCTGAACCCGCCGCGGCAACCATCATCATCATCATCGCAGCGCCGCCCGTGGGTCGGTCGTCAGCAGGGGGAAGAAATAAACTTATAGAAAAAGAAACTCTTGCCTCTTGCCCCAAATTCCGCCTTGAGTGTAAAAAAATAAGTGAATGTGTAGTACAGTACAATGCAGTGCAGTGCAGTACAGTACAGAGCAATGAAGTATACAGTGCATCTTTGAAAATATAAAAGTATCTATCTATCTATCTATCTATTTATTCCTTGTAAAGCGAGTGCGCGTGCTGCACTCCTTGCTGAGTCCAATTGACCACACGCAAATTTTTTAGCTTTTTTTTTTTTTGGAGAATACGTTGGCGTTGAAAGTGATGCCGTGTTGTGTGTCGGTTTTTAACTATTTTCTATTTTTATGTCATTGGTGATATTCTTGCAAGATTCTTATGGCATTTTCATATACACATAAGCGCCGCCGGAATTTTTTCCATGGACTTCTTTTATACCAAGTCTCTCTGTTTTTGGATAAGATGCTTTTACAGGGTGTGCCAGAGATGAAATAAATGAAAAGTTTATGAATTAATTTCAATACAATTGAGTTTTATTTTTGTTTGTTTTTGAAATCCACGTATTCTGAATTTCTTGTCAATTTCTCTTTTTGTTTTTTAAACACAAACTAAATCTATTTTTAATTTATTTTTTGTTTGTATTATTGAATGAAACACCCTGTTTCTACCAAAGAACCAGTAGGATGTTAGATATGCAGAATTGTACATAGGTATTTGCTTTGAGAGAAATCTTGTATTATAAAAGATTCGTATTTTTAGTTTGTTTTGTTGGAAGTTATGGACCGGAGATAAACCTTTTGGCCGCAAGAAACTTCGAAATTCGCAATACCGTTTGTTTGTTTGGATGAAGGAAGCGTCAATTGTTCAAAGCTAATTCAATGATTTAAGATATTTAAGTCATCCGATAAGTTTAATTTAAGGTTTTGATAGAACAAGACTGGTGACATTTAACATCAGGGGAAATCAAAGGTATATTCATTTGATAACAACTATAAAACTCGGAATATACTTTTTTTCCAGAAGAACCAAGTTTTAAAAACATTTGCATTTAGAAGAGGACCCAACCAAGGTTAAGTAGCAACAATGATCTAGCGTAGCATTTATTTGGATGGAAGATCCGCTTTTTGACATAGAGGTATATTTGATTGCAATTGTTTCAATAACTATTGTAGCAAAGAATTGTTGCAAGCATCGATTCTTTTGAGGTAATTCTCGACAATTTTTAAAACATATTGGGCTAAGCCATAACTTGACGAATGTTGGTTTTTAAGTGCTCAAGAGTTAAAGATTTATCTGCATAAACACGGTCTTTCGCGTAGGTTCAGCGGTGTAAAATCGCCACGACGAGAAATTACGCTGCCAGAAAATTTCTCTTGCAATAAAGCCTAGAGTTGTGTGGGTTGTATATATCACCGTCTTGTTGAAACCACAAATTCTCCAAGTCGTTTTCTTCAATAGCAGACAAAAAAAAAGTCGGTTATCTTATTGAATTGGCTACGAATTGACGTTGACAGTCGTTCCATCGTAGTTTTGGAAGAAGTAAGGTCCAATCACACCTCCAGACCGAAGAGCGCACTAAACAGTAACATTTTGTGGATGTAATGGCCTTTCTCCGATTACTTGAGGATTCTCAGAACCTCAAATAAGACAATTTTGGTAATTAACATAGCCACCAAGTAAAAAATGCGCTTCGTCGCTGAAGAAAATTTTGTTCGAAAAATCGCCGTCCACCGCCTGTTGTTCAAGCACCCATTCAACGTATCTACGACGATGTGAATGCGGCCAGCTGGCTTCAGTTGTTGTGTGAGCTGGACTGTATAGTGTATATGGATGTAGGTGTAGATCCAAATGCAAAATTTGCCATAATGTCCCGTAAGACAGTCCTAATTTCTGAGAACGACGAGGAATCGACACATTTGGATCTTCGACAACACTTTCACTTATAGCAGCGTTATTTTCAGTGGTAAGAGCGGAACGATTATGTACAGGCCTTACAATATCTGTAACCAATACAGTCTCTTCAAATTTCTTCACAATTTTGCCAATTGCTTGCGTAGTTCGACGATTATGTCAACCATAATCTTTTCTTAAAGCATGTTATGTGGCTGTTGCAGAATCACCATTTTTTTGTAGTAAGTTTTAATAATTTGTATTCGTTGTGCGATAGTTAACCGATCTATTTTCGTAAATGTCAGACTTTCAACTGAAAAAATAAAATGGGTTTAACAACTTAGTTTTTGACAGATCCCGAATTCCAGCCCTATTCTTTTGAAACCGCAAAATGAATAACCCGTTACAATTCTTGTCAACGTTTTCTAGAAGTGTCCCTAAGTAGTTCTAAATGTTAAATAAATAATGGGGACATGAATCACTTCTTAAAGTGGAGAATGCTATGGGCAGATAAAAATAGAGAATTATGGCAATTTTTGGCCAGTGAAAAAGCTTCAATAAAAATCTTAAAACCGACAAAAATTTTTTACGAACAAGCTGATATTCCGTATGACGGATAATTCTTTTTACTGTTGGTCGAACTTGTCGAAAGTGACACTAAAAGATAAAAATTGAAGCCAATTGTAAATTGCGGTGTCATGATATAAGGACAAGTGAAGTAAGACCAACTTCAAAATATTGTAACAATTAGAATTTGAAAAAATGATGAATTCAAAGCGAAATAAAACCAATTTGGACTTATCTCAATTGCTTAAAATTGGACTTATTGGAATTCAAAAAGTGAAATATGACCAATTTTTGAAAGTTTTTCTTTTTTCATTTCACTCCCTTTCACGGCATCGTCAATTACAGCTTTTCATCAGGTTGTAGTTTTGTCTTAGTTTTAAAGGAAAAGATCATTTGTTAAAGAATAAACTGATATTTGGTGAAGAAGGTGTATGCATCATGCAAAATGTCGATATGGTTAAGTTTTCTTTTTGACTGATATATAGAAAGAGCTACTTTTAGTTTATTACAGTTTCTTTCATTTTATTGTCAATTATTTTCGTACAAAGTTAAATTCAAACCAAAACAAAAATATGGTAATTCTCTTTCATTACTCGAAAACTCTTTTTAATCGAAGGTCATGAGAAGTTCCTACACTGGAACATAAAAATAAGCAAACTTGGTGTAAGATACATAGAAAATCGTAGGTCAAGGAACATATTTTTCTTGTACTTTATAGCTTACATTTTCTGTCCACAAAAAAACATCCAACTATTTGACGAATCGTTTCTTTTTGTAAGGTTTCGTCAAAAATATTAATTTTTCTAAATCAGTGTTTGTATCAAAGAATTATAAAAGAAATACTAATTCCTTCTTTTTTCATTATACATACGGTATCTTGAATCTTACTATGACCCAGAAAAATTTAAAACAAATCTTAAAAAAAAACAGATATATGTATATCAACTATAAGAAGAAGAGAAGAAGCCACAGAAGGAAATTAAAGAAGATAAACATTGACTTTAAATACATTTGAGCTCTACTTAAGGAATTATAAGCTGCATCTGCATATCTTCAACTCCAGAAATGACGCATACGGGAGCTAACGTGGAGTGTGCAATTGGAATCAACTTTTTGTTGATCGTTTTATTTTCTATAGGTTTACTCATACGCCTCTTCATTCTTCATTTTACTCTTTGATTTGTATATTTTTATCGAACGATTAGCTAAAGAAATAAATACTATTCCAATTAATTTTATGTTTTCATTATGATATCAATTGCAGATAAATTATTATGTAAATGAATAATTGAGTGCGCAGCAAAATGCTGATCGGTGGAGATTAAAGATAAATGTGAGAGACTTATAATTTATAGAGCAAATGTTTTGACAGTAAGAAGATTATAATTTTAATAATGTCGGATTAACTTAAAATTAAAGAAGAATTACATTAGGTTATTATCTTTCAATGCTTTTGTGCGATAGTCAGAGTTTTATTTCAAAAATTGACTACTTCATAGTCATTGGACTAGAAAGTCAGAAGTAATTAAGGAATCTTTTAAGAATTTTTAAGATAAATCTAAGTTGTGTTAATATATTTATTTCCTTGATAATAATTTGATAAATTGGCTCATGTTCAAAAAATCTTTTTCTGTTGTTTGAGTTATCTTAAAGTAAATTTTAGCTTTACTTTAGTATTTTAGTAATTTTTTCATGATTATATTTTATAAGTTAATGCATTGAAATCAATTTAAGAAAAAATAAATGAACTAAAAGCCTCTGACTCTAAACATGGGCCAACATCTTAAAGAATGGAAACAATTAAATTAAACTGACAGTAACTAAATGGTTTTAAATAGTAAACCTGTTAATTTTTATAAGAATAATTTTGTACTATTATGAAAAATTGCGTTTAATGTTTAAATGTATAGAAAAATTCATTTATCAAAATAAAATACCTTAAAAATGTGTACTTAAAATTTCTAAAAATTATTTTTCAACTCGAAAATTGTTAGAATACAGAAAAACATTAACTTCAAGTTTATTTTTATTTTCATGAAGATATTGTCGATATACCTTGTAGAATTATTAGAAAGATACAATGATTATTAGTAGTTTCCTTTCTTAAAAAAAAAATGCTGATACAAATTTGTTGATATTGATCCAAGAAGAATTTAATGTTTTAGAAATTTAAGTTGCTGACAACTGATAAAATTGTTTTAAACATACTATCGAAAATCAAAATTCTAAAAAGAGGCTGGGATGCGACCCACACTGATAACTTCCCATCCCGTCTGTCGATTTGTCTTGCTTAAAAGTTTGTAGGTTTTCGTGTTGTGTTAAAAAAGTTGGCAGTTGAATTATTCTTAAAAATTTCAAAATTACCAACAATATTTTTCATATAATGAAATATTTTAATTTCAAAATCTAGTTTTGTTAAATAAATTTTTAATCGAAAATAGCATTTCTTAAAATTTTGTATTTCTTCTACAAACAAATGCAAATTGGATGAATGAAATTAATTTGAGAGATATCGAGAACCGAACATCAATTTTTACCAAATTTGCGTACTATTTTTTGTAGATTTTATTTTTTTTATGAAAAAACGGAATGTTGGATTTTTATAAAAAAAAATTACTGAATATCGAAAACAATATTTTCTGTGAAATAAAATAAGTTTGAAGCAAATATTTTGAATTTTTGAAAAGCTATTTGAGTCGAAAGTAAATTTTGACCAAGTTATAGTATTGTTTTTTTTTAGATTTTTATTTTTTGTAAAAAAATGTCAATTCGATTGTTTTCAAAATGTTATCGAATATTGAGAACAATATTTCTTATAAGACAAAATTAGTTTGAAGCCAATATCTCAAAATTTTGAAAAGATATTTGAGTCGAAAATCAATTTTTAACAACTTTTATTAATTTTTTTTTTGGGTTTTTATTTTTTGTAAAAAAACTGTCAATTCGATTTTTCTCAACATTTTTCAGAATGTTGAAAACAATATTTCTTATAAGATAAAATAAGTTTGAAGCCTTAATCTCAAGTTTTTGAAAAGATATTTGAGTCGAAATTCAATTTTTACCAACTTTGAGTAATGTTTTTTTAGGTTTTTATTTTTTATAAAAAAAACTGTCAATTCGATTTTCCTCAAAATTTTATCAGATGTCAAAAACATTATTCTTCGTTGCACGAAATTGTTTTAGAGATAAAATCATATTTTAGTCGTAAAATTTTCGAGGTGACAAATTTTTTTTTTCAGTTTTTTTGATATTTTAAAAAAAACCGTAATTTGGATTTTTTTCCAAAAATATAATTATTTTGTATCACGTTACAATATATAATATAAAATTTAATTCTAGCGTCATTGGTTCGTGAGGTATTTAGGGTTAACCAACATTTTCACCTTTTTTTTTAACTGGTATGGTAAAAAAACCACCCGCGCAATTTTCTTGAGAGCCCTTTCTGCATCTTTTTGCATTATTATCTGTATAACAAAATTTATTTGAAGTCGATATCTCTTCTGGTTCTTGATCTATGGACGACGAGAAAAACGTCGCGAAAGTACGTACACACGCACGCCCAGACATCTTTCTAAAAATCTTTTATTTCGACTCTAGGGACCTTGAAACGTCGAGAAATGTCAAAATTTTCAATTTGACAAATCAGACCCATTACAATAACTTCCTATGGGAAGTTAAAAAGAAAGTCATCTCTGAAAGTGAGTTCGTACTCTTAAAGTTAGTTGGAGAAAAACGTATTGAAAGATTTTTTCCAAAAAATATTGCTTTATTGGTTTAACGTCTCGAATATCTTTTTATTTTTTTCCCGACATTTTAAGGTCTATAATTAATGGTTCTTAGAGAAAGGTCCCCGTGTGAGCGACTAATGTACGTTTGCATCACTTCCTTTTTTCCTTCGAACACATTTTTTTTAAATATTCTGACGTGGCACACAAATTAGTATGAACTTTAGAACTTTATATCTTGAGCAATAACAATTGAACCTACAAGGCTTAAAAAAAATATCTTACACTATTTGCACCCGCGGGGATAGTCAAATGCTTTATTATCGAACAAATTTGGTTAGCATTAAAGGTTTACAATTTCGTCATACATTATTTTTGGAACACCTTAACTGCTTTTGCAGAGTACGTAGTGAAAACTCTAAAAAGGGAAAAAGTCCCTGATTTTGAAACATTTTTTATTGGTACTTATGCGTATTAGTCTTAGAGTGATGTTATATAGCCTTTAGCTTTTGTCAATAAATAGGCCATCTAATAATGGACGAATTTATTGAATCGGACTAGCAGTTCCTGAGATAAGCGCGATAACAAACAAACAAACACACTCTTTTGATTAATAATTATAATATTAGTATAAATATAGATAAAGATACCAATGACTAGTTATCAGTGAAAGCCGCATTTCAGATTCTCTTATTTTGATTTGCTTTAGGTTTACACATTTTAAAAATGTAATATGTATATTAAAAAACTTTTCTATGGTTGTCTACAGTAATTGTTCAATGTTTTACCCCAGTAAAGATGTTTGAATTTACATTTGATTTTATTTCGCTTCACAAAATGTAAAAACAAAATATATTATGAAGTTCACTTAGGCGTATGCGTACTTTTCGTATTTTAATTGAAGTACTGATAATTTTATTCAGGTGTTGTGTATGTTACGCTACAAGGCTTGAAACACGTTGAACTACAGTTATAATAATTTTTAATAAATAAGTTCTTTTTCAATACCTAGTTAAAACTTTTATGTGTTTTTTTTTCCTTTATAAGGATTAGCATGAAAAACACTTAAGCTAACTGACAGAAAATGTTCCGAATATTGATTTGCTAATTTTTGTCTGTCACTTTGACTGATAAATTGGTTTACATGGTTGATAGAAAATTGGTTTAAAGTTTTTTTTTTGAAAAGTCTGCCAATATTGGAAGATCTAGATGCTAAGCTTTACTTTCAAAATTGTGCCTCATTTTGTTTCATTTGGCATTTTTTTTGAATATTAGGCGCGCACTCAAGGGGATATGAATACTCTTATTATGTTTAAACACAGTGCGAGCAATTAGGAAGGGAGGATAGGATTAGAAAGGAGATACCGATTTACATTGGTTTTGAATGTCTGCACATTGTATTGAGTGGGAAATATTGAGTCTGGTAAAGCATTCCACATTCGTGCAGTGCGACTAAAGAAAGAATCTCTGTACTTTACAGTACGTCCGAAATTGTGCTCAAGGGTAAACTGATGAGCATTCCTAGAAGAACGGCTATTACGGTTGAATTCTTTGAAGGGTGGAATGCAACTAGCTATTTCATTAGAGCATTGTTTATGAAAGTAGCAATAAAATAATGACAGTGCTTGAGAGATACAAAAGTTTCAGTTTAGCAACGGTCACATATAATTTTTAGGGCTCTCTTTTGAATTCTGTCCAAGAGACTCAGAAGTGGGAATTGTACTCGAGTTTCGGACGAATGTAGGCTTAATAGATTATAGCCAGATCAGAAGGGTTAAAAAACTTCTTGCATCTTCGGAGAAAACCTAAACACTTAGCAGCATTTTTGGCGATGGCAAATATGTGATCACTCCACAACAAGTGGTTTGTAATGCACATACCTAACACTGAAAGCTGGTCAGTCTCTTCGATGCAAGTACCACTCATGGATAGTGGCATTAGGGGAGGGTTACGCTTTTGCGACAGAAGATAGCATTGAGCTTTCAAAGTATAAAATTCTACACGGTTTTTGATTCCCCATTGGACAACGCTGTCAAGATCAGAATTTAATGAGCTTATCATACGCTACCTATGGTAGTCCACATCCGAAGAACAAGGATGCGAATTTAAAAACGAATATGAGAAGCTGAGGATACTGTCATCAGCGAAACAATTTAGTTTCTGTTTCCGATATCTGGAACCTTAAATTTTTTCAAGTTGTAAAGAATGTTTCATAAAGACCAGAAAACTTTTTATGTTGGTCATTATGGCACCATTCTTTTTTTTTTTACACGTCAGTAATTATTGAGATTGAAACTTTCTGTTTTGCCCCTCAAAAATCTGACCTAAATTCAATTCTAAAAAAATAAACAAAACATATAATTAAATATTTTTTTTACATTTGCTTAAAAAACTCAATTATAAAACCTATATACATATCTAAAATGTATATTATACTATTTTCAATAATTAATCTCTATTCAAATAAATTGCACTAAAAATAATTATTACATTAATCTTTTTCATATACTTTGTTATTCATGTACATGAATCGATTAAATGAATTGTTCAAACCCGTATACAGCTAATTCCAAGTCCCATTTTATGATACTATACTATATTTCACTTCGAATTGGAACACTTCGTACATATTCGAATGGTATAGAAAACCTATAATTTCTATAAAAATGACCAATTCATTCAATTTATAAGAAACTCCCACAAACTATTAAACAACAATGAAACCAGATTCCATGTTTTCTCAATCTCAACGACGACGACGACACATGAAAGATACAAAGATACTTTCTTTTCTTCTGCAAATGCAAAAATTGCAAAAGATACAAAATTAACGAGAACGACTGCCAATGTGGTTACAAATGGATTTGTTTTGCAAACATTATCCGACTTATAGTATCTCCAACTATAGCGCTGGAGTCTTGTGGCTGGATTGAGATTCAAAGTCAGAGTTAGAGTCGGAGTTAAGACTTGAGACCGGATTGCGGGACCACCGCAGCATATGACAGAGAACAGACAAAATGCCAGTTCCATTGCGTTAAGCGCCTCATTGCGTGCGCCACTAAAATATTTATCGTATATGATCTTGGAATATAATTTGAAATTTTATCGCCGATTAAATGGTGAATTTGAAAACATTAAAATCATCGCCCCATGCGCTGGTGATGGCGATGGTGATGGTGATGGCGCTGCCTGCGAACGTTGTTGGTCATCAGCAGCAGCGGTGTCGGAGGAGGGACGTTGGACAACGACCGACGATGCCACGCGTCCGCCGCCACAGTTGGTGATGAAGAATTCCAATCTGTATCTTTTGCCCAAGAGCCGGAAAAATTATTTTGTATTTTGTAGTTTTTTGTTGTTTTGGTTTAGGTTAATTTTTAATCAGAAAATCCTGTTTTTCGCACGCGTCTTTGTCGTCGTCGATCGTTGATCGTCGCGGTCGCAAGCCGCCTGCGTACAGAAAACACGCTTTTTTTATAACCGATGATGCGTTGAAAGTTTATTTCGCATCTTAAATACTAGAAATGGGATTTTTATCTTTATGGATAAATTTGTAATTGGGTATTTTATGAGGGCAGCCGTTTAGTGCGGGCATTTTGTATCTGTGAAATTGATATTTTATGGTAAAGTATCTTATGTCTCTCAATCGACGACTGCGACGACGACGCACGACTGGAACTATACGTTTACGATGATGTTAAAGATGCTGGTTTTTCCAATGGACTGTACTATGGCGCTGGTGGTGTCACAGATGGTTGCAAACGATTGGCGAATGGACACTTTATTGTCACTTTAACATGAGCGCGATGCAAAAAAAATGTATCTTGTTTATTTTTCAGACTTAAATTTATACAAAGTCAAATGGATGTTAAATATTAATGCGCTGCGAATCTATGATCATGAATAAGTAATCATCACGATTTTGATAGCTTTGAGCTGGAAAAACTGCAGTACCTACTTCATGTGACTTTGACTATGACTTGACTATGATGGCGAGCGAGAGCACCTATAATACCGCAGGACTGAAACTCTCTATGTGATGGCTATGGCGATGATGATGATGGTATAAATGGTGGAAGGTAATTTCCACTTGTCTTGTCTGCCAGTCGTTAGCAATTATTATGTCAGCTAACTTTGTTTGCTTTGAATATAAGATTGCCTTTGGAGCTTGATTTGCTGCAGCAGCAGCAGTGAAAAGAAGGGGGGAGGGGGACAATCTTGGCATATCAGTGATTGGTTTTATATAGGAAAAAAAGTCGTGCTATAAGGTGGTAAGAGTATCTATCTATCTATTTGATTATTAAAACAGAAACAAACTTGACTGTAAAGCTGGTTGTGATTTAATGGAAATTAAATTCCTATAGCATCATGCAAAAGGGCGATGAAGCAATTTGATTGTTTAATATTTGTTGATCGCACATATTTAATTATTTCTATATTTGTATCTATATCCGATTAAAATTTGAATAATCGACTTGTGGAAAAAGTACATTACATGCGAGTAGGTTTGTAAAGGCTTTATTAAGATGTGTGCAGGATATGAGGATTTGTATAATAGGTCCCACGCTTTGTGGAATTGCTTTTTTTGAGAATTAAGTACAAAGTTTTAAACTTAAATATCGTTGAATGTGTTTCTTTTTTAAACCATGAGGATATTCCAATAAGAGGTTTCATTTAGAACAACCCTCTCTTAGTTTTCACTTTTAACATTTGATAACTAAAAACTTAACGATACACGCTTAAGAAACGCATTGAAATTGTTAAAAGTCACTTCCAAAATGGTGAAAATTTTGTAGTCATAGTTCTCAAAAGCTAAAGAACTTTTACTTTTGCCTTTTGGGATAGCAACAGTGGAGGTGGTGGAAAAAATTGAGCAAATTCAAACAAGTAGGTGCCACAAGGCTCTGTCCTGTCTCCGATAGTCTTTTTTTATTTTTATATTATTGATGTCCTGTGTGAAAATTCTAATCCACTTACTTGCTTCGCTTACGATAGTACCCAAAACTTTTCATATTTGTTTTTAGTAGATTCACAACCCTGTTCTTCGGATGTGGAATTTCAAAGGTAATCTATGATAAGCTCATTAAATTCTGACGCAGGCAGCATTCTTAAATCGTGAATCAAGAATCTACTTGAATTTAATGCGTCGAAAACTCAATGCTTTCTACTGTCATGATTTACAACCTTTTCCACTTTCCATGAGTTGAACTTGGATCAAGGAAACTAAAAATCACAAAATTGTCGGTATCTTTACCACCAAAACACCTCTTGTGGTAGGATCGGGTGATGCAAGGAGTATTTCCCAACTCTGATCTGGCTGTGGTCTATAAGAATCTTAGCTGATGGTACCCCTTCAACATACTAAATTCTCTTGGACAACATCAAACGAAGAGCATACAAATTGATTGGTGATATATCATTGATGTCGCTTAAACAGCCAACGGTGTAAAATTTCTCGTCTAAATTTTTTAAGCGTTTTTTAACGGATTATGCTGCATTTCTATCCTCAAACAATTCAACCGTAATGCTGGCGACTTCAGGAATGCTTACTAATATACTTTGTAGCTCAACATTGACATCCATCGAATTGTCAAGCACAGAGATATACTCTTTAGCCGTACTACGCGAATGTGGAACGCTGTGCCACACACTGTTTTCGTAGTTATTACAATTTTCATAGATTGAATACCAATGTGCACCAATGCAAATTTAGACAGAGAAAATCAGAACTTTGTAAGGTATTCCTACATTCGCTAAGTACGGCCAAAGAACGAATATCTGATCTGTACAGGACGACCGAAGTTTGAATCAAGGGTAAATTGATGATTATTCCTTAGAAGTGGGAATGCAGCTGGATATTTCACTATAGCATATTCCTTAAAAATACCGTTAGAAAAGGTCAAGGCAAACAAATCTCTTTACAAAAAATCAATTTATTCTTTGATTCCTCTTTAAAATATTCAAAATGAAACCACCTTTTGGTAAAACCTATATAAATTTGTATTACATCTTGATTTGAAATGTCTGGTTATTGAAAGGAAAACAAATGCGTATTATTAAAGCCACTTAAATGGATTTTTACGGCAACAAAAGAAAACAAAAACTACAAACAAATGAAAATACAGGAGCAGACATCTTAACAAATTTATAGCTTGTGCCGAAGAAATAAAAAAAAAAAAAAAAAAACTAACAAAAAATTCAAGGTCAACATTAAAATCTCAAAATAATGATTCAATTCGTTTTTTTTTTTAATTTTCGGTGCGCGGTACGGCCAGCGGTGAAACGTGGAAGGCGTAAGCAATCACAACTAGTTGATGGATGGAACTTGAACTTTTGATAAATAATTTGGTCACTCCCAGGGGTTGAGGTAGGGTGAGGTAATGTCTGTGCAGTAAGGTTGATTATTTTATTCGCAAGAAAGAATTAACTTGTTGAAAAAAATATAAAATAGCATTATATACCAATTGTCAATACCTACCACCTGTCAAGGACAATATTATTAAAACTGAATCATAAAAAAATATATGTATATCAAAATTACCACACTTTTGATGGATATTGCAATTACCTGCATGAAAGTAAAGTGGATTCGTAAAATTAATTTTATGAGAAATATATTTTTATTCATTTTGTTTCTACTCAAGACTTCAAGTTCATGCTTCTTTCCGGTTGGTGGTGCTGTGTGTTGTGTATTATTATGGTTGCAATCTATCAATGTCGGATTCAAACAAAAATTAAAAACTTCAACATTTCAAACAATACCCAGCAACAAACAAAATAACACACGCAAAAAAGAAACAAAAAAAAACCAAAAGGCCTTGAAGTTGACTTTTTGTCATAATTTTAAATTTGTGTTAATGTATTGTGCGTCCCGTTGGTTTATTTGAAGAACAAACAAAAAAAAAAACAATATTTAATTATAAAAAAAAGAACAAAAAATAAACTAACAATACAATTTTGGTAAATGCAGACATCATGATGTGAAACATAACCGGTTTAAATTTTATTTTTTTATATAAGCTTTTCTTGAGAGTCTGATGTGCAGTGGCTTAAGAATCTATAAGCAGCTTGCTGTTCTAATACGAGTATTAAAATGTACGTAACTTATAAGATACTTAAATTTATTTTATAAGTTCTTAAGCGATAATGACTAAGACCCTGAGACAACAAGTAAAATCTTACTTTTATTGCCAAGAAGATAATTAAAGATTTTTTATGCTTACGTACTAATTTTGTCAAAGTTGATCGAGATAATAAGGCGGTGTAACTTATGCCGAAGGACTCAAAATTAAAAAAAAATGATTTCCTTTTTTTATTATATTTATATTATATTATTTTAAGGCTAAACGCATCTAAAAATAGAGCACTCTTTGAATAGAGAATCCGAGTAAGGACAGTTTTTGAAATGAGTTTTCGAGAAAAAGCCGCAAAAGTTTTGCAAAGTCCACAAACAGAAGGCTACGTTAATATTACACAAAATCATGCATCAATTGTTATTTTATGGAAGGTTAAAAAGTTTAGATTTTCAAAAGATGATGGAGACTACATTCACACTTTTTTATATTAAAGGCATATGCAAAGTGACTTTGATGCTATAAATACATATTTCAAAGACATTCGTGAAGTAGGGCTAAAGAACGAATGTCTATAAAAAAAAATAGTAAGACCAACATTGCAATCGAGAATATTGGGACTTCCTGGGACCACGACTATTACACTCTTGAATTGCTTAAGGGGTTGGATAAAAGAAGACACTTCGCTAGCCAAAATTCGTTATGGTGAAATGGTGAAAAAAAATAAAACAAAAGGCTTTGCAACAATGTTCAATCTACGCACGTAATTGAATCAACCATGATATTGTCACTAATAGTTTCGTCCAAGAGACTTAATAAAACATATTTTACAATTGCCTGAAGATGCCTGAAAGTGATGCGATAGCTAATTTCCTATTTTTTGAATAGCCATTTACTTTTTAAAGTTTTTGAAAGTTAAAGACATTCGTGAAGTACGGCTTAAGAACGAATCTCTATACAAAATAGTAAGACCAACATTGCAATCGGGAATATTGGGACTTCCTGGGACCACGACTATTACACTCTTGAATTGCTTAAGGGGTTGGATAAAAGAAGACATTTCGCTAGCCAAAATTCGTTATGGTGAAATGGTGAAAAAAAAGAAAACAAAAGGCATTGCAACAATGTTCAATCTACGCACGTAATTGAATCAACCATGATATTGTCACCAAGAGAATTAATTAACAACTTTTTTAATCGTTTTAAGAAACTCAAACTTAATGAGGAGCTTCACAAAAAGTATATTATTATTTTTTTACAAATTTGTTGACAAGATATTCCAAGATTTTATAATTCAAATCTTAGGGATTTGTTTATATATTTATATTTTCAAATAGCAATTTCTTGAAATCTAAACGTGTTGCAATAACTCCGAGGTCAAATTTATCATAGGTAAAGCATCAACAAAAGTGACTTATTAAACAAAAATGTAAGTTTTTGTCAATCGCTGTAACAAACCTATTTGAACTGCTTTCTTTCTAGTTAAACACAAAACTTAATAAACTTAAGATTATTAATGTTCAAGTTGTAAATTTTATACCAATTTGGGTTTTTAATAGTTAAGGCAAAGTCAAAACGCAGAACATGAAATTTAAGTACACGACCTCGAAAAATATTTCTTCTTTTTTTGATAATTTTTGGTTAAAACTTAAATATTTTCAATTACCGTTTGCTGAATGGATCTATCGAAATAAAAAGTTTTAACGCAGATTTTAAAATTTTTCATATTAAGTTTGAAAATTTTGATTTTTTAGTTTTTCTTAGATATTTTTTCAGAATTCGATTTTCCAGTTCAAAATTTAAGGCCATCTGTGAAGTGCTTTAAAATGTTGGTTAAATTTTCTACAATGGTTAAATAACAACAATAGCGTGGTGAATAAGTTGGGTTAAAATTGAACCTTAAGAGAAACGGAATGTGAAATTATTTGTTTTTCTTTGGTTTGATATGTTTGATAGCATTGAAAATTAAATGAAGTGTTTATATACTGAAAGAACAAATGGGACTAGTTTTGCAAATATTTCGAAAATATTTATTTTCGGATGAAAATCTGAAATTGAGACTGTGTCAGTCCAATTTTTCAAATTTAACATGTTGACAGTTTTCGACATTTCAAACAAATCAAAGTTTTTTAGAGTCCTTCGGACTATAATTTTTCTTCGACTTATCTATAGAACCAGTAGAGATGTTGACTTCAAATAAATTTTGTTACACAGAAAGATGCGAAAAACGACTTTTAAAAAAATTGAGTGGGTGTTTTTTTTACCAAAGTAATTTAAAAAAAGTGAAAATATTTGTGACCCAAAACAGCTCATGACCCAATTACGCTAACGACTTCAATTAAATTTTATATAATAGATACCAAACTGGTAGTTTTGAAAAAAATTCAATAACCCTTTTTTTTATAAATAAAACAAAAGAAAAAATATTTGTCACCTCGAATATTTTACATATTTTACAAAACAAAAAATGACATCTTGTTAAAAAGTAAAAACCTAAAAAATCAATAAGGTTGGTAAAATTTGATTTTCAAAAATTAAAAATATTTGCTTTAAACTAATTTTATCTTATTAAAAACGTTGTTTTCAACATTGACAAAAATTTTAATAAAAATCTAACAGTCAGTTTTTTTCATAAATATTTAAATATACAAAAATACTACACATAATTTATATAAATTGAAGAAGAAATGAAAGTATTGATTTCAAAATTATGTAATTCTATGCTAAGTTTTGTTTATAACGTAAGATAATGTTCTTAGAAAAATAATAAATAAAAACTTTCAAAAAATGATGCTAAAATTGATAAAAATAGGATTTCGAATAAAAATGTCGGAAACAAAAACAGATATTGAACAAAAAAAACTTAGTTAATAATGAGCAAAAACATTGTTGCTTACTTTTTGGTGAATTGAACAAAACTTCAATAGAGACATTTTTTTTACAAAACACGAAAACTTTCAAAAACTGATAAGAAAGGGGTTTCAGCTCAAGTATGATGAGAACAAAGAAAGATATTGACTTAAAATTTTTGTATCTCACACAAAATATTGGCGCACAAATTTAAACGATTTAATAAAACGTTAAAGCCATTTTTAGCAACTTACTAAGCTTAAAAGATGGTTTACTTAATTTTGAACTATTTTAATATCTTACTATCTTTTAACAATTTACTAAAGTTAAAATTACGGGATGGCTCCTTTAACTTTTAGCAATTTGCTAAATCCATATGACAAATTGTAGAATTATTCTTATAAGAGCAGTGAATGGAATAGGTCCGTTTAAGCGTTTTTGCTGTGTTTATTTTCACGAAAAGTCACTTTTTAGACATGTTTGGATGCTTGTTTTTTTTTTAATAAAAGGCAACCAGTAATTTACTAGTTTTAAAAACGAAAAGAGAGATTTAAAATGTTGGACTCTTTTTGTAAATTGTTAGTATTTAGCAAATTGTTAAGCAATTAACAATAAGTTGTAAAAAATTTTGCACTATTGTTATTACTATTTTGTTTAAGTTTTATTAAAATCGACAAATTAGAATTTATGGGAAGCATCAGCGTGAATAGAATCCCAAGCCTTTTTTTTTAATTTGTTTGTAATTTATAACTACAGGGTTTTTCAACAGGGACGCTACAAAAGAAGAGTGAAATGGCAAACGACGCCCTATTTCTTGCCGGTCTTTTGACATTTCTCTGCAGCAAGCTTTGCCATTTTATGATGGAATGATATACGAGCCAACAACGTGTCGAAATTATTAAAACTTCCTACCGAAATTCGGAGTCAGTGGCCTCAACGTAACGAGCGCTACGTCCAATTTATGGTCGTCATAATCGTCCTCGTAAATCAACAATTGAGCGTCTTGTTGAAAAATTTGAATCCACAGGCAAAGTGCAAAATGTTTCCGTGCCAGTGATACAAAGAAGTGCCCGTAGTATTGAGAATATTGCTAAGGAATCAGTTGCAGAAAACCCAAATGTGTCTCTCACACGTCGTTCTCAAGCTTTGGGCATCTCTGTGTGACGTCGTTGTGGCGAATTTTGCGAAAAGGTCTTGGTCTACATCCTTACAAGATTAAATTGACGCAAGAACTGAAACCGCTTGACCACCAGAAGCGTCGTATGTTCGTGAATTGGTCTGAGGAACAACTTGAAAATGATTCGGATTTTCATCGAAAAATCATCTTCAGCGATGTGGCTCATTTCTGGCTGAATGTTTTCGTCAATAAACAAAATATGCGTTATTGGTCAGGCAGAAATCCACACGTACTCCATGAGTCATTCCGAAAAAAATACGGTTTGGTGAGCGGCGTTTTTTGGCCCTATACTTTTTCCGTGATGATCAAGACTGGCACGTTACTGTGAATGGGGATCGCTATCGTTCAATGATAACCGAATATTTTTGGTCCCAATTGGATGATATGGACTTGGAGGACTTGTGGTTCCAACAAGATGGCGCCACAAGCCCCACAACGAATGTCACAGTCAATTTATTTTAAACCAAGTTTGGTGAACGTGTTATCTCATGAAATGGTCCAGTTGCTTGGCCGCCTCGGTTGTTCGATTTGTCGCCGTTAGACTATTTCTTGTAGGGCTACGTCAAGTCTATGGTCTATGCCAACAAGCCAGAGAAGATTGATGAACTTTGTACGAATATCGAACGTGAAATTGCGGCAGTATCGGCCAATTTATGCTTGAAAAGCGTCGAAAATTGGGTTCAGAGTCTGGACATCTGCAAGCGTGCTCTTGGTGGCCATGCAAAAATAAATTAAGTTCTTTACATTATGACATCAAACGTACTTTCACAGAAATAAAGAATTTGATTGATATCCAAAATCGTTTTTGTAAAAATGGCAACATACATTCAGCCAAAAGTGACGCATTTTTAATAATTACCAACAACATTTTGTCTAGACTATGAAATGAAATTACTGAAACATTAAAATTCAAAATACGAACTTATTATTAACATTTTAGTCAAACCCAAGCATTTATGTTTATTTTCTTATATCCAGTTTTTAAACTCTTCGGATTCTGTATATTCAATAAAATTTTTACCTACGTCGCGTGATCATCTATAAACTAGTTCTAAGACGCATCGGCCATTTGAATTTTAAAGGTTATTTTATTCGCATCATTTTAAAATCCAAATGTGGCATTTTTTTTTATAATTGTACCCGTCCCGTCCCAAAAATAGGCCAACCAACTGTTTATCAAAATTCAAAATGTATGCCAATCCTAAATTCAGTCTCTATAAGTTGCTATGTATATGTAGCTAGGTTAAGTACCTATAGATCGGTATCCCGTATAAAGCTGATGTGATAATCTCTTTTATGTTTAAAAATACAAATTTCGAACTTCAAAGTAGGTATACAAATACATACATATATATATTTCAAACTCTATACAAAAACAGCATTCATCAAGAACAGAAGTAGTTCTGTTGATATCATCTTTTCTCAGTGAATATACATTATATCGTGGCTATAGAGAGAGGTACGAATAAAGTATCCGTATATATTATTAATTCGTTCAGTAGTGCGAATTTTTGTATACCAATCCGTGCGAGGCCTTTGAATTTGGTTTCGTTTAGTTTTTACTTTTTTGATTGTTTGCTGTTTGCTGTGCGAAGGTCATTGTGACGCATGAAACTACAAGCTAAATAAAATTTTATAAATGTACCTACATAAGTCGTATATCATCTGTTGTTGGTTGGTTTGGTATAGCGAGAGACTAATGTTTATAATTTTTTGTTTTATTATTATTTATTTATTTTATTTTGCGTGAATTGAATCCGTCTAGACGTTAAACACACCAACCGGAACATATTTTAATGGTCTTTGGGTTTTGTAATTTGTTTTATTTGTTTTATTTCTTTTTTTTTTGTTGTTGCTTTTTTGACATAAGGCTAATCTGGTATGCTGAATGATGATGATGTTGGATGATGACAGTTCCTATACTTATAGAAACAGAAATGCAAAATTCCGTCATCACAAAAACATATATCAAACCAAAATTTAAATAATTTTTGGTCTTTGATAAATTGATGTCTAAATAAGAATTCCCAAGATCATCGATTCAAATGGTTTATGGATTGGATGCGTTTTAGTTTCTTACGATAAAATCAGTAATTCGTAGTTGGTGGTAAAGATTAATGGGTTTTCTTTACTGGAATGACCATGAATTTTTTAATCGACAAAATTGGCAGCGCGTGAAATGCATGGAATCATTTTTATTTCTGAAGGTTCACGCCTTTTTGAGTGTGTAACAAATTAAACTTCATTCTTGTTGTTAAATTTTGAACCAAAATTAACGAAAATTTAAGACGATAAGACTCAGCTTGTCAGGAGTTAGTTGGGCCTAAGTTATGTTTCTGAAGAAAACATATTATATAGGGGTTTTAAATTGGCGCGGGTAGATTTTGGCGTACCGTTGCGGCCATTTTTTTGTTTGGTGACATCTGTCAAATCTTTTGTTTATTATTCAGTTGTTTTTGTCAAATCATCATGGCAAGTTACACGATCGAACAGCACGTTCAAATGAGTGTTCGTTAACGCAAACGTTGCGCACATTGCGCCCATTTTACGGCAGGCGTGGTGGCCCTTCAAGGTCGACTCTTCAACGTTTGGTGTCCAAATTTAAGACGACCGGTTCAGTAAACAATCAGTGCACAAGAACTCGGCCTTTCGCAGACTTCAACTTGGCGAATTTTGCATCGGAACTTCGACCTACACTCGTACAAGATCCAACTGACCCGGGAGCTCAAAATTCATGACCATAGACAACGCCGTTTGTTTGCTGACTGGGCTTCGAATCGTTTGAAAGAGGACCCCAATTTTGGCCGAAAAATCATCTTTAGTGACGAGGTGCATTTTTGGATGAATGGCTGTGTTAACAAGCAAAATTGCCGTATATAGGACGACATCAACCAGCGTAAGGTTCACCAGGTGATGCATTCTCAAAAAGTTGCCGTTTGGTGTCGATTTTGGGCCGGTTGCGGCGTAATTGGTGCGAACTTTTTTGAAAACGACGTTAGCGGGGCGGTCACCGTCAACAGCGAGCGCTACATAACGATGATAAATAATTTCTTATGGCCCAAATTGAACCATATGGACCCAGACGACATGTGGTTCTAGCAGGACGGCGCTACGTGCCACACAGCAAACGCCACGACATCTACACACAATATCTACCCGCCTTTATCGAAAAACCCTTTAGAAAATATTAAGTATATCATCTTCAAAATCCCTAAGGTCTTAAGCCTCTCTAGAATTTTCGAAGAAGAATCAATTATTTATTTTTGATGATGAGCCAAACGATTCTAACCGGGAAAAGTTCTTGTGTCTACTTCTTAATTATGTCAAACGCAACTATCCCGATACTGAACTTTTTAAATTGACAACCGGAATCACAACTCAGAAAATTATCAATTAGTTGACTTATTAAATACATCTTGGAAAATCCTTTTTCTTTGGAAGTATGCAGAATTTTTGTTTCTGTAATCATAATTTATGTTTTAGTATTTTTGAAAAAAAATATTAAGACGTCTATTTTAGACCTCTCGACTGGCCTTAGGCTTATGTAACTAATTTTTGTTTTCGAAATTTATGGAAAATAAAAAAAGAAAGAAGAGTGACGGTAAAAGTCTCGGTTTCGTTTTCCCAAATTCATTTATTCCTTATTTTCCCAAAAGATTATGGCGTCAAAAAAATCTTTGAGTACTCAGATTTGGTTTCATGGTTTTCTTCTATTCAAAACTTCAAAACCCAAGCAATTCATTTATTCCTTATTTTCCCAAAAGATTTTGGCGTCAAAAAAACCTTTGAGTACTCGGTTTTGGTTTCATGATTTTTTTCCACTCAAAACTTCAAAAGTGTTAACCTTAATAATAAATTTTTTAAACTAGTGTTTAGACTCATAATTCAGACAACTTTTGACTGATTAGCTTGAAATTTTAAGTGTATCTTGGCAGATACATTCTCCTTGTACCTATAAGTTCCTACGTGGATTGATTTTTATGTTGCGTAGTTTGTTTGTTATTTTTGTAATTACGTGACAATTTTCTAGGCAAGTCTTTTACTTACAACTTTAAAAGTGCACCATTTTGGCAACAATTTCAATACATCGTGCCGAGAACCCTGACAAAAAAGAGACGTCATTGCAAAATCAATGAACAACTGCCAACTGGGATCATCAAGTAAAATAAAATCACGTTTCAGTATTCTTGACTTATTTTATGGTTTTTTTCTAAAAAAAATATTATCAAAACGCGTTTTTTCTAGTGGCCATAGGGTGGCCTAAGGCCTTTAAGTATTGTATCGATTTCATCTCTTGAAACTGAGTTTTGTAGTCTAAGAGCCTTAACGTTAAAATTTGGAAAAATGTTTAAGTCAAAAACTGTGACTTTCCATTGAAGTGTGGGTATGATCTAAGTTGATTGAAAATCCTCTGAAAATTCAGATTCTAGATTTTTTGCTAGTCTCGTCCGAGACCTGAACCAAGGGTCTCGTGTATTTTCTTGTAAGGAAAGAGAGAGCGTACTAAGGCATTTTACATTCGAGAAGTACGGGTAAAGAACAAATCTCTGTACTCTTTATGAAGCCGAAATTCAACTCAAGGGAAAGCTGATGGGCATTACTAGCAGCGCTAGTATTACGGCTGAATTGTTTAAGGGGAAAATGCAAGTCTAATTAGGTGTGAAAATAAATTTGAAACTGAATCAAAACTCTTATTTTGCACTAAAAAGCTAATTACAATCCTTCGTGAAATTTTGTTAATAATTTCTTGAAATCTTTAATTGGATTAATCAACAAAAATGTCAATTGTCGTCTTCTTCTCTTGAAACTGAGTTTTGTGATCTAAGACCCTTAATGTTAAAATTTGGAGAATTGTTCAAGTCAAAAACTGTGACTTTCCGTTGAAGTGTGGCTATTGATCTAAGTTGATTAAAAATCCTATAATAATTTTTCGTCTAGATTTTTTGCTAGTCCGAGATCTGAACCAAAGGTCTCTTGAATTTTCTTGTAAAAGAGAGAGCGTAATAAAGCATTTCGGTACGGTTAAAAAACAAATCTCTGTACTCTGTATGAGGCCGAAGTTTAACTCAAGGGAAAGCTGATGGGCATTTCTAGCAGCGCTAGTATTACGGTTGAACTGTTTAAGTTGAACAATGCAAATCTAATGAGGTGTGAAAACAAATTTGAAACTGAAAACTTTTATTTTGCACTAAAAATCTAATTACAATCCTTCGTGCAATTTTTTTTATAATTTCTTGAAATCTCTAATTGGATTAATCAACAAAAATGTCAATTGTCGTCTTCTTTCTTCACAACTTCTTTCCAAGATGCAGAACCTAACGTAGAGCGACAAAAAAGCCATAAACTATATCTCATACAAAACCCTTAAGACACTTTAAAAAAATAAAGAGACTTATCCATTAGCCTTCTTTACACCACACGTGCCATTGTCAATATTTATTTAACTCTTCTTCAGAAAAGCTAACATCTTTTTCACAGAGGCACCTCTAAACCTCGATATCATACAAAACATATAAATTAGAAGAAGTCTATATCGACTGCAGCACGTTTGCATCCTTAAAGACTATAATGCTATCTCCATATACCTATAGAAAACTTCACAAAGCATAAACATAAACAGCGATTAAAATTCAATAAAATCGTCATGATAATAACGATAATTGTGTAATTCATATCGTATATACGGCAGGGATTGTGCCTGCCTACTGCAAGAGCGTAACGTTGGGTTAGGGGAAGGAGAGAGAGGTCTAATGGGGGACTCCAGATCCAAAGGTATGCATAGGTAGGTATAGGCATATATATATTTTGCTTGAGCCATTACAGAATGTATCTACAAACGAAATCGTGTAATGTCATTCATTCGTTCGTAACGTGTTTCAGAGTTTGTTGTTTTTGCTTTTTTTTGAATTTTTATGTGCCATTTTGTGGTTGTGTCGATTAGTCTGCTGCCCTGATGCTTGGAAAGAGGAAAAGAGAGTCTCCGTCAGTAGCTAAAAACCGCTGCTGCACAATTGATGCAGGGCTATAATAGGTACGACAACTATATGCAGCAGCAGCTATAAGCAGTCAAGCTTGCATCTATTTGTATGCAGTTTGATTGTGTGCTAATCCAAGGTCGCAATTGGCACGATTATTCCTTGCACCCTCTTCCGCCTTCTTTGGCATCACTCACTGCATCCACTTTAATACAAACAAAAAAAAAACCCGCTCACTTCTCACCGAACGCCCGCCCGCCCTATAACCAGCCATCATCGTTAGCCGCAAAGTTCTGCATCTGCATGCATTCTGCTATATACAACCCCATTCTATATACATATATCTTTCCGCATGCATAATATGCAATGCATTCGTTTATATTATACAGAGTACAGAGCTGATGGAAGCTGGAACTGTTGTTGCAGTTGGCATCAGTTGGCGGCAGTGCCTGTTCTGGTGCCTGCCTCGGATGCATGCTAAAATGCGCCTTTTACTTCCCCGATGCGGCTTAGCCCATAGCCTGTGGCAATATTGAGTAGTATATGTCAGAGTCAGAGTCAAATCTAGCCCAGGCTCTCAAGCTGCTTAAACACCAGGAACCAGAAACGCAAAAACCATCGATCAGAGTAGAGTAAGAGTGATGGAAGGGGAGGGGGTTGGAAATGAAAATGAAAATGAAAAAGTTAATAATAATTGGTAAATGTAATCGCATTATTGCCACATAGAAAAAGACAGAGAGAAAGAGTGAATGAGCGATGATAGAATTGTTCGCCTGTTGCTTGTTGTTAATGCAGCGAGCTGCTGCAGCCACTGCTGCTGTTGCACATACCTTCCTCCCCAGGCCTACCTACCTATCAACCAACTATGTAATGTTAAACGAGAGTTGATTAAATAAAGAATAATAAAAAAAACGAACTATAAAGATGCAGATACATTTGTATCTATAGGGCTTAAGGTTTTTTTTAATTTGTCTTTAAAATACATGTGGATGATGTGTGTGGTTTTTGTAAATATTATACACATAGTTGTTTATATTGTTTGTGGTATTAATGGAATTCTGTCATGCTGTGGCACGAGCACATGACGAGTATTATTTTTTTAATTTTTTTATGTAATTTATCTCAAGTTTGAATTCCTTGAGAAATTCAAATTTAGAAAAAAAAATTCATCAAACTATAGTTTTTCATCAGAAAGTGAAGACTTAAAATTTAGGTCCATTATTGAAATTTCGGACCACTTCATTTCCTATAAAAAAAAGTTTTATCCAATTGTTATTTGGTTTTCTTGTTCTTCTTTCTTAAAAAGAATCCAAAAGTTCTCACCAAATTATATAAAATGAACTGACCATCAGAAACGATAAATTGGTTTTTTAACAAAAGAGTCTAACACACATTTCCGGGTGCAAGGAAGCCTTAAAAAAAACCAAAAAAAAAAAACTAAACACCGCAAGTAGTAGCCTTTCAAAACGACAAACTCAATTAATACCTTATGCTTGCTTGACCATCTCATATGTCTTCTATACATATGTATACCTACATGAAGATGGAGATGGACATAAAAGAAGCTAAAAAGTTCTAATCACGCACATGCTGCAGGCATTAGCCAGGTAGGTAGCTAAGCTATAAATATATAGTAGTTGGAGGAGCTGTTGCTGTTCAACCTGATTTAAATCTCACCATCAAAAACCAAAACCTAAAACTTAAAAAAAAAAAAATTATGAGAACAGCAAAACCTGATCTTAATAATTGAGTTCCCGTTCCCGAAAGTTGTGTGGATTGGATCATCCTGATTATAATATCATGCATATGGAAACAAAAGTCATCGTCAAAAAATAAACAAAGAAAACAAAATTCCCCCAAAATGACCATTCGAAAAGGCACATCTTACCTACTTATGGATATGTTATAGGATAGCCCCATATGTGGTCAGTATAATGTATATTAAAGTTTTTCAAAGATGAGCAAATAAAACTACCTGCTTGACCATTTTTACCACTTTTAACCATCGTTCATCGTTCCTGATTTATTTTTAATTTCCATTGTCCTTAATTCTAATCGCACATTAGAGAAACTTTTGTTCTTTTTTTCGAGACCGTCCACATGATTATCCCACGCAGTTTTTAATAATATGTATTTTGTTTTTTTCTTTTATTGAAAACTTGAATATTATTTTAGAATCCTGTTTTTGCAATATAGAAATTTTTCCTTGACGAAGGTTAACGAGGTTTAAAAGTTGTTTGACAAAAATCTAAATGCAAGGAGATTTTATTTTATTTTTCAGTTTTAAAATTAAAAATGTACAGATAACTACCTTAAATAGTTTTAATATTTTCAATACCTCACTTCACATAATTACTCAGAATACGTATATTTTCAATACCTCACTTAGTTTTTCAAATACGTATTGATTCTTCATTTGAGCCTATTACCAATTTTTAAAAACCTTATCACTTGTCTTTTTCTTCATGGTTTTGAAAAATAATGTTTTGAGTAATTTAAGGTGCTGATTTTTAATCCTCACAAAAGATATTATTTTTGTAATAGCTAAATTTGTATTAACAGAACTTCAAAATTTTGCATACAATCAATAACTGAAATTGTCATTAACACATTACATGACATTAACACAATTAAGTACTAATTTTGGTGAGTATTTATTTTTTGAACAGGAAACTGTTAACTGAATTTTTCTAAAATATTAACCAAATGTTAAAATTAATATTTTGTTAATGAAATCATTTTTAAGTTGTCTTTTTTTTGTAAAAAAAACTTCCGATTGATTTTTTAAAGAACGACTTTAAAGGTGTCAAGAACGTGATTGTGAGGCTAATAATATCATTTTTCAACTATATTTCTACACTTTTTAGACGTTATGTCTTTTTTCAGAATTTCGGTACAAACTAAATTCTTTAAAACGATATTTCTTATTTTCTGGCGATTGGTGAATTTATTTTATTTGAGTTAAAAACCGTTTAAGTGTTTTTTGGAACACTGAAATTGAATCATATATTGAAAATATTAAAATAAAAAACTTCAGTTAAGTTAATTGAGAATTTAACATATCATAAGAAACTTAATTGAAAATAAACTCCACCGCGAAATTATGTAACTTTAAAATGTCCAAATAATGTGGCTCTTTCGATTTTGCAACAATAGTGTTTGGAAAACCTCACGTGGTGGACTGATTTTGAAAACAGATTTGAACTGAGAACATAGAAAGTGCGAGCTTTAGGAAAATAGGGAAGGATTAAAGAGGAGATACCGATGCACATTGGTATTAAAGATTTGAATATCAAAACGATAGGGAAAAACAGATCTGGGTAAAGCATTCCACATTCTCGATGTACGGTTAAATAAAGAATCTCTATACTTGACAGTACGTCTGAAATTCAGCTCAAAGTTAAACTGATGTGCATTCCTAGAAGTACGAGTATTACGGCTACATTTTTTGAGGGGGGGGGGTACAACTGACTAATTCGACAGAACACTGTTTATAAAAATATCGGTAGAACAACGAAACGCATGAAACATCGCGGCGGTGTTCGAGTGACGTAATTGTTTCGGTTATAGTTCTATCGCCTATCATTTTCAAAGCTCTTTTTTGGATCCTGTCCAAAATACTTAAACTTTTTTTAGGGGCACCTGCCCAAATATGCAAGTTATATTCAAGTTTTGGACGAATGAAGGCTTTGTAAATTACAGCCAGATCAGAAGGGGTGCAAAATTTCTTGCACCGTCGGAGAAATCCTAAGCACCTAGCAGCATTTTTGGCAATATCGAATATGTGATCATTCCATAAGAGGTGATCTGTGATGCACATACCGAGTACTGAAAGTTGATTAGTTTCCTTGATGCAAGTGCCGCTCATGGATAGCGGAATCGACAGGAGACAGCATTGAGTTTTCGAAGCATTAAATTCTACAGGGTTCTCGATTCCCCATTGTACAACGCTGTCGAGATCAGAATGTAATGAGCTTATCTGCTTATCATACGCTGCATGCCGTTGAAGTTCCACATCCGAAGGACAAGAATGTGAATCTAGAATCGAATATGAAAAGCTGAGGGTACTGTCGTCATCGAAACAGTTTAATAAATTATAAGTGGTAGACAAGAGATCGTTTATGAATATGAGGAAGAGAGTCGGAGACAAAACGGGGTTCTGGGCAACACCAGCATTTATTTTATGAATTTCAGACTTAAAAACATTTATAAAAAATATACATTTAAAAAAAAATGTCGTTCCTGCTATTTTTTTCTATAAATTAATTAATAAGCCAAATTAAATGAATTTATTTTTGAATCATAGTATTTTGTCAAGGATTTTAAATTATTTGAACTTGATTCCTATTAAGGATTTACAAAAACTCGACTTTTTGCAACAATAAGTTTCATATATGCATACAATTTTTTAATATAATTGATTTAATTACCCCGTTTAATTATTTCACATGCTAAGTAACCATACTCTTTTTTTGCACTTTTTATTATTTTAACCTTTTAACAA
Source organism: Eupeodes luniger (assembly GCA_951509635.1). Classification (NCBI taxonomy): domain Eukaryota; kingdom Metazoa; phylum Arthropoda; class Insecta; order Diptera; family Syrphidae; genus Eupeodes; species Eupeodes luniger. Next base: position 126,699,175 of record OX608074.1, read on the forward strand.
TCTAATACTCAAATAGTTTTTCCATTGGAAATTACATTAAAATTATGAAATACGAGTAATCAATAATAATGTTTTAATATCTACAATTCTACAAAAATAATCTTTTCTTATCTATTCAAGCAAATCTTAACTCTTTATCGGTTATGAATTTCAATATACAAGACACAAGGTAGGTCATTTATGACAAGCTGATAAAAATTGATAAGATTGACAAACAAATCATTATCTAATAGTATGTATTGTACATATATAATAAAGCATTGATATGAATATTGTATATTATGGCGAAATCATTAAGATCATATTGGTTACTTTTTTTGGGTTTGTTATTTTATTACTATTAAACTTGGTAGATTGAAAGCCTAGAGATTGACAATGAAAACAAAACATATGTGTATCACTCATGGTCAAGGTCGCTTTCTTGTATCACATTAATTGAGTCTTATTTACACCTAGCAGAAAAATCTTAATTTATAACAAGAACAGTTTGATACATTTTTGACAAGTTGGCTAAAACAAATAATAAGTCCAAAAATCTTCTAAAAATTATAAAATCAAATTTTCGGTTGGTGCAATTTTTCATGTTAAACGTGAAGGTAAGAATTAAAGTTACAAACAATAATTACTTTGTTACTTGTTGGTATTATTAAAATTTTAGACATAAGAACGTTTTTTTACTATATTTTGAATGACTCTTCACACTGTTTTTGTATGCAATTAGAACTTTTATTTTCAACTTAACATGGGAAGTTATTGTAATCGGTCCGATGTGTTGAATTCAAAATGTTAACATTTCTTGACGTTTCAAGGTCCCTAAAATATAAATCAAAGATTTTTAGAAAGATCTCTGTGTGTGCGTGTGTAGTTACCTTTGGGTTACCATTTTTCGTCGTTCATATCTCAAGAACCAGTAGAGATATCTACTTCGACAAAATTTTTGTTTACAAATAATAACATCAAAAGATGCAGAAAATATTTTTAACATTTTTTTGGCCCTAAATATCTCAGGAACCACGCTAGTGACTTCAATTAAATTTTATTTTGTACTAGCGGCCCGTCCCGGCTTCGCACGGGTAGGCATAAATAGGTACAGATAATGTAGATTTCTAATGAAAAAAGAATTATTAAAATCGGTCCAGTACTTTTTGAGTTTATTCGTTACATACAAAGATACAAATCTTTTCTCTTTATAATATTAGTGCAGATAATGTGACGTGGTACCAATAACTATAATTTTTAAGGAAATTCAAAACGGTTTTTGTATTAATACAAACAAAAATAGTTGTAGCCTTGAATATTTTACGAACAAAAAATTATTTTAATTCCAGAATAAATGACTGCAATTAAGAACATTGTTTTTTCAACCTGGCAACATTTTGAAAATACAACAAATAAAACCTTAAAAAACACTTCTAAAAATTGGTAAACCTTTATTTTCTACTTGAATATCTTGGCAAAAATTAAAGATATTGCCTTCAAATTAATTTTGTCTTAATAAAATTATTGTTTTGAACATTTGTTACAATTTTAAGAAAAGTTCAAGAGTCATTTTTTTATAAAAAAAAATAAGAATCTATGCAAAATTTTTAAAAACTGACGTTCGATTCGAATATTTCAATATTAAATGAAGTTATTGACTTCAAAATTACTTCATTCAATACGAAACGTTGTTGTTAACGTAAGATAATGTCCTTCTAAAAATTCAATCGGTGTTTTTTTATAAGAAGTAAAATCTTTCAAAAATTGCTGCTAAAAAATTGGTTTTTGACTAAAAATTTCGGGAACAAATACTGATATTGAAATTAAACTTATTTAATCATACACAAAATATTGTTGCTAACTCCAAATAAATAAAACATCTCAAGATCTTAATTTTTAAATGTTTTTACTAAATAGAATAACGGACGTCGAAATTTCATCTTCCTACAAAAATCTGAGGTGTTCTATATACATTTTTGAAACTGTTGCTGTTTTGTAAGCAAAAGTTACACTTTGTCAGATTTTAAGATTTTCTATTAAGCGATAAAAACACCTTTTATGAAAATGTATTAAACGTCATTATAAACAAATTCCAAATCTACCAAAAGATGTTAAAAATTACATACTTTTCCGCCGGCTAGAACAAGAAATGATTTATATATTTTCATAATTTTGAACGATGGAATTTAAAGTGTTTTTTAGCTACTACTACTCAAACTACTTTTTGACATTGTACTAAAGTTAAATGCGTACAATTTTAAACATCTTATCGTAAATGGCTTAGATTTATTTTCTGAGTATTGATGCATTTCTGAAATATCTAGCTATTCCGAAATTGTTAGCCTTTGCCAACTAGTGGAACATTAATTCCCTTTTATTAACAACATTGCATCTGAACAAGGCTAAATATTGACAGTTCTCAGAAAAAAAACATAGCAAACAAACTTCAATTCAGGAAACAGATCTATTGATTCGAAATGTATATATTTAAAGCTGCCCATAGAAACCACACTTGTGTGCACACCGGTGCACTGACAGCCGGTGTGGGATTTCGCCACACATGACACAACAAATCGTACACACATTAGTTCTAAAAGATTTCAAAGAGAAAAATCAGAAAGTGTGACGTTGAAGCTTGAAGCTTTTATTGAAACAACTTGTGACGCACCGCACTGAACAATGATTTAGATGCAACTGAATACTACATATACGCGCGCATCCCCACCCCACACACATCACACCGATCGAGACACCGACACAGAAAAATCAAAAACTTTTCATTTTACTCGCTCCGTGTCTGACACTGAAAATATGTAGGAGTCTGCTCCAGTCCACACACAGTACACATTTCTGTCACCGACACAAATGTGATCACAAGTGTGGTGTCTATGGGCCGCTTAAAAGTCAAACATAAAAGTGAACAGGTCACTAATCTTAAATTAACCACGTTTAAAATTAGTAAAGTTAATTGTTTAGCTTAATAAACTAATAAAATGCCTTTAAAAATTAACTAAACTGTTTTGAAATAAGATATGTTGACATTTAAAAATAGAAGAAAAGAGTCGTTTAAGAACTGTTTAAAGCGCGTTTATTTGATGTTCTTTTTGAAATTTGTTTAAGTATGATAAAATAGAGAAAAATTGAAAATTTAAGATCATTTTAGTAAAATACTTTTAAAGAAGAAAGCGACACATTTTTTGTAAATTTTGTATATTTCGTTCAATTCCAAGTTTACTAAAAACAAAAAGGCATTTCTTTTTGATTTTATCAACTAAAATTTATACGCACACGTGTGCTATAGCAATCAATACTAAAACTTAGATAAGCTTATTTTTTTTTTAATTAAATACATTATTTAATAAATTATTCATATAAATTGTGTATTTCTTATCAAAAATATTGAAATTAAAAATCAATACAAAAATAGATTTATGTGTGGTTTTCTTAATGAGCGTTTAGCTTTGAACTTAAAAAAAATAAATTTGGTAAATTATAAAATTTGTTTACAATAAATTAAAATTTATAAGCATCGGTGGTTCAGTGGTAGAATGCTCGCCTGCCACGCGGGCGGCCCGGGTTCGATTCCCGGCCGATGCAATTTAATATTTTTGTATTATTTCTTCTTTTCAGATTTTGAAAATTATGTTAATTTTATTCTTGTTTTGTTAGGTTTAATCCAAAAATGATAATTTAATGAACATTAATAATAGCAAGATTGTTAATTTGATTTGATTAGCGACGGCGTTGTTCAATTCGAAATAATTTATCACAATCATATGTTAATGAAGATTTTATAGTTTTAAATCGTTAAATTATTTCTTCATGCAAAATTTCATAGCAATAGGAAAAAATTGGTTAGTTCAAAATGTTCACGTTTTTGAAACATAGCTATTAATTCAGTTAAGCAAAATATATCAGAACTGTTTGTACCTAGGTATATGTTCTTTGCAAGGAAAATGACGTTTTGAAGTCTTTTGTGCAGTTTTTATTTTTAAATGCGAAAACCGTCATCCGCTGCTCATAAAAATCATTCTGCATTGCCTTTTATGAAAATGATTTCATACAATTTCAATTCTTTTCAAATACCCCTTTATCGTTTATTCTGTGTAAACTAAAGCCGTACCATTTCTCTCTTACGTTGACAATTCAAATTCAAAAAATAGATTAAATCGAACTTAAACAAACACTATCAGCATTTATCATCTGTTTGTTTGTTTAATTTTCACAATTTCTATATACCAAACAATCAACTGTGTCGTTCATTTTGTTTTCTATTCAAATAACAAATATTGGCGCCAAAAAACATTGTGAATATGACCTAAACTAACTTAAACTGTCAAATTAGATTTGTTTACCTACTCGTTATTATATTTTGTGTGTGCGATGTGCTTGGTTGTAGTTACCCTACACACCTTTTGTTACGCTTGTCGAATCTGTGAAAAAATCTATTGGAACTCAGCTAATTAATTTGGAATGTTCTACAAACTCAGTCATTGTAATATAGCCTCTTTTTTTTTGCGTACTATAGTCCGAGAATTTCAATGCGTTTGTATAAAAGGTAGACCATTCATATAGGTAAGGTTATAATAGAGGTCATACAAACAGTGTGTCCCATAATTCCCTCAAATTGTCAGAACTGTCATATTCTATTTTCTCTCCAATTTGAATCTATAGGTAGTACGTATCCGTATAATCCACCAGACGACACATAAGATAAACTATGTGTGTGCCTGTTTAGTGTGTACACACCTTAAAAAAGCGCATAACACAAATCGAACAGTGCTACGATGACAGTAAAAATGACAGCTAACACAACGTGCAAAAGGAGGTGTGCTCTTGCTCTCTGCTCTAACTCTGTCGTCGTTGTCGTCGAGTCGAGTTGAATTGAAGTCGATGGGCTATACTTCATAGACCAGGAGACACCAAGTCTTCCTTGCAAACCTTAAAATAAAAGAGTTCATGGACGTTTTTTTGTTTCAGCAACTCGTAGGGTCGATGCAAAAAATCTAATCGTTGAATGCCTTGAGGGCAGCATCGCACGTTGTAAAAGTATCGGTACTGAAAAGAAAGAAAAAAACAAGGATATGTGGGAGACGAAGCGCTCTGGTTTTTTCATTCTTCTCGTGTCTCTGATACTCTGCTGGATAAACGTTGACAGTAGCAAAGTCGATAGGTAGGTTAGTTAAATGCATCATCATCATCAGCACCATGCAAATGGGAAAAATCTAAGAAGGGATGTTCGATATATCTCTGTTTTTCGTTTTTTTTTAAGTCAAAAGGATAACCCTATATTCATATTCGATTTATAGGAGTTTATGCTGTACATTGTGCAATGCAGTACCTTCATAAGGTATAGCAGATTAGTGGCAAGTGTTTTGACACCTTTAGATGCTTGGGGCACCTAGGAGTGCAGAACTATTAATTAAAATCATGCACATTGATTTGTGTGGGTTGCTCTTAAAAAAAAAATAAAATTGACGGAACTTAAAGAGTAGGTAGACATATGTATGTATGTTGGTACTGCTTCCATTAGGGACCAGGATTGAAAAAGTCGAGTGTGTTATTTTTAAATCCCGAATAATTTTGAGATTTAGAATATTTAAGAAAAACAAATTTGAAGGCTAGTAAGTACATATTTTGTGTTTAATTTATGAACATTCCAGAGGTTTTGATTTGACCAATTAGCTTATTTATCTCTTTTTTATGCAAAAGCAATTTACGTTATCTTTTTGGCTTGTGATTCTTTTCTTAACAAAATGAAAAACAAATGAAAAACTTTCACCAACTTTAAATTCATAAAAGAAATTGGACTGCCGCAAGATTCTATTCTTGGACCTGTATTATTTTTTTAATTTGTTACAAACAAAGTTCAAACAAATATCAATTGAAAACAAAGAAAATGGTACTCATAACTAAGTTCTGCTTACGGATATTTTTTTGAGTTTCTTCAAAGCCAGTTTTTCGGCGAAACTAGTTTAAAAGGGGTCTTGAATTTTGAGTTTTTCACAAATTCGATTAAAATTTCATTGAATTCAAAACTATTTGAAAAATAGTATTTTTTTTACATAAAAATCAAATCTAGATAAGAAGCTAGGATGCGACCCACACTGATAACTTCCCATCCCGTCTGTCGATTTGTCTTGCTTAATAGTTTGTAGGTGTTCGTGTTTTTTTTTTCAAAAAGTTGTCATTTGAATTATTCTAAAAAGTTTAAAAAATTCCCAACAATACTTTACATATGCTGAAAAAGTTCGATTTTGAAATCAAATTTTGTTAACGAGATTTTTAGTCGAAACCCAAATTTTACCAATTTTAGTAGAATTTGCGTACTTTTTTTGTAGATTTTATTTTTTTTTTATGAAAAAACTGACTATTGGATTTTTATAAAAAAATTTACTGAATGCCCTTTTTTGTTTGAGTCGAAATTAAATTTTTACCAAGTTTTAGTTTTGGTTTTTTTTAAGTATTCTATTTTTTGTTAAAAAACTGTCACTTAGATTTTTTTTTTTTAATTTTACCGAATGTTGAAAACAATATTTCTTACATAGATACAATTAAATTGAATCCAATATCTCAAATTTTTTAAATGATATTTGAGTTCAAAATCAGTTTTTACCAACTTTTAGTAATGTTTTGTTTAGGATTTAATTTTTTTGTAAAAAAACTGTCGATTTGATTTTTCTCAAAGTTTTACCAGATGTCAAAAACGTTATTCTTCGTTGGACAAAATTATTTTGGAGATAAAATCATTTTTTTTTCGTAAAATATTCGAGGTGACAAATAATTTGTTCAGTTGTTTTTGATTTATAAAAAAAACGGTTCATTGGATTTTTTTTACAAAAATATAGTAGTTTGGTATTAAGTACGATATGTATTTTAAAATTTAATTCAAGTCTCTAGCATTATTGGTTCGTGTGATATTTTGGGTTAACCAAAATGTTCAACTTTTTTTAAAATTGCTATGGTAAAAAACCACCCACTCAATTTTTTTGAGAGTCCTTGAAACGTCGAGAAATGTCAAAATTTTCAATTCCACAAATCGGACCGATCACAATAATTTCCTATGCGAAGTTAAAAATAAGACTTTATTGAGTTTCTTCGAAACTAGTTTTTCGGTAGAACTAGTCTTTGAGGGGTTTCAATTTTTCACAAATTCGATTAAGATTTCAATGAATTCAAAACTATTTGAAAAATTGAGTTGATTTATTGACCAATTTGTGTACTTATTTTGATTATTGGAATTATAGTTTTCCGTCGGCTTTTTGGTCACTATAGTTTTAGCAATGAAACAATTACGTTACATTAACTTTCCCAACGTTTCGGCAGGGGTAACGTAATTGTTTCATTGCTAAAACTATAGTGACCAAAAAGCCGACGGAAAACTATAATTCCAATAATCAAAAAAAAATTTGAAAAATAGTATTTTTTTACATCAAAATCAAATCATGAATTTAGTTTTGAGTAAATTCAATAATATGGCTATTACTCTTTTCTGAATTTTTAAAAACACAGAATGAGTTTTTAAGCTTATTTTCATTAAGAGACAATAATGATTTATCAGAGAGTTTATTAGAAAAATAAAAGATTTCAAAAATTAATGTTTAGTATCAAACATTTTAATATACTTTTCGGATTTCTTTTTTGCAAATACAAGTGCAAACATATAAAAAATCAAAATCTTCTATTTTATTTTTGAAACATAATTTACACTCTTTTCTTTGAATTTTGTTTAATCAACCTTTCTTTTCAAAATAGAAAACTAGGAAAATATACAAAATGAAGTTTTTAAAAACTAAAAACCCTAAAATTTTGGAAAATTTAGTCAATATTAAACAAAATTAAAATAGGACAGGTATTATGAAAAATCATATACAAATATTTCAAAGAAACGAAGTGGAGTTTCAAAAATGCATTTCCCACCAAATTTTATAAGGAAACCGTTTGAACAAAACATCTTTTAAAAAAAGGGATTAAATATGAGGGTTTAAAAGAACAGTGTATTAACATTTTTTTGGATGTTTTCTAATTAACCAAATCAATGTTAGAAATAGTTCCTTAGTAGTAGTAATAAATTCAGCAGCCCTGAGACACTACCTTCAATCTCGTGGTTTTAATGTTGACTTTATTTGAAAATTTTCACATTTTTGACAGATCGCTTTGAAAAAAAATCATTTCAGAAAACCTCAAAAGGGACGAATCGTTAAGAACGCCGAAATGTCGGATATATCTTGTGAACGGAAGTAGTAGTAGAAATTAGTAGAAATTAAAAAATGCCAAGTGACTCAGTTTATAAAAAAAAATATTAAGTTGGGCTTTTAAAATTAAAAATATTGAATTTTTGGTATCGTGAAAATCGAAAAATTTCAGTCTCGTATAACTGAAATTCATCTCGGCTTCAGTCTTCCTTTTTCCTATTCAGTTGTTTCATTGGTAGTTTCGTCCCTCCTATGTCTATTTTTAAATTTGAACTCCTCCGTCAAGAAGGTAAGTCGGGAGTTGTAGACGTTTGACAGTTTTTGAGTTAGAAGATACCCAATTCATTTTTGTTGACATACTAACGTAGGTATACCATTCTGTTTCAAATGTTATAATCTTCGACATCTTTTAATAGAATTCGACAACCATGTATTATATGCTGTCACAAACAACTGCTCAAAGCATAACTTTTTGGGCAACAATTAAAAATAAAAAAATTAAGTTTCTTTATGCGTCGAAGTCGTAACTATTCCTCTATGAAATCTAATAATTAATGGCGATTTTTATCGGTAATCCAATCCAAACACAGATCTTATCGATTCTAAAGCTTGTGCACGATTGTATTAGTGTAATTTGGTTGCTTTTCACGAATCGAAGAAGCATTAACACAACACATTTTTGCATTTTTTAATTCTATCTTGAAGAATATAAAACCCGAAATTATGGCAAATTTCGGTACAAAGTATACAATCTCGTTTTGGAAGTTTCAAAAGTAGTATTGTCTCGTTTCTATTCTACGAGACTATAAAACACAATTTCAGAAATTGTTGAAGTTTAAAAGTTGTTGCTTCTAATGTAAGGTGAAAGAGAAATTTAAAATCCAAAATATGAGAAATTCAAAAATATTCTATTTCAGGAATTTGTGATCAACTCAAATTAAATAAAACTTATAAACTTTCGATTTTGTTGCTCAACTAGTAATCAACAGTTAAAATTTTCAAAAAGTGAATTTTTTAATTTTCTCCTTTCCAGTAGTAGTAGCTTTTCAAAAACAAAACATTATACTTTTTACATTTTCTTAAATGCTTTATAGTGGGTAAGGTAAAGGTTTTTCATTAAATTGATAATAAATTTCCTTAAACTAGATATTCCAAAATACTGGGTGAGAATCGCAATAAACAATATTCTCTATTATACCATTATAATAATGATAGATGACTTTAAATCGTTTTTAAAATAACTTAAAACCCTCCCATTAAAAACAATCCTACCAAATACAATTTATCATTTTCTGAAAGTATATTTGACTGAAATTCAAAACCTCCCAAAAAATTACATGCATCATACATACTCCAAAACCAAACGAGATCAAATTTCAAATGTCAATGAAACATCAATCAAATCAAAATAACCAGATATACCCTCTGATTATAATATTTTTTAAGTAATAATATAATCCAAGCCATTCTCTTAAGGTACCTAATATACAATACCTTACCTATGTTGCAGCCATTCCCTGAAGCTGTATAATAATAAAATTGTATGCATGTATTTTCTATAGCTTTTGGTAAATAATTCAACAAATAAAACAACAAAATAGAAAAAGATTACAATCTATTATTTTATTCATGTCCAATAGTCTAATATCTAATTTGTATCTTTGAAATTGTTTTGCATATATGCGCGCATAACATATGCATTGTGGAGTGCAGTGCAGTGCAGTGCATGTGCATTATTTTGTTGGTTGCAACATTTTTTTGTTTTTGTTGTTGTTGGTTCTTTAAACTTTTATATCAAAGCTGTGCGAATGTAAACTTTTTGTAAGTTTTTTTTTCTAATTAAAATGTTAATCCTCATATCGGTGATCTTTCAGGTTGTTCCTTTTGCTGCAACAGCAAAACAAAGCAACAAGAAAAAAATAAATAAATATCCATTTTAGCCAAAAGGAACAAATCAGAAATCAAAATAGTGTGCAACATGGAGTTAAGCATACAAAATGAAGTCCACAAAAATATTATTATTATTATTATTATTATATTCATCTGAACGAAGCGAAATCCCAACCCATAAAAAGCCAACGCCTTCGCCTCAAAGTGTTTATTGCGAGTGTACTTGTCATGTTGAATACCTGCTATAGACATATGCATGCATATATGCAGCCTGTGATATTGCGGCACAACCAAAAAAAAAAACAGAAGTAAAACGCCAAATTCAGAATCGACCACCACCGCAACTTCTGCCCGCTCCTACCGCACCATACCGTTTTTCTCCGTCACAATTTGTCTGAAATAAATCAGATTAGTGGCGGCGCACGGCTATAGGAGAAAAATTTACATTCGCCTGCCCATAGACATACAAAAGCGTAAAAGCGGCCCAGGCCCAAACCAAAACAAGGATCCTTTGAATTCATTTGTTGCTGCTGCTTTTTCTGTTGCTGGAACGAAAACGAACAATTTGTGGAGGAGTGGGCATAGATATAATATGAATATCTATTCCTCAAAAACAAAAGCGGCCAACCAACAGCACCTTGAGGCACTGAGGTGTGAAATTTGTTTAAATAAATTGAGCGTTTTTATTTTTGTTGCGGTAGGTTCGATTCTGTTGTTGGTGTTTTTGTTGGTTTATAGGATTAGAGATTGCGTTCGCAATGTTCAAGTGATATGAACCCGCGCCCGCATATTCAATAGAGGTGAAGGTGCACGCGTGGCTTCGTTGTCGTCGTCGTCGTCGTCGTCGTCTTAGCCTTAGTCGTAGTCGTCTATGTTGACGTTGCTGGTATTCAAAGTTGCAGCTACTAAATGCTGTCATGTAGCTTTGTTGGCAAATTGTTACACAATGCGAATTAGTGTCCGGATATATTAAAGTTAACAAACGAGTGACGCTGACTATGCGCTTAACAACGCTACTATTTCGCCGCCGTCCGCCGTCGTCGCGCTACTGCCGTCAGTCACCACCGCCAAAATTGCTTGGCGTCTTAATGCTCTCAAATGGGAATGCTATCAAAAACACATAGTTCATTATAATACTACGAGTATATGCAACAATCCACAAGGTGCGGCTTTGTTTTGTTTAAAATGCTTCCAGGTGAAATATACTTAAGCTAAGCGCAGTGTTGGGAGAGTATCCTTCTAGGAATGAGCTCTTGTTGTAAGTTTTCATAAAGAAGGGATTATACTTTGGTCATGGTTGTCAATCATTATAATATTTAGGACAAGCATTGTAAACGAAGAACAACATACACAACACATATTACTGTCACACCCTCTGGGTTAAGAGTTAGAAATTTCATTGCTAATTTATTGATATTTTGAGTCTTACCCACAGCATATTTAAATGATTTGAAGGACATTTTTCACCAAAACAGTGTCAGCAGTAAAAGACAAATTAGAGTAGGTAAGCCCCGCAAAGTAAAATGTGGGGCATTATAGTTTTTTGAAGAAAATTTAGTTCTCAAAAAAAATCTGCGCTTACACTTTGTACAAGAGTTATAATATTTCAAATACGTATAACAGTCACAATATTTAAAATGCGTATAACAGTAGTGATGTTTGGAATTCTATTTTTTCTTTTCTTCTTCGACATATTTTAAATGCAAATTATTTTTAAGTGGATATGATTGTACAAGTAAAACAAAGATTTTTTAAAAATTCTGTTATACAATTAAATTAAATAACCGATCAAATTATTACAGTTCTAACAACAAAATATCTCTGATTGAGCATAACTCTGTGAATAGGGCTCTTTGAAACCTAAAATAAGTTTCCAAAGCTACAAAGAGACTGTTGGTCCAAGACCATTTACTTTTGAGCCAGTAACTCAAGGTAAACCAATTATAACAGTTTTTTTTTTGTAACTTCTGTATATTGATATAGGGTCCACAAAAGCGGGAACCCAGAGTTTTTCTTCAAGCTGTGTGAAGCACATTATACACGACCATTTTACCGCCAAAAAAACTGTTATAATTATCATATGATGACATATCTTATGTAAAATACACTTTTTAGTGTCATAAAACTGTTATAAAGGACACAAATTGTTATTTCTAAATTATACCACTTATAAAATAGAAAATGTTATCTTAAAAAATAATACAAGATATCAGTATAACAGTTACATAATACATTAGGGAATATTAAATTCTCTAATGGATTTTTTTCAGAATGGTCACACTTAAGACTCTATTCGATTGTTTCGACTAAATACTTAAAACTAAGCCAAATTCATGAAAATTAAAGTTAATAGAGTTTTTGTCGGAAATACAATTTCTAAAATGTTAAACGAAATTCTTTAACAATAGCAAACAAAGTTTACAAATCCGAACCAAAACAAAAATTTAAAAATCAAACATTAATACAAAATTCAGGAATATTTGCACAATATTTTCTGTGCTCTTTTTCCCTATTGTGCCAAAAAAGAGACTAAAACCTTTCATTTGATTTTCAGATTTTTGAGAATGACAGCGTGGCCGTAAAAATATTTTTTGGATTTGAATTTGAGAACCCGTGTTTTGTTGGAAGGATAGCAGGATTTTACACGAATAACAAAAACAATATCCATAGTATGAATAACTAACACCGATAAAAGTTAGAGTAGAATCTTACTATGGATAGGTTTTTGACATTTATACGAGTCTCGAATGGATCTTATGTGATTTCATTCTTAAATGTTGGTACGATTGATATTGCATTTGTATCTCGATGGCTGTGTTCGTTGAGTAGTTGTGCATTTGGAATCATGTGTGTTTTCCATTGGGGAAAAAATCAATCTATTTCTGGTGATGTTATTTAGTTTTGTTAGTAAAAATGGACAAGCAGGGCTTATTTTGCAAAAGAAAACAATAGAAAAGATAATTAAGTTTTGCTATGTTTCCACCAAAGGTTTATCTCAGTTTAGATTAGATAAATCTTTTTGGTGTTTCCACCGCACAAGAAGATTTAAAAATGATTAGGTAAGTTTGACAGCACTTTCTGAAATGCAAATGGTGTTTCGATGTTTCTTATGAAGTGCAAGTGAGATAGTTTGATTCGTGTTAAACAATGAAAAACTGAATATTTCAGCACCATATAAGAATATGCTACCTACTTCATGTGCAATTTTTTTTTTTTTTAATTTGATTAAAACAAAACTATATTTTTTTTACACAAACATGCAAATAAACAGACCATAAGGCATTATCTGTAAAACCAACTCCTCCACACAGGTTTTTCTTTACAAATTTTGACTTGACTCCGATTCCCGACCGGAATCAAGCTCATTTCAACTCGATTCAGGTATATAAAGAATTTGGGCGAGCTTCAAGCTCGCTTCAACACCACATGTTAATGTAGTAGTCTACGAGCAAACCCCCTTCTTGAAGTTTTTATTTTATGTCAAATTGTTTGGTTAAAAGTTTGAAATCGACACTCACATTACGCAGACGTATTTTCTTGATTTTGATAGTTAACTATCAAAAATCAGCTTACACGATTTTACTCTTGGTCTGAATTTAACTATTTTTTTTTTGGAATTTTTTGATAAATTATTCTGGCCAATATTCAGTTGTATCAACTTTCAAATATAAAAACCGGACTACTGTGGATCGTTTTTTTGGCAATTTCTCACTGTACTATATATGGAATACCAAAAAAACGCACTTAGAATTTAACGTATAAGATTTCTTGAAGGAAATTTAATTTTCTTCAAAAAACATGCTTAAACAAAAAAATATGTTTAAAAAGTTAGCAAAAAGATTATTTGAAAATCATAAGTTTTTTGTTTGGATCCGTGAGAAATAAATCCCCAAGAAATAACCCCCCAAAAAAGTATAAATAACCCGCCAAAAATGTTATGGGGGGGTCTAACTTCCTTTTTTATTTGGAGAAGAATAAAATAATAAGTTGTCTGAAAAGAGCATTGGAGAAGAACAAAATGCTAAGACAATTCTTAAAGTTAGGGACTTATTTCAACATAATTTGGAGCTTATTTTTTTATATTTAGGGGACTTAATTCAAGAATTTTTGAGAAGTTATTTTATTTTTAAACGTAGGAATTAATTTCATAATGCAATAAAGCTCCAATTTAGGGGGTTATATAATTTGCTTGTGGGGTTATTTCTGTTCACTTTGAAAAAAATGTAAAGCGTCGAAAACGTCATCAAATCTTAAAATAAAAAGGATAAGGAAGCTAAATGCAAATAACAGACACAAAATCTAATAGCCATTTTTTCCTGAGAAAAAAACCTTTCAAAATTTTGGCGCAGTATACTTGCTTTCTTCTCATGATGCAAGTAAGACAGCGAAATTACTAATTGTTTGGACGCCAAATTCAATATCATAAGGTGCAGTTTATTATATCTGTAGCCAAAAACCAAATGTCATTTTGGCCCAACCTCTCTTCTTGTCTCACAATGGTTACATTTACGACACCGACATCGATTATTTTTCTCTGGCAGCTTGTCCTGCACCCAACTTCAAAAAAAATATTCCCACAGTTCTATTTTGCTACCCTTTCACCTGATGAATACATAATATTCAACTTCAACACTCTTATAAAATCGAAAACCGTATGTATTCCTACAAACTTTCAAAAACCAAAAAAAAAAGAGAGCGCCACCAATAAACCTGTCATCGTAGTTGACAACTTACAAAGCAATAATCAAAATCATCACCCACAACAATACAGCCTCCCCCTCCAAAAAAACTCCTCCCAACCCCTAATTTCTTAAACCATTTCCAACATCATTCAACATAGTTACAAACATACATCGCATTGAATTGAATTGAAATGTCAATGCACATCCACAATATTACAGCGACAGCAACCACAATGCGATAATTTATGTTCAGAATCCATTACACCCAATGTCAGTCATCATCATCATCACCATCATCGTCGTTGTCGTCATTATTATCATCCCACCCAGAACCCAGAGTCAGAGCCAGTAGAGAGTCAGAAAACGCCGCAGAAAACCAAAGTCAGAGCCAAAGCTAGAGCCAGACCCAGAGCCAGAGCTAGTCAGTCATCAGTTCCATATTGCCAACCAAGAAGTGACAACAAAACACTGCGCAACAATCAAACCATAACCATATAAATATACACCGCTATACCACATCATACATAAACTCACGCCAGAGGGCGCCCCCATATGAACGATATACAAAACAAAAGAAACTTCCACAACAACAACAACAATAAAAATGAAAACAGACAACATCCACACCACAGCCAGTGCAGTGGTAGAAAGTGGCTTGGCCAATCTAAAGGAGAGTGTACGAGCATATTCAATATGTCACGAGTCTTTTGGCCACAGCAGCGCCAACCGCCACCGCCGCCGTCGACGAAGCCGAAGAAGGAAGACCGTCGGAAATTGTCGACGATTAATGCATCATGGCCACTGGCCTTACACGACATCAACTACCAACCACCAACAGCGCAACAGAGTGCCACAAAAATTGCATCCCGAGATGACAAAATGACAAGAAAAAGGAGAAGAAGAAGACGAAGTAGAATAAAAACAAGCTCTATCAAATTTTTTGTCTAATCTTTGACCATCTTCCATTAGAGTTGGCATTTGGGGTGACGTTTGATCAAACCAATTTTCCAATTATCCATCTAAGCACTGAGGTATAGAAGAAGAGGCATATACACAGATACACTACACATACAGAACATTATAATGCACTACATCGACAAATACAACGATAACCAAGGAAGGAAGAAAAAATTGATTATCACAGGTGTCCTTAGACTTTGCCACATTACACCCTCCTCATCCTCATTGAAAGTACACTACACTACACCACACTATACCACACTTCTCTAATGCCGATGGCTGAAAATCTGTCCAAAAATTATCGAAGGAGCCACTGACTCCGTATAGAGATCAAAGAGATTCCATTAACAACTTTCATCCATCCAAACATATTCAAACACACAAAAATGTATATGAAGTCAGTAGACCGACCGGTTCCATTCCATCCATGAGCTCTGAGCGCATAGAGGAATAGAAGCATCCTGGACCATCTATATATACATCCTCCTACCTTCTCCTTCTCATTCTATTCCTCCTTTTGCTCACTCTGTGACCATAAACTCAATTTGCAAGCGTTTGCGGATGATGTCGCTTGATGATGCTGCTGGAGGATATTGGTTCCTCTGTTTCTCGCAGTCGTCGGACGCAACTGGGAAGACACTTGTCTGCGTGTTTCTACATCTTGTTCCCTTTTGCTCTGGAGTCGGAGTTGGGGCCGACTGACAATACGACGACGGACGACGGACGACTGCCTGGATGGACTAGATGGCTGGTTGGTGATGATGCTGGATGATGCCGATGGTGATGATGATGCCAATCGGTCCAGGAGATAGAATGATGGAATGCATCAATGGTCACTGGAGTGTGTGTTGGTGATGCGATGTGATATTTTTTTTTTCTTTACTGCGATGATGGGGCCGTATTTTTTGTCTTTTTTTGATTTAGGACACCTGTGGAGGTTTATAAGGAGAGGGGGTCGGGAGGAATGCATATGCTATGCATAGGCCAGGGCCTCTCTCATTCTCATTCTTTGTTTTCTCGCACCATCAGCGTCACTAGCTTTGAGTCTTTTTGAAGTTAATTTATTCTTAAAACGGTGTGTTCCGGATTTTCATCCTTTTCCTTATTGATGGTGTACCGTGTACTCTATGTTGTGGGTGTTTTTGAACGACAACGAGCAGAGCATATATGGCAGCAGCAGAGTCATTGATGGCAGTCAGTGGCATGTTTTTGGTGTTCTGGAAAGCTGATTGCACAAAAATAGAGCAACACACCATCATCAGCATCATCATCGATGCAAATGCAGACTTCTAGCCCCAGAGTTCTCTTTCTCTGTTCCTCGATGTCGTCTTTCTGTGGCATGCGATGATGTTTCTTTGCCAGATGCCAAGTCTAAATTTGTCACTAAATGGATTTCGATATGCATAGCTAGATGGCCCGAATGATGGTCATAAGGAATAAGGTAGAGGGAGGAAAGGCGTATACTACTATATACTCAACTGCTGATCGATTGATTGCAAGTTGCAAAAAATCTAAAAAAAAAACTAAGTGGGTGTAATGGAGAAGGAAACTTAGCAATTAAGAAGGATCAACTTCAGGGTTTTATCCAATTAACTTTCAGATAAAAAAGTAAAATAAAAAAAAACATAAGAATGAACACTCAAAAAAAAAAAGCTTGAGAGCTTACCTACAGAAGTTTGTTATACTAACTAGTGTTTGGCCTTCTCATACTTGTATATAGAAAAGTCATAGTCTTCCATGGAAAGGATAAATTACGAGGAGAAGTTTCGTTTAAGGATGTTTTTCTGATGTTGTTTGTATTGAAATTTGGAAAGAGCCTAATGATGATTCCAAATATCCAAAAATGCTTAGATTGAAGGTGCCAAAAAAGGGAGACGATATAGGTTTAATCTTTCACAAAAAACTTAAAGTCGAAGAATCGTTCGTTTTTATGGGTTTTTACAGGGGCATAAAACTTTGAAATGGAACAAAAGTAAAATGACTTTTTTTTAAATTGACGTGAAATTTACTCTTTTTGAAAGAAGACCTTCTGGCAATATAATTTAAATATGAATTCGGGAATATGACAGCCTCGGCTGGCTCGGGTGCAATCTAATCTGGAGTTCCAATGTTCTATGACTCTTTCCAACATTTTTGGACGTATATCGGCAATAAC
Organism: Eupeodes luniger; assembly: GCA_951509635.1. NCBI lineage: Eukaryota > Metazoa > Arthropoda > Insecta > Diptera > Syrphidae > Eupeodes > Eupeodes luniger. The sequence continues at coordinate 126,717,036 of OX608074.1, forward strand.
GCAATACATTTTTTTTTTTTTTTTTTTCGAAATTAATTTTTTTATTCATTTAAACTTAACTCTACTTACATGCTAGACAAAATGGGAAACTAGCCTAATTAATTCTACTTAAATATAACTTACTGGCCCTAATCGGGCGCTCTAAGAAATTCATGATTCTTAAAATTAATGCCTTTCGGCCTACGAACTAAGATTGTTTTATTTATTTCAATTTATGTTTTTTTTTTTTTTTTTTTAGAAAAGTTTAAAAACTAAAATCTTTATAATTTTTTGGGGTTTTTACTTACATACTAAAGTCCTTAAAATAAAACTTAAAATTACCTAATCTACCTACAAACTACTTAAAACTAGAACAACCACAGCGGCAAAACAACTATGTCCTTCTATTTTAATTCCATCGAGGATTTTTATAATATTGTCTGTGATATGTGTTTGCATTTTTTTTTTTTTTTTTTGTATTTTTGATTTCTTTTTTTTTGTTTTGTATTTTATGAGATTTTGTTTTTTTATTCTTTTTTTTTTTTATTTTATAACGCAATAAATATTGTCCTCCAAGTGGTCAATCATTTCAGGCTTATCAGTGAAGACTTGTGACTTTACATATTCCATAAGTCAAGCGGCGGCGGTAGATCGCACCATCTTATACACCAATTGACGTGTCCATAACATGAAACTATGCAGTTACCAAACGTTTTCTTCAATACATAACGAGCTGTGTGATATATTTAGCCATCTTGTTGCAACCACAGTTCCTGCACACCATGGTCAATAATCATGGCCCTAAAGCGGTCACCAGTGACGTTTTTTTTTAAAGTAGTACGGACCAATTATTCCACAAACCCATAAAGCACACCAAACAGTGTTAGTTTTTTTGGATTTAACGGTGTCTTGAAAATTATCATTGACGTATCCATTAAACCAAAATTGAGTTCGTATTTCGAACAGAACCATGGTTTTCAAAATGATTTTATTTTCATATTGAAATCCAAAACCGCAATAAAAATAATTTACTTGACAGCTGACACCAGTTAAAAAAGTATTGCCAACTTAAAGTTCTGTACCTCTAAAGAAAACACCCGTTATTTGAAGGCCTAATTACATTTTCTGGCTGAACTTATAAATAAGTTGTCAGTTTGGTCTTGAACTTTTTTCAATTTGAATACAAAATTTCAAAATATCCAAAAGCTAACTCCTTTCTTATCTCTTAAACTATATGAAAATGTAAAAGTAAAACTTTGTGTTAAGCTTGTCAAACTTAATTTTTTTATTTTTACTTAAAGATTACATTTATCAAAATTACCCTCCTCAAAAATGACTAAGTTTTGAGGTCACCTCATTTATTTTTATAAGATTTGTTTCGAGGAAAGCAGCCAGTGAGCTTTAAAGGGAAAAATTTGGCAAAATGTGGTATTTTTACTAAACTTACTTAGTCTAAGTTTTTGTTTATTTCAGGGGAGGGGAGTGAGGGGTAGGTAATACTTAAAATCATGCTGAAAAATTCTAAGGAATCGGAAATGCTTGGAACCATATCGTAAATTTCAGCAGTTTTCCCTCCTCACATTTGGTTAGCAGTTATAAAGCAGGGGTTACTGACCCTCTTCAAACTGTACATCCCTTGTAAGTCATCCTTGTCAAGATTACATTTTAACATACTTATATGAGTTTGCTTTAAAATTGATAAATAAATACGAAATAAAATAATCACTTCACAATTTATTACTTTTTCCATAAGGTTCACAAATCTGCCCCTTTCTCTGCTTATAAACGGGGGAAATAGCTCCCTCCCCCAATACGATTTTCTTTCTTATATTTATTTAATTTAACACGAATTTTGTTGTTGATTTGGTGCTTTCCTTTGCATATAAATAAATTATGTATTGACTTACTTCTTACAACCCCCCTCACTTAAATTAGTTTTTTTTTCTGGATACGCACATGGTTTAAGAAGATATATACATAAATGTAGGTGTCATTTAAACGTTTTTTTGAAGCATTTTGTTGGTTATTTTGTCCAAGAAGTAAAACATTTAAAATTACAAAAAGAAAAGATTTTGAAAAACTTACCTTATGGGCTCTGATGGGGGCGCCCTCAGAACAAGATAACGTGACGTCCACCAGACTCTCGTCCTGTAATAATTGACTAAACACCCCTAACAGGTTGGATTGATGATTGTTCCACCTCAAGCAGTAGTGCTCACTGCCCATGTCGGTGACAGCTTACGCTGCTGTAAATAAAAATAGGATATAAATCAAAATTGATTAGAAATTTGTATTCCGTAAATTTTGTACTAAAAGTTAAAACTAAAAATAAAAAATATATATTTTTATCCTGTATAGGTTCCTTCTTGGGCTATGTACCTTCAGCCTTGTCAATAAACCTGAAGATAGATATACATAGGTATGTATGTAGGAGAGTATAGACTATGTACCTTCATTAAGCGCGCATTTAATTACTGGTCATGTTCAATGTCCAATTGGAAATCAATATTCAGGGCGCGCATTTTATACACTACCATTCCACACCGAGCCGAACCAAACCGACCAACGACGATAAATGCCGCCCGTTTACCGCCGCCGCCACCGCCAACGCTGTGATGTGTAGTGTACTACGATGTAACACGAGAAACTCATCTAGAAAAAAGCCTCCGCTCCGTCCGCTACGCTTCGCATGAGAAACACATTGCGCATCAGGATGAAAGAGACACCTTAACATGGCTCGCACATGGGCGCATTGCGCAGCGCAGCGCTGGCTGCTTAGCTCATATGTTTTATATATGCAGCTCGCAATAGCTGCGGTAATTAAGCGTGTACGCGAGCGCAATTTGACCGCTTTAATTATTGTGTAAATGCGTGTCGGGATGATTGCACGCAAAAGTGGTTCTGTATATTTCATTTCATTTCAAAAAAAGTAGAAAACAGAAACAGGGGGAATCACGATGATGGGAGGGGGATTGGGGTTTACATCCGAAGAAGAAGTTGAAGAAATTAAATAGGAAGAAGATTCGTATTCCAGAGAAACATTATTTGGAATGGAATATCATGTTTTAGTATCTGTTTGCACTTGTTTTATGCAAATTTATGAATGTGATGGGTCTGTTTTAAGGGGTTATGAGCATAAAATAACATGCGAAGAAATATGGACAAGTATTGGAGTTCCAGGCGGTCGGGCCGGATCAGCGCGGCGGCGGATGGAAGGAAAATTGTTATTTTTGAATTAAGTAACCATCACTAACCAGTACTGAAATATTGATAAATGGGGGAAATTTGCACAACCACGATCGCACGAAATTGCCCCTATATAATATTGTTTGGTGTTATTAAACAAGTGCAAGTTAATCAAGACCTGGATTAGTAACTTAAAGTCTTCTAGCCGAGAAAACCTCACTTCGAAAAAAGTTGGATTTTAAACCTACGAAAAGCATTTATTTGGAGAAGAATAAATCAAAAATCCATTTTCTAATACTCTAATAAAAAAACTGATTTTTAAATTAAGTCAAACAAAAATTTCAAGTTTTCAAAAAATGTAGACGTGAAGTCTTTCAACTTTATAACACCTGCTTATTTGCAGGAACTAATAAAATGATTATTTTCTAAAAAAATTTCAAATGAAAAGTGAAGAAAACCACTAATATAAATTGCTCATGGAAATTTTAAGCTTAAAAAAATTGTACAATTTGACCCCAAAACACAATAACAATTTTCTAAAATACTGGTAGCACCGTACGTAACATTTTCTGCATCATTTTCAAAAGGTTCCATAGTGTTCCTCAGAGTATTGTAAGAAAATCTACTCTCTGAATATCCTCCGAGCTGAAAGCCAGGAAGAATCTGGTTATCTCTAGCGATATAATCGTTTCAAGTACCGAAATGTCAAATTTTTCAAAAAGGCCGGTGATTGAGAAAAAATTAGATCACGAGGACTATTTACTAATTTTGACATTAGAAGCTCTAACAAAGAAAACTTTGAAGTATTTGTTCTTTTCTAAGTTGTGAAAGTTTTACAGGTATTGTTTTGGTTCACTTAATCTCCTCAAAATATAATACTACTTACTAACTTCTAAGTTCTAAGAACTTTAAAGTTCATATATGGTCCCTACCCAGAAATAGGGCCTAAGCTATAATACGCAAGGGCGTAGTCATTCAGATTTTCAGATCTTCTCCAATCTCACTGATAATTTTCTACAGTTCTTCTTTCACTTAATTCTCGATCTTTTGACTTTTCTAGGTTCTAGAAATTTTAAAAACGAGTACATTTGCTTATTATATGCATTTTGACTGACTTTAAAAACTTCATAAAATCATTCAATGAAAGTCAATAATAAAGCTTTCATTTAAAAGACGGTAAATCACTCCTGTCTATTTTAAGATTTGCTTTTGAGTAAAAGTGAAATGTAGAATCCACCTGATTATTTTTTTCGAAAAAGCGTGTTTCTAATTTACTGCATAGTATTGCTTCTTCGTAAATTAAAGAAAAATGCGTTTCTGACCTAATTTTCTACGCAAAGTTCTTTGTTAAAATACTATAGGAAATGCTTAGACAATTCGTAGACACCGTTTGCTGAGGGTTTGAAGTTTTGCAGGTGCAGCTGCATACCTACGTATTGCAGTACTGATTCAACAATTAAAGATTTATTTTTCAAAACTTCTCGAAAGTAGCCATTGCTTTCCGATACTGCAAACTATGTCTTGTTCGCGGTTCCATCCTTCTATTGATACAATTCTTTCAAAATTTTTGAAATTTTCTGCATTCTTTTCTAGTTATTTATCTGAAAATATGACTGAAAAGTTCTGAATCTGATTATCTTTGTTTTTCCTTCTTGTCATTTGATGGTTTAGAGGGTTCTAAAAGTTTAACGTAAGATATAAGCTTCTATACCATTTTCCCTTTCAAAACAGCCCACAATAAATCACTGATCCACAAAAGAAAAACATAATTGGAGACAGTATGCAGCCATGTGTAAGTCTACTAAGGACTTCAAACTTTTCTGGAAAGCTACGCACGCTCAAGGGAGTATTACTAGCCTTATTATGCAGAGGCACAGTGTGAGCACTAGGAAGAGGAGAGAGGGTTTGAAAGGAGATGTCGGTGCATATTGGTTTTGTATTCCTGAATAGCGACTAGGAAAGACAGAGTGTGGTAAGGCATTCCACATTCGCGTAGTACGGCTAAAGAACGAATCTCTGTATTTGACAGTACGGCTGAAGTTGGACTCAACGGTATACTGATTAAGTGATGAGTATTCCTAGAAGCGCGAGTATTACGGTTGAACTGTTTAAGGGGAGGAATGCAGATGGCTGGATGGATAATGACAAGGGGGTATATCTCGCTTTAACGATACAAGACAGCATTGGGTTTTCGAATTAGGTCGGAATTTAATGAGCTTATCATATTTTGTCGTTGCAGTTCCACATCCGAAGAAGAGGGATGTGATTCTGAAAATGAAAAGCTAAGAGTACTATCGTCAGCGAAACAATGTATTAAATTAGAAGTTGCAGACAGGAGATCATAAATAAAAATGAGAAAGAGTGTTGGAGATAGAACAGAGCCCTGGGGCACACCAGCATTTATTTTATGGACTTCAGACTTCAATCCATCCAATACTACTTGTATTAAACGATCCGAAAGGTAATTACTAATCCCATGAAGCAGTGGACTTTTAAAAAGCACTGATATAGTTGCCGAGAAATGTCTACAGAAGCTTTAATAAAATAATTTTAAGCTTGGGTTTTAGATAGGATTATTTCTTGAAAAATGCTGAAGACCAAGCACAAATGTCAAATTCAGGTTTGTAGGATCTTTTTTAGCTATTGCAGTCCTTGATAATTGTTTTGAAAGTGTTATATGTTTATGCCTTCAGCACTAACCAAAATTCACTCTTTTTCCAGGTCTTATTAGGCAGAGTACTCACTTAATATCTTGCACAAATAATTAAAAATTGTCAGACCTCCTAAGTGTGTACAAAATTTTGTACCTACAAATTTAATTCAAAACATTTTAAAAACTAATTTTTCAAATTTTCCATAATAATTAATGTCTTACAAGCGTCAGTCATCGTGTCAAAACTAATTTTATAATTTCTTATTTTTCATTATGCGATCATTTGTTTTTATTTATTGTTTTAACTTTAAATGTTTATAGAGACAAAAACAAAATACAAAACAACTTTCGAAAACCTCATAAATATTAATTTTTGTCTAAGGCTACACATCCGCGTATATGTACAGTACATTCAATATGACTTATAACTAATTTTCTAATTAAATGTGTTTCCCTGGCTTATTAATATTATATTGTTTTTTTCTATTTTTCAATCTAAAGATTAGTTGAGGTACATACGTATACCTACATATTTCTTAAGTGATGAGTGTGACTTAAGGTGTTGTTGGATGGTGACTTCGACAAAAATCTCGCAACTCGGCATAAAAATAATGAGAAGCTATTCAAGTGGAGACAGTAATAGCTTATAAGATGGTGAAGATGTTGGTTGATGCCACATCATCGTCGTCGGTTGTCCCTTTCGCCATCGTCATCGAGAAAAGACATAACACCTTATAGAAAGGTGCACCATCATGCTGAAGTAGACTTATAGATCCATGCTCAAAAAAAAAAGTGAAGAAAAACATCATCACACTTCTTGAAGTGCAACAAAATGTGCACGCTTGATGGATTGTTGGGCCTTTTTTTGTATGTCCACAGTAATTGTGGTTAATTATAATTGGATAGTGAATGAGGCCTTTAAAAGGTGATGCAAAAGGTTTATTGTGTATGTGAAGAAAAAAAAACTAACAACCTTTGCACTACACTTTCATCACCATGACCAACTCGAAAACGTCACTCGCTCGTCGTCGTCGTCATCGTCATCGTTGTTGTCGACACGACCACAATCCCCATCACATCATCATCATCATCGTCATAGAAGATGTAAAGGTATACCTATATAAGACCTAACCTATACCTAAGTTGTGCCTCCCTATCAAGAGGTATAGGTATAGGCTAGGTACTCTGTACTCTTAATAACCTCCAACAGACCATTTATCATTTTTCTATAGTGCAGCGGCAGCCGGGTAACTCTCGAGATGTGTCCCGTTCTATAAAGGTACGAATATAGGTTCCGTGCCGTCCATTGGAGTTACGGTCAGAGCATTCATCAATAAGCCACCTAGATACAAGCCGAAGTGCAGTCCAACATGGACATGTACGCGCTTCCGTATAATTTTTCTAAATCACATCGTCAATAGATCATTGCTGATGCGCGCAGAAAAAGTGACCAATGGCCTAGGATGACGATGAGGACGAGGACGAAGAATCGTGTCCAGTGGCATGTGTCTATATATGCGATGATGGTGCTGATCAAAGTATACCTTTAGAATGAAGACGGTGCTTCGCGGTGTCCATTCGGTCGGCAGCGGGGAGGCAAATGTTCAACCTGGAATATTTTTCCAAAGCAGCTATATCGGAAATTAAGTCTTTATCTTGAGTTTCTGTAGGTTTCTTTTTTGTTTTATGTTAGCTGGCTAGGGTGCACTCACGCGGTATCATGAAGCCGGCATCTTTTGTGAAAACACGCACAAGTAATAGACAAATCAGACAGACAGACATACAGAAAGACAGACAGAAAGACTAACAGATAGGAGGCTATGTTTATATAGCGGACATAGGCTTATATGTACCTATAGCCTTACAGAAAATTGATGTCTGTCATAATTTATTAATCGACTTTGAGGATTTTGAGCGAATATTTGAGTCAGAAGTAATCAATTATAATAATAATAAAAATTCAATCGATCGTCAGAGTCCCTGTCCAGCCACACAGAGTGAGTGTTGCTGGTCTAATGGTTGGTGAAGTTTTTTATTGTCAAACATTTTGCAATTGACAGCCAAGGTTTTCATTTTTGTCGAAGAAATTTTACAACTTGGTCAGGAATGTATAGTTGAATTTAGGACGGGTTTAGCTTTTGATTTTTATTCTAGTGTCCAAACATCAGTTAGCGGTTGTTTCAAAACAACAATGAAACAAGCTTTTGATCTATTCAAAGTCCAAAAGTGGAGAAATCGATGGGTTATAGAACTTTTAATAGTTTCAGGGTTCATAGTTAATAGCCTCATACATTTTAAACAGTAGGCAAATCGTTAATTAAGAACTATCGTTTTTGATGTGCTTATTCTTACAAAACTTCATAATAAAACCTCCTAATTTGTTTCGATTGATTATCCCGCTGCTCTTCTTATTAAATTTTCAAAACTAAGGCTTTTCTTGAACCTTAGAGAACTGCTTTTCCAAAAAAGGAATAAACAACATACATATGTTCGAAAAGAGGCTCCATGAAAGAATCAGACCTTACCGATTAGACGAAACACATTTAAAGCGATACAAAAAAAGAAGAAGAAACATTCATTCTCAAGAAAATACACGCCGATATTAAAGTCTAAGACTAATAGAAGACAAAATAGAAAGTGCTTCCATGAAAAGAATAATAAAAAGAGTTCTACATAAATTAATGAGGCATAATTTTGAGCCCCGCAAGTAGAAGAAGATAGAAGAATAATGTCTCTTAAACTGAAACCGATAGTTAAAATATAGGGTTCTACAGAAAAATCGGAACTGCTACTGGTTTTACAAAACAGGTAACAACTGCAAAAGATTGGTCTTCCAGAAAGAACAAGGAATAAATAAAGCTCCGGAGCAGTTGCTATTGGTTTTACAAAACAGGGAACAACTGCAAAAGATTGGTCTTCCAGAAAGAACAAGGAATAAATAAAGCTCCGGAGCAGTAATGGACAAATCAGAACTGATTTTGAGTTCCTGGACCAGAAGAAGATGAAAGGCTATTGTTATTGCGGATGAAACAGAAACATACATTTCCTGTTAAACAATCAAATCTGATCTGGAGCCTAAGCAGCAGTGGAAAGTGGAAGTGATGCTTCACAAGAAAAACAAAGCTTAAGCTTTACGATACTTTTTTGAAAGAAAGAAAAATATTTATAGACAATTCTGAGCTGACTTAGAGTTCTATACTTTAAAATGAAGATAGAAAAGCCATTGCCTCCCGAAGAAAAAATTAACAAGGGAATAACATAGCAGGAAATTCTTCTGAAACTTCTGCTTCTTTTGCATTTAAAATTATTGGATTATATTGTATATAGGTTTAAATACAAGGAGTTAGCTAGTCTTGAAAAATCTTTTGAGCGTGAATAGTTAATCTCCAGCAAGTTAATTATTTTAAGGATGTCGGTTTCGATGTTCTAGGGTATAAAACTTCTTAAACACTAAAGTGCTTAAAGGTGGTATAAAAGATTTCTAACTGAAGATCTGTTTCGTCATTCAAAAGTTTAATTGATCAGCACACATTTAAATAGCTTAGAACTCTCAACTTTTACCATAATATGGTAAAAGTTATATATTATGTATTTCGGGAAGAATCAAAGGTACACCTTCAATTTGAGAATAAATCTTCTGTGTTTTTATTCTAAAGCTTATATTTGATGAAGAAATTTTATTGCATGGATCACTCTTTCGTTGACAAGATTATAAGAAACATTCGAAAAGCTTCAGAAGACAACCAAACCTTAAGCTTATGTTTCTGTGTGCATTGATGATGGATTGCATGTTGTCAGTAAAAAAAATGTACATTATTTGGTGGGACAATTTAGGCAACAACATTTTTTAAAATCATTTTTTGTTGATTGAAAAACTCCGACAAAAGAAAATCTTCTTCTTCTTTGCATTAAAACAAAGAAGAAAAAAAGAGGGCCCATAAAATAGTTTAACCGCAGTTATAATGTTGTCCCTCGAACATCGAACAATTTACCATAAATTCGTTTTTTTTTTATTCTGTAAGGAACATCAAAACCTTCTACCTTCTATAGTCTATACCAGCAGGCGACGAAGACGATGATGACGAAGAATTTCCTACATCATAAACAATAATGATCACCTTTTGCACGAACAAACTTCAAAAGGTTCAAAAACATAAACTACATATACACCTTACTTGGTATCTATATAAAAATAGTAAATGTCGAAGTTTTAAGTACTTTCGTCAGCAACTACCGGGCTTTGTTTATGACAAAACTTCAAAAGCAGTTAATAGGCTCATTAAAAAAAAATTTAGCTTACATTAAAACCCAGGAACGGGAGACCAATCTTTGCCTCTCAAAGGTTTCTTGCGAGCTATGTATCTTCCGCAATAAGTTTATATAAAGATTCAAAGGTTCAATGGGTAGTAAAAGAAAGCTAAACCTTCCTGCTGCTCATATGGATATAATACTCTCTTCTTCCCATAATGGCAGATACAACATAGGCTATACCACCGCGCCAACCAGCAAAGCCAGCCAAATCGACCAACCCAGACGGGCAAGTTCTGATGTTGGTTAATGATCTTGCATGTTCGATTGCAGTTAAACAGAGAATTTTGTTAATAATAATAAAATGCAATCTTAATTATAATTGAAATTAATTGTTTTTTAAGTTGGAAGGGCAACAGTAGAAGCATGTGCCCGCTATATCGCCATACCATCGAAGTTATATCCACTTGACGGTCATCATCGGTTTTGTGCTTCAGCCCCATCCAGCTAGCCAGTCAGCCAGCCAGCGTGCTCTTGTCTCTAAGGTATTTTAATTTTTACCTTCCAATGATGTTAAAAGCATTCGGACTTGCACATTGCCTATAACTGCGGCACGCCACCGGCCGCGCCGGCCGCCCCTGGAATATGTTAATGTTCGAAAAAAGTAATAATAACAAAAACGAAGACGAAGGTGAAGACGATATAACTTTGGGAAGACATTTCTATGTGCAAAGCCTTGTTGTCCCAGCAAGGGGTCCATACATTTGGAATTGATTAATTAAAACGGAAGGTGGTTTTATGCTGTTCCTCTCTTTTTGATCACTATGCAGATGCCAGGTTGTTTTTCTTTTTGAAGAATGTTGAAATTTTTCAGGTAATGGCTATAGTGAGTTGTTTTTGTTTAAGTGCGTTATTAAAATTCTTTCACAACATTACATAACAGTTAGTCATGTTGAGGGAAGGGAGGATTTGGGGTAAGAGAGTGTCAGAAATGTATTGGGGTTGACGTTAAGCTTCAATAAATGGGGGAAGTAAGGGGAGGGGGGATTTTTTACAAATTTACTTTTGTGTGGAAAAACCATTTAAAGTGACTTCTAACAATCAATATAGTTAGGGAAACAGTTAAGAAGTTACAATAGGGAAGTCTTTGATCTGTCAAAAGACTATTGATTATTTACCTACTAATAAGCAGCTATTATCTAAATTGGAAAACATTAAAATCTACCAACGGCAACGGGGGAAAATCACGATTCTGTTAACGCATGTTCCTGCTGATTGCCGAAAAATTGATTAAGCTTTTCTACATAACATTAAAGACTATGGTGGGCAACATCCAGTTGATGTTTAAAAAGACTAAATCACATCCTAATGTCTTTCCATTTTCCCGAGTTAAATAAATGCCCCCATAATGAGCACAAACAATAATTTCAACACCTTCTGAACATTTAAACCCCAGTCTAGGTAATTTACACTTCTTAAAAGGCAATTTATTTCCATATAAGACGGTAACTTATGGTGTTGTAGACTTTTACAATATTCCAAAACGCACCCATGTATGTAATCAACCTTTAGCTGCCAACAAGGTTATAAGGTCTAATCAATTCCGTTCGCACTTAGCTTTCGAAAACAAGACAACAAAAACTATATACAACAACGCAAAACGTTCGTCGGACACAACTGATTTACGCCAAAACATCAGCAAACGATCAAAATAAACAAACAAACAGCAAAATAAGGTTTCACCTTACATCCGTAAACGTTCCAATACCATAAGTCTGTCTTAGGAAACTTGGGTGATGCTTATACGTTCTTCAACTTGCCCACCACCTGCCCTCAAAGGAACTCCATGGAAAAAAATAAAGAAATAGTCTTAACCACCACCATATGCGTTAATTAAGAAAATTAGTATCCCACGCCTGATTTATGAATTAACGGATGCCTGATGCAAAGATAGATACACTACACACACGAAGCAGTGTCAGGCACATCAGAATCAGCATCAGCACCAGAAACAGCAACGACTACTCCCGAAGAACAACACGGTATTGCAATCGTCTTAACTGGACGCGGACGTGTGGCGGCGGCGGCGGCGATGGCGGAGAAGTTTGCAACTTACTGCATCTGCATCAAGGCACAATCTTCTCGGTGCGGTGTGGTTTGGTTATCCAAATGCAAACGTTCGCTCATGGTGTTCCTATAGGTAGAAGTACTTATAGAGCTACAGTGTGCGCCATTACGGCCATCACAAATGGGCCTCGAAATGCTTTATGCTCATTCGAGATTTATGCCAAATGAATGCTAATCGAACGCGGAATGCTGTGCCCGGAGATAGATCTACGAGCACTTCTCCCAGGGCGGATTATGGCTGCAACCGCGAGATATAGGAACATTACCTAGTTGCTTGCTATACCATGCCAGAGTAGCACAGCGCAGCACAGCGTATACCTGGTACCTGTTGGGCTATACGTTTACGCATCGTAATGGGCACAATTTGCGCGGGGCTGGCGAAAAAAAAGACAAACTAAAATAAAACCAACGGGACACAGCAAGGTAAATTGATTAGAGTGCACCCACATCATCAACGCTGCGCCGATATGGGGAGAGTGTTTCAAGTTTGCACAGATGCAACCTCAGTGGCAGCACTAGAGCGCGGTTCATTGGCTGTATAGCAGTCACAGCTCACAGCCAGCAGCAGCGTGGGATGACACGAGTGAACTAGCTAGCTCAAGACCCAAAGCAAAACCAAGCCAAAGAATAGAGTGTGATCGGAACACAAAAGCGCATAACATGCAGCGTCAATTGGCACTGAACTGCATCACCCCACCGCACTGCACAGAAATCAGCTGCTCACAGCCGTTGCTGCAGTTTGCTGCACCCTCGCCACAATGAGCCCCAAACAAGCATCCGCAATGCAACATTTTACTGTTAACAGGTTAGCACAGGGTCCCGCACCGCACTGCGCAGCGCACATGTGAGCTTGTGTTTGTGTGTGTTGAAACAGCGTTAATTGTGCTAATAAATTATCGCATTCGGATCGACGGCTATAAGCATCAGCAGTTGAAGCAGTGGCGGTGGCGGTGGCGGTGGCGGAGGCATCGGCGGTAAGAGCTATTCTTGAAGACGTAAAGAAAGGAGGTATTTATTCTTCTCTTTGCTTCTCTTTGGGGGATCGGATTCGGGATCGAGATCAGGCGAGAGACTTGCTGCTGAACACATTGATTGAGGGTCCTCATGGGCCACAGAGTGAGCTACAAAGTGTGCCATGTTGTTTGCGCAGTAGCTGTCAGTGGTAATTAGTCGAATTGTCAACTTCAAGCAGCTTATAATTTTATGCATAAACAAAACACTAGTATGCAAATTTTTAGTTGAATTTATAAAAAAAAAGGTTTTCAATAATTTCGGAAGGGGCTTGATGATGGAAAGGATATGATGAGCACTTCTAGCCACAAATTTTAGGATAAAGAAAATTTTATAATTTAACGTAACTGTTAATAATACATTTCTAGCGGCATTCTGAAGAACTTTAATTACGGAGTTAAAACGTAGTAAATTATGGAAATAAATAAATAAATTAGGTGGCGCAACAGTCCGTTGAGAACTAGGGTCTAGTGACTTACAACTCTAAACCATTCCTATGTGCGAGTAATGTTGTCAGTAATGGAGGGACCTACAGTTTTAAGCCGAATCCGAACGGCTAATTTGAGAAAGCGTTTTTCTTGACAAGAATGATTCTTGGAGAATTTGTCAATTCCTCGCAAGAGGCAGTACCCGTGACAAAAACTGTAGATGGCACAGGCAGGGATCGAACCCAAGACCTCTGGCATGACAGTCCAACGCACTAACAATCATGCTACGGGCACTTACTAAATTTTGGAAATGCTGAATTAGAAGATGGTAGGTCAAGTATAAGGCTTAAAGGTTGTAGAATGTAAACTGATTTTAAGGGTTATTATTGACCTTTGACATGTATAGACTTATGGGTTCTTGTGAAATTGTGAAGACTGCATTTGTGGCCTTAAATATCTCCTCAAGTACTTCCCGAATTCTAACCTTAAGGCCTTAAATTTATTGTGAAGTATTGGCTTATCACTTATCTTTAACGTTGCCAGAGAAAATAGTTTAAAGTTATCAAGTTTAATAAATTATTTCAGACATTACACCTTCATGTGACTTCAAACGTTTCACTGTTTTTGTTGTGAATTTTTTGAACTGAAAAATTTCGACCCCGAGATTTTAGTCAAACATGACATTACGATGGTAGATAACTCAAAAAATCTGGTTGTGGCGATTCCGTCCATCTGTCTGTCTGTCCTCTGTTGGCTCGATTGACTTCAAAGTTAGAAAATAAGGTCTTAAAGAGATTTGCTGTCCTCTGTTGGCTCGATTGACTTCAAAGTTAGAAAATAAGGTCTTAAAGAGATTTGCGTTGAAGTATCCGAGGCGTTATGGTTAGTGTGTAAGACTATCATGCCAGAGGTCTTGGATTGAATCCCTGCCTGTGCTACATAAAAGTTTTTCACTGGTACTGCCTCTTGCAAGGAATTCACAAATTATCCCAGAATAATTCTTGTCATAAAAAGTCCTTTCGCAAATTAGCCGTTCTGATTTGGCATACAAATTGTAGGTCCAATCCATCCCTAACGTAACTCGTTTACAGGAATGGTTGAGATATATGGACTGTTGCGCCATCTAATTTATTTTTGTAAGCAGATTTGCGTTAGGTGTTTCATTAATTTTTTTAAAAATCAATGTTAAAAGACTTTTCCAAATGAAATTTCTTATTGTAAAATCGTAAAAGCATAAGATCAAAGAGAAATTTCAGCCGAAATCTAAGTTCTCTATCGAAAATCGTTGTAAGGCTTTAATTATAGACTTTGTTGAGTTAAAATAGTAGTTTTAAAATTTAAGAAACTTTTTATGAAATTAATGAACTTTTTGCTAAATCAATGAATTTATTTCATTAATTTTTTTTCTTCTGAAGATAATACATTCAAAACAATTTCCTCAGATGAATTCAGAAAAAGCAAAAATAATCGTACAGGAAACAAGGATATAATATAATATACCCAAAACTTCAGTTTATCCTGAATAATTAAATGTTTGCTTGTGTTAGTATCAAAATTAGTTAAGAAAACAGTAACTTGGAAGTTTCTATGTTTCCAAATTGAAGGTTTTATTGGAATACCAAAAATGAACCAGCAAAGTAACGAACACAAAAAAAGCTCTTTTTGATCTATGAGAGACCTTTTCATTGTAGCTCTCTTATAACCTCAACAGCACTTCACTGACACCTATTTCGCACAAATTATACTCATGTTGACCAAAATCGCTGATTAATTTACTCTCGTCCAAAGAAGTAGGTTTGCATACAGTTAGCCCATTTGTTCCACAACGACGACGTACATATACCTATTTCCACTTGAAATTCCATTCTATCCAATCCATGCTGCTAAAAGCTGAAATGCTATAGGTTAGGTATGTATGTTTATAAGGTAGGTGCTTGTGAACAAAAACTAATTGAATACAGACCATGCGCCTTTAATGAACAAACGAAAAAATGGAACTGCCTTTTGCACCTGGCCACTTGCATAAATCAATTTGCTTGGCAAAACTGAATGCTGTCCAACAACTGCTGCAACTGCAACAAACAGCAACAACAACTGTCACCGTCGATGTCACAATATGTCCGGAACCCTTAGCGTGAACTAATTACTTAAGTAAACACCCAAACCTTCTTCAGCTTCTAATTTAAATTTTCCCCCCTCTAACTGCACTCTATATGGTTCTTACCCCCTCTCTAGCACAGCTGGAGGAGGAGTACCTTTATCAAGTTTGTGTGGAATGTATGAACATACATTTATGTAAAATGTGGAACCATGATTTCTATAATTCACACAATTGTTAAAATCAATTGCGCCAAAGGGGTCAGACCAAAATAGAGCTTAGGCGTCGGGCTTCAGACTTCATGCTTCAGGCCTTCAGGTTCAACTATAGAGCTCAGCTGAGCTTCTAATAACAATAAAACGATAAAAATAGAAAATTTAGGAAAGAGCGGACTTCGGTCTCGCAAATAATAATAAAGTAGACACTTTTGCACACCATGAACACTAATCGCGATCCCAAATTGCACGATCTCCATTTATATGGATTTAGGATTTTGTTTTTCTATTTTTGGGGGAAACTCAAACTGAAGTCTCCAAAGCTGTGCGTCTAGTTTTTCACATTAGCTCAGATTTTTATAGAGCGGAACGGGTGAGCGAGAGACGTTGCTGGCTGCTGACGACAACGACGAGTGCCATGCGGTGCAAATGAACCATGTGTACGGCACAATAACACAAAAGTAATTTGTTAAAATGAAGGCGGCTTGTGCTGAGCTCAGTCAGTCCAACATCGTCGTCGTGGCGTCCGTCGCATCGTCGTCGTGGCGTCCGTCGCATCGTCGTATCCGTCGTCAGAGCTATAAGGTATATAGATCCAGCTCGAATGACCAAAACTGCTTTTTTGCTTGCCTAAAGTATGCGGGATCGAATTTTGAGAAGTTGGAGGAGAGATACACATATCCTGTCTTGGACCTAATGGGATTTTGTATAGACGCGAAGACTGCTTGAGCGCGCGAGTGCACCAATTGCTGCTGAAGCTTTCCGCCCGTAGCTCCCTCTACCAACCCACCACTGCACCGCCGCCGCTGTATTATAGGTCCGGCTAGAGTTGAGCCGATTTCAATGGAAAAGTGACTGATGGGGCGGTGTGCTCTGTGGTGAAGAATTGTGTGAGGATCTAGCTGGCTGGGTGGATGGCTGGCTTGCTGGCCCACACTCTCTGCCATATGCACAAAAACAAAACAAAAACACATATCGAGGTGGAGAACTGTTGAGATGATGAATAGCACGGGCATTTGTTGAAATGTTCCGCATGTGGCATGCATAAGAGTGGTTGTGATTAAGTGCAGAGCACATTAGGGGAATTAGGATTCACCTGTGATGTTCGACGTGTATACGTGCAAACGTTAGTTAGTAATTATAGAAAATAGAGGTAAAGATAGCTTAGTTTTTTTTTTTGGTGGAGTGTCCGACTATCCCACCCCCACCGCCGCCGCCGCCTGACCGAGCGTGACTATGGCTAGATAGGAGAACCAATTCAAAGAAATGCTTTGTAGGTTTTTCCAAATTCCATCACCATCACATTGACTGATGTCGGGTAATGACTTTACAAACAGTCGCTCATTTGTCTATTGGTTTTTTTTTTTTTTTTTTTAAGAAATAGGTTATGGAAGTTATTGAAAGACTAAAGGTAATCATTTTGAGTCACGAGGTTATGGTTTTTTGGTCGTAAAGGTTCAGTTTGTTATTTGGAAGTTTGATACTTTTTTTTCAAGTTTGTAAAACCATCAATTTTTCAAATAGAAAAAAAATGTTAATACTCTTAAAAAATATGGTAGAGCATTCTTGATGCGCGGTCGAAAAGTGAATATCTATAGTTTAGAGTATGAAGTTGAGCTCAAGGGTTAACTGTTGGGACTCTCCTAGATTTGAAAGCATTACTGCTGAAATTTGGCAGGAGAATAGAACATTGTTTATAGAAATTGGTAAAAATATATTTATACTGCACTCGCACTCAAGGGGGGTTATGAATAAACTTATAAAGATAATACATTCATTTTGAATGTCTGCACATGGGTAATATTAAGCTAGTAAAAACATTTTAAATTCGTGTAGTTCGGCTAAAAAAAATAATCTCTGTGCGTAACAGTACGTAAGAAATTTGGCTTAAGAGTAAACTGAAAGTATTTTTAGAATTATACAAATTACGGTTGAAAATGCCACTAGGGCACTGTTAATTAATATAGCCACATCAGAAGGGGGTAGTACCCGTGGTATGATGGTAAGTGCGTTGGACTGTTATGCCAGAGGCCTTGGGTTCAATCCCTGCCTGTGCCATCTAAAGTTTTTTTCACGGGTACTGCCTCTTGCGAGGAATTGACAAATTCTCCAAGAGTAATTCTTGTCATGAAAAATGCTTTCTCAAATATTCCGTTTAGATTTGGCTTAATACTGTAGGTCCCCTAAATCCCTGACAACAGTACTCACTTACAAGAATGGTTAAGAGTTGTAAGTCACTAGGCCTTAGTTCTGAACGGACTGTTGCCTTACCCAATTTATTTATTTTTAGATCAGAAGGGGTACAAAATTCTTTCAACGGCGCGGCGGAGAACATTAAAAATCTTTGACAGTGATTTTGATGACTTGAAACATGTGATCACTTCACAAGAGATAGTTCGGAATTGCAATACATATAACCGAAAGCTGTTAAGTCTCTTTTATGTAAGTAACTCCAATGGATATTGACATTAGCGATATTTCGAAAAATTAAATTTTACAAGGTTTTGAACATGAACAATGCTGTCAAAATCATAATTAAATGAGCAGATGAGACGCAGCCGTTGAAAGTCCATTACGGAAGGAAAAAAAGAGGGTTCTTTCGTCAGCAAAATAATTTGAATTAATTTCGGACGTACTGTCAAGTATAGAGATTCTTTTTTTAACCGCACATCGAGAATGTGGAATGCTTTACCCAACTCTGTTTTTCCCTATCATTTGAACATTCAAAACTTTAAGACCAATGTGCATCGGTATCTCCTCTTTCATCCTTCCCTATTTTCCTAAAGCTCGCACTGTGTTTAAACTTTAAACATGTTAAGGGTATTAATAACCCCTTGAGTGCCCGTCAACTATAAAAAAAAAAGAAGTTTCAGACAAAAGATAATTTATATAAAAAGGGGAAGAGTCTCGGAGACAAAACGGAGCCCTGGTGTACACCAGAGTTTTTTTTGTGGATATCAGACTTGAACCCTTTGTTATTTCTAACCCTATCTATTGCAAATCATTTTAAAGCTTTGTGGTCACTTCACAAGGTTTTTTCATCGGCGGAGTCATTTTAGGTAGTGTCAAATATGTGATCATACCACAAAAAGGTATCTGTGACTGTGATGTATAGGGCTCTATAAGATTCTACCTAAATTCTAGAGTTATGGGAGTACATGTTCTAGAGACAAATATTTTAAATTTTGGTCCAAATACTATGTTTTATGACTAAATTGGCCATTGGGGCGTATACGCACTTTTTTTTTGATTAGATATGGTTTTTAATGAATCGTCCACTATTTAATTGCTTTGCAATTTCAAGACATTGGTTACATTTAAGAATGAAATTTAAAAAGGAGTTTAGTTTCTTGTATTCGATCCGGTATCATAGGTTTACATATTAGATCTTACAGTTGTTCGAGGGTGTAGCAGATTTCTCAAAGGAAATCATACCACCACCTGTTCGATATAAATTTAGAGCAGGTAAGAAAAAAAAACTTTCTCAAACCATCACGATTTCTAGATTCGTTCTATCTCAGCATTATTCACACTCGCATTCTCCTCGATCTATTCACATAAAGCAAAAACAACTAGCAGTTAGACATTTGTAATTAAATGAGGTTTTTATTAGTTTAAAAAATGAAAGGATAATAATAAGGTTTCATCGACTATCAACTTTATGTTTGCTGTCACGATCGGAGCACAACAGAAGCTGCTGCTGCTGCTGCTGCTACTGCTGTAACAGAAAGAGCTATGAATACGGATAGGTTTGGTACATTTTTATGGCCACGTAACGTATCGTATATATGAGAATATGTGGCATGTTACGCGCTTCCCCTTTCTTCATATTAAATAGTTAATAACAAACTCATGGGCAATAAATCGAGTTCATGTTATAAGAACTATAACCGTGTGTAATTTGTGATAGACTATAAGCTAGAGATCTCGAGTAGAGTAGCGAAGGAGTTGTTATCCCGACAGAATAAAAACAAACCCATGTTTGCAGCCTTTATAACGTAAGATGCATATAAGATGTTCACCAAGTTGTATCCGACAGAATCGGCCGAAACTGCTCTGTGTATAAGAAACAGATAGAACAACGGAAGAAAATTGTTTCGCGTTATTTACGATTTGTTGTTGTTGTTAAAAAGTGTTCCTGACTTTGTTCCCCCTTTCATTTTTTGTTTTGTTTCTCCCTTTCTCTCTTTTCCCGCCAAACTTCCCAGAGGCAAAATGAACACAAAATAAAAAGTGTCGAGAAAGAAGACTGGCTGACTGGCCATATGTACTGGACATGGCTTTAACTATCTATACGCTCATATTCGAACTCCGAAGAAGATAAATTGAAAAGTCATAATTTTTATTTATATTCCCTGGAAATGTATCTAGAACTCGCGTGTTGCTTCTCTCACTTTATGTTTTGGGTTCATCCGGTGCAATTCCACGTCAATCATTTGCACAGGTTAAAAATCAATTGCTCGGCTTTGCAAGGTACATACATATATTCGCGAGTATAAGAGTTAAACAAGATCTCAAGTAGATTGGGTACGGGTAGCACTAGAAGTTGTAGACCTGCATCAGCAACTAGGAGTTTTTTTTTGTGTTTTGTTTTATTGGAGTGCAAGTGGTTCGAACTTTTTATATAAACATGTGTGCATGCTGCAGTGCCAGTGCATTTATGTTATTGTATAGGAACTCAAAAACCTAGGGTATAAAAAGGGTTCCATAGTTAGCTACCAGGTTAATTGAAAAGTTAGCCTAAGGTGGTCTTTGCACGGATCGCATATTTAGATTTGTTTCTTTTAGATTGGTTCGTTCGTTTTAGAGTTTTTCTTGTGCTTGTGAGTTAGATGAGAATTTATTACATTTGCAGATATAAGTTGTCTCTCAAGTCTTTAACATAAATGGCATGGTCGATGATATTCTTTTCTATAAGAGACCAAAATCAATCTAAGAAATGGCGTTCTTTTTTTTAAACACATAAACTAAACTAGGATATAAGTATAGATTTACAGTGAAATAGTGAAAAGTTTACTACTCCATCTATAAATAACTTAAATTTAACGAGTTAATTAAGATCAGCTAAATAGGGTTAAAAGCATATTCGAATCCATAATCCAGAATTCCATTAGATTAATAATTGTTTACTCTTTAAAGCTCAAAATGAGTGAGAAAAATCGAAGGTGTTTGAATGTACAGAGTGGTGCCAAAGCAAATGTTTAACAATATCAAAGCTTTTAATAAATTTAAAAAATAAATTCTTAAATGGCGCCCAATCAAGGATTGATAATGTTTAATCGTAAAGTTCCAAACGAGTGAGAAAGGTCGAAGGTGTTTAGATGCAGAGTGGTGCCAAAGTAAATTTTTAACAACATCGAAGCTTTTAATAAATTAAAAAAATAAATTCTTAAATGGCGCCCAATCAGGGATTGATAATGTTTGATCATAAAATGTTTGATGCCAAATTGTTTAGTTGGCAATTAATTTGAATGGATGAACTAATTTTATTTTTTCCGGTCAATTTGCGAGACTTTATTTGAGCTTCAAAAGAATCTAGAATGGCGCCCAACGTGGGATTGACAATCTATAAAATGCCATTAAATGATAAAAACGTGCAGATTAGTTCAATTGAATCATTGGTGTTTTTATATCTTTCCTATTCACTTTTTAAGACTTTGTTTACTTTTTAAAAAGATAGAAAAATAAAATGGCGCCCAACGTGAGATGCCCAAAAAATTTCAAATTTCTATTTTATTGATTGTACAATTGATATAAGAATTGTTATGATGAAGTTTCTAACTTCTTTTTATTATGAATCCAAAAAGGCTAGAATGGCGCCCAATGTGGGATTGAAAATCTATAATATCAGATTCAATGATAACAATATGCAGAATAGTTCAATCGAATCAATGATGTTGTTATTTCTTTCCAATTCCCTTTTTGAGACTTTGGTTGCTTTTCAAAAAGATAGAAAAATAAAATGGCGCCCAACGTGAGATGTCCAAAAATTTCAAATTTGCGTTTTATTGATTGTACAATTGGTATAAGAATTTTTATGATGTAGTTCCTAATACTACTTCTTATTATAATTCCAAAAAGGTTAAAATGGCGCCCAACGTGCGATTAAGAAGCCTTACGGCCATGATTTGACTAAGTAAAAGTGAAGAGTAGTTCCTGTTTATGAGTCGGGACGTTATCAAGTTTTATTTTTTTCTTTATTGTTTAACATTATTTGAATTTAAAAAGACTGAAATGGCGCCCAATATGGACGCAAAAAGAGCCTAGTACAAAAAGCAAGATTAGTTCCTCTAGAATCCCAACAATGGAAATAACCCACAAAAATGAAAGCCTATTTTCTTTTAGAAACTGACAGAAATAAGCTGTGCTGCAGTTAACCATATTGTGAATAAAAAAGCTTGACTTTGAAATCAATTAGCATCAAGAATTCACTGAGTTGGATTTGATTAAGACGAATTCATTTGTAGTTCGAGATCTCTCAATAAACTCAATATGTTAATTCCGTACGGGTAACTTTGAAACTGAAACTTTTCTCAATGAAGCCTCTCCCAGTTATCGTTTCCACTTACCTTTATTTCATTTTCTACAAACCTACAAGTATATTATATATGTATAGATTTTTCTGCCAAACAAATCACCATAATTAAATGCGAACGCACCCTCTCGTACTTTTATAATCGCAAACGATCACGTATACTAATTTGTTAGTACTTACTTCTTAATCGCTTTTGATCTCCCTCTCACCCCACCTTATAATAATCTAATTCAACATGTTCTTGAGTTAAGTCTATATAAGGTGGGGTGGTAGCGCGGCATCATCGGGGCGGCCGGCGGTGGATACACTCCCAAAGTTAATTATTGTTGAATATATCTAGATACACATAGCTCGTTTAACATTTTCTAATTAAATAACAAAGAGGCTGGATGCTGATGTAAACGCACATATTTATATAACATATAAAAGTTTCTGAAAGGTAGTTAAAGCTGCGCCCGCCAAACTTCCCGTAAACTTCCCGCGGCCTTAAACTCAATCTAAAAACAACTCTAACTACAATAATAATGATAATAAAATAATAATAATCAACCAAACATCCGCTAGAGTAAAAGTGCAGTGGCTCTATAGCTTAACGTTCCTCGAGCATCAAGGTAGGTATGCTGCCTAATTCCATTCCATCCAATCATCCACTGCACCGCGTTCGTCCATGTGGTCAGTAAAAAAAAGAGAAAAAAAGAACCACTTTGCATATGTGCGCGCGTTCCATTTAACCAGCACACGCAATATAAATCTCTCAATCGTTTCAAGTGGCATCTAACATCACTATCAGAAGTATCTTGGTTGGAAAAATTGTGTGTATAGCTATCTATACAGGCAGGCAGGAGTTGCACCACAATTAGACCCAGAAGTCAACATCAGGGACCAGTTCAGGCGGTCGTTCTTCGGCGGCGGCGGCGTTGCGGTCGTCGGTCGGTGTTCGGAGCAAAAAGCAGATCAGATGCGCTCTTAAACATCTGTACACACAACATGCGGAGCTTAGAATAGCCACCTTCAACAACATCACCATCCGCACAACAGTTTTCGAACCACTTCTGGTATTTTTTTGTGTGATGCATTTTGTTTGCTTAACCTTTCATCTGGATTGATTTATGTTTTGTTTATCCACACAATGCGTTGGGGTTATGTAAATTGGCCTCTAAATCAAATTGGGTCGCAATCTACAGTTGCGCGAAGTCCATTATGACAAAGCTGGACCGAAATAACCTTTATTTCCGCCCTCGTTCGCAATCGCCAACACGGTGGCAAGCTATAGCTCCATATAGGGAAGCCGAAAATAAGGTGTTAATTTGGCGACTCATTTCTGGAGGTCCGACAGTTCGCTAAAGATACAATCATGCCTCCACCATCACAAGCTCCATTACTCTGCATTTGCAAAAGAAAGATTACAAAAATAAAGAAAAAAAAAACAGAAGTGGTCCACGAAGGGAGCCTTGTGGCATGCGGTTGTTGTTGTGGGGAAATATTCGTAAATAATTGACTTGAACTTTGATTTGGCATGCTTACGTTACCCGCGCGTACACAAAAGACTGTGTTGCTTGGTTGCATTGTATCTGAGATCATGCGTTGAGTATCTTTTATGCTTATTTCTTTTTGAAACACAAGCACAACAACCAAAGAGATACTACAACTATATACGTAACTACCATAGGCCGGCCGTGAGTAACTCAAAGATTACTCAAAATCTACTCTGTGACAACCGAATGTCATTAATTATCCTCCTGGATTTCCTTTGGGGCGCTACTGAATATGAATGCACATTGCACATTGCACATAGCACAGTCCTAGTCCTATAAGGCTGTGTATAGAAATGTATCTGCAATATCCATACGTACGTTTGAGTTTATAGGGAAACCAAAGCGAACTTATTAATGATCGGCACGTCGCTTGATTGGAAAGGATAGTGGTGCTGTTGTTGTTATAACATGGGTTGGGGGATCGGAATCAGGATCACCCGTCTGTTGTTGGTGCGCGCACTACTTGCGAGCGCGTTAAGGCAGAAAGTCGGATTAATAAATCGAATTTTCTTGTCGCCTTAAATGAAGTGTCAAATGATATACCTATACCTATATTCCTATATTCCTTGTGGTATTAGGATAGGTTTCTTACGAACATAGATATATGCTGCGTGGAGAATTAATAAATATTTGGATTTTCTTTACTATTTTTAGTTTTTTTTTGTTAAAGATTTCCTTGATTTGGATTTGAGCTGCAGGCACATTAGTCAGAGTCAAAGCCTCAGAGCTTTTGTTTTCTTTATTTTATTTTTTAGTTTGTGTTTGTGTTGGTATGGTGCAGCTGTAAGGCGTAATATTATTAAGATTAGGTGTGGATTTGTCATCCGTATGTGGGATTAGGGTCAACTTGGGTTAAGAAAAATATTTTGTAAGAAAAAACGGTTTTTTGATTAAACGATTTCACTCACAGACTATACCTTTATGGTGTAGCGTTCATTTCAAGCTAATAGATTAAGCTTGTTTGTATAAGTTTAGATAATTTGTGTCATGGGTATTGAGTAGCATCGAGGAACAAGGTTGAATTCCATTAAGAAATCTGTCATAATTTGCATAGAAGATTAAAAATAAATGACCAAGAAATAACAAAGTGGCGCCCAACGTGAGGTTAAAGATTGTAAAACGAAGGGTGTAGGATTAAAGAAAAGAAACTATATCTCTGAGCATGTGTGTAAAAGTAATCAACAAAAAAAACTGAAACAAAACACGTTCTGAAATCATTAAGAATTCGTTCATTTTGTTGCTTCAAAAGCTTCAAGACAGTATGAGACTTATTTTAAAGAAGGGGGATGCAATATTAAGAAACATCAATAAATCTTTTTATTTAATCAATATATCTATACATAATATGTTTACAATAGCTGATCTAAAATTAATTACTAAGTGGCGCCCAACGTGAGTTTCTTCCTTCTTTAAATAAATTAAATATACAAAGGAAGAATGAAGTTTAATAACTGTCAAGATATTTTAAAACAAAATTTGTTATTTAATAAGTTTCTTATGTTTTTTAGAAAGAACTTTAAAAAAGTGGCGCCCAACGTGGATTTTATTTTGCAATGAAATACGCAAAATTTGTTTGATTACTGTCTTAAGTCTTCCTTACTTGAAAATTTTCGCTAACAAAGGCCTTAGATTGGAAAAATAAGGAATGTATTCTAACTTATTAATTTAAGTGGCGCCCAATGTAAATATTCATTATTTGAAATAAATTAAAGACTGAAAAGCTAAACCATAAAGAAAGTTGTAATATTATATTAAGTTCGAAGTGCTTGTATTTCATGATGACCAGAATGACAACGTTTTTAAAAATAAGTAATTTAAAAAATGGCGCCCAATGCTATGTTAGAAAATAAATTAATTGTGACGAATTATGCATACAAGTTGAAAACAGCTTGAATTCTTCAGGATCACACAATATGAAAGTTTTTTTCTTGGCTGACTAACCTAAACGTTGCATTGGTTCATATAAAAGATTACCTTACATTAATTGTTAAAAGTAATATAATTATAATTGTTATTGATTCCTTCTCAGACTTGACCTTTTACCCACAAAATTGTTTTTTTTTGCCATTTTCTTAATAAAACCTCACCAATTCAAAATAATTACAAATTTAATTGAAAACCTAAATTTTCAAGATAACCACACGTTATAAACTTATTTCGCAAACATTTAAGTTGTTTATTTGAAATTGAATTTAAAATTGCATCTCAGTTGATGTTGTTGTTGTTGTAGTTATAGATATTACTTCTACTGGCATTGTGCGAACAAATAAGCAACGAACAAAACGAATTTCAATAAAATACCATCAACACATCTCCTCGCAGAGTGAGTTTGGTTCGGTGATATTGTAATTATTATTGTTTGATCGCATCGCATTTTGTTTCGGCTCACATTCAAAGTCCTTGGACTTATATTCTCGATTAGTAAACGTTTTTTTTTAATGTTTGTCCTTCGTTTAAATGAGAAAAAAAAGATAGTATAATTGAACTACATTGATGTGTAAACTTAGTAAAACTTAAAGCCACCACAATTCACCACAGATTCTTTGATGTTCATAATTCCGACCAAGATTGAGTGTAATTTTCGCGCGTAATATTTCGCAATCGGACATGCACAAATCCCGCCTCAAAGAAGATCTTCTGGCGTTTAATTGAAAACGAAACCTAGGTTCACAATATCTCTCTGAGTGTATCGAATCGGGTGAAGGAAAAATGTTGGTCTCCCCCTTAAGCAGCAGCAGTGCAGCGGCGCGCAGCATAGGTCATAACCTCCCCAAAAAGTTCAAGCTGCGCAATGAATTTTTTTTTTGTGAGCTGTCAGAGCTGTTAGTTGGCATTTCATATATAGTATATCTCTGCGCTTTACGCTGCCACCGACCGACACGACGATGACGACGTTTTGCACAAAGGTGCTGCTAGACAGCCCCAGCACCAGCAGCGAGTGTGGAACGCATTTTCGGTTAGATATTTTTGCTCAGATACTGTTAGTTAGAGAGATATCAACGACAACGTGATCGCCATTGACAACACGTACAATGGCTGCTCTGTGAAGTGCTGTAACGTAGGTATGAGCTATGTGAGCCTATTGCACTTCTTCCCCACTAACGTGTTGCTATCTTTTTTGTATAAGTATTATTTATTTTTATCTTCTAATAAACCAATTAAAGTTGAAATTATCGAATTGAAGAGAATACAACAACAACAACATCTGCAACGCCGCGCCGTCAGAACCACCTGAGCACCTGAGTTTTAGAGGTGAGATACTTGTTTTTTGTTTTTACGTTGATGATAATGACGATGATGATGATGATGATGAAACTAATCGTAATCACACTCTCGCGAACTATTGGCGTATGGAATTTTTGATTACAGAGTACGCGGTATGTGCACCGGTCGCGAAATAAGATTCACGTTCAGCACACCATTGACTACCACGGAACTCCACCGTCAACGTTACCATATGGCACTATGAAATACACACTGCGACTGCATTAATACAACTTGCACGATGTAATTTCGAAAAAAGGCTAATTATCGTCGATGTGGTCAATATATGTACCTAGTATACGGAACCAAGTGTGTTAAAATCGGACTTCAAGTTGTCAAGTCTGATTTCGAACGAGCATACAAACATTGTCTGCTTATAGTCTATGTATAGAAAATTTTAGTTTATGCGGATCAAGATTCGTAGTTAGAGATAATGTTTGGAAAAAATATGTTCAATTGCCACAAGCTAATTGCACTATCCTCGGCGGTGCAGCGGCGGCGGCGACCGGCAGTGGTGTCCGTTGCCGTAGTCCGTCGTCGTGTGGTAGGTATGCAAATTATTTTTGTTATTTCAAGTTTATACACAAAAAGTGATTAAAATGGTGGAATGTTAACAGTTGTTAATAGTGCTCGAGTTTAAACAGAAATTGAGATTTTTCAAAAAGTCTTTTTATTTTGTTGTGTTTTGCAAGGATTAACGGTATTTGATCGAGGTTTAAATAGCAAGATCTTAAGCTTGATCCACGTCACTTTTAAATTAAGCTGTTGAAATGTTTAAAAACAGACCAATATTTCAATACGAAGCCTCAACAAAAGCTTAAATAAAAATAAAGAAGAATATCGATACTAAAACAGAACCTTGAGGTACTCCAATTTTTTTCTTTTTGGTAAGATTGACACTTTTCGCCATTTGCAAAAAACTAAAGTACTTTTTATATAAAGGTGGCTTTGCGCTGATGGAACACTTTTGGGACATTTTCCACGTTTTGAGGAGTATTTAAATCTAAATTTGACGTAGTGAGTGAATGGTCGAAAAATTGGAGACCACCAACTCGGTGTAGTACCCGTAGCGTGATGGTTAGTGTGTTGGTTATGGTTGTCCTGTGTGGTTCATCGTTGCCCCTTCCCAGATGGAGAGGTTTCGGGTGTTCGAGTGGCAGTGTTTACGACGCTGTACCGGCTTATATCGAACAGCCGAATCTTCTTACGTGCATTACTATCCCAACAAGGTCCTATACAACGGGGCTCGAATCAACAGAATTGACAATTTCGTGATAAAACTCGTTCGAGGTCATATTGTTGTCTTCGACCAACAATTTAATTTTCGGGGCGTTCTATCCGAACGACGAGTATTTTGAAAGTGCACGCTTGAGCGGCTTCATTCCACCAGAAGCATTCCTCTTCTTAGATAGATGTGGTCTGACACAGGATAGATTGGCAGTTCCGCTAATCTACCACGTCAGACGACGAACCGTGGATAGGCGACTCCTGTACAATCGGGACGTCATGCCACAAGATGGAGCAGAGCTCCTTCGGTTCAGTAGGGCTGTGTCCGAACGGGGCCGAACTGATAGGGTGAAGCTGGAGAACCAATTTTGGTGGCTTCAATCGGCACTTGATAGTGGGTAGTCGGGATGGGGTTTAAAGCCTTGGCCGGCTTATATACTTGTTTTATAGGTTTAGGGTTTAGTTTTAAGTAGAATAGGCATGGTGGCACAAAAAAAAATACAAAAAAAAATAAAAAAAAAACAAAAAAGAAAAATACAAAAAAAAATTTTAAAAAAACATGGAATAAAAAAAAAAAAAAAAGACAACAAAATATGAAAAACAAAAAACGTTAGATAGTTAGATTTGCTGCTGTTGTTGTTCTAGTTTTAAGTAGTTTATAGGTAGTTTAAGTTAGCTTTAAGTTTTATATAATAAGGACCTTATTTTAAGTAGTTTTAAGTAAAAATAAAAAAGGGATATTGATATTAGTTTTTTTTTTCAAATTTTCTAATAAATAAAAAATAAATAAAATTCAATTGAAGTAAAATAGATCTTAGGGCCGAAAGGCATTAGTATTAAGTGTTATAGTTTAACTTAGAGTGTCCGTATTTGACCAGTAAGTTAGTTGTAAGTTATGGTTAATTAGGCTAGTTTTATGAATTTTTGTCTAGCTTTAAGATAGGTTTAAGTTTTAATTAATAAAAATGAAGTTTAAAAAAAAAAAGTGGGTTGAACTGTCATGCAAGGGGTCTTGGGTTCAATCCCTGCCTGTACCACCTAACTTTTTGTCACGAGTACTGCCATTTGCGAGAAATTGACAAATTCTCCAAGAGTAATTCTTGTCATGAAAAGTGCTTTCTTAAATTAGCCGTTCGGACTCGGTATAAAACTGTAGGTCCCCTCCATGCCTGACAACAGAACTCACACACAGGAATGGTTTAGAGTTTTAAGAAACTGGGCGCTAGTTTTGTGCGCCACCTAATTTATTTATTTTGGTCCCGTATTAGTCTAAAAATCTCATGAATTTCTTAGAAAACTTACAAAATTTTAAGCTCTTAAGCCATTCTTCAATGGAATTCCACAGTTTTTAGATTGACAGGTGGGAAAATATTTATTTAACAAACTTTTTTAATACTTTTTCTCATTAGTTGCTGCCTTGAAACATTAATTTAATTATAATTAAACTTACGAAAAATGCATCCACACAAAAGCACACTCACCTGAAAATAAAAAAAAAATAAAATATGTTAAAAATTTACATGTTACAAAGTAAAAGACAATATAATTATAATTATTATAAATTAATGTTTTAATTATAATGCTTTAATTTCAAAGATATTTCTCGTTTCTGAACTTTTGAAACTCATACAAATACTATGTATCTCCATAAATAAAGTTATCTAATCATTAAACATTCTTTGAATTGAATCAAAAGATTGCATTCGTTGATTTCACTCTCAAATTCCTTTCAGTTTTACCTAAAATATTGTAAAATGGAAATTCTGTCATTTGGCTCGAAGAAAATTGGAAATCTGATGAAGGTAAAAGCATAATTTACAAAGTTCCATAAATAATATTGATTGTAATTATAGCTTGGTATTAAGCTTACAGCGGTTATCGATTAAATTTGTCCAAATCCATGAAAATTAAGATTTATACGTCTTTAACTATCAAAAATATTGTATCAATAAACTCTTTAGTGTGCAAGTCACCTTAAAACAGAGTTATCAAACTTTTCAAAAAAATTCAATTAACACTAATCAGCAATTATAGATCAACATCATAAAGAATGCAGTCAAATTTACTTTATTTTATGTGCAGTGCATATATGAATGAAATATGTATCTTAAAAATAGTATCTCTATCTTTAACCACAGATCAACACCATTAATCATTTTTACATCAAACAAACGATCCTAATAAGCTTTTTCGAGATCGAATTAAGATCACTTCAATTGATAATAATCAGAGTGCACATAAGAGCGTGCACAGTTGAGCAGACATGCGTCGTCGTCGGCGTCGGCGTCGCGTCGTCATCGTCATCATTGACGACTACAACGACGTCGACTTTAGTACGTTGTAAAGTATTTCTCTATCTAAAGCCTTCACTGAGGGAGTTACCACGCAGCCTCCTCCTCAAACTCCTTCAACAACTTTTTAACGATAGACTTCTGAAACAGGCTCTCCTCTACCTTACTTAAATACAAAATTTTCAATACCTTTTTATTTTTAGGTATATCCAATCCACCCACTCTCTTCACTCACCTGCGCAATGCAGTGCGCATACTGAATTGAAAATCGAATTCTTTTGCTTCCGCCTTCCATGAGCCTTACTTTAGATATATAAAGAAAAAAAAAACCTTCTGCGTGGCTTGATAGGACATTAAATCATTTTGCATAAATTTCGATATCTATTCCACCCTCAATATTACGTTGTTATCCTCTCTCTTCATTCTTCAATATCAAACTATATAAACGTGGTTTTAATCGAATTTCAACTCAACTTAGTTAAGTGGAATAACAAAATTCAAAAAGAAAAGAAAAACGCAGCGCAACGCATAAGAAAAACAAAATCGGAGCACGATCTTAATTTCGATCTTGCATCACACTAATGGTGCAGCAACGAGGTAGTCAAGTTTATACGGTGCATCTTTTACATAGCATCCGGGTCGATTTTTCCGAGACAAGGTGAATTTTACGAGGACCATTTTAGTGCTTTAGTGTGAGATGGTTTTTGTTTTCTAAGGAAACCCGAAAGAAGTTCTTTTTTCCAGCAACCCTGATGGTGTATCTTCCTATCAGAGTAGTGGGAATGTGTAACTTCTGAGACAATATGGATTTTGAAATTTTTAACACCAATAAGCTTGGTTTTAAATGATTTTTATATGCGAAACCCCAGTTAACAATATGAATACAAAAATCCAAGTCACAAAATTTAACACAAGACAGGAAACGGGCAATCCTATTCCTCCCCCATTTAAATTAATGGACCTTTTTTATTTTGTTGGTGAAATTCATCTAACCATTTTAAGCCTTCACTAAAACGTGAGAAATATACAACCAACCATCATCCAACCCGCCAGCCAGCTAACAGTGTTAACTCTATAGAACCTTTTGGAGAGTTGTATATGCGGCTTCATCACCATTTGTCTTTCAGATGGCACGAACCTAAAACTACTAAAAAACCTATCTTTTCCGTTGGTTGTTTGTAATTAAGCTGCGCACGCATTCCACAAAAACTCAACAAAATAACACACTCCTACCCATTTTAGCTTATTCCCAACACAATGGAGTCCATGTTTGTTTCTTCGAAGTATTTCCAGAATCTGACGAAAAATTACTCTCGATAGGAATTGGGAATTCCGCTAGACTAAACTAAACGCGCGCGTCTTCCGCATTAATTTACCACTTATGGGTGGAAGGATTTTTATCGACGATAGTGCTAACGCTAAGCGCACGGCACACGGCATACAACAGCAGCAGCAATGGTGGTGGAAGCAGCATCACATGCGGCACACGTTCACCAGTCATCCAGCTAGCCAACTATAGCCCACTAGCCAGGGAAGCGTTTAGCTTTTAGGTCAACTTGTATAGAAGGAAGCTTGGTATCGGTGGAACACCTGAAGAATTATTTTCGACCGATTAAACGGGCCAACAGCAAATTCACTTTGGCCTGCGTTTGATGGTGAACCACAACCACAACCAACATATATAGCCCTCTTATCTTAATGAAAACTATAACTAACTTGGTTCGTTTGGGTAATAAAAATTGGCAGTATCTTATTAGGGGAAGGCTTGTGATTAGAAAAGGACCATCCAGGAGCATCAGGAGCTCCTTAACGACGACGCAATGCGACGGCTAACTTAACTCGCTGCCTTGGTTGTTTCATTCACCTCCTCCTGACATTCAATTAAAGTATCGCTGATCTGCTGATGTTGGGAAGTTGTTGTTTTGTTGTTGCGTTTGGAACTTAGGAAAAAAAAGTTAACTGCTTGGGCTGGTTTCGTTCAGGAATCTTGGGAGAATTTTCCGGATTTTTCTTTTTTCTTTTTTTTTTGAGTGTGTTATTTTTTAAGGAACGCCTACTGCTCTGATTTTCTATAGGAAGCAAGTTCATAATTCTATGTGACGACTCATTACTCCACGTATCCATGGATCGACAAGAGTTAATTATAAGCTTTTGACATTCTAAGCAACTCTCTTTGGGAAAGATGGAGGAGGGTTTATCAATGCTGTAGACTTATACATCGCTCGCGATAGAGGAATAAAATTATAGTAGATGGGATGTAACCCAAGCAACATCATACAAATGTGTTGTTCCTTATTTCTGTATGAAGCATGATGATGAAGGTGTCCATATTTAATATTTTTAAGTTGCAACTAATAATTGGTTTGCATCGCATGAGTAGAACAAAAGTGGCATCTATATGAAGACAGTGTGGGGTGAGAAAGTTTAGCTCGATGAAGATGGTGAATATCTGCAGCTACTATATACTATAGTGAGATGTCTTAAATGGGCTAATGATGAGGTACGCAATTGATTGAATTATGTACTGTCAGTGTCAAGTGAATTAAAAAAAGAAGAAAATATTAAAAAGATTTGCTTCGCAATCAAAAGAAAAGCCACATGGAGACAGATTGAAGATAATAGAGGTTGTGTTTTTGTATACGGAGAAAATTGCTCATACATTTAATTATAATTGAACATCAGAGTCACACCAAATAAATTTTATGAACGTTCCATGAATGAAAATAAATTGATGAAGATAAAGTAAGGAGATAATTGATGAAGATAAAGTAAGGAGATAAGGAAATAAAAGATTATATAAATTATTTATTTTGATGAAGATCTTGTCATTAATATGATAAAAAAGCGTACAATTTTTTATTATGATGCAACATAAAATTATATAAAAACACTTAATTGAACTAGTGTACTTGTTGTAGAATTCCCTCAACCAAATTTTGTTTCCAAGTGAAGTTATTCAAAATCAATATTTGTAGTTTATCGAAACTTTCTTGATTTTGATAAAGTTATAATCAGGACCCTTTTTAATTTGTAGACTGTGAAAACCAACAAAAATTACACACTAGTGGTTTCTCCACGAATAAATTTTCCTACCCTGAAGTTAATAGTGCCCAGAAACCTTGAATCTGAAACTTTATTTTCCATCCTGGTTCCTCTACCATTAAACTTCCCAAAGGCGAATTCCAACAAAAGTTTTCCATAAACGTTCAAAAATTTGAATTATCCCCAAACTAAATAGTATAAGGTGTGCTTGAGGGATGATCTGCGTTGATAACGCCCAACAGACAAAACATTCCCCGCGGTTCATCACCTGGCTTAGCTTATCTTAAGACCACTCATAACGCAGGAAACAACTCATCCCAAAAAAATATGAAATACCGGGAAACTAATGTATCGAAATAAATGGTTCATGTGTTCGATAAGATCGTTTAAATACACAAACCATTTCATTTAGTATATTTTTCCCCAGGTCAATTTGCAATTCCAGCAATGTAGTAGCACAATCAAGTTGTTGTTGTAGTATTCAAACCCTACTACTGTTCTAGACATAAGCTCGGTCATTTGCTCACATATTAATACTAGGTAAGGTAAGTTTAATCACCCATGAACATTGTGGCTTTCTTCTAAGCTCAATGAAACCAGTGTGAGTCCCTTACAAAACGTGAAAGACTGATTATGCTAATATGATTGAGATCGTTTAGATCATTATAGAAGACTTCTCCTAGGTAAGGGTTACGTTTTTGAGCTATATCAGGCCATGTACTGCACAGAGGAGGTGAAGAACTATTTTGTCCTCTTCCTCATCAATACAGCTTTTGGAAAGTCAGGCGTAGCTGAGTGGAGTTCTTTCCTATTAGACAGAGCCCTACCCAGTTATGACACCGATTATCGTTCTTATATGTGATCTGCTTAGAGATAGCAAGCACCTTGATCTATTGAAATTTAGTGTAGGCCAGATGTTTTTCGTGACCTGACACGTGGTAATGTTATTTCACCTCATTTTGGCCTTCATCATAGCGTCTTGAATTAGCAATAGTTAACATGTAGCGATTTATAAACCAAAAGTGTCAGAATGGGTTGTACTATACCTTTCCTGGCAAGTTCAACTGCCTTACAATTTTCTGAATGCCTCTATGCCCCGACACCTATCAAAGGTGAATATTAAACTTCATAACAGACAATCAGCAGTTATGGACTGGTTTAAAGTTTGTAGGCACATAGTCCAGAGATTTGATATCGGCTCTACTATCAGATGTTGATATCACGTTTTCCTTAAGCCAGGACAATACTTCTTTTATCAGCAAAAGTTCCACTTGGAAAACGCTACAATGATTGGGAAAGCGGAATGGGAGACTTAATTTCAGTCATTCGAAGTACAAGCCTTCATTGAATGCCCTATAATCCAAGAAAAGTCTGGAAGATATCCTCATGTTTTACATTCACTAACTCTATACGAATAAGTTTTAGAGAAACTTCTGTGAGGTGCGTCACTTTAGGTCAAACAGAACATACATGTCTCTATTCATTATATTACAGCAACTGTCAATATTTTCAATAACATCTAAATGTCAAAAAATTCAGTAAAGTTGACTGTCTAAAAACTAAGTATTCAATGATCGTTGTAAAAATGTTCAGAAAATGCTCAGCATTAAATTCAACGAACACTTCGAAATTGTTAAAGCTATATAATCAGGCAGATGACATTGACATCTTTGGAAGAAGCAAATAAATAGTACAGAAATCATTTATCCAGATAGAGCGAGCGGAAAAAAACCTGGAACTACACATAAATGAGAAATGAAACGTTGGAAACTAAACAGCATAGATGTAGATGATCACAAATTCGGTCTTATTATTCACTTTCTTTGGGTGAATAGTAGTGGCCGATATAATAACATTGACAAGAAATACCTTGGCGTCTATGCTCAACAGACTATGGTGGCTATATAAGACTATGGTCCTACCAGAACTCACTTATGGATTTGATACTTTTGTGCTTAGTCAAAGACTCCTTAACAGTGTTCGAAATAAAAGTCTTGAGGAGAAACGTTGGCCTCAAATGTGAGGAAGAACAATTCCGGAGGAGTTATAACGATGAGTTCCGTGAGATATACCGCGAAACTGATATAGCAACAAAGAGTAAGCTTAGAAGACTTCGGGTGTGCTCGGTACGTAGCACTCCTAAACGAAGAAGAGCCTTGCCAAAAAATCTTTGGAGTACGATTAATATAAGAAGGCAGCGGGGAAGACCATGCTTCCACTAAAAACGATGGCAGCATAGACGATCATGAATAATTCTTAAGCTTTTTCTTGGAATGTATTAGATCTTAAGGGCGCGGTAACTTTTAACAAAGTTGTTCGAAAAGCATTTCCGTTTCTACAATGGGAATTCTTAAGGAGTTTATATTCACGATTGAAGTTTTAACGTTTAAAATGTTACAAAATAACGGATTTCAAGTTATTAAAGCTTCTTGCTACTTTTTTCAGAATTTCTTTTAAACTATTGAGCTACCAATACTTCTCGCTCCGTTGATAATTTAATAAAACAGGTCGAACCTATTAACTGAATTATATCGAAAGACTTTGCAAATTATATAAATTGAAGCGACATCTATTGACTAAATTCCTCATGCATAGGCTTCTTTCTATACGCTAACTGCTCATTCATATCCCATTCACTTGTGATTGTGATTGTGAAGATGACCATCATCATCTTCATCAAAATAAGAAGAAGATCTCACCTTTTATCTATTGGAATTACATTTTATGGCCTAATTTCACAGTAATTCCCGTATGTTAAGAGTATATAGAGAAATATGTAGATACAATGAAATTCGCTAAAACCTCATCTGTTCGCACATCGCAACGCAAGCACTTAAATCGCCATGCAATCAACTCCAAATGGAAACTCAAATGAACTTAAACACCTAGAAAAAGCATTAGCTATATTTATACCCGCTAAAAGAACTGAACTGCTTGCTGATGCTTCTCCAAATCATTCTACCGGCCAAAGGAAACAACCAACAGGTCGGCTATACAGTGCGCGTAATTGGCAATCTTTTCTCCTCTCGGTGGTTAAGCTAAACAAAATTGTGGTTGTGGCCTAAACATACAAGAAAATAAGCAAGAACCATGGTAACACAAGTGACGCGTCAGAGATCAACGGCTACCGAAAAGAATAACAACAACAAAAACAACAACATCACAATCTCATTCCAATCACTACAGCATCTTCCAGCAGGTAAATACATATACTCGGGACTCGTATATGGTCAAATACGGAGCATCGACGACGATTAACACTGGCGCGTATCTATGTTGGCAATTTCTCTACAAAATGGTCAAAAGAAAGTTTTCTTTACCGTCATCCATATCCAGAGTGGGTAGAAGTGGCCATTTTTTAACGCAATATAGCGTAATCGGGATGCCGCATCACTATAATTACTGTGATAAATCTAGGCGCCTCAAGAGAAACCATCCAAACTAAACTGCGAGCCGACCAACCGATCTCCAGCGCACTGCTCCGCTGTCGTCGTCGTCGCCGTTGATTTTACAAACGGACCCAAGAAGTGACAGAGCGGACAACAAGCATAAGAAAGCGGGCACCCAACAAACTTGCCATCAAAGACCCCAGCTACTGCTAGCGGGCACTTTGGTCGCAGCGCAACGCGGAGAGTCTAAAGGATCCCCATTCTCAGTATGCTTATATAGTTTAGTCCTCATCCGCACCCCCAGAGAGAAAGAGCGCCCGCTCTTTTAATGGCCAAGATAAGTGCTCACATCAGAGCAAATGAGCAACAATAAATTATTATGATTTGCAGAAATGTTCTCTGCAACTGTATAATGATGTATCGAAAAGTGCAGGAGCAGAAAACAGCCGACTAAATGACGGTTACAGTGACGGAGACGACGCGACGCGACGGACGTACGCAAACGCAGTGACGGTGGTGACCGTTGTTCTTTCATTCGCACTGTTTCTGCCGCTGGAACGTTCTCTTCTGTGGTTGTTGTTTTGTCTTCTGCCAAAACGGTGCGGTGGAGTCTCTGCGCTGAAGCAATGGCAGCGGCTTGGCGTAACCTCAACTTGGCCCTGGGCTGAAATCACTATAATTAAGATATAAGGGCACATTTGAAATTGCCAATCATGCTGATGGAGATGAATGGGAAGAAACAGTCGTCGCAGTCGTTCAGCAGGTCGTAGTTTAGATAGAGCTCTTTGGGGCCTTTTATTAGTCTTTTGCCCAAGTGTTTCAAGCCATTTTGTGCAGTTTGCCACATTCGAACAACGCAACGCAACAAACAACACCAAGCTGTGTAGCGTGTATCTGTGCATCTGTGTGACACTGACAATTATCAAGCAGTAAAATGCTAAATTATATTCAACAAGTCTAAAGAAAGAAAAATAAGCTTGTGTCTTCTTTAAGCCTCATCATCATTTCGGTATGTTTGTGCGTAAATGAGAGAAGATCATCATCTGATGATAATGATGATGATGGTAAAAATGTTTTGGATGATGAAGAATGTTACGTCTTGACTTGAAGGCTTTATGTATTCATTGAGTGGTAAGAGGATTTTAGTTTTGTTGTATTCTTTTTTTTTTTTTTTTTTTTTTTTTCTTTAAAAAAAGCCCAAGGATAAGGTCAGTGGAAGATAGATTAAGGCGGACAATGCGTTGATTACTTTTTGAGGCGTAGATTTAAGTTGGCTAATGACCTGAGATGAATGTGAGATCTCTTGTATTAAAAAATTGTTTCGCTGTTGCGGTAATGAACTTGATTAAAAGAGAAGAGAATGTTAGTTTATATTCTGAGTCAGAAAGTAATAAACTTAAGAATTTCAATGGAGTTTTGATGTTTTGTTTATTTCAAGGTTTAAATGAAGAAAGCGTCTATAAATAGACTCCGGTCTTGTTTCTATTTCTAGAGGTGTTAGAAAAGTGTCATTGAAATATGTAGCCCAAAAATAGATGTGGATAAATGGTTTAAAGAAGATCGGTTAATGAAAATCGGTATATTGTTAATTTGCCCTTGGATAAGGTTGGGGCTTTTAAATGTTCCCATCGCTTTATAGATCTATTATTCTATAGAGTGCTTACTGTAGAAATTCGGTTAAGATCATTGAAGTTTATTTTCCTTATTTCGAAAGAAATAGGGTCCAATTATACCGATATTCCATCAAAGCGTCACTCTTTTAAGTTTTAATGATGGTTGTCCGTCCGTTTTGTAGTACCCGTGGAATGATGGTTAGTACGTTGGACTGTCATGCCAGAGATTGGTTCGATCTCTGTTTATGCCATCTAAAGTTTTTTCACGGGTACGGCCTCTTGCGAGGAATTGACAAATTCTCAACGAGTAATTCTTGTCATGAAAAGTGCTTTCTCAAATTAGCCGTTCGGATTCGGCTTAAAACTGTAGGTCCCCTCCATCCCTGACAACAGTACCCGCACACAGGAATGATTGACAGTT
This sequence comes from Eupeodes luniger, assembly GCA_951509635.1. Taxonomy (NCBI): domain Eukaryota; kingdom Metazoa; phylum Arthropoda; class Insecta; order Diptera; family Syrphidae; genus Eupeodes; species Eupeodes luniger. The sequence goes on from OX608074.1 coordinate 126,756,298, forward strand.
GTAAGTCATAAGGCCCTAGTTCTCAACGGACTGTTGCGCCACCCAATTTATTTATTTGATGATGGTTGTCCGTTAAAAATAATTGGACCTTGTTAAGATTTTCGACTTTACGACAAAAAGCCTATTTACAATAAAGCAAAACCTTTTTTCATCGATCTTCAAAAAAAAGTAATATTGATACGAGTCCTATAGAGTTATTTGTTTGCTGTTTCTCCTAAAACTGCTCAAAGGCTGTATAGAAACATCTTCTTTAATTTGATATCTAGTTCCTTATTTCCAAGCTTTGTATCTCTGGTGCTCACTTTTTTTAAACTATGGGGTTCTACGACCGACTAAAAGTGATGTCATATAGTCTTGACGTTGTCGACGTCGACGTCGTCGTCGTTTCCGCCCCTTGTTATAAAAATTCTTTTCCCAGAAGCGAGTCAACTTGTCAACTTATACTACAACAACGATACATTATCTTTTTAGATTATGATCTTATTACCCTAAAGGTCATGCTATTTATAAAATTTAATTATACATAAACAGAGACGCACCATTATCCAGTATATTCCGCCATTTAAATCAAGATCTTCCATTTTTTCAACTAGCTTAAGTCGAGGCATGAAACAGAAACTATGTTCGGACACTCCTCTTTCATCCATAGTACGACGCGACGTTCCTATGCTTAAATTTGACGTATTAACTTTGCAACCCTAACCGACACCAGTCTTACGCCATCCACCCTGGAGGCCATCAACATGACATCTTTTCTCGCATCATCTCTCTCTTCCGCATCTTTTACGCGCTCCCATCATCATCATCATCATCATCATCATCATCATCATCGTCATCATCAAGATCCAACATCATCTAATCCATCAGGATCTAGCGCATATACCTTTTGTAGTAGCTTTTTATGGTTAGAGGAATAATCTGAGATCATCAAAGTAGATCCCCCTCATGGTTTATCGTTGGTTTAACAGTTTAAATGCCCCATAGACCCTAACAGGATTTTGTCTAAATCTCACTTTGCAGATCTATCAGAGTTTCTTACTTTCTTTCTTTACAAGTTCAAGAACAAGTTCTAATCTCCATGACGGAAGCAACACTTAATATCGCTCAGCCATAATTACAATCATCTCATTGCGCTCAGCACAGTATACCCAAACGCGATTCTATAGGCCTATTCCACCATAGACCGACACGAAGCCTCCACGCACTCAAAGTTGATGTTAGAAAAAAAAAATATAGAATTCCGCAACGCTCTGGGTCCGCTTCGCAACACACTCAACTTGATCTCCTTCCGGTCCTTTTCGTTTTGAATAATAACCACCACCGTAGCCCCGATGGGGAAATGTGATAAAATATATATTATTTCCCCGTGATGTTGTCGTCCGTCGCCGTTATCCGTTGTCCGTTTTCCGTTGTTGTCGTTGTCGTCATTGTGGGACCACGGTGCGGACGCACGGTGACGCAGCATACACACCACCACCCAGCAACGCTGAGATTATCTCGATTTTTTTCATCCGTCGTCGTCGTTGGTTAAAGTGTTCATTGCAAAGTCCATTCTTTCCCGGCAAGGACCGTTTTCTATTTTCTGATTTTGCGTGTGTGCTTTATAACCGCCTCAGTATGTATACAAACAACGCAGCAGTGACGCGTACAGGTTGATTCCACGTAATAAACAACGACTCGCTTAGCCAGGTATTTTTTGCTTGTGCTGCCGAGATCGGACAGGGAACGCACATATCGTATGAAGAGAAAATAGAAAAGCGGGGCTTTACGGTGTAGATTGTAGAGTGTATAGCGTACAACCCCATACAAAGTGTCTGTCGCATCCGTTGACAGTTCTGTGTGCGCAGGTTTTATTGCTGGTTAAGCAAATGTTTTATACGCTCATCTGCGAGCTCAACAGCAGCTTCTGTGATGTGTGTTCTGAGTTCTCTAAGATGCGCGGCTTCTTGAATTTCACAAGAAGAACTCCTCAGCTACATCAGAGAACGGATAGACGAGTGATTTGCTGTTTGCTGTTTACTGCTGCAGTTTCCGAGTAGGATGTTGATGCTGCTGCTGCCGCTACTGCTCCTGCATACCATCACTATATACGACACCGTATAATATCACTGCTGCTTGCGTGAAGTGTCACTTTTCATTAGAATTGACGCGTGACCATTCTCTTCTCTTTTCTGTGCTTCTATATGCGTCAGCTGCATTGCGTATCGTAATCTTTTACTAACTCTGTTTTCCACTTAATATAGACTTGGCAAAATATAGAAGAAGCGACGGCGCGGCAAAGGCGACGCAACGATAAAATATAAAAATACCAACAGAGATGGGAAAAAAAGCATCAGAAGAATCTTTTCACGTACCTCACGTAACTCTATTGCCAGAGATCAACTTACTATACGATACGTACACATACTTGCTTGGCCAGGTAATTAATTACTTCGGATTTGATTAAGTCCTTGGTAATGACTTGCGTAAATGCGGACGGCGTCGATTGGCATTTTATATATTTATGCGTTTTTTTTTTGTTTTGCTTTTTTGATCACTTGCTCTTTTGATATTTTTATAATGACTCAATGAGTAAATAAAGTGATGAGTTGTTAATGAGAAGTGGGTCAGTTCCGGTGTCGTTTGTGGACATCATTTCGCAGCATTAAATGGAACTTGTTTAATAACATGTCGAATAGCGCCATTGAATCTCTACACTTGATGATTGATAATGATGTTATGCTAGAGAATTTTTTAACTAATTTTTCGATCTTTGGTATTAAAGTTGGAGAATTTGATGCGTTCTTTTTGTTGGAAATAGTTTTGACTAGGTTTTATGCGTGTGAAAATTATATTATGGACTAATGAAGTTGTAAATCATGGACATTTTGTAGGAACAAATTCCGATGAGAACTCATTTTCAAAACATAAATTTAGCTGAAACTGAAGTTAGGGATCTTGCAGTCAATGGGGAATCAAGGGGGTGGGGGCTGTGCCAAAGGTTTGCTTGTCAAAAACAACTCAAATGTTTGTTTTCACTCAATTTAGAATTTGAAAAAAACTTTAGTCATGCTTTAATTTATTTTCATAAAATTTGTTTCTAAGAAAAAGAGCAAATATTCAGGTTCTTAACAATAAACCTTAAATAAGAAATCATCAATTTAAAAATATGTGATTTTTTTAAAACTTTCTATAAATTTTGTATTCTTAATTTGGCTTCTTTCTACAAGAAAAACATATTTTGGTATTGCTCCAGAAGGGTACCCTTCATAAAACCTTCACTTTTTTTTTAAGGTTTCTCAAGAACTAATGGACCGATTTCAATAATCTTCTTTTCCTGTGCAAGCTCTTGTCGATGATCAAAAATGATCAAACTGATGATGATTTTTGATGCAAAAATGTAATTTTTTTTATTTTTAAAAAATATATTAATTTTGTTTACAAAACTCGATAGCGAAATTTAAATGTAAAATGTATATCTATAAGCACTTTATTTAGTGCTTACCAAAAATATTTTTAAGGCAAAATTTTAAATTTAAAATGATTTTCGAAAAAAATTATTTTACATAATGTTATTATTATTGATATAAAAGCTTTGAACCTCTTGAGATTTGAAGTGAAAAGAGTTTCTGAAACTTGTAATTTGTGAGTGCCACTTAAACGTTTCTTCCCAAATTATTTGTTTATCTAAATTTGTTTTAATTTAATATTTTAGAGAAATTATGTACTCAAATGCACCTACATACATATATCCTCAAATTTAAGAACCAAGCATTTTTCTCTCTACAATTTTTAAGTTAAGTTGACTCCTTTAAGGTTAAAATACGAGTAAGCAGACTGATAGCGATAGTAATAATAGACTCCCGAAAATTGAGTCCGAAAAAACTACGTCAAAAAAAGCCCGACAGTTCTTCATATCAGATCGTCTCTCTTGAATTTTTGTAGCGTTCTACGCATTAATAGAAATTTAAACAAGAAAAGGATATTTTATTTTTCGAAAAAAAAACTACGTTTCAAAACAATTTCTTACATTTCTGCGTGAAATGCACCGAAAACACTCTAAACTTTTGTGTTTTAGCTCTTAAATATGGCATATGTAGAAAACTGTTGGAATCTTGGAATGCTTTCATATGTAGGGAGTCATCCAAATTAAATAGTTTGACCAAAACTTTGCTGGACAACAGTGTTCCAAAATAATTTGAAAACTAAAGTTGCCACTTTAGCAATTGAAATCTGTAATAATGCAAGGTTAAGATACACATTCTGTTATTTAAATTTTGTCAGCCTCCTTTACAAAACATTAAAGAACATTTTTAAGCGGTGAGTAAAAACTCATATATTTGTGTGACCCCCCCACTGATTAAAAGTCTGGATCCGGCCTTGTAAATTTTAGCTTGTGTTTTTTTTAAAGAGGATAATCCAATAGGATTATTGGCATAGATGTACCCCTGACTTGTATCTAAAATATTTCCTAGTTCAAATTTGTATTTCATTAACATTTTTTTCCAAAACCATGAAACTCAGTTTGTTAGGAAATTTAAAAAAGCTTATTTCTCACAGCGTACCCAGAAGGGTATTATAATTAATTACAAATATAAAAAGAACTGGCACTAAATTACTACCCTGAGGTACATAATTCGAAAATGGAAGCCTATTTAAGTGTGAATCAAGTGTGAATATAATCTGATAAGGTTTTGGAGATAATTTGAAATATAGAATGTGAAGTCTGAAAGAGATTATTAAATGCTTGTCTATAATTTTAGGTCAGTTTATTCCATACGCTAATGAGCTGTTTAACGGTGGAATTTCAAGACTGTTTGTTGACAGAGTGTGATAAGAGAAGTCAGATTTTAGAAAACAGTCATATAATTGTGAAAACTTATTTACGATGCGATGAATTTGTATAATACGATAATTGATATCAAAATTGAATTTTAAAATTGACCCGACAAAATAGTTTGTTGATATATTTCATTCTTTTTTCTTGAAAATATCAGCTCCTCTATAACTCCCTCCAAAGCTAAAAGGGTGTCACTGTAACAAGATGAATACATTTACATAGCACTATATTATTTTTTTCCGAGAACACTTCTCTTCTATCTCGAAAGGAACACCAACAAAAAACACATTTTAAAATGCACACAAAATGTTACACATACGCCACAGTGTACCAAATTTAAAATTAACTTAGATTGACACTTTTAGCGCGGATAATAATACAATATGAGTACTTTTATTGTTTCTTGAGTAAATAAGAACTATTATCAGCTAAAAAATGTTGTTAAAAACAACTTTCATTAGTTTTTCTCCTCGTTTTTTAATTTAGTAAAATTAACGAAAAACTTGTTTGCCGATGTTGAGCGATCAACCCCTCATACCATTTGTACATCAGAAACTTCTATCACTTACTAACTGCAGCTTTGGCGAAATTCTATATCAATTTTTTGTTTTTTAAGAGCCAAGAATCGAGTGTCAAAACTTATCAAAACCAATGGTGTCAAGTATGAATCTTACATAGATTTCGGGACACCCTTTTAATTTTATTATGAGCTTCAAATCCTTATCTACAATTTCATTTTAAGTTTTCAAAAAAATGTTTTTCAAAAAGGTTTAATTTTCACATATTCCATCTTTAGGACCTTGATAAAATCCTGTTGGTAAACCCCATTACGTGACTCCAAGGTGAAAACTCTAAAACTTTTAAATGACAAAATCTTGATGGACAATGTGATACAAAAAAATACGGTCAGTAATGTTGTTTACCATTTTAGCAATAGCGTTGTCTTAACTTGTCAAATGTTAGAAAAAGACAGCTTTAAGAATGATAGCTGCCAAAATATCGGGCTATTCAAAACGAAACTTCTTATTGGAAAGCAATTTATTTTCGTCTAAGCACATAATATCTTAAAATTGTGTAACTAAGCTTGTCTTCAAGTTTTTATGTAATTTGTAAGTAAAAAATAAGTCTACCAAACAGCTTTAAAAGTCAAAGCCTGATGCGTGCAACCTAAATATTATCAGACTAGTTCTATCAAAGCACTTCAACTACATAAACCAATCTAAATTTACAAAAAAAAAGACTTCCTTGTGGCAATCTTATGAATTCACTTCATGTTCTATATTGGTTATGTGATCTTATAAGTGTTACAAAACTAAACTATAAAACCGAAGAGAATGTGAAATTTAAAATGCGCACTTACTCGCGCGGCCTGTCAAAAGTCAAGGTGACCAACAAGCAATAGCAGCCGCCAGAACAGCGCAGCGTAGCATAGTGCGGCAACATGCATCGTATAGTTTTCTATACATCGAGCGAGAGCGACAGTCGGTATGTTAGAGTTAACCGGCTTCTCTTCTGGTGGGAAGACATTTTTATTATTAGAAGTAGGTAAAGTTGTAACAAAATACAAATTAAAAAAAAAACTAATAAAAAAACTTACGGAACCGACTACTCTTTTCTTTTTCTTTTTGTTGTTGTTTTAGTTTTAAAGTTTTTGTGCGGAATTCACAAATGTGCACCGGTATACATCATACAAAATGTGGAAACAAAGCTTATACAGTCGGTAAAGTCGGTAACGCATGCGCATTTCGCATTGCGCGCATAAACTGCGCATGTTGGGAAATAAAAAAATTCCATTGAGATACCATGATCCACGACCACTGTGCCACTGGGTTCCAAGTTCCAACCTACTCAGTTCAGCGCAAAACAACACGGAACACTAAACATGGCACAACATGGAGCAGGAGCAGCACACATCTCATAGCACAGCAAAGCAAAATCCAACAAGCACACTGAACAGGTGCGCGCAATGCTCGATTGGCGTTGGCCGCGTGTGATTTACGAGATGATCTTTTGCGGAACGCGCTTGCGTTTAATGAGGCCTTTTTTGCGATGCCGTTGTTGTTGTTGTTGTTTTGGTTGTTGAGATTGTGCAGTTCTCCCTCTCATCATCGCGTTCTATAAATGGCCATAACAGATTTCACTGTTCATGGATGCGCTTGTGATATGTCACGTATGACACCGCAGATACAGATTACAACTGACACGCTGCGCCGCCGTCGCTAGTCGCCGGTCGCCATTGCCACCGGCAAATATCTACAACGTGAGCATATAATATGTAGGTTGTATAGGTAATATGAAGTTTCACTTGTCACATTGTGTAACCATAATCGTAAGCCAGGGGGCGCTGCATGGTGTTTTGTTTGTATATATAGCTTGTCGTCAACCCAACCTAGTTGCGTTGATCTTAACACATAAATATGCGCGCACACCACACACAGAATCACCCAGCAACCCAGCGTTCCACCACCGTTCGTAGTCCTCCCATCGACCGATGACGTACCGACCTCACGATCAACAAACCAAGCAGTGAGCTTATGCAATCATCACACATAGGGGGCAGCATATTTGTTACACGGAGCATAGTTCAGTGGAGCGGGTGGTGGCATTTATCTCGTTGGGGCTTAAGGTTCCTCATTCTTTTCTTCATGTAAATATATAACAAACAGCAGCAGCAGCTGTGAGTTGGGTGCATGTTCGCGCATAAGCCACACTTATAAGCTCACTCGCGTTAGCCCATGAATGCAGTAAATCTTTTTTGGGAACAATATCACAGGCTCGACGCGACTTGACTCGACTTGAGATCATGGCTTGTTTTGTTGCGTTTGCGTAGATGCTGCGTCCTTGAGCTCTATATATAGGCACCTTTATAACAGTAAGATTACAACCAGATATAAAGTTGGACAGGCTATATGCAGCTTTGCCTACCTTACCTACCTACAATTCTATTGTCTGTGCAGCCTTATAGATCTGTACATATATAAGAAAACCATGTTTATGTAATTTTATGTGCGCGCGAGTTTAATCTAGAGTTTTGATCGTGAATTTGTTGCAATTTAAATTGAGTGCGGGAGGGCATAGTTTTTTTTTTTTTTTTCTCCGATAAACGGTCTTAAGAAAGAAACTTTAGGTGGGGACCCAAGCCAACAGCGATTTCAAAATATTATATTTCGTTTCGAAAGCACTTAGTTGAAAGATTATGTTGCTATAATTTTTAGTCGATTAGATACCATTTTGTTAGGGTTAGGTGTGTAGATTAAGCTTAAATTTGGCGTAACTAGAGTTTACATTCTTTGTTCTAAAAAATTGTGTTTCTCAATATTTTGAGGAAAACCTAAGAACTAAGAAAAACTTTTTTTTTTTTGTAAATTAGATTTTTCTTCTACCTCAAAAACCAATCAAATAAATCAAACAATTTTCAACTCTTAACGAAAATGCGAGTATAAGTCCTGAACAATTTCTCAGTGAAGTGAAATTAACTTAATTATATGTGAGTTTTCGAATAATATAAGAACTGTGAGAAGACACAGTTAGAACATTAGATAAAGAAGAGTGTTTGAAAGCAGTCGATGCACGGTGTGCATTGATTTTGAATTCTGGAATATAGCAATGAAAAGGATGTACATTGTACAGTCGAGTGTGATGAAGTATTTCACATTCGCTTACTACGGCTAAAGAACGAATCTCTGTAGATAGAAGGGGTTTGAGGGTATATTAATGAGCATTTCTGAAGGCGAAATTATTACGGTTGATTAAAGGAACAAAACGTGATTAAAATTCATTAAAATAACGATAAAAGAGTGAAATTAAAGCCAAAGTTGTATTCAAACGAAGTAAATAAACTAACTCACCAATAATTTTGAACTTCCTGTTTTGAATGATCCTCTAGCCATTAAAAAACATAAATCAGAACTTTTTGTGTAGTGGTCAAACTATTAATTTTGTAGAACTTTTAGTACAAATAATTTGGAAAAAAAGCAGAATTTGATTATGAACCAACCTTTGGAGACTTTTTATGGGTATTAAAATAAACAGCTTAAAAATAGAACAATTGATTAATTATAATTTTTCTTTCAGGATTTCTCTTACAGAAGTCTTTTTCTTTGTTTTTTTTTTTATAATTTACAGGCACTCAAGGGGTTATAAGTACCCTTTATATGTTTGTATTTAAACACAGTGCGAGCGTTAGGAAACTAGGGAAGGATTTAGGAGGAGATACCGGTGCACATTGGTCTTAAAGTTCTGAACATCAAAATAGGAGGGAAAAACAGAGTTGGCCAAAGCTTTCCACATTCTCGATGTGCGATTTAAGAAAGAATCTCTACATTTGACATTACGCCCGAAATTGGGCCCAAGAGTAAACTGATATGCATTCCTGGAAGTGCTAGTATTACGGCTGAATCCTTTCAGGGGTGGAATGGAACTGGCTAATTCGACAGAACATTGTTTGTAAAAATATCGATAAAACAACGAAAGGCATGAAACAATGCGGCGGTGTTCTAGCGATGTAAATGTTTCGATTATAGTTCTATCGCCTATCATTTTTAAGGCTCGTTTTTGGATCCTATCCAAAATACTTAAACTTGTTTTTGGGGCACCTGCCCATATATGTGAATTATATTCAAGTTTTGGACGGATGAATGCTTTGTAATTTCCAGCCATATGAGAACTGGTGACAAATTTCTTGCACAGTCGCGTCGCAGAAATCCTAAGCACCTGGCAGCATTTTTGGCAATGTCAAATATGTGATCATTCCATAAAAGGTGATCTGTGATACACATACCGAGTACTGATAGTTCATTAGTTTCCTGGATGCAAGTGCCACTCATAGATAGCGGGATCGGAGGTGTGTTACGCTTTAACGATAGGAGACAGCATTGAGTTTTCAAAGCATTAAATTCTACACGGTATTTGATTCCTCATTTATGAATATAAGGAAGAGAGTCGGAGACAAAACGGAGCCCTGGGGGACACCAGTATTTATTTTATGGATTTCAGACTTGAAACCATCCAATACAACTTGTATTGAACGGTTAGAAAGGTAATTTCTAATCCAACGAAGAAAGGATTCGTCAATACCAAAAGCAAGCATTTTCGATAAGAGAGCCTTATGCCAAACCCTATCAAATGCTTTTGAAATATCATGTGCAATAATCTTACTTCCTCTAAAACGATGTAAAGATTTGTTCCACTTTTCGGTGAGATAAACCATGAGATCACCAGTGGATCTATTGCTACGATAGCCATACTGTCGGTCATTAAGAAGCTTCCGTTCTTCAAGATATTTCTTAAGCTGATAATTAATCAGCGTTTCCATGGCCTTGGAAAGAAGGGACGTGAGTGCTATTGGACCATAGTTGGAGGGAGAGGAGGATTCGCCTTTTTTAGGGACAGACTGGACAAATGCTATTTTCCAACCCCTTGGGAAAGAGACCTGTAGAGTATGAAAAATGGAAAAGTTTACGCAGTGGTTTTGCCAACGTTGAAGAACACCTCTCCAGAACAATTGGGAAGATACTATCCGGACCAGCGGATTTGTGTATGTCAAGGTTTCCAGAAGTGTTAATATTAAATAAGAACTTTATCTGAGTTTTTCATTGTTTTATGTTATTTTGTATACAATGGTCACACTGTTAATTTATCATATTTTATGTATACCTATAACTTGAAAACCAAGCCGAATGTTGAAAATTACTCCAAATTAATTTTCTATCAAAATTACTGGTTTTAATATTTTAAGCTTTGGAGTTTTGACTTTTAGTAAAATTTACGAGTCATATAAAATAATATTTGAGGACCTTTTAATATGTAATATCAATAGGTGCTGTAAAAGGGTACTTAAAACACAAAATTGTATAATTATCTATACGTATGGATTTGGGAGACATTTGTGCCAATAGTCGCTTCAAAGTATGTTTCAATATAACTCGAAAAATAAGCCAAATTTGAAAATTTAACCCAACGGACTTTTTATAGCAAATTAGTTTTTACGATACAAATTTATGGTTTGAATGTTAAAAGAACAAGAACTGAGCTAAAAAAGTCGAAAATCTTAGGAATTACTTACTCACCTGATAACAGGAAATCTAATTTCTACAGAGTTTTATAAAATTCATGATGAGTTTTTACAATCATAACACTATTTCCCCAAATAAATGTAAGCTAAGCGCAATAGGTGTACCAGCAACCACCCCCCCCCCTCCTCTCCACAACTTATTAGTAGATACAATTTTAACAAGGAAACTAAGATACATATTCATTCTTTGCTTTTTCCACATCTAAATTGATTAAAATCTAACTAAGAGTTTGCGCCACCTCTTCTAAACGCAAACTGCTGCAGCAGCTTTGTATGTTGTATATGCTCGATGCTGTATTTGCAAGTTGTTATACCGCATTATAAGCATATATAAGCTTTTTTATAAGCCGCTTCGAACTCTGCTGCCAAAATCAACATGTGCGGTCGGTGAACAATTACAACAAAATATGCTGATATTACAACCACCATGCACTTAAAGGCATTTGAACATAGATACTTAGGTAAGGTACAATAAATGCAACAAGGAAAATAACAACAAACTAACGGAAAACAGCTCAATAAAAAAATAAAAAATTACAACAACAACAGCAACAATAACAACAACAACGACGAAGACCGAACGAAAAAAAAAATCCATGTCAGGCAGCTAATTGAAGTCGTGAATTAAGTTGCATCACACATATGCATAGGCCGCAGCACATAGGCTAGGCACACACAATCAACGACTACGACAAGACAGAAACATATTAAACGGACTGACGGACGACGAGCGACGGACGACACGGACAGCAACTAACGTGACACACGTGTTGCCTTTGCCGCTCGCTGCACCACACATCAGAGAGCGAGCAATATAAATGCGAACGGCTTGAACTGCACATAATAAACCATTTACCGTATAACCGAACTGCCAACCGACCCCTGCTGTATGCGGGGCAGAACCGTCCGTCGTCGTCCATCGTCCGTCGTCGTTCGTGTATGTTATTAGGAAACGTGGCTTACTTGACTGCGTCAAACTTAAAGTTGCCCCTGCTTGCATCTTTTCCATTTTCTGTTTGATGTACGCTGCTGTACCTAGCTATCCAACAAAACTCAAATACGGAAAGCCAAAGCGCGCAAAATGTGCGTGCCCTGACATTGACGGAAGCTTGCATAAATTAAACAAACCGATTATGAATGCAATAGAAGGGAGGAAACGGGGGTAGAAGGGGCGCAATTGGGTTTATACGACTTTCACAATTAATTATAAAATTGTTTGTCGTACACACATATTTCAAGTTGTATCGTAAAGCATTATAATAGATAGAAAGATAGATAGATAGATAGATACATAGATACATAGCACAATCATGCATTTTAGCAAAGATATAAAATATAATACATTATTATTTGTATTTATTTATCGCTCGGCTCGCTGAAAACCTGTGTGTGATGGTGGTCGCGGTTCTCGCGCAATAAAATTGCGCGTGTGACCTTCAAATGCCAGAATAAGAGATAGATACTAAAAGAGAATGAAAGATAGATTAAATGTGTGTACGAGAATAGGTTTGTAGGTAGGAACTTAATACCTATGTATATAGTGAGAAAGATTGAGATGAAAATTATATAAAAGCAACAACAACAACAGCAACAAGATTCTTTTTTGCTACTTTATTGAATGCAATAAATTAGATATTACGAGATATATACGATATATAAAAATGCACTCGATCAGCACACGCGAGAAATGGTGGCTAGCTAGCTTAGTTCTATAGTTTGCTATAGGTAAATATTTGTAGTAGTACAGCTGAACCAAACGAGACATTGCTATGATGGCTATGATGATGACGATGATGATGATGATGATGTTGGTGTTGAAAAGGAAGCTGGTGATGCCAGCTGCGAAGATTTTTTTTTTTTGATTTCACACGAACGGAAGTTCAAAATTGTTGGTATCGCATCAAAGACAATAATTTCATCTAAAAATAGGTTTTTAGGTCAGTGTATAAGATTGGAATGCAGGTATTGTCCCAAAAGTCATAAGGACTGAAACGTGCAGCCGTTTTCGATTATTTTGGGACAAGTTTCTTCGAATGTTTAATTATGTTAGTTACTAAATCTCAATCAAAATTAATTATTATTTTTCCATATATAGTAACATACTAAGATCTGCAAGAGAAGCTTTTCAAAAATATGTTGATCAAACATAATTGGGACAACAAATTAGTCTATTTCTAAGTAAATAGAATTTTAATGACTTGATTTAAACGAAATGTTCGTTTGTACTTATTCTGCAAGCTTTGAGACACAATAAAACAAAGAAACAATACTGAAATGTTAGAGGTTTAGCCTTTTCCGATACCTTTGGGACAAGTTTTTTTTTACATAAGAGTTGTTTATGATTAATCCTTGAAAAAAACACTTGCACTAATATATTTAAAAATATGTTGTTTGAACATTTTTGGGACCGCAAATTTGTTTGTTGCTTAGTTTTGTTTACTCTGATAAAAATTTTGTAAAAAGAAATGTAAATTCTTCTTTGATGCATCATACTTATGCTAAAAAACTTTGGAACACGATTTGGCATTACTTTTAACAACCAAATTTAAAAATTGGGACAGCAAAATTTGTGTATATCTATTTCTGTATTATCCACTTATTGTCATTTCCAAGTGTATAAAATGTATTAAAAAAGGTTGACACGACATCATTTGTCCCTAATTTTGGGACACTAACTTTTACCCAGTTTTTGATTCAAAAATGGAATTCAAGTTTTGAGAGATAGCTTCGAATGATTTTTTAATAAGTATCAAAAAATTGTGACATTTTAATTTCATGTGACATAAGCTTTTTGGTGCAAGAATTTGGGACATTAGATGAAATTCGTTTGTGTCCTAAAGTACTAAATTTGACCTTATAAAGACAGATTATAACTTTGTCAGTGATGTTCTTATATTGACAATTTGTGACCTTAATTTTGGGACAATAAGTTTTACCCAGTTTTTGATTCAAAAATAGATTTCAAGTGTTGAAGATAATTTCGAATAATATGCCAATAAGTAAGTTTTTTTTAAGACAAAATTGTGACATTTTAGTTTCATGTCATATGAGCTTTTTGAGTAATTTTGGTGAAAGAATTTGGGACATTAGTGGGAATTCATTTGTGTCCTAAGATACTGATTTTTAGTGTTTAAATACAAATTTTAACTTTGCTAGTGATATTCTACTATTGAAATTTAAGACTTTAACTTTGGGACACTGAGTGTTACCCAGTTTTTTTTATTCAAACCCAGATTTTAAATTTTGAAGATAATTTAGAATTATTTTCCAATAAGTTAGTTTTTTTTAACTTTTGAGAAAAGCTGTTTAAAGTTTCACATTTTTGTATTTTTTCTCATGCTTTTGAATTTTTAAAGTTGATATTTTCACGTTTTTATAACATAAATAAATTGTTTATCATAAATGCAACTCGTTTAATATTATTTTACATAGTTTTAGCTATCGAAAGTATAAAAAATAAATTAGGTGGCCTGACTTGATTTAAAAGAAATTTTAATTTGTACTTATTCATGTGAACTTTGAAGAACCAAATTTGAAAATTGGGACAACTTTTTGTCATTTCCAAATGTTTGTATTCAAAGTGATTGACACAACATCATTTGTTCCTCATTTTGGGACACTAAGTTTTACCCAGTTTTTGATTCAAAAATTGAATTCAAGTTTTGAAAGATACCTAACTTCAAATGATTTTTCAATAAGTATAAAAAAGTTGTGACATTTTAATTTCATGTAACATAAGCTTTTTGGTGCAAGAATTTGGGACATTAAATGAAATTCATTTGTGTCCTAAAATACTAAATTTAACCGTATAAAGACAGATTATAACTTTGTCAGTGATGTTCTTATATTGACAATTTATGACCTTAATTTTGGGACAGTAAGTTTTACCCAGTTTATTTAAAAGAAAATTGTGACATTTTAGTTTCATGTCATATGAGCTTTTTGATCAAATTTTGTTAAAAAAATTTGGGACATTAAATGAAATTCGTTTGTGTCCTAAAATACTAAATTTAACCGTTAAAAGACAGATTATAACTTTGTCAGTGATATTCTTCTATTGACAATTTTTTACCTTAATTTTGGGACAATAAGTTTTACCCAGTTTTTGATTCAAAAATGGATTTCAAGTTTTGAAAGATAACTTCGAATGTTTTTTCAATAAGTATCAAAAAAGTGTGTCATTTTAATTTTATGCGAAATAAGCATTTTGGTGCAAGAATTTGGGACATTAGATGAAATTTATTTGTGTCTTAAAAATACTAAATTTTACCGTATAAAGATAGATTATAACTTTATCAGTGATATTCTTCTATTGACAATTTGTGACCTTAATTTTGGGACAATATTTTTACCTAGTTTTTGATTCAAAAATAGATTTCAATAATTGCCAATATATATGCCAATAAGTAAGTTTTTTTTAAACAAAATTGTGACATTTTATTTTCATGTCATATGAGCTTTTTGATCAAATTTTTTTAGTGGAATTTGGGACATTAGATGAAATTCGTTTGTGGCCGTAGATACTGAATTTAAGATTTTAAGAACAGGTTAATTGACAATTTGAGACGAATGAAAATTTTTAAACTTTATTATCGATATCACATTCAAGGTTTTTGTTTTGGATACTACTCATACTTTCTTAAAAGATTTTTTTTTAAATCTGAGATTTTTTTTAAATTTAGGACAGCTTTTTTTTCTTTTTTTTTTTAATTTAAAGATTAAAAAGAATCATATATTGGGACGTATTTAAATATAAAAAAAACTTATAAAAGATTAATACATGTGACAGTGTCTGAAGAACCGGACTTTCATGAGCGAAAATGAAATTTTGAGACAAGTGTGTTTTAAATTTTACATTTTTGTATTTTTTCGGATGCTTTTGAATTTTCAAGTTGATATTTTTAATCAAAAGTATGTAAAGCCAAAATGTATTTTTTTGACACAGTAGTTTACTCTTCTCGGAAAAATCCAAAACAAATGTTGTATAAGCGTTGGGAACAAGGATTACGGTTTGGGACACCATTTAAAGCAACGGATTTACAAAAATCATAAAAAAAGAACGAATAAACGAAAAACAGAAATAGATTAGGTATAGAACTTTTAAAAAACACCCATTGACGCAAGTTTTCGAGAAACAAAAAATAGGGTATATTTTGGGACACTATTAACACTTTATTATAATACTTTCTTAGAAAGAGACCACTATATCGGTTTTTATAATAAACCCTGTTCATCGAACAAAAGAACGATCACAGTACATGTGAATGACAATTTGTTGTCCCAAAAAAGTGTTGTCAAGTTAAAATCCAGTTTTTTTTTCAGAATGGTCATCAAAAACTTCAAAAGCTTTAGGAAAAAATATATATTTAGTACTTTTTCAAGCTTTTTCTTATATACTACTCAAAAAGCTATACAAATTAAGATGGCAAAAAAAAGTATGGCAACACTATTGATCTTTATCACCATCCCAATTTATAGTATGTGAAGGCAATCAATGGAATTTTTTCTAATTGTTCAGTGCGTCATGTAATTAAGGCAGCACATTCCACATATGTTTCATTTCCAGCACTATACCTATAAGTTCACCCATATAAACACAAAAATCACACTCACACACGCTAAATATAGTAAAGAAATAAGATACTTTTTTGCTTGGTAATTGCAGCTGCAAAAAGGATCAATCAATAATAAAAAAAAGTAGCACTTCGATCGGTTGTTGGTTGTTGCCAGTTTTGTTATTATATTATATAGGTATTGCATATATACCGCTATACTTATAGTCACTTGTGGTCTTAAGTCCCATATAACCAACTGTGAGTGAGGATTTATGTGTTTTTGGGGTGTTATCGGTTGTAATGTGTGCAATTTTACAAATGGTAAACGACACGGTCGTCCGTCGTTCGTCGTTTGTCGATCGGTGGCGGTTAATATGGTGGGAGGGGATCTCATATATGTGTAGTCTTTTGGACCATTCCTGAACACTGCACAGCACATGCACTCATATCTTGCAGGTAATGACTATGCGGTAAAGGTACAATTTATCATAAGGCATATTTGCAGTGTGTGTGCAGTGTGGGTTGATGCGGATATTAGTCATTTGTAAAAATGTAGTTTTATTTTTGTTGTTGTTGTTGTTGTATGCTTTATTTTTGTCGGTTGTTGTTTTAGTTTTTATTTATCTATGTGGATACAGGATTTGGACATGCACATTAGATATAACGATGATTCGAATGGAATGGGATGTGTATATACTAGTATAGAACACGCATCATACATAAAAAGGAAGAAAAAGAGGGAGGAAGATATAGAGATGGGGGATTGATGAACATGCTTGAAGATACTAATGGTACCTATGTTTTGTAGGCCACAAGTTTTAAGACATGAAATGGGCGATGTTTAATGAGGAACATGGAATTTTGATAATTCTTCGGAATTCACCTAAGTGGGCTTATGAATTACCTATCAAACTGCTTAAGAAGCTATTCATCTGGAAGATTATTCAAATTAAAAAAAAAAGAGACTGGGATGCGACCCACACTAATAACTTCCCATCCCGTCTGTCGATTTGTCCTGCTTAAAAGTTTGTCTATATGTATCAATTTTTACCAAATTTGCGTACTATTTTTTGTAGATTTTATTTTTTTATAAAAAAACGGACTGTTGGATTTTTATAAAAAATTACTGAATATCGAAAACAATATTTTCTGGGAAATAAAATAAGCTTGAAGCCAATATTTTTAATTTTTGAAAAGCTATTTGAGTCGAAAATCAATTTTTACCAACTTTTATAAATTTTTTGTTTAGGTTTTCATTTTTTGTAAAAAAAACTGTCAATTCGATTTTTCTCAAAATTTTATCAGATGTCAAAAACATTATTCTTCGTTGCAAAAAATTGTTTTGGAGATGAAATCATATTTTAGTCGTAAAATTTTCGAGGTGACAAATTTTTTTTTTTCAGTTTTTTTGATTTATAAAAAAAACCGTTGGATTTTTTTCCAAAAATATTCTTGTTTTGTATCACGTTACAATATATAATATAAAATTTAATTCAAGTCTCTAGCGTCATTGGTTCATGAGATATTTAGGGTTAACCAAAATTTTGAACTTTTTTTTAAACTGCTATGATAAAAAAAACCACCCACGCAATTTTCTTGAGAGCCCTTTCTGCCTTATTATCTGTATAACAAAATTTATTTGAAGTCGGTATCTCTTCTGGTTCTTGAGCTATGGACTACGAAAAAAACGTCACGAACGTCCGGACGTACGGACATACCGACATATGAACGTACGGACGTACAAACGTACATCTTTCTAAAAATCTTTTATTTCGACTCTAGGGACCTTGAAACGTCGAGAAATGTCAAAATTTCCAATTTGACAAATCGGACCCATTACAATAACTTCCTATGGGAAGTTAAAAAGAAGAATTGTGTCCCCTTACAGATTTTTTAGAGCAGGTTTTTGATTGAGTAGTTACTAAAAAAGTGTTAGCTGTCCCAAATTTTAAGAAACAACTTGTTTGTTATCAAATTAAAGGTAAAAAGTAATAGAAACAACAATTTAAAGGAGATGTCGATAAGTTAAGACAAAGTGATGCTCGGAAATTATTCCCTTTGCAATGAGAATTTTGTCCTTTAACGCGAAGCAGAAGGAAACAATTAATGATTTTAGGGTTCTTAGATGTCATAAAGTGTACTATACTTACTTATTTTAATTTTTTTTTTCAATAAAAAGAAGAAAAACTATTATTTTGAAGCAAAAAGGATTTTTGTTATTTCTTAGAGGAATTTTTTTTTATAAGCGTCTATTAGCACTGTTTTGAATTTTCTTGAATGTTTAATGCAGAGTTATTTTTAAGATTCAATAACTTTTCTCCACTTCCATAAGTGTTTCGATGAATCGAATAACCTGTGAGAAATTTAAAGACTTTAGGTTAAGTCCCAAAACATCCGTTTGGTTTTCGAAAAATCGAGAATGTTTTCCTAGGACTTAAAAAACGATGACGCAAAAGATAAAAGCCAGAAAAAAAAACCTTTTAGTACTTGTTTATCCAAATTACATATTGAGGGAATTGCACATTTCAAGTCGAGGATTTAAGCAACCCTAGAATTTTTGAAAGATCGGTTATTTTTAATGGTCTCCTCGGACCTTTAAAAAGATGTCCCAAAAGATTATTTCCAGGAAAACCCTTTAAATACTAGTGTTTCGAATTTAAGTTTTAGAGATATTGCAAATTTTAGATGCCTTATACACTAGACAACGCAAGAATTCTCTAAAAATCGATGTTCTTCAGATGGTTTAATAGAGCTGAAAAACAATGTGCCAAAAGATTTGTTTTGGAATTTTGGTATTGAAGATATTGCAAAATTATTCATGATTTTCTACTTTTCAAAACTTCAAAGGCATTATCTCAATACTGATGCATTTTTTAAGTTTGCCAGAATCATAACTCGGACAATCTTCAACTGATTGACTTGAATTTTTGAATACATTTTGTTTATACTTGCGAAGGATTTTTATAATTGCATAGTTTATTTACTATCTACAGTTATCTCGCGATTCTTAGGGTAAGTTAGAAGTGCGCTATTTGAACACAACTCAAAACTCTAGCAGTTATTACCAAATGCTACAGTCCGTTCGTGGACCATAAAGAAGAAGGTGCCCTAGGAAAACATTGAACCTCCGCCATTTTGAAAAAGAAAACGGTATAAACAGTCATTGGTACGTTTAATAAAAGTGATCTTTTTCTTAAATATCGATTTATTTTGCAGTATTTATGTTGCTGATTTTCCAGCTAAACACAAGTAATATAAAGAAATCCTTTCTATTCTATTTCTAAAATTGGTAGAACACATTTTTCAGAAATGTCTTTGGGTCGTACTTCGAGTTATGGTCCAACCTCCAAATGTTAGTAAGTGGACGTCGTAATAAAATAATATGAAAAGCAAAGTTCTCAGTGCACCACCAAATTCGTCAAATTCCGAATAAATTCAAAAAACAACTATTTTTAGAATTGAATTTCTCTTCTTGTTTTGTGCGACTTTGAAGCCAACATGTGTGACATTTATTCGCATGCGCCAAATTCCATTTGGTCATTTGGCTAAAAATTCAATTCCGCATACACCGCAGAAACCAAAGAATCAACATCCAGCATAACAACAACAACAACATCAAAAACAGTACCAGCAACAGTAACAGCAGCAACAGCGAGCGGCAGCAGCAACATGTGCGCACACATGTCATTGCAGCGCCAGAGGCGATTGAAATTAATTGCCACCACAAGATCTACTCTATAGGAATACAAACCGTGTGGCTCACCTCGTGAGAAGGGCGTTTGACATCGTTAACGATCATACACAGTCTATATACACACTTACATAGCATCTAAAGTCTTGTTGTGTTTCTAACATTTCGATGGTTGATTTCCTCATACACCAAACATTCCAAAACAATTTGGACATTCAAAAAAAAAAAGACCAACTGGGTATACCAATTCCAGATATGTCACCTCTCAAACTACGACAACGACTACGATGAGGACGACAAACGAAGAAAAAAAAGTGTACCGCACTATCCAATACAACAACCATCACCTGGAGCAGCAAAAACAAAAACAACAACTATAGCAAGACACAGCATCAGAAGCAGGAGCAGCAGAAGATTTATGCCAAACACCAAACTGAACCGCATAATCAACACAAACCTCCATCATGTCAAGTTTGTCTCTTTCCCGGATCTCTGAAGAGGACGACGGGTGTCGCTACTGCTGTTACTTCTCCCGTTTGCGCGTTCCCAAGATTCAAAGCACAGCGACTATTTACTATTAACTATAACCAACTATAGAAGTTCTCTATAGAGCAGCTTGGCCTCACTATGATGTGGACTCATAGTATTCCGGAGCAACATTGCAACATCCTACATGAATCAACAATCCACACGAACGAACGTTGCGTTGTTCGTTGTTTAACCCACCCACGCACGCATCGGCAGAGTGATTTTTCTTTACTTCCCTTTGGCTAGCTTAGCTAGAGTTGGAACTGAAGCTAAGTTAACTCGTATAAAGGATCACGCTGAATAGGACGCAATTTTAGACATCCATATAGATAGATACATACAATATAATTTAATACGACTATAGGATAGTTAGATTCTAGTGCCAAAGCCAAGCTGGGTTACGACTTTTGCGGTCAAGTCAGCGATTCAATTGTTGTAGTAATTTGAGCAGGGCTGGATTGGAACGTTCTAAGACTCTTTTTCCCATTTTTTCAAAAAAAACTTTCTTTAAAAACGGTATTTGTTTAGCAGCTCTCCAAGAATAACTATAAGGGATACATCAGAGGACTTAAATGTATGAAAACACTTTAAGGCTCATAGTTAATCCACTGTTTAAAATGGGAAGTTTTAAAAATATTTTGTAAATTTCCCTTCTAGAATTGTATCATAACATTAGTTTCTTCGTCTCTTTCGTACGTAGTGTGAAATGCAGAGATAAGTTCTTTAGCCGTACTAGGCGAATGTGGAATGCCTTACCACACTCTGTTCATCCCTTCCATTTCGATGTTCAAAAATTAAAAACCAATGTGTACATAAGTAAATGGCATGTACAGTACATTGTACATAGGCAAGGCATCCAAGCTGGGGAATTAACTTCCATTGCGTAACACGCTAACGATATGGTCCACTTTTTCAAGGATTTAGCTGAAAGCGGGCAATAAATGTTCACGTTTTGGGACCTTATTCTATCAGAATATGTGACAATCAGTTGTCCGATTTCGGAAGCTTTTTAGACATACATAATTTTTATTGATGTATAAAATCTGTGACTTTAAGGTTTAAGGGAACTTAACTTTAAGGGAACATAATTTATCGATTTTAGAATTCAAGGGCAAGCTTTGTGGTTTAAATAAAATATTCTTTAGATGATAAATGAGAGACTTTTTTTTCCGTGCAAATTCATATTCCCCACTTAAATGCAACTTTTTGGGCTCTAAAACCAGCTTAGCGATTTTTTCTGTAAGCGGTTTAACGGTTTTGGGACCTAATTCTTGGTTCCAAACTTTGAGTAAGTGGAGCCTATGAGAGACTGAAGTTCCACTAAGAAACACAAAATTTAGTCATTTGTATTACCCGCTTAAATGCAACCACTGTTACTATAAAACCGGCCTACAGGGTTTGCTGGTAAAATTTGTGGGGGTAGGGCTTAACTTCAAGGTTTAAGATAGTGGGGCTAAAATTTAGTTAAACAATGGGAAACTTAAGTGCTATACACAGAAACTGGGAAGTAATCCTTAGGCTCGTTTCACACTACACGGTTATAACCGTACGGCAAAAAACCGGAAGGCAAAAACCGGATCAATGGCTAATTACACATTATACGGTGTTAACCGTATGGTAAAACACGATATATGCAGAATTCCTGTGCTTAGTATACTTTTTCACAGGTATTGAAGTGGCTGATCGAACTCTGCCGCACGAATAAAATCGTATGATGTGAAAACATGCATTTCGTCACCTACGCCACTAAGCTTATCGCGCCGTCCGGCTGCCGTATACTGTAGTGGCAGTAGACGGTTGCTACACGACGCGGCGCCGGCATTTTGCCGTCATAATATGAAAGCGTATTTATGCTCTTCTTCGCGCCTCTGACAAAATATCGCCGTCCGGTTTTTTGGCGTACGGTCAAAACCGTGTAGTGTGAAATGAGCCTTACCCGTGTCAATCTAAGTGGCTGTTATATCTGTACAAATCCTTCTGTAGTTCTAAATTTTCGCATTTTGACATTTTAGGCTAAATTGTTAGGTCCCATAAATATCCTACATGGGAGACTTAAGATCTATTGGAATTTTACTTTAAATATTTTAACTTGTGTAAAGTCAAGTCTCAACTGTTTTCTGTCACCCAAAGCCTTAATTACTGTTAAAATTCGACAAAAATAAGGGCTTCTCTCAAATCGACCTATCACACAATTTAGAAATGAAGAATTTTCGCTAGATGGCGCACCAAACCATCAAATCCACTGCTGCTGCTGTACCTACATAGAAAAAGCAAGCTCCACAATCAAAAATGCGGTGGCGGTAATCTGCCTCTAAGGAAAAGCAAAAGGAGACCGTCCGCATTACAGTCTTCTCTTAGCTCAACACAGCTCTGCCACTGCAGGTGATAACGGGAAATTAAAAAAAGGAATAAGAAAAACATCGCTCTCTATATGTTTCTATTTTTTGTTGTTGTTGTGTCTGTCCTAACTTAAACAAACAACAGAATGCTACGGCTACAACGGCCGCGGCCGGCAAAACAACAGAACAACGTATGCACCTCCTAATTGCTCCTTTGGCGCTTTTTATGGAGAATATCACACAACTTTCCCCTTCTGTCCCTCGCACCTTAAAAATTCTTTTGGAGCACACATCTGGACCAAGATGTAGTATGTATGTAGTTAGTGTGTTTGTTTAGTAGATGTGGGACGCGGGCGCTTTTTTTGGGGGACTGCCGAAGTCGATGTCGAAGTGGACGCCACCACCACCGCACACCGGCACAACCAACAACAACAAGAGAATGCATTAAGCAAAAATCGATCTCATAAATTTGTTCTCACAGCAGCAGCAGCAGCAACAGCGACAGTAAGAGTAACAGCAGCTAACAGCAGAAGCAGGAACAACGCAGCAACGCGTTGTCTTTTGGCCTGGTCGGGTCGGGTTTTTTTTTGTAGTCTCTTGTTTTTGGTCGGTTTTGGTCTTCCAAATGCGGACATCAATGCTGCTTTGAATTAAAGGGTAAGGAAAGGATTCTCCGTTCTCGTCCCCTCCAGAGTTCCGTTCGATATGTCTCTAAAGTGTTGACCTGAAACCGAAAGGGAAATAAAGAAAAAGTCAGGGAACGCACGCTGACACATGTTAAACGGTAGCGGAGCAAGAGTGGCAGTGCGAGTTCAATTCAACTGTGCGACGTCAGTGATGAAGAAGGGATCCGGAGGAAGCTCGGAGGGAATATCAGTGAATTTCACTCACTGAATTCGAATTGTTCGTCGTCGTAGTCGTCGTAGTCGTCGTCGTCTTCGTTCCTCGTGGTCTTCCGACCGACTTCAACGATGACGAAAATGTTGCGATTGAATAAGGAGAACGAGGACAAAAGCAGTCGGTCTCCATCTCGGTAAAGTCGTATCTACATAATACGAGCGAGTATAATTCTCAGCAGCAGCTTAAGTTGGTGCGGTCCGGGTCCGGTCATGATGCATACAGGGAATATGGTAGGTATTGTGCCTCACAAAATATAACTTGGTGAAACTGAGGTGTCCAACCTCGTTTGCCTACCACCGCGACACGGAAAAGGTGCTCATGAGATGGTTGGTTGCAGACTCTGTTTTTCTGTTGTTTTGTTGTATTATTATTATTTCTGGCATTTTTCAATTTGTTTCGCTGGCTGGTCGCCAGAAGGGATATGGAGAGGACAACAATGCCTGGCGGTGCAACATAAGTATATATGCCGTACACAAAACAACAGGCGATTGCTTTGTGGATGATGCAAGGAAACAATTGTCTGACGGTCTGAGGCTAGGCTGTGGTTGATTGGATAAGTAGGCCATCGGAAATGTGCTGTGAAAATTTCGCGCGATATACAACTGAAGGTCGAACTGGGAAGGAACAGAGTAGGTACCCTCGTATACCTTAACACAAAAAAATGTGAAGTGGTGATAAATTTTGGTAAGGATGTGTTTTTTGGTTTGTTGTTGTTGTTGTTGTTGTTGTTGTTGTTGTTGTTGCTTTTACTTTTATTTCTTCCTCTTTCTCTGTAAAGCTGCTTCAATTCACTTCAAGGGAGAGAGGGGCTTGTCGTGGGTGCTATCAGATGTTATAGAAGGTTTATTCCCGTCGAAGGGAGTCATATTGAAATAAAAAAGAAATTGTCTTCATTATTTCGGTGGAAGAAATTTAGATTGATTTCTGATAATACTTTTGAATGCCAATAATTTTGGATGTTAGCTAAGCAAGAATACAACGTTTTATTCTCATGATATTTCCTGACACACTATTCAAATTTTACTTTCACTTTCAAAGAGCTGTTATAATGTTGCAATCAACTTCTACAGTGAAGAGATCAATTAATCAATGAGCAAATCGAAGTTCTAGAAGATCATAATAAATAGAAGAAAGCTTAAATTTCATCAGCAAAATTATTAGGTATTTTTGAAGTAAAGCATGCTACAGAAACATGGTTTACCCGGATTTCTAAGCTTTGAGAACTATTATTCATCTTTCTACATGAAGTCTTCTTTTTTGTCAGGAAATTTCAATAGAAGCACGTTTTGGTAACCTCATTAAGCCGAGCACATATGGAAGTTATGCAGATATATGAAGCATTAGAAGATCACAAAATGCGACATCAAAGTTCAAACTTAACAAAATCAGAAATAAGTTTCCTTCGGAATGTAAGTCATTCACTATGTTCACAGGAAGGATTGGATTATAAACCAGGTTTTTCGTTTTCTTCGAGTTGAAATGACATTTGAAGTCGACAAAGATTTCTTAACGCAAATATTGACTAAACTCCGCTTTCTTAGTGTAATCACTAAACATTGGAACAAATCTTCAAGCTCGCGTTAAATCAACATATAGGCAACAGAGTTGTAAAAACTGCAGTCTTTTTGAGACTGAAGTTAAGTCACTAATAAGACTTTTTTTCTTTAGTCTTTTAACTTACAAAAGTACTTTAACTGTAACTAAACAGTCAGCAGTTAGTACTTACTTTCTGACTTGGCAGTTAAAAAAGCAGCGAATTGACTAAAAGTAAATTAACTGCAATTCTTTTAACTGGTTTTATTCGTTTTAGTCAATACAAATTCTTTTGTATTGAGGTATTATAATTTTTAGTCAGTAAGTCTTTTCACTGCCGTTAATTAACTTTAAGTCTTTTTTTGATGTTGAATTCCAATATTTGGAGGAGTTTTCCATGATCATGAAGCCAATTGCTGAAGTACTTGACTTTCTTCAAAAAGAAAATGGAATGCTGGACTTCTACTTCCAACTTTAGCAACAGTTCGGATAAAGTTGCGAAAATTACAGATTAACGATAACCTAAGGATCATTCCAATAGAAGCAATGTAAAAATTGAAAAGTTCCTTGGTGACAAAGTTAAGGATTACTTCAATTTGACACCAGAAGTAAATGATGCCATTGTTGCCTCTCTGCTTTGCCCGTCTGTTAAGCTAAAGTGGATCACAGCAATTAATCCCGCTTTTAAAGAAGCTAAAATTTGTAAGATCGAAGGTCAATATGTTCTCAGATAAGAATCGAAATCCATCATCTGCAACAATACCTGAAAATTCATTCTTTGATTTTAGTTTATCAGGTAAGTTTTAAATTTTTTTTTTTAAGACGATTTTAATAATTCACACATATATGTATTTACAAAAATTAACAGATGATATGGAAAATTGTTCATCTAAGATCAAAACTGACGAAGACGAAAATTACGATTTATATCTTGCCCAGAAATCTTCATCTTTGGACTCTCTTAAAAAGTTCCCAAACATAAAAAAAGCTTTTATCAAATACAATACCCCGGTCCCATCATCGGCGGCAGTGGAGCGGCTTTTTTCCATTGCTGGGCTTATTGCCACCCCTAGAAGAGGAGCACTTTCAGACAACAATTTTGAAAAATTGCTGCTACTGAAAGTTAACTCCTCAATAGTTGAAAATTAATTTTATTTAAAAAAAAAATTGTTATTAAAAATATTAGTTTTTTTTTAGAGTAGGTACATAGACATAATTTTAAAAGAATAAAATATTTAATTTTGCGAAAGAGCAACTTTTATTTCCTAAAAATATTATTGTTTTGTTAGACATGCTCAATAAACATTTGCCACAAAAACACTGCAACAAGGAACTAATGCCAAAAACATTCTATAGCAAACCTCATTGTTATTAGCCAAACAGCACTGTTACCTCATTGCATAGGTACCTCATACATATTTCATATTATTTAATCCCTGTAGTATCTTAGTCTAAATACTAAAAAAAAAGTTAATTGGCTTAAAGTTAACTTAAAATTAACTGCAGTGAAAAGACTTACTGATGACTAAAACTTCTAATACCCCAGTACAAAAGAATTTGTACTGACTAAAAAGACTAAAACCAGTTAAAAGAACTGCAGTTAATTAACTTTTAGTCAATTCTCTGCTTTTTTTAACTGCCAAGTCAGAAAGTAAGTACTGACTGCTGACTGATTTTTTGTGCAGTTAAATTTCAAAGTCGCAGTATTAACTGACATTCAAAAAATTAGTCAATTAACTGCGACTTAATTGAATGCATTCTTTACAACTCTGATAGGCAATTATGTCCACTGGCGATCTCATTGTTCATCTTACCAAACATTGGAACAAATCTTTACATATCGTTTTGATGTTAGTAAGTAATGTTATTGCGCTTGATATTTCAAAAGCATTTGACAGGGTTTTGCATAGGGCCTTCTTATTGAAAATGCGTGCCTTTGGTTAAGATGAATCGCTCCTTCGTTAGATTAGAAATTACCTTTGGGACCGTTCAATACAAGTACTATTGGATGAGTTCAAGCCTCAAAACCACAAAACAAATGCTGCTGTGCCCCAGAGCTCTGTTTTGTCTCCCACACTCTTTCTTATTTTTATTAATGATTTCTTGTCTGCACTTCTAATTCAATTAATTGTTGCACTAACGATAGTACTGATTAACTCAATAAGATCTGACCTTAACAGAACTCTGCAGAAACCGAGTGAAATTAGAAGCTTTGAAAACCCAATGCTGTCTTTTATCGTTAAAGTGTGATACATCCAATTTGACATTATCCATAGGTTCATCAATGAAGTTGAACATCTCGATATTCTCGGTATGTGCATCACCAACAACCTCTTGTTGAACCATCATTTACGCTTTGTCATGCCACAAGATGTTTATGTTTTCTGTGACGATTCAAGGAATTTTTCTCTCCTTCAACGTCCAAAGCTTGATCTTTTGGCTGGTAGTAACTTACTTAAGCGACTTCAAGGAAGAACTATTAAAATGATTTGTGAATGTTGTCGTCGTTAAGTTTCTTGTCTTACCCTTCTTACCTTATTTTAAAGGCTTATGATCTAGCCCTAGTGAAATAACCAGTTGCATTCCTTCCTTAAACAGTTTAACCGTATCACTTGCGCTTCTAGAAATTCCCATCAGTCTTCCCTTGAGCCCAGTTTCGGTGGTACTGTGAAGTACAGAGATTGGTTTTCTAGCGTTACTACGTGAATTTGGAATGCATTTAGCCACGCTCTTTCCCGGTAATTTGCTAAATTCATAAGACTTCTGAGTTGCCACTGTTTCAAATTAATAGGTTTTTTACTCCATATCCCAAGTAAATAGGTTTGTTTGATACTTTATTTTTCAAGAACTTTCACTGATGCAACGCTTTGAGATGCATTGTTTTTAAAAAAGAGGAATCAGTTTTTTTTTAAATAGCTAGTGAATGACTTAAAATTAAAGAAATTGCTAACTTCTTAACAACAATGCGTTGCTTGAATCTTTGGGAAAAATAATGTTGTCGAATTAAAACGTAAAAAAGGCATAATCTGTTTTTGACAGACCAGCAAAAAGATGTAATATTTTGCAGGTATACACTTTCGAAACATAATAAATGTTATAAATTTGTCAAAGTGAACGTGGCCACCAAAAAAATTCCAAACACTTCCTTTTAAATTTATTGAATGCGTTCATTTCCGTTTTCATAAATACTTGAGGATGACTTTCGAAATGAGTGTGTTCAGCGGATTAAGTTCGTCTTAAAATATTCTTTTTTGTGTTCGTGAAAAATGCTGAGTGAAGTTCTTTACTAATCTAAAATCTCGGGTAAGCAATTTCTGAACATAGCAAAATCGTAAAACCTTGTTATTCAGTTCATAATGAATTTTATAAATTTGTTAAAGTGAACGTGTTCAACAAACAAATTCCAAACACTCTCTTTTAAATTTATTGAAAGCGTTCATTTTCATTTTAATAATGAATAAGGATGACTTTGGAAATAAGTGTGTTCAGCGGATCAAGTTCGTTTCAAAATATTATTTTTTGTGTTCGTGAAAGTTGCTGAGTGAAGATCTTTACTAATCTAAAATTTTGGGTACATAGGTACTTTCTAAACATAGAAAAATTGAATCATAAAATCTTGTTGATAATGAATTTTATAAAAATGTTTCAAAATGAACCTTTAAATTTACTGAATGGGTTCATTTTCATAAATTAAAAATGACTTCGGAAATGAGTACGCTCAATGGATCTTCATTTTTCCAAAATATTAATTTTTGTGTTTTTAAAACTTGCTGAGTGAAGCTCTTTGCTAATTTATAATCTATAAACTTTTATTTAGATGTTTCCATGTTTATTGATCTCCATTAAAGTAAATTTCGACAGTTTCAACGTCAAAACAATAACTTCATTTATTTTGCATAAAACAACCGTTACCGTTATTTTATTGCTATTATTTTGTTCACTTTCACCTAATTATGGGTATAAAGAGTAAAATTATAATTCAATAGAATGCAAATTTATATTCTGCGCGTTTTTTTTTATTAAATGCATGTAGTTAAGACATTTAAAATTATTTCATGAAATTCAGTTATTTACATATTTTTCTAACATCTGTCACATTAATTTAAACTCACGCTTAACAAAACTCTCTCCACAAGGTTTTGGAAAGTGAAAATTTGTTTTAATTTGCTAAAAATATAACTCAACCGTGTAATGACATCTATATTTATTTTTGACCCTTAATTTTGTCATTTACCGTTCGAAAAAAAAACACTTTTTCGTAATTTATTTTACTTCTACTTATTTTTTTAAATTTACATACATATATATTCAGTGACAAATTACAGTTATTTCACTCCCTAATTTCTATAGGGATAGAAAGGTCTTTCATGATAAATATCATGCACCTTTAACTTTCATCTACCTACCACTCTCTCTTTCTTTCACTTATCATCAGCCCCCGAACTTAATGAAATTTTTAAATTCAAGATGTTCTTTAACGGGTTATGTGAATTGTGCATACGAGTATAAATTTATCTAAAAAAAATTGATTCAAAAACATGAACATTTTTCCACTAAGCTCTTGAGGGAATACCAACCTACCTACCTACCTACGCTATGATAAAAATTCAAAATTAGGGAACACTTTTTTAACTGTAAATTTCTCTTACCTTCCCTCATATCTGCAACACACCATCTGCAACATACAGATGCAGCAGAAAACACACGCAATCAAACTCGCGGTATAACTCTGTCATCAAAAAATTGCACCAAAAACTAAGCCAACAACAACAAAAACCAACAACCAAAGAAAAAAGGGTTGATGCACTGCCAAAAAATTTGGCCAAAAGTACCTAAGTTCAGAGGGAAGCGCTTATGTTGGTATTTTTCGTGGTTCGATTTTTATGGAAAATTCAAAAGAGTAGGTACGTTTCCCCAAACGGCTGTGCTGCTTCGCAATTCTCCAAACGACCGACACGACGACGACGCGACATAGGACGTCGGCGACGGAACAAAATTTATAAACACCGCATTCAACCCTTGAACACGTAACACACAGTCAAGACACGACAGCGACACACAAGCTGAATAAACCCACCATGATGCAAAAATAAAAAAAAAAAGGACGCGAAAGGACGACTCACTGTATGATGGCAACAATTGCAAGGAAGATTAAACAAAAAATTCCCGTTACATCTTTCTTTATAAACCTGCTCGATTTTTTGGGGGTTACTGTTACGTTGCAACGGCATCGCAGTCACAGGTATACCTACTACGAGTAGGTAAGTATTTTGCAATGTGAAATTTTGGCAACGGTTTTTTATAACGGTGATGTGAAGGGTGTTTTGTTGGTAGGTATGTATATTCCTCTTCTCTGTTTCTCTGTGTGTTACGCAAAACACGAAAATCGATAAGGATGCATGTAAAAGGATGCAGGCCAAAAATTTTCTCGGAACTGGGTCAGAGGATATAACAACGACGACAACGACGGTGGTGGTGGTGGTGATGACGACGACCGTCGACCATACTATCAGCTGGGATGAGACATGGAACGCGACGGGTAAAGTCAAAGTCGTAATTTTTTAGGAACAACCCTTTTGCGAGTTATACAAATACATAAGTTTGGATAGAGTAGGTACCTGCCTCTGTGTGGATGATGGAATTTTTGGGCATTTAATCGCGTTGAAAGTGATGTTGGCTTGGACTTGGACATCGGAAGTAGAGAAAGGACGGCGCATTTGTTTTCAAAAGGATGTGCCTAGGTACACCTACAAGATGCAAACAACATGTGTTTGGATAATAATTTATTTCATATGTATATGCAGCCATACTGTGATGGTATGAAGTATTGTATAAATGTATACCTATTTTTGGAACTGGATGAGTTTTTTGGAAAGATGGCATGTGGATGTTGATGCAGAACGCGCATACCTATAAGAGAAATAATAATATTTTCTGATGCAGCAGGTGGGATAAATGGCCAAAGACCAAACTGTGCTTAAAGGACGACATTATACAAAAGCTTGTTTGGCAAACAACCCAGTTTTCAACGAAGGATTTATGAACTGATATTATACCCACCTACGGAAATTAATTAGCGATAGAAGAATCTTGTATTACATATCGATTGGCACAATTCTTGCAACAACGCATGAAATTATATATGAAGGTATTAAAATTCATTGAAGCCAAGAACTTGCTTCGAATTACTCATATAACCAACACGAAGGTCAGAGTCTAAATAAGATAAATGTACGTAATTTTTGAGCACAATTTTAAGGGTTTTTATGAGCTTAAACTAGACTTTTTCTGAATAGAAAATTACATTAAACAATCTTATTCGGCCCTATCGAAGAAAAAAGCTGTTCAATAGGTCGAAATAGAAGAATTTTCTACTAAGGTATCCTTGCAGATTGACATATCGGACAATCTTTTAATGACAATTTGTATTTGTATTTGTATTTGTATTTATTTATTGAAATTAACTAAATGCAACAAGATAATGAATCTTTTAGATGCATGAAAATTTATAGTTACCAGGTTTTCATATTTGACGAATACTTAAAATATAAATTATACACAAAAAATTAATTTTAATACATACATACATAAAATTGAAATTAAAAAGAATATATAGAATTAATTTAAAGAAGCTGAGAAAAACAAAGATACCCTTTCCCTGAACAAAATTGATGAGGTTATTCTCTGCAATTCGATTGGTAGAGTATTCCACAAACGAACTACAGACACGAAGAACGATCTTTCTCCAATAGTATGTGAGAAGCGCGGTAATATTAGTCGCAAGCCTCTCTGTGAGTGGGCAAACCGAAGCAATTCTTCCAAGTAACTCGGACAATTTTTATGAATTATGTTGTGAAGTAGTATCACATTCTTACGTTTAAGATAGTTTTCCAAGCTTAAACCTACAAGAGAATCTTGAAGATGAGAAACACTGACAAATCGCGGTATGCCAAAAATGAAACGAATGCAATCATTGAAAGCAACATTTAATTTTCGTTTACATTCTGAATCTAAATCAGGATAAACAGACGAGTTATAGGTAAAAAATGGTAATATTAGACTCTTAACAAGATGTTTTTTATATCTGCATCTAGGAAGTGAGATGATGATCTTAAGGATCTAAGTGTACCATATATCTTTCGTATGGCATCTGAGATTGCATCACAACATGATAAACGATTATTTATTTGATAACCCAAATACTTTACTTAAGTCACATACTCAACACTTTGTCCATTTAAAATTGTCATAGGAAGGTTTTCATTATTAATTTGTCTTCGAGAGCAAATCATGCTCACTGTTTTTGAAGGGTTAAGAAGCAATTTATTTGAAACGGCCCATGTCTGAATATTAGCTAAGTCATTATTTATTTCGTTAACACAGCATCCCAAGTTGCTCTGGTCACAGAAGTTGTAGATAATAACATCATCTGCATACATATGTACAGAAGAATGTTGAACAACATCAATTTAATCAATTTAATTTGATGAAAGACATTTAAATACATTAGGTGGGAGAACTAGGGCATACAACTTTCACCCATTCCTGGTTCGAGTAATGTTTTCAGGGATGGAGGGGACCTACAGTTTTAAACCGAATCTGAACGACTAATTTGAGAAAACGCTTTTCATGACAAGAATTACTCTTGGAGAACTTGTCAATTCCTCGCAAGAGGCAGTACCCGTGAAAAAACTTTACATGGCACAGGCAGGACCTCTGGCATGACAGTCCAACGCACTAACCATGATGCTACGGGTACTACATTTAGGAATACATTTTTGATAGCTCTGCACCAAATTTCGTTAAAAATTCATCGATGGAAAATATTTGCAGAATTTTTTTTTAGAAAAATTAAATTATCACAAAATGATGTAAAAATACAAACAAAATATAATGAAGTTAAGTTAAGTTTTTACTCATTTATTTATCCAACTGAAACATGTGTCAAATTTAAAAATTCCTCCAACGAAATCCAAGTTCTGATCGGAACGAAGTATCGTTTCAAAACTTCTTCCGAACGGATACCTTGAAGGGTTTGATTTTCGTATACTCATTGTTGTCTTCTGTTTGGCAGAGCAAATGTCTCTAACTGAATGAGGCTATTCAATACACATTTTTTGTAAATATTAGTGCGAATTCCATCTGAGCGATGGCCAATTCTTGATACCGGCCGTCAACCGTAGATTTGACTGATATTGATCATTTGCTATGGACACCTGAAGAACAGTGATATTTTCGACACTTCGATCAATCTGTTGTCTAACTGACACGACAATATGGCACAGCGAAAACGTACTTAATTTAACATTAAACGGGCGAGAACTACTACCGAAAATTGAAGTTAATGCTCTTAATGTTGCGGTCCCCGATTTCGAATTTAGGTAGAACATTTGTATGATTTGCAAAACTTTGCTCGTACTTAAATATGATACAAATTTTGAGCATACTTAATAAATTTTGTAAAGTTTTAAATAATAGAGTAAAATAAGTCTGGATTAATTTAATAAAAAATACTGTTTGCAGGCCCGAGAAAAAATAATGAAACATCAAAATGAGGTCTATAAAAATATAGGATCTATGAAATAAAATTGTTTAATCTTACTAACAGTTGAATCATCATGGATCATACCATAAATTTTAAGAGATGTTATCATTACTTTAAAAGATAATGTTTGCTTCATATATTATTGTGATTTATATAAATATAAGATAATAATGTATTTTGACAAGGAACAGTGTTGACAAATGAGAATAATTTTTTTTAACACATTTTGTAAAATATACATTTTTTTAAACCCTTCACACTCCTAATCTGTTTTTACTTCCGTTATAATGAATAAAAGTTAGGAAACATTTCTACCCTGAACTCATGGAAATTTGTTTTTGGTAATATCAGTCTAGGTTCAATTTACTCCCTGACTGCATCAAACAACGGCCTGTTGCAACCCAACTCAAACATACTTAAAGATCACGATTTCTGTTCGGAAGAAGTCTTTGACTAACTTTTGCATGACTACTGAAATAAATTAGGCCGATTTTATTCAATCGAAGTTGAATGTAACTTGAGGATTTTTATTATAAACTCGTGATTTTGATTTTATACACTGACGTTTTCAACCACCTTTTAAGTCAGTTTGTGACTGCCTAGATACTGAGAATGGTGACGATAACGATAGGATCACGTACACATGGGTTCCGCATATTGTCTAAAATGCTTAATTATCCCTCAATCAAAAAATTAATCCGCGTTTTTTTGGAAACAATATTTTCGTTTGATAAACACTCAATATTAATAAAAACACGTTATGTTAACAGAAATATTAACAAGGATATTTTTTAATTCTAAAGTAGGCTACCTTTCGATTTTTAACTACGGAGTACGGAGTTAAGAAAAAAATTAGTGAACAAAACGGAATTTTAACTTGCGTTCTAAATCTCGAGTTGTAATGAACTCTTAAGTTGATCAACTTGAAAGTTTGCCTTAAGTTCAGCAATAGTGAAAGAAATCGCCATTTAAGAAGCTTGTTCATTCTAACATTTTGATAACGAGACTGTAGAGTCGGTAAAAGACAGTAAAATAACCGAAAATTTAGGAATATTTCGGAAAAATATAAAATATTCTATCAGAATACTAAGCTTACTATTAAAGATAGGGAAGCGATTTCGATGTAACCAAAGGAAACCTCTTAACCTTTTGTATATCTTAAAATCTTCGCTAACTGTATGAAGGAAGGGCTAGTTGAACCTTGAGATCTGATGCCCAAACATATTTTGGGAACATATTGAACTGTATTACCCATCGCGTGATGGTTAGTACTTATATGACTTTTATGCCAGAGGTTTGGGTTCATTTTCTGAATGTTCCAACTATAAAGCTTTTTTTTAAGGAAACTGTCTGTGAGAAATTGAAAAAGCCTCCCTCAAAGAGCAATTTTCGTGATCAATAGCGATTTTTTTAATTAGTTGTTCTGATTCTGCAAACAAATTGTAGGTCCCATCCATTCCTGACATTACTCGTCAAAGAAATGTTAGAGAGTTCTTCACTAGCAGTGACTGATATTAATTTTTAAAACCAATAGCAGGAAATAAACACTTAAATTTTCGTACTTTACGACGGGTTTTTGATAATTTCCGCTTTTGTTTTGAAAACTCATAGAGCCAGTTAATCATAAGTCATGAAACTGACTGACTGATCATCAAAAACCAGAAATAATGACAATTTATCTTTTTTTTTATGAACTTTCTAAGTGAATCCGTTTGACTTAAAAGTCTTAAAACTGTTCATTGGCCGAGGAAAAAAGGCTTAAGAAAAATTTCATGCTTCAGGAATTAAAACTATATGTGTCCTTAAAGAAATGTACAACTCAATTTAAATACCTAAACAGGAATACCAATTTCTTTGTCATTTCATTCTTAAAGTTGGATTTTAATTTCTTATAGTCAACTGAATATGACTAGACTTTAAAAAGAAAAAAACAAGAAATAGCGATGACAGAACTTCCTATCTTCTGTCAGACTGAAGAAACAACATCATGTTTGTCTTAAAAAAAAAGAACTGAACTTAGCTAAAAAAAAACAAATCAACATCCATTTTGGTTTTACGAAGTGCATCAAAAGTCACTTCCTTCCTTCACACACATAAAAATATACATCTTCTCTTACTCCTTTAAACTATCTATCTATCTGTATCTATATCTTTTTTATAAACTTAGTTGATAGATAGGTAGGTACATAGCTAAGGTATAGAGAGCTATGCAAAACAAAATGTTTGGATCATCGCCAACTATACCTTTTCTCAAGAGCAGAAAAAAGTGAATGTATCATTCAAATGCTTCTCAGTGTTTGGTTTATTTATTTAATTCTTTTTTGTGTTAAACTTTTTTTTTTGTATTTATTTAAATCACAATTAAACGCACGTGGTAGCTTAAGTTAAAGCTAAAACATTTCTATATGCAAATGAAGTTGCATAACAAAAAAAGCAACAACAACACAACGACGACGCTGACGGGGAAGAAACAATAAGACAAAAAAAGAAGAAGAAGAAGAAGTAGAATGAATCTATGTATCTTTGCGCACGAATAAAGAATAAAACAAGCCATCAAAAGCCAAGCCAAAGCCTCTATAACCATAGCCATAGCCAAAGCCAAAACCATAGCCATAGCCATTATAGAAATAGAGAGAAATGCCAGCAACACACAAATGTCAATGCGGGTAAATGTCGCTGTTTTTATTTTATTTATTGTTTGCTATTTTCCTGTTCTATGTGCATTCAAATCCACACCACATTTCTACATAATAATATATTTTGTATCTATGTATCTATCAACCATCCAATGTAAAAGTATCTATCTACCTATCTACCTACGTATCTATCTTTTTTTTTCGAATTGACTTCGAGTTCAACTATACGACAGCGTATCTAACTATAAAAAAAAGAGACGATGATGACAATGAACATTAAGAATGATAATCGTTTATAGATACAAAGGTATCCAACGAATCCAACAAAAGATTGCCATTCGATCAACTTAGATCACTTCTTTGAGTAGAAGCAAAAAAAAAAAAAAACAAAAAAAAAACGTTGGCATTCTACAAAAAACACTTTCCCCCTTCGAAATGCCCAACCCCCTGAATTGTCTTTAATGCCTTTGCCAACCCCTCCTCTTCCCCTCCCCAACCCTATCAAACTTTTACGGAAAAATAATTGAAATTGAAAAATAAACTTTAAAAGTGGGTGGCTGGCTGCAAGCACAATAAAATAGAGATACATCGGTCTTCAGGTAGCTTATAATGCCAGACTAGTGACAACAGCGGGTGTGACGGTGGTGGCGGGCGGCATGGGCACCTATGTAATCACCGCGATCGTTTGGTTTTTAATTTCATTTCAAGCTCAAGGTAATCCGCTTGGCAAAACAACGCCACCCTCTGTGTCACCCCACCGATCCACGATCACCGATCGCCGATCGCTGACTGCCAACCACGAACCCCCATCGCATCGCATCGCATCGCACAGACATCCACTCCTGTCCTCCTATGTAAGAATCACTATAATGGTGATGAGTGAACTTCGATGTCGAAAAAACGAAAAGCGGGCGATGGATGAAGTGCTTTTGCCTTAATAATGCCGAAGCGGTCTGTCTCTGGGGCTCTGCGCGCACTATGAAGGCGATCTTGAACTTGAACGATCGTTAAGCTAGCTGTGACACTCTCTTTCTCTCTGTCTTGGTTTTTTTCTATCTCCCTCTCTCGCTTCTTCATCAACAAACTTTATCTACACAAAGAGCTTTCGTAATCATGCTTCTACGTTTACATATAGTTTAGTTTGTGGTGATGTAG
The DNA here is from genome assembly GCA_951509635.1 of Eupeodes luniger. Lineage (NCBI taxonomy): Eukaryota > Metazoa > Arthropoda > Insecta > Diptera > Syrphidae > Eupeodes > Eupeodes luniger. The sequence goes on from OX608074.1 coordinate 126,794,072, forward strand.
ATATACATAGATACATTATAAAGTTGTATCTAGATACTTTTTGTTTTAATTTCTTTTTGAATAAAAATTCAAGTGCAAGGTCTTTTGATGTGTTTTGTATGAATGCGGGGTAAAAATGTGATAAAATTAATAAGAAAAAAAAAAACAGTATTTAAAAAAGCGATAATGTATTTTAATTAATGGGTTTACACGATCGATTAAATTATTTCTTTTTAGTTTTTACATACAAACTGCCGTCATTATACATCACTAGAAGTATAAATTTACATTTTTTTATTTTTAAATTTTACATACTCATATTATCTACAATTGAATTTTTATACGTTTTATGAGAAAACAAAAATTTAAAATAAACATTCTTTCTATGAGAGTGCAATCGTGCCTCAACAAAAGTTCAATGCATTATTGATTGTCGGGTTAAGCACGTAGAGGTATGCTGTGAATGCGTTGCTGTGTTGATTATATTTTTTTAAGTTTTTATTTTCTTTCTGATTTTGTGTTCTTAGAAAGTTTTGGGGGAGATTTGGAAATGCTTGAAAATCCTTTTCCTAAAACGAGCAGAAAAAATGTGTCAAAAATTCCAATCGCCTGTGTTTTGGAGAAAGTATTTTTTCATACATTTTCATTGCACCATTCATGGCATGAATACAGTATAGGTTTGACATTCAAGAAAATGAGATTTCAAAGATTCTTTATGACCACGTTTCTGTTGTAACTCCCACACTTTTAAACTTAGAAAACATTATGTTCTTATATTTTGAAGCAAATGAGCCTCTGGAAGATGAAAAATAATAATTTAATTCAAGAGTTTATGTGTATAGTAGAAAGAGGCATAAGAAAGCCTTGAAGACGAAGCGTAATCTATTGACGATCATCAAACATTAATTGATGATCAAAGAAATCCAAGAGTTTATGCCTCATAGTTGTCGATTGACAGTTTGAGTCCTTATTGAATCTATTGAAGAAAGGAATCTAAAGGATCAATAAAACCCAATTTTGAATGGATATTTGGGCACCAGAAAAGTGAAATCTCGATCGGTACTAAAAACGTCCAACTTCTGGACTTTTAACTAGTGATCATTTAGCCAAAAACTGGGATGATCCATCAATTTAAGTGGTTTCGCTGTGAACCCATGTGGAGACAAAACTTATATAAAAACATTGCTATATAATAGTAAAACATGTTTGATAAATTGCATGACAAAATCCAGACAAAACAATATCTACAAGGGGATATAGAAATCTTCTAAATAAATTAAACAATCATGAAATTGACAATATTGTGATTGTTGCCAGAAATTCTTTAAGTAATAAAAATTTCCGAAGTTATCAAAGCACTATCTTCGATTTTATTTCCTCAAAATCAAACAAAACGAGAGTTTGCCCAAATTGTCTTCGATCAAGTATTTTTTTGCTCTTAAAAATGTCTACGGTTGATTGTTGAAACTTGAAACTTGAAAGTTCCAAAAATAAGAGTAATAAGCAAAGAGAAAAATGCAATCGAATGAGCAAAGAGAAAAATGCAATCGGTTTTATTAAAAGTTTTGAAGAACCTCTTCATCCAATAAGCAAAGGTAAGAAAACGAATGTCAGTTTAATAAAGGTCTATAAGTCTGAAGACGAAATTTTATCAAATTTGTTTAAGAATTCAAAGCAACATAAGAGAAACTTACAAAGATAAAGTTCTCTATGCAACCCAACCATTAAAGTCTCTCAGGAGAAACACTTTGAATGTAGTTTGATAACCAAGATTTTTAGAGAATTCTTAAGAATCGTGATATTAAAAAAGAAATATTTGACTGTTACCAGTCAAATTGTTGTTTCCTGAACACTATTTATTTTAATAAAATATGATTTAAAATCACAAAAAAATATAAACCAGCATGCGTTCATATATGCGTTTCGCCCCGATGTAATGGTTGGGCTCATCAGAAGATGACCATTACACCTTCAAGTCTTCAAAGAAGATAAATTGTAGCTATTTTTATTGCCTTGCTATGGGATTTTTGAAAAAGAAATATTTCACTGTTACCAGTCAAATTGTTTTTTTCTGAACACTATTTATTTAAAAAAAATATGATTTAAAATCACAAAAAAAATATAAACCAGCATGTGTTCATAGCAATTATATAATTCGCAGTTGCTCTATGTAGCTCGGATTATATAGAATGCCGATTTATTCGGGAAAATATGCGTCAAGACAAGGTGTAATGGTCATCTTCTGATGAGCCCAACCATTACATTGGGGCGAAACGCATATACTTATGAACACATGCTGTTATTTTTTTGTGATTTTAAATCATATTTTTTTAAAGTGATATTAAAGTTTAAATATTCTTGTATTTTGCTTATTGTTGACAGTCTTTGACGGAAATTCTGTTTTGGTGGTAACTACTATATCAAAAAAAATTGTTTGTTATTCAAAGATACGAGCTCAATACAAGAATCAAAATATATGCGAAGTTGACTATTAATTAAGCTTGATAATCTAAAGCCGAAGCAGTATAATTAATAAAATCACATATGGTCAAAAATTCCGTACATATTTTATAATTCTTAGGCTTTATCTTAAAGCTTTAAATTTATAAAAATCCTCAACTTTCATCCTTGATAGATACCTATACTCTTGAAATACGAAAAAAAAAACTCCATTTTATACGTCACATCAGTCAGGGTCATTTATGTTCAATTCAGCCTGCAGTTAGTCAAGACACAAGTATAATCTAGGTACATAAATAATGCAAGTGAACAATAATAATAACTGACGCGCAACGAACCAAGGCAATTCGCATGACATGTCACCAACAAATATGACGTTTCACTTCAAGACTTACACACACATAATATGAGTGCATTTGAAGAGATATATAGGTTGGTACCTAACTACGAGTATATAAAGGATATACGAGTATCTATGGAATACTTACACCGCACCGTTTTAATATAACATTGAAATGAACAATAACAACAATTCAACGCACAATCAAAATAAAAGTTTATGAAGAAAGGTAGGGTAGGTATATCATCATCGCATAACAGTAATCATGCGAACCGCATGTAAAAGTTATGACAGTTGAATGCAACTCGTCATATAAAGGTTGTTTGTTGTATGAATATGCTTAGATCGAGGGGTGATGCACGCAAGCTTGAGCTCTTATCCGGATATAAACACATCATCATCACATAGCCAGCAACAGCAACAATTTATTTTATACCCTCTTCGAAATGATGTTGACATTTTTAGTAAACGCAACCTCCTTTATTGAAACTGTCATAAGCCATATGGCTGACTTAGAAGGTCTTGATATATCAAGGGCGGGGCAAGAGCTATAAGCAGGGACTATCAAAATCATCAACATACATCAAGACGCACAATGGCCCGACTTTATGTTACAATTACAATATTACATCCTTGTGTTTCTTCAATATGATGGTAGATGACACGCTACACTTGCAAAACATCACAAAACACATGTTAACAGATTGTGCGCCAGTGGAATCATGTGGAACTCCCAAGCTTTTCTGCACCATCATCATCGTCATCGCATCTCCAGCTCAGCAGCAGCTAGATTCCAAAACCACGAAGACCGTTTTGGTGGCGGTAGCAGTAGCAATGCAGAGTGGAACCTTCTTTCTTTATATTGCACTCTTGCTTGTGGTACTGGTGCTAGAGCTAGTGCTGGTGCTGGTGCTTCTCCTGGTTAAACAATTAGAAATGCAAATTTGCAACAAGTTTTGCACTGTTCACCTATTCATTTGTTTTGCTGCTGTTATCCAAGTCAAGCAATTGCAGTCTTCGTCTTCTTTTTCGTTTAGTTGTCGTATAGTTTGTTGTCAGTATAGTTTAGTGGTCACAGAATAGGATCCAAGTTTTTTTTTCCCATCAACATCACCATCACCATAGCCATCACATTGCCTCCCTATAGAAAAGACCCCACCTTCCTCACATAACATAGTTGGTAACATCACAAGCAGAACCATTGCATTCACATTGTGATGTTGGATATCTGAGAAAAATCGGTGAATATGATGAATTTTAAATAAATTTCATTAAAATAACAAGACAACAAGTCAAAGTAACACCATCACTAGCTCTTGCTAGATAGGCTGAGACGTAGAGTTCAATCTCATAGTTAAGGAGTATAAAGTTTAATTTTTGGAACATGCATACTTAAAAATCAAATAGAACAACAAACAAATATGGAACTGAACGAAACCACGCTGATTTTATGGGCCGTCTGGGGAAGTTTTCCAATTTTAAGAAATTTCTTCGAAATAATTTGTAGCTTCAGAGATTATTGAAAACTTACTTAATTTTGTCTAATTAAAGTTTTAACTATTAATTAGTTCGAAAATCATCCGGACGCTATTAGTTTCTTGAAAAAGAGTTAATATTTTCACTTCCAGTAATGTTAAAATTATTTTAAACAAATGTACAACAAAAACTGATTTCCATAGAAGTGAAAAACATCAATTTTCGTAACTTATACCCTCAAAACTTTCTATAACTATTCTACTTCTACAACATTTCTAGGTGAAACATTTTGTATGCGTTCGTGTTTTATCAATAAAATTAAGAAATAATTGTTAGAAATTATTGCAAACATATTACTCAAGAGGTATTGTAAAAAACATATGATAACCCTCGAAGTATGCTTAGCCTTTTGGAAACAGACTTGCCTCTGCAACTTCTTTTAAGATTTTGACACAAAACACTATTAGGTTCTCTTTTTGGTTTATGAGAGTATTTGATGGTGTTATGATTCAAGTCATTTTATAAAAACTCCATTCAGTAGGATTGTCTCAGTCATACACTTATAAAAATCGTTTTTTAACTTTATTCAAAAACAAACTTGTTTTAATGTAAGGCTTGACAACTAAAAGTAAGAAGCCAACCTTAGATCTGTAGTAACTAAAGAAAAAGGAATGTTTGTTTTCAAACAGCATAGCTTTTTTGAGGGTTTTCAAAAGCAGCGGAACTTGATAAAAACCGGTTGCAAACGATCTTCCAATTTTTTCGAAATTTTTTGTCACATCCCAATTCTTCCATTTTTATATTTTTTTTTAAATTTGCTTAAGTAAAATTTTAAATGTGTTTCTGAGTACTCGTGTTTACACATCTTCTTTGGCTATATTAATATTTCCACTGTCAACATATAAAGGAAGTTTACCTTTCAAATGGTTTTTAGAAATTTCGAAATCACCTTCGTTTATCACTTTTATTATTTTGACTATAAGGAAAGTTAGTGAAAAACATGGCTAGAAGGGGCAACGTTCACACAATTGATCGCGTAAAGTGGGCAAAATAACCAACTAACAACACCACCAACAACACTAATAATAACAACAAAAACAATTTGAACTCGCCATATACAACATTCTAAAAAATGTTTATAAAGGAGGGCTTTTTGCATAAATTTGCAAATGTACTTCTTGGATGGTGTGGTGGATACAATTTGAAGTCACTATTGCTGTTGTTGTTGTTGTTGGATGTAAGTGATGTTGGGGTGTTGGTTCTTATGCGGTATATTGTACCTATAATATAGCTTAGCAGCAAAATTTCATTTCTGCGCTGCTGCTGTAGTTGAGTTGGGGCCCACAAACAACTCACTGCCACAACATTGGAAAATAATAATTAATTGAGCGGTGAGTGGTTTTTCCCATTTTAACAATATTTTCGTTACTCTTGCTATTTGTTGTTATTTTTGTTGTATTTGTTGTTGTTGTTGTTGGAGTAGTTACTGCTTGTGTTGTCAGAAAAAAAAATTCTTTTATTTTCCCTGATTGGGTATGAATATGAATTAAATGAATTGGCAAGTGGGCGTGGGAAACAATGCTGGTGGAGCATAGCAATTGTGTTTTAAATAATGTACGTAGATATTTTTTTCATATATGTACATATTTATATAGATGGAATGCAAAAGGAGGTGGAAGCGTTGAGATACTATATATAGTGTACGTATTTAAAAGGCGGCAAATAAAAGTACGAACAAAAAAAATATAAAGTTTATGTTCCCTAATTGAATGGAAGCTTTGCAAAAGAGTGGACAAATTCAATTAAATTAGCGCGACTGAAAAATTTGAAAGTAGAGTTTAGTTATTGAATGCAAGACCAACGACAATATACCAAATTAAGGCCTTAACAACAGGAAAGACTTTTAAAGGTACTCGTATACCACCTACTTTAGGTTAAAAGTATTAACTAACCTACATGCATTGGCTAATTGTCAACACGCAAACAATACCAAACAAAAAGTGATTTGAAGTATTAAGCTCAAAGCTGCAAAATTACTGTCTTGGTGTTAAGAGAGCAAGATATTGATAAAAAACATTCCTAAAATGGTTTTGTGGTTTCGTGTGGAAATATTTCAGAACAAGCAGAACAAGGATTGTTTTGTTTTGTTGAGAGGGTAAAGTTTATTTTGTATCGGTTTTCTTCGAAAATGTAGAAATGAACTGATATTTTCCAACACAGACTTTTATTTAAGCAATAGTCTTGTATTGAAGTTCAGGGGCTCAAAATATATGTTGTACTTACTGAAACGATTTTTCTTAGAAGTTTTGACTCACCTGGAAAAAAAGAAAAAAAAAACATATTTTAATGTCTGATATTAATTTGCAATATTAAATAAATATATTGATGACTTTAAATATCAAATTACCGAAATTATCGAAAAATGCTTAAAAAAAAGGTTTTATTTTTCAGTTATGATTCGAGTGATTAAGGTTTATATCTTTATGCCATGACTTTTTCATCTCATACATATATCCTGAAATGCTCTTGTAAACCAAAATGTTTTTAAATTAATTCACGAAAATGAAAGTCGATAACTATAGATTAAGACAATCAATCTCTAGTGAGTTTCACAATTGAACGAAAATGTGAAAATCAAGAATTTTAACAAAATTGGTTGCATTTTATAAATACTTGTACAAACTTAATTAACGGTTTTCTTATAGTCTACGTTCTAAGTGGAATTTTTAATACAAGACGGAATTTTGAGAAATCCGAATTTAAGTAGCCCCCGATATCAAATTAAAAATCAAAAAAAAACTCCAAAAGAATTTTTTAAATAGTTATAGTTTATTTAGCTTCAAATTAAGCAAACATTCTAATTCATCAATTTCAAAATCTAACAAAATGAAAAAACAGAATTTTCTTTTCTTCCATTTTAAAAATATTTATAATTGTTTACTAATCAATTCATGAAGAAAAGAGACTAATACCGTTCCATAATATGGACCTTGCCAGCTATTGCTTTAAAATACCAGACAATATTACGGAATACTGAAATCATAAGTCAAGAACCGACGCTTTTAGTAAGACACGATCTGAACTAAAGAAAATTAAAGCTAAAGTGCCACCAAGAAGTGTCCTAGGGCCAACCTTGTACCTTTCATATACAAGTGATATTCTAGTAAACATCAAATCTATCATAGTAACCTTAAGTGGTGATACTGCAGTATTGGTGCCATATTAATCCGTAGCAAAAATTGCAAAATGCGGTCGAATGCAAAAATGGCTATATCACACAATCAGCGACTCCAAGGTCAGACCAACTCCGAAAACCTATGGGAAAGTATTATAACTATAAGGCTATAGAAGACCCTTATAAATTTATAAGGAAATTTCATTTTCGATGATGCTGGTGGTAAGGCGAAAGGTTATAACAGAAAGAATTGACAAAAGCCCGATAGATAAAAATGACATTACTTCGAGAAAAAATCAGAAAAATCTAAATTGTTGTATAGAAGACTTGGACTATTTGTTTAGTATCCCAATTAGCTTTTTGTATTTTTTTGGATAATGCTCAATGCTCATATCATTGTATGATGGTCTTCTTGCCGATCTTTTAAGATATCCCTTTTATCATAATTATCAAACTTAGCACCAAGCATTGTTTCGCGTTTCAATAATGTTTGACCCTCTTTTTCCCTAATATATTTTGATAAAGTTAACAATTTAACGAACTTTTTCTGAAGTATTTGCCCATGTTCTGAATTTTGATCGAAAGTGAATAATTAAAATCACTTTTCAATTTCACGTGAAATGAAATTGCATGTTCTTCAATTCGATCGATTTCGAAAATTCGAAATTGCTTCGAATTGTCAGAACTGAAGGATCATCTATTTTTATTTTGTTTCTGAAGTAAAATTTTTGCTGTTTTGAAGACGGATGCAATATTATTGGCAATTTTAAGTGAAAAAAGGAAGCAGAATTCAAGAGAAAAAATAAGAAGACGAATTTTGCGAGACAAATCAAATATATTGCATTTACCTGACACAATGTAGATAAGTGTGTGAAAATTATGTAGAATTGTTCTGATAAATAAAGTAAATTCTTGATTTCCTCTTTTAAGCTTTCATTGTAATTTAAGAATAAGCAAATAAAAAATGTGATTTGAATGCGTTCAAAAAATGGAATAATCCGAAATACAGAACATCCATTTGCATGTTCGAAAATCCAATTTACAATAACGAATTGTGGAACACCCAAATTCACTTTCGCAAAAGTGTATTCACAATAAGTGAAATGCAGAACATGGGCAATTAATGACGTTTAAATGCATCCCTCCACCAAAATAAAGCTTTGATGGAATTTTTTTCGAACTGAACATCTAATTTTCCTATGCTTCTAGAAGAAAATAATTTAAATAGAAACTATGGCCCTTATTATGAGAAGCGAATTGAACATTCGACTTAGAGCGAACGTTTAAGAAATCCAATATAGAGCAAAATTAATATGGGTAAATTTCGACGTTCAAATGGGTTAACATCTTTTTTCCAAGAAAGTTGGCTTTTCAAGTAAATATTAAAATGGTATTCACGAAATGAGTGATTTCAAAAACGTTCGCTTTCAGTCGAACGTTCGATTCGCTTCTTATTATAAGGACTTATATTCCCGGACTCCACAAGACTGAAACCGCTCAGCTCAAGGCATCTACCTGTGGTGGTTTAACTTATAACTGAAAAACTAGGTCAAATAACTGCCTTAGAAATGTCTCCAAGAGTTAATGGTGATGGTGATTTATTAAAATTATTATCCCCTTTTAAAGTTGTATTTTGTTTCCTGGACCTAACTGAATTACAAAACCATAACCTTGCGTTCTAGATGACTGCATGTAATTGTTCATTAAACATTATCTTACTTCTATTTACATGATGGCATAAGACAATTATTGATAGTTTACAATTTTTAAAGTGCAATATTTAATGCAAAAAACTTCCATTCATAGAAATGCATTCCGTCATTGTCTCATAATTGTAATGTCATAGTTACAGTTTTTAAAATGTATGCGCGTTTCAATTGATTGCTGTGCGCGAAACGCGTGAAAATCACTTGAGATGCGGTCGGTTACATAAATGCGTCCGTATTTTTTTCAATTTCAATTTTATTTTTATTTTATTTTGTTTGTTGGTTAGAGATTCCAAAACGTCCAACTGTATCCATTCATCCATCTGTCTATTTGTCTATCTAGCCATGTGTATCTACTCTACTCTATGCACTGCACACACAATGAACTCTATTATAAGTTTTGCTAGAGTACAGATAGTAGTTAGATATTTTTGTATTTATTTCTATTTTGAAGCTTTGGAAAATTGTATAAATATACGTAGGTATAGGTTAAGTTTGATAGATATGCCTGGCAGCAAAACTTAGCATTCAGCCAACAGTCAGAGTCACATACAATTCACGCGCGACTACGACGACGACGAGAAATGACGGATATCTGCGCGCGTTCTTTTCAAATTGAAAAATCATTATTTCGTTTGATTTGTTGTTGGCAAACCAGCCTCCATGTTCACTGCGTCCGTCCTCCACATTCAACCTCCCCACTTTCCACCTTATCACCCTCAACCACAATCTTTTACGAGATATCCATTCGAGCCGAACTATGTATAGACTGACTGAAACGGGGCTAGCGAGGGTTTGGTGAGTAGATGATGATGATGACGGTGATTTGCGTTAATCAACCAAACACAGACAATTATTATATTGCTGCGGATGTGCTTTGCTGCAGCAGCAGAAACATCTAAAGCTAAAGCAGCAGCAGCAGCAGAAGCAAGCATCAGCATCAAAGCGTTGCTCTATAGAGAGAAGCATCAATAAAATGTGATGAAGGAGATGAAGACCTTGAATTTGGTTTGCAATTATACGTATATATATTTTTGTTTGATATATAATTTATACACAGAGCACCCGGTAATGGTAAGAAGGTACATTATATGCGCACTGCACAGGCACACACTCTTCTCCGGCATCATATCGGTTTGGGCTCTTTGGCGTATTCAGAAACACACAGAAACATTAAGGTGTGTGTTAATCAGTATTTAATGAGATTTAAAAAGAAATTAAGAAAAATAAAACAACAAAGTGGCAAAAGTTTTATACACACGCGCGGTTCCTTTTAAAAAAGATGTTTTTTTTTCTTTTTCTTTTAATTTGAAGTCTTATACTCGTAGATGTTACGAATGAGTGTATAGTGAGGATTTAATTAGATAGTTGAGAATTGAATAAAGGATACATTTTTACGAGTGCAGTATACAAAAGAAGTGCACTAAACTAATATTAATATAAAAGCCGAATGAGTCTTGTGATGAAACTATTTAAAGATGAAGAATAAGAAAATGAGTGATTCAACAAAATTCAGGAATTGGTTGTATTTTATGAATTAAGGTAATGACAGAAGGATTCTATACCAATTAAAATCGTTTCTTTTTTAAATATTATTATTTTATGTTTATCTCTAATAAGTTAGAAATATTTAGCTTCAATTACTATAAGATTCTTATGATGCAAGAGTTGACCGAAAAACATTTCAGTCGGATCACTGTGCATCCATTGTGCTGCCCAGGAAATGATGAAAAGATGTAAGAAAGTCTATGAGGATTAAATTGAGGGTGCCTCTCAGAACCATCCTTATTTTTGAGAGATTATCATAGGTGGAAAGGAAGAGGCGCAGGTTGTCAAAGTATTTTCCTAGTATCGTAATAATTTTTTGGCTAGGCTTGGGAATTCGAAGAGAACAGTGAAGATGTCTTCTTCAGTCTCCTTGTCTTTGCACCCTCTACATTGATCAGATGAGCTGCTATACGTTCTGCTGCCGTAACAACCAAATGAGATATGATATCTATCAATATATATAATGGAGGCCTGCTAAGTTGTAAAACGTATTCTCCTTTTACTTTAGAAATATTTGGACATACTCGTAGATTCCTCGCAACCCTTCCAGTTTCAAGAGCCGACCTCCTGTTGTTTGCAGATTCAAAAAAAAATGTTGGGGATCTATTAGTTTGTAGATCATTAGCAACAATATTTATTTATTTACTCGTCTTAAAAGTTACACACTCCATTTAGACTAATAATTATGATACATAACATAAAAATAAAATACATAATTTACTTATAGCATTATAACAAATTTACTAATTTATTTTTCTAAACATTTCTATTAATATTAAAATCAATTGCAAAATCATATTCATTAAAATCCATACAAGCTCTTGTGATAGGATTATACTTAGCATAGCTAGTACTGTGGTAAGGAAGATTTAAAAATCACAGTCACGAGGGCGCAAGTTTCTAGAAGGCGCATAAATAAAAAAAATAGATAACAAAACTGGATAGTCAATATTAAAATTCAAGACATCAAAAGCAAAAAGTATTGAGTTTAATTTTCTTCTCTAAGCAAGAGGTTTTAGGTCATCAGACGCGGTAAAGGGGGTTCATATAACAGTACAATATTCTAAATGTGTTCGGACGAGACTAGAATAAAGGGCTTTTAATGTATAGGGGTCTTCGAAATCTTTTGAATTTCGAAAAACAAACCCTAGCATAGAGTTTGCTTTTGAGATCGCATGGTCTATGTGATTTGAGAAATTCATTTTAGAATCGAAGATTACGCCTAGATCCTTATGGCTATCAAGTCTTTGTAAATTGTCGTTTTCAAGTTTATAATTATAATATAATGGACTGTGATTTCTAGAAAATGTCACAACGCTACATTTCTTATTGTTAAAATATAGCCCATTGATATTACACCATTTAATTAAATTATTTAAATCTATTTGAACTTTTTTTGCATCGTTAAGTGGAACTGAATATTTTCAAATCGTCAGCAAATAGAAGACATTTAGAAAAAGTAAGATGTAGTGGTAAGTCGTTAATAAAAATGATAAAAAGAAGTGGTCCAAGGTGACTACCTTGAGGAACACCCGAAAAATGTATAATTTCCTTAGACAAGGCATTATCAATTTTTACCACCTGTTTCCTACCTACTAAATAGCTCTTTATCCACATTAGGAGCTGAGAGTGAAATCCATATATGTATCTCTAGTTTTTTTAAGAGAACACTATGTTGAACGCGGTCGAAAGCCTTTGAAAAATCAGTGTAAATAGTGTCGACTTGAGAACGCATTTTCATCTGTGATAGACAAAAATTTGAAAATATTGATAAATTTGTAGTAGTGGATCTACCTTTTAAGAAACCATGTTGGTAAACAATATGGCGCGGATGAATTATTAATCCGTTTTTAACCAATTTGTATTCTCTTTTATTTTCGTCAACAAAGGTTAACCGTGTTGGCTTCTCTGAATAAACATAGCTTCGTTCGGCACTGTTTCACCTGTTTAGACAGTTGCGGATTTTGGAATCGATTGCTGCTAGGCTATCAATAAAAATGTGTATGGTTTTGCTTACCAATATGTTGGAAGAAAGGTCTTTGATTGAGCAATTCCGTTTAGAAGAAACTGCAGAATTCCGGGAGCTTTATTGATTTTTTTTGGGGAGGATTGTATGATATGATTAGAAACTCTTTTCTCTCCGTCCGAAAAGTCCGATACATGATTTGTTTTGATGACCCTATTTTCCATTCATTCCTCATTAGTACAAATTTCTGTAAGGGCTATACCAGTTTAAAATCTATGTAAGGCTTTAAATAGTCTGTTTGAATATCTAGTTTAATATTGATAGTGTTTTTATGTTCTAATGACCAAAGGCAGCACTTTTTCAACTATTACACTGTATAGACGAAGTTGTAGTACCCGTTTTATGATACTTAGTGCGTTGGACTATCATGCCATAGGGCTTGCGTTCGATCCCTGTCTATGCTTTATAAAGCTTTTTTTCACGGGTACTGCCTCTTGCGAAGAATTGACAAATCCTCCAAGAGTAATTCTTGTCATGAAAAGTGCTTTCTTAAATTTGCCGTTCGGATTCGACTTAAAACTTTAGGTCCCCTCCATCCCTGACAACATTACCCGCACACAGGAATGGTTAAAAGTTGTAAGTCACTATAGGCCCTAGTTCTCAACGGACTGTTGCGCCACCTAATTTTATAGACGTAGTGAGCTTTTGGCCGCCAGTTTCTTCATGAGTAGGAGGAATTCACTAGTGAGAGGAATGCCTCAAGGGCTGCAGTTGGTGTAGTCATCATGGCATTAGTAGTACCTCATTCATGCTTTTCTCTGATTTTTTGTCATATTTTTAAGATTGGTACCCCTTTCCAGGAACGGCTACCATACCAAACATTCGTATGACAATATTGGACTTATAATGGCACTACACATTCACAGAATGGTTTTGGGGCTTTTACCCTATGTTCTTCAAAAAAACTTGTCTATGTTTTTTCCTGTATTGTATACTATTGTGAGATTTTTTTACATCACAGGTTTCCGTCTGATAACTTTACAAAACTGACAACACTTGGACGTACATATATGTGCTTTTATACTAACAATAAACTTAAGTCATAAGGAATAAAAGTTAGTTAATTTTATTAACAATTTATTTAAACAATAAATTATTTAAAGTGATCGCAATAGTTTTCGAAATAAAGATTTTTAACTGTAAGCTCTAAAATCGGTTAATACCAATTATCGTAGTTTGATCTTTGGCTTTCGTTACAAGGTTGATCCTAATTCTGTCTTCAAGTTTAAAAAAGGTGATGTAACAGCTTGTTAACAGAAGGGTAATGGAAGTGAAGGAGGACCCACAATTCTATGATTAATACTTATTTGAGAAGTATTTTTTAATAAAGGAAATTATATTTTTAGAGGATTTTCATCAATCAAATTTCCTAATACTTCTTCACCTTTCTTATCTTGAAATTAAATAAATTCAATGAAAAACTTTCGATTCTATTAAAGTTTCAATATTTTTAAGATCGTTTACTTGGCTTCAAATTATTTTAAAAAATCGTCTTTTCGAATCGAAATCTTGAAATCTCTATCAATGTTTGAATTTTTACAGATGTTTTGGTTTCGAATTCGGTATAAATAATTTTATTCTAAGGAATAGCACAATACTGATCTTTACGTGAATGCTAATTTGATTTTATACACAAAATCGATCCACTTGATCATCATGAGAAATATTTGAAAAACACTCCCTGTTATAAAGAAAAGATGCACGTGTTGATTTAAAAGTTGCTGTGTATCTAGGTTCGTGATATTAACTCTGAGTCAAACCAAATAATATTTAAACAGGTCGTGTTACTGATGTTAAACAATTATATTTTAAAAAAAAGTACGCATACGCCCAAGTGTACCAAGTGTATTTATTATTTATTGATTTAACATTTTTCTTGAGTAAAGCATTGACTCACTGTGCTCACATTGTATGAACAATTTTTAAAATTGTTTTTGTTTGTGTTAATATTTTATGTTGTAAGTTAAGTTTCGTTTAGATGAACATGATTACTTTTGTAGTGATCTTTCAAATAGTTAAAAACCATCCAATAATTAAATATGTATTTCAAACAATTTGAAAGCCTAAAATTATTTGCTCATAATATGTCCACTTAAAATTTTGCATATAATTTCAAACATCCTATTTCAAACACTCTATTTTACTTATTTCTACATGACTGTTATAGAATATGCAACTAGATGTTGTGGTCATTTAACACAAAAAAAAGAAAAACTACACACTTATATCTCGAGATTATGTCATCGTTACGTCTAGCTGATAAGCTACACTAAGTTAAGGCATCTTTCACATCATCTACTCAAATACTCGTTAAACGCAAATCAGCAAACAAAATTATCCCAAACATTAGAACAATTTTTCTTATCATTTATTCTTATCAGTTATTTGTTTATTTTTATAAACTTTATAATTTATGAGAAACAAAAATGCATAATAATACATTTTTTTCGTATGTACATATCTTAAAAGACCGAAACCTCATAATATACTAATTTAGCTATGCGCTTCGTCAAAAATAAAGCATACAGAGTCAGCTTGTCGCCACTGTCAAAAAATAAATTATTGCACATATAAGCTGCATTTAAAAATTAAATATACTAAATTATTTATTAGCTCATAACACATGGGAAACTATTTTTAACAAAAAAAAAATATTAATTTCATTATATTGAAAGAAATGCGGCAAAAGATGCGATGTTTCTTACCCTTCTTTGACTTGTATATAATTGAGGGGGATGAAACCAGCAGAAATCTGCAAAGAGCAATTCAAGAGCAGGAAGCAGCAGGAAGCTTCTTATGATGATTTTGTAATAATGCTAATATTTCGGAAAAGATTTTATTTTAGTAACAGAAGATGGAAGAGAATGGCACAATGCTTGAAAATATGTAGATCAAAAATCAGCTGATTGTGATAAGTAAACGATATTTGTTTCACAATTTTGACACTTAAATCGCTGTCTGCTCGATTTTTTTTTTTGACAGATTTCCCGTTTGACGTTTAATGAAAATTTTTTACTTTTCCATGATTCACCAAAGACCGGAAAAATTTAACACCATAAAAAGAATTCGAAAAAATGGGAACCGAGAAAATCCTTGCGACCGGGGCGGGCGGCGATGATGAAGTTAAGGTCGTTTGGAGATTACAGGTAATCACAAAAAGCGTGCAAGAAAAAGAGGTGCAACCGAACAAGAACCACCACCACCACTACGATGAAAAATAAAATAAATTGCCACTGACATAAGGGGTGGAGCGGACACTGAAGTTGTTTGCTACTGGCGCGGCGCGTTTGATGAACTTGAAGATCGCTATACTCGCTTTAACGAGAACAAATTTTGAGTTGTAGTTTTGCTTGATTTTTTTTTTTTAAATTTGTTCTTTCTTTTCTAGAAGTGAAAGCTCGAGAATCCTTTCACTGCGTTTTATCGATAGTGCAGCACAACACAACTGAGCGTTGTTGGATGGATGGATGGCACATTGCACACACGCTTGAGCAGAGCAGGGTAGTAAAAGGTTAGGAGCAGCGCGCGGCGGCGGCGGTAGTCGGTGGTGGTGCTGCGAATTTTGTTTTCTCGTTCGCCTACGAGTATGTGCATAGGTATTATTCTCTCTCATCAAACTGAGTCAACTCTACAACAAAATGTATATATATTGTATATACAAACGCAAACGCAGTGCATGCTTTTTAAATGTTGATTTAATAGCTTTTTCGAGTTTTTCTAGTTCAAGATCAGTAGCAGCTGTATCTATATAGCCAGCGCAGTGCTGCTATATATCACCATCCCCTATATTAGCGCCCTCTATGTTGGCAAACCTTTTTGCAAAGAGACGAACTCAGAGATTGAGAGAGAGAGAGAGTGATTCGTTTTAGTTCATGATTTTTAAGTGCATTATACTCGTATACACATTCTACGTAAATAGTCGCGTGCCCTTGTAACACCCTCGACTATAAAATGGGGAGCTTTTTCCTACTCGAAGCCCACAAATGCACCATAAATATAAAGTACACGGTGTATAATGTATTTAGATGCATTTTTCAAGTACCTACTCAACAAAGTACTCACGAGTGTGTGCTGCTAATGTATTATACACCCCCAGAGTGTAACCCCGAACTTGACTGCAGCAAGAAAGCTCAATTAATAATAATAGCGAGAAATGTGGGGTAGCCGTAGCGTAGTTGTATAAAGCAAGCAGCAATGACAGGCGCATCTCTTGCTCTCTTTTATTCTCTTTGACAAGCGCAGCGCAGCGCACTTCGCGCGGCAGTATACAGTATACAGCACTTCAACGATCAACCACCGCACCGCCACGCTATAGCTGTTGCTGTTCTGTGCTGCGGACTGCTGCGGTGGTGGTGCTTTGCTTAGCTATAGGCTCGAGCTGTTACGTGTTCGCGTTCAGTTGAATTATGTATGTTTTTTTTTTGTGTTGGCTTTGAAGTGGATCGCGTTGCGTTTTTGATGATAGGTATAGGCAGACGGATGCCGGATGAATTTCACTAGCAAAAGCAAAGCGAAAGTGCATATGGGAGTTGAGAATCGATGGAGCACATTTCAAATCTACATTTTCATTTTTAATATTGTTTGCAATCGTAAACTTCGCTCGAAAAATTTTCCATCTATCAAAAACCTAATGAATTTCAAATTACTCTGAATATATTTTTTAATATTTGATAAGTTTTTGAGGGAAGGGAGATTTTTGACAATATATGTATTTATTTTATTGATAAACCTTTCTAGTTTTCTAAGGCTACCTGTAAGGTTCTTATTCACTTTTATCATTCGCCTACAATTTTTAAAATCTGTGATATTGATATCTTTCATATGCAAACATACCAAAACTAAATTTGCAATTCTTTGCGCATATCCAAAATAATTGCGAGCAATTTATGGAAAACGTATTTTTGGGACCAGAAAATATACAAAAATTGTCTGACAGAAGTTTGTCAAAATTGATCTCAAAGAGTCAGCGTTGCAAATTCCAACAAGTTCTTATTAAGGTGTTGTTTAAAATCACATGGCTTTTAGAATAGTGAAACAAATAAAATTTTAGGAAAGTACACTTTATTATAAAAAAGACAAGATAAGTTTTAATTTCCTACAAGAAGGTGCGATTTTGTAAATTTCTCGACGTATAAAGTTCTCTAGAATTGAAATCAATAGTTTTTAGAGAGATGTCTGCGTGCGCATATGTAATTACGTTCAAACGTTCATACCCTGATACCTCTGAACGTTCGAAATATTTTTTTCGTCTTCCATACCTCAAGAATCAGCATTTAAATCAAATTGTTTTACAACATTAAATATGCAGAAGGGAGTTTAAAAATAATTCGTTTAATTAAATTATTTTAAACACATTTTAACGTTATACACAAATGGTATGAAGAAACAAATTCAACTTAAGAATATAAATGTCAAGTCAAATATTTCAGAAAGAAAAATAATATTTCCCTCGAAATTATTTTGGATTATGGAGTACCTAAATGAATTTTTTCATTTGTGATCAATTGACAGTTTTTTTTATAAAACATACAAAATTTATTAAATTACTACCAAATTTATTTAAGGCTTCGTATATCTCTACAGCAAAACATCTTTAAGTTCTTTCAATGACAATTTTGGCTCATTACAAGAAAAATAATTTCTTTATTTTTGGGCACTAATCCTCTATTATTGTAGTACCCGTGGCATGATGGTTAGTGCGTTGGACTGTCATGCCAAAAACCTTGGGTTTGATCCCTGCCTATGTCATCTAAAGTTTTTTTCACGGGTACTACCTCTTGCGAGGAATTGACAAAATCTCCAAGAGTAATTCTTTCCCAAATTAGCCGTTCGAATTCGGCTTAAAACTGTAGGTCCCCTCCATCTCTGACAACAGTACTCGCACACAGGAATGGTTTAGAGTTGTAAGTCACTAGGCCCTAGTTCTCAACGGACTGTTGCGCAACCTAATTTATTTATTTTAATCCTCTATTTTGCATATTTTTTACGAAAAATAATTCAGATCTTTGGTCACTTTTTAACCTCTTTCAAGCATAAAGATACAAATAATAAAACATTTTAAACTATGGGCAGGTTCAAACAACATTTTGACCAATGCCACTAGTTAGTTTTTCAAGTGTCATAAATTTAAAACTTGGAACTTTACTTCACTAACCTCTATCCTTCAGTTCATCGTTCAAAAATTTTTAAAAACATTATTGTCTACAAAACACTCCTCAAGCAAGCTACAAGTCCATCACGATTTATATTTTGTTTTGTTAAGAAATATTACTTATTTCTTGTCCAATTTGACAAGGAACCCTTTTACACAAAACAGTAAATGGAATTGTGCAGAAAATAAATAAATTAATGAGTAATAAAGTTCAGCTTTCAGTTGAACGAAAAAACATGATCAAATATCATTTTGACATAAGTAGACTTGGCTAACTTTAAAGTCAACTTTCCAAACAAAATTGCGTTAATTGGAAAGCAATTTTTTGGCAGCTGGCCAATCAGATGCTTGAAACTTGCCTTTCTTTCAAACCCCTTACGTAGCCTGAACCTGTCCCATATTTCTTTCACCTTGCACCTGAAAACCTGTCCATACACAGAATTTCTAGGGTACTTTAAAAAAAAAACTTTATGAAAAATCAGTAAGAACCAATTTTTCTGTCTGAAACCGAGTTTAATACGTAATTCGCCACATTATGTCAACTGACTCGTGTATCTTATGCACATTTCATTGTAAAACGACATTTTATTTCCAGAACCGATAGCCCGCATCAAATTAATTCTTATAAAAGAAAAATTTGCTCTTAATTGTATAATTTACTTAAGTTCTAAAACAATCTTTCAAATGTTCTCCTAATCTACCCCTAGATCTGTTCTCCAACAAAAAACAGTATACGCAACAAATTCAACAAACTTAAATGTGTGTGATCGTTTCCGTATACATTCTCACAATAAGTTAATTTTGTGTTTACTTAAAGCGTCGGCGTATCTTTTCTTCTCTCTTTTTCCCTATCAGAGTTGAGTATATAATTTTGCTGATATAATGTTTGCCATTTCAAAAAAAAACCCCTCCCTCCTCGTCCATCATCATCATCATCAACATTGCGCTGCTCCCATTTAAATCATCTGATTTAAAACTTTGATGCCATGTGGTGATGGTGGCGGTGCTGGTGGTGGTGGTGGTGTCGGAAATGTGGTAGAAGAGAATATAGAATACAATGTTTGACCTTGACAATGAATTTTTCGCAGTTTCGCAATCACAACGTCAACGTTGTATATTTTTGCAGCTATACTGCCGTCTCCACATCGGTCGTCCGCATAAAGAGAGCAGAGGATAAGTCACCCAGAGTTGCCATCTTTGTTTTATTCAAAAGCATAGCGATCGAGGTGAGAAGTATCTAAAAGCGAGAAAGTTCCCTGCTTTTATTAAGTAAATATCTAAATAATGTTGGCAACCCTGTTCAATATAGTCGCAAAAAGCAAATATGCGCAAGTGAGTTTAATTGATTTGTGGGCGCAAAACTGGGCCACTCGAGGGTTGACAAAGGGGGATGTGCAGTGAGCAGTGAGTGGTGAGCAGTGCGCATTTTATTGTCAAGAGTGACACATCACACACACTCACTCAGTAGTGTTGTTCTGATAGATATGGCACAGTTTCCGTTCCGTTCGGTTGGTAAGACTGTGCCTTTAGAATGAGAAGAGTTATTTATAAAATTTATTGCACTTGAACGGACGGACGGTTAGAGAACTGACGATGAACGCAAATGCATTGGGGCTTTGCTGATGTATATTTTCCGCCTTCAGCGGCGCTCACTATAACTATAGCGCTACTGATTAACCGTCTGTTCTCGTTTGTACCCCGTCAGCGAGTGATAAGAGCTGCCCCAACAAGAGCAGCAAGAGAGGGTAGAATGTTGTGTAACGTAACGATGCGGGCTATCGGTTCGTTATAATATGGGACTTACGAACGGAACGGATAGTAGGTATGGTATAACTATACACAAAAGTGAAGTCAAGATGCAGGGTCTGCTCTGGGCGCGGGAAGTATGGAACGCATGTACTACAATATATATACATTCCGCTTCTATATTCCTATAGGTGCCCAACGTGTTCATCGTCGTCGTCGTTGGCGTCGTCGTCGCTACCGTCTTTTGAATCGTGTGGGTGTGTTAGTACGCGTGCGTTTCTAATTTATTTTTAAAACATTAACTTTTTTTTTTGTTTCTATTGAGATATATTTCTCTTTAGGGTTCTAGGTTAGATATTTTTAGAATTTTGTAGAAATGAAATGATATTTTTGTGGGATGCGAAATTATTGTTTTTATTAAAATATTATTTCTATTTTGCTGGTTCATAAAAATGTGTTTTATTAATTGGTTTCGGTCTAAATTTAGATGAAGGAAATATTAAAGGAAATTAACTTTTGATAATTGAAAAGGTGAATAAAGTGCATATACATAAATTGATAACCTACATGGGCGATGAAAATGGGCCTTTTGTTTTAAATAATTTAGTGTCTTTAAAGAAGGCTTTTGAAAAAAACTTTATCTAGATGTGTAACATGGAAAATTGTTAAATTTCATAATTGCTGAGAAAACTTTTAGTCTTAAGTCTATAGCTTTATTCATCGTCTCCTCCACGTGGTGCCCGCTATATTACCAAGAATTGAACTAACGACGAACATTGGATTAATCAGATTACAGGTCTATGACACCTAAGCTGTCTTCTAAGGAAGTAGGAGCAAAAGAAAAGATGTACCTCTGACGAATCAGCTCAAAGATCTCAGTCAAGCTCAGGTCTCACAAGCCGGTCATGCGAAGGAAAAACACAATTGCAGTTAAAACACATAAGTAATAGTGACGGAGGAACGGACTGATAATGTAGACGACCCATGTAATGTGCAAATACACTCAACCGATGTCCACGCTGAAATCAAAGCTGATGTGACAGCCCTCCAGGATAATGCGATGGAATGGACAAGGCAATAGAATGATAGTAGGATGTGACTTTTACTATAGGAAGTGTTTACTTGATAGGATAAGAAGCATTTTTTTGGGTGTGGATTTGCTGTCGTAGCAAAAATTGGGTGAAGAGCCTTAAGCTTTCGGAAAGTCAGGGAAAGAGTGACGACAATACGCATAAAGCGCGCCACTTCACCAAGGAAGAATTTTACGAACCCCTTGCAAAAACTTATGAGCAATGCCCCAAAAACGATGTAAAGATTCTGCTTGTAGATTTAAATGCCAAAATTTGTAAGAAAGTCATCTTTGGTAGGTCTATCGGAAGGCACAGCCCATGTTGACCTTCGACGACTCAGATTAAATTCCGAAATAAAATTCTTGCATCAATTGCAAAACGATAGGATTTTATTACATATTTCTTGAATAGTCCAACTTATATAGGTATTTTCCAAAGAAAAGATCAATTACGCGAATAGTCAACTTAAAATTTCTTCTCCTGTCGATAATCTTCAATCCAAAAAATGACAAACAAAATGGAGGAATTATCTTACGTTTTTTCTTTAAATATGCGCTGCCACCGGACGGACAATACGAGAAACAGCATAATTAATTTTTTAAAGCTGAACTGGATCTATCTATATATGAGAATTTTAATTTACAAATCTGTCAAGATGACATCCTGGGCCCCGTCTTAAGCTGTATCCGAAGACTCAATATCCAAAATAACGAACATTTCGACTGACCTCTTTGGCAAAACAGTTCCATTTTCAACACGCACGTCCGCTAATCTAACAGCTCCGTCAAGTCCAGGATAAACACTCGTTACTTTACCCATTCTCCAAGCCGCTCTTACCTCTCCCGGATTGATTGCCAAAACAATGCTGTCGACTTTCAATGGTTTTGTAACCTTATGCCACTTCGAACACCTTCTTATTTCTGGCAGGTATTCGGTGTCCCATCGCCTCGTGAATTCTTTGATATGATGTTGTGCTCTTCTGCTATACAATCTGCTCCATTTATCACTATCAGAAAAAACTCCTGGTGACGTCTCTGTCACTGTCGCCGAAAAGAATTGAGTTAGGGGTGAGGGGCTTAGGATCTTCTGGATCAACTGGTAAATGGGTGAATGGTCGTCTGTTGATCTGGCCATGTGTTTCCAACAGACTATTTACAAGTACGTCTTCTCGAAGTGTCACTCCTCTCAGTATAAATTCAGTACTGGATTTGATTGATTTTATAGGTCTCTCCCAAGCACCGCCCATCCAGGTAGAATAAGCTGGGATAAACTGCCAAACTATACTCTCGTATTTCGCACAGTACTTACTCCATCTCCTTGCAGTCCTTTTCGAGGCAGTTTCGTGTTCCAAGGAAGTTGAGCCCATTATCACTATAAATAAACTTCGTGACAACTCGGTTGATTAGAAAGCGACGCACGCCCATAATACACTGGTTCATACTTAGGTCGTTCAAAACTTCGATATATGTACTGCTCTGAAGCACTTCACATACATCGGACCAAAGCAGTCGACTCCTATGGCATTAAGTCTGAAAACGGACTCCGGTTTATCAACTTCGTAGTTGAGAAGAACTTGCAACCTAATCGATCATGTTGCTAACGACTGAAGGCGCTCCTTTAACCAATTTGGAGTTCATACATGCTGATCAGTCATAAGCGACTCAGATCACTTTCTCGTTGGTGCTAAACTGAGCGTGTAAATATTCATGAAAGCTCTTAGGCGAACAACAACGACAAGTTGGAAGACAGCATGAGGAATAAACGGACAAAGTCTTCCTCCACTAAGCATCCCAAGAGCTATCGGGAAACCCTACTACTAATAAGTTGTGTTCAGAAGTCCACTGGACCACTGGCAGCTTTGCCAAGAGCTCATCAGGAATGCTGCTGAAGAAGTGCTAGGCCACCACCGAGAAATCCCTGGTTTGACTCCGAATATGCTCAGACAAATAAAGCAAAAGCGGTGGCTTGCAGGTTGTGGCAGCAAAGGGTGATAAAGGCTTCTAGTCAGTTCTAAGTCGACAAAGGAAGGGATGAAAATCGCTTGCTCAGAAGAAAGCAAAGGAACCATGTGCAGCGTGAAGTCAAGGAGATCTAGAGATGTTTTAAAAAAAACAGGTTTGGAATTTCTACAAAGGAGTAAAATAGAAAACATCAGGATTCACTAGCTGCCCTGAAGCCTACAAATACAAAGAAGGAAATATTATAATGGAGACGAAGTTAATGCTTAAAATCTGGAAAGGCTAATTTAACCATCTGCTTAACGGCGATGAACTTCAAGATCCCGCCAACGAGCAGAATCAACGAATCCATCTGGTTTATGATCGGGAGTTTCACCCACTTGAATTAAATGATATCAAGACAGCCATCTCCAAGCTGTAGGCGAACAAAGCAGCCGATGATGATAGGCTACAGCCGAAACTTTTAAGAGAAGATTTAAGAATACAACATCTATACACTTCAACTCTTCACTGATTTTAAAGCAGCTTATGACAGTAACAACAGAGGCGAGCTCTACCGTTCCATGTCGAGTATTGGTATTCCTGCCAAGCTGATATGCCTTATAAGAATGATGTAAGAGAATGCTCGCTACTCCGTAAAAATTTGCAAAAACCCAACATATACCTTCAAGACTACCAAAGGATTACGAATGTAAGATTTAGATAGGCCTAGTGATGTTCAACCATCTCCAATATTTCTTTGTGTGTTTTAAACATGATTTTTTTAATACACCCCTTATATTATGGATCGTTTGTATACTTTTTAATTCTTTATATCAAGAATTAGTTCAAAATGATTTAAATTTTGCTCTTTGGTGTTTCTTATGTATTTTTGAAATTCCGAACGTAGATTTAGCAAATAGTTAAAAAAACATAGAACACATTACACGAATAAATTGAAACTGCAACATCAAATAAGTAACACAAGCGAAACATAGAAAACATTGAGTTTAAAAATTGAGTTATTAAGTAATAGAATATTCCAAGTACTAACTTACATAGGTATTTGTTTTCTAATCTTTGAAAGGTTTCATAATTATTTATGATGTTAAGTCTAAAAAGTAACAACAAAAAAAAAAAACATCGAAAACAAATTCCATTAACCCTTGAATCCAATTAACAATTTTATTACAACTTTACCTCTTGTTCTCTATTGTTTTTTTTTTTCTCAATTGAAAACCACAAGATATTATAACAGAATCCTTGTGATAAACTGTCAATTCTGGTAAAATCGATATGTATTTGAAATCATTAGCCTTAAATGTCATCTCAAATGTCCCTATCCATATAAAATAAGTACCAGTAAAAATAAATCTAAAATGTTCAAATAGCACATACATATGTAGGTATACCGAATAGATCACCATAAGACATCAACCTCAAGCTCAAACTTATAAACTCAAAAGCAATATCGCGCTATAGAAAAATCCAACCAATCCAAGTAGAAACAAATCCATCGGCGCCCATTTAACTCCTATTTTAGTGTTCATTACCGCAATCGTTTAAGCTAAAGCCATGTCCGCACAAAAACCACCTCAGCCATAGCCATTCAGTCATCTTAGTCATGCGCAAGTCCAGCTATTCCATCAGGAGACTTTTGTTTGTACATATACAATACATACCTACATAGAACGCTTGCTTCGCAGACGCAGATGCAGACGCAAACTTTGCCCGTTTGCCGGCTGCTGAAGCCCGAACTGACTGACAAACGTGCAACAACTTAATTGTCACTCTCGATTTGGTGCGGTTGTGTTTTTTCTATTTGCTTTGTTTTTGTTTTTGGTTT
The DNA here is from genome assembly GCA_951509635.1 of Eupeodes luniger. Taxonomy (NCBI): domain Eukaryota; kingdom Metazoa; phylum Arthropoda; class Insecta; order Diptera; family Syrphidae; genus Eupeodes; species Eupeodes luniger. Next base: position 126,819,532 of record OX608074.1, read on the forward strand.
TTATTTTTTCAAGACTGGACTTTATAGGCATTGAGCAACCAAACCATCAGACATCGGACAAGGGTCAATTCTTGGTCCGCTCTAGTGTACATACGGCGAGTTTATGGACTCAAGTGTCCATAGGGCATCGGGTGAGATCTAAGAATCTGTGATGGTGGCACATTGGAATGTTTTTCTGCGCTAACTATGCCTCTATGCACTTTTTATCGATCCACCTGGACCGTTGCGCTCAACGACAACAAAACGAAAGACGATGAGCGACGCGACGGCGGCCGGCGCGGCGGCGGCAATGGAGATGACGACTACCGACGTCGAAGACGAAAGCGACGCAACTTCTATTTGCGCGCATGCACACGTTCAACCTCAATTTTTCTGAAATTCCAATCTGCATGGTTCGAATTAAACAAACGCTGTCGTTGTTGTTGTTGCGTTTGCGTTTTTTTAGAAAGACGTACTGTTGTTTATTCAAAAAATACTTGAATGGAGTTATTTCCTGACGTATTCAAAGCTACGTATATATGTACGTAAAATCTATGAAATACAATGTTGCAATTATTTTGTTAGCTTTCTTTTTATTTTGTTCGAATATGAAGAAGTCCTTTTGAAAAGGATTATAAATTACCTGACGGTGAAATACAATGGTTTGTGGATACAAAATATAAAATCAGCAACAGTAGGAAATATTATTGACTTAATGGCTTGCATGTAAACTAAAAAGACTCGAAGTAGCTTAACGTGTAATGCTCAAAATATTGAAGTATTTTTAAGTCTTTGGATTTCTATTTAGTTGCTTATAAATTTGAAAGCTGTGGAAAGTATAAGTTGGTATAATTAAACAAGGTAAATCACTAGAAGAAGTAACATCTTATAGACCAATATCGGTTAAACCATACAACTGAAAAGGCTTAGCAAAATAATAAAAGATTGTAGACTACAACCGAATAATCAGTTTAGAAATAAACTAGAACTTGAAGTCAAACAAAATTGCTCGGCTTTTTTTTTGGATTTTGCTCAAGCCCTTGATTAGGTTCAGGAATTAAATTTGTACTTTCCATTCAGTACTACGAAATACTGAAATATTACAATACGAACCGATTTCTTAGACTAAGGTACGACCAAAACTACTCGGAATTGAAGAAAATTGAAGCTGATGTACCACAAGGAAGTGTTTTAGGTCCAACCTTTTATTTTTTTGCATACAAGAGAGAGACATCACCTTTGCTAATGATCTATTAGGTAACACAGCCTAAACAAAAACTGAAAAATGCAGTCAATAAAGTTGGTGATTTGGTGGCAAGCATAGCGTTTCAAAATCAACGGAACAAAATTAAAGCACATAAAATTTACAAATAAAAAAATAATAACATTATAATTTCTAAAAACAGTATTGGTTACTAGAAAAGAACTATGACCTATCTAGCCAGAACAAATTAGTAATGTTTTATAAACAAATCCTGAAAGCCGTTTGGATTTATGGCATTCAAGTTTGGGGAAAATTCTGAAACAAATCAAAAATTAAAAAAGAGGCTGGGATGCGACCCAAACTGATAACTTCTCATTCCGTCTGCCGATTTGTATTGCTTAAAAGGTGTTTTGTCAAAAAAGTTTGTCAGTTGAATTATTCTAAAAAAAAAATTAAAATTACCAACAATATTTTGCATATGATGAAATAGTTTTATTTTTAAATCTATTTTTGTTAACGATATTTTTAGTCGAAAAAAAATGTTTACCAATTTTAGTAGCTTTTGCGTACTATTTTTTGTAGATTTTTTTTTTTTATGAAAAATCAGACTGTTGTATTTTTATAAAAAAATTACTGAATGTTGAAACCAATATTTTCTGAGAGATAAAATTAGTTTGAAGGAAATTTTTTAGTTTTTGAAAAGATATTTTTGTGGAAAGTAAATTTTTACCAAGTTTTTGTAATGTTTTTTTAGGTTTTTATTTTTTATAAAAAAACTGCGTCAATTTGATTTTTTTCAAAACTTCATCGAAGGTTATGAACAATATTTCTTATAAGATAAAATTAGTTTGAAGCCGTAATCTCAAATTATTGAAAAGATGTTTGAGTCAAAAATCAATTTTTACCAACTGTTAGTAATGTTTTATTTAGGTTTTTACCTTTTGTAAGAAAAACTGACAAAAAAACTGAAAAAAAAATAATTATCAGCTCGAATATTTTACGAACAAAAGATGATTCACCCTCCAAAATAATTGTATGCAACGAAAAATAACGTTTTTGACATCTGGTAAAATTTTGAAAAAGATCGAATTTTCTCAAAATTTTACCAGATGTCAAAAACGTAAAAAATTCGAGGTGACAATTATTTTTTTTCAGTTTTTTTGAAATAAAAAAAAATTGGATTGTTTTCCAAAAATATACTTGTTTGGATCACGATACAATATATAATACAAAATTTAATTCAAGTCGCTAGCGTTATTGGTTCGTGAGATATTTTGGGTTAACCAAGATTTTTACCTTTTTTTAAATTACTTTGGCAAAAAAAACTACCCATTAAAATTTTTTGAGAGTCCTTTTTGCATTTTTCTGACAAAAAAACTTCCTGAACGTACGGACGTACACACGTACGGACGCACGTACAGACATCTCCCTAAAAATCTTTTGTTAAGACTCTCGGGACCTTGAAACGTCGAGAAATGTAAACATTTATAATCAATTTGACAAATTGGACCAATTACAATAACTTCGTTTAGGAAGTTAAAAACAAAGCCCTTCAATGAATCATACATTTAGTTTGGTAAAAAAACGATAAACTTTAAATTACAATAATATGAAAGTTGTTGAAAAACGCAATGAGTGACTTAAATATACAAATAAATTTTCGGAGATTAAAAAGAACTAAACCTCATCAGCCCATGATCTAAAAGCTATTTTAAAGTTTTATACTATATTCTTGAGTTCCTTCAAAGTGAATTATTAATTAAGAAAAAATCATTTGTCGATCTTTCATAGATTGTTAAGAGCCTCACACTACTAGGTATTGATGATTCATCACCTTATGAAATATCTCGAGGAACGAACTGCTTCTTAATGACCCGCAATATGATTTTCGTAGCAATAGGTCCAACAGTGGTTTTATCTAACCGAACAAAGTAAGATTATTGCACTTGACATTATGAACGCATTTGATAGAGTTTGTCACCAAGCTCTCTAATCTAAAAACCTTGCTTTCGATATTGATGAATCTCTTCTTTGTTGGATTAGAAACTACCTTTCTAACCATCTATGCCCATTTTCTGCATTTCACTTATTAAGACTACACTTTGCGAAAGTGAATTTGGGTGTTCCACAATTCGTTATCGTGAATTGAATTTTCAAATATGCGAATGGATGTTCTGTATTTTGGTTTGTTCAATTTTTTGAACGCATTCAAATCACATTTTTTATTTCTGTGAATTGATTTTTGATAACTTCCTTCTGCTAGGAATCAGAGGGTTCTAGCAAGTTTTTGAATTGAAGGAATCGATAAAGGTATTATAAAAGGTTCTATTTCCCTTAGAACCTATAAAAAAGCGTCTTTGCTAATCTAAAATTACTTTATTTATCAGAACAATTCTACATTATTTTCACACACTTATGTATGTACATTGTGTCAATATATTTGATTTGTCTCACAAAATTCGTCTTCTTATTTTTTCTCTTGAATTCTGCTTCCTTTTTTCACTTAAAATTGCCAATAATATTGCATCCATCTTCAAAACTGCAAAAATTTTACTTCAGAAAAAAAATAAAAATGGATGATCCTTCAGTTCTGACAGTTCGAAGCAATTTCGAAGTTTTCGAAATCGATCGAATTGAAGAACAAGCAATTTCATTTCACGTGAAATTGAAAAGTGATTTCAGTTCACTTTCGATCGAAATTCGGAACATGGGCGTCAGTACATGTTTTATTCAGAAAAATAAATGAGATTTTTAGATTCACTTCCTTGTCCTCCTGATGTGGAACTTCAACCGATAAGTTTATTAAATTTCGATCAACAGAATTGTAAAATTTAAAGCTTCAAAAATTCAATGCTGTCTTCTATCGTTAAAGCGTAAACCACCCCCGATGGCGCTATCCATCAGTCGCACTAATACTCTAGAAATTTCGAAAATAATAAGCGATAGAACTATATCTAAAAAATTTGTTGCTTTTCGTTTTTTAACGATATTTTTACAAACAATGTTCTGTTGAATTAAATAGTTGAATTACCCTCCCCCTACCCCCTCAAACTGTTCAACTCATCAGTTTTTCCTTGAACTCAGTTTCGAACGTACTGTCCAAAAGAGATTCTTTTTTTAACCGCACATAAAGAATGTGGAATACTTTACCCAATTTTTTGTATTACTTTTTTGATATTCAAAACTTTAAGACCAATGTTCACCGGGATTTCCTCTTAAATCCTCACCAATTTTCCTAAGCTCTCAATGTGTTTAAACTTTAAACATTATACAAGGTTAGTAATAACCACTAAAGGAGGGTAGAAATCATAAAAAATAGGCTTGAAAATGTCAATTTGAAAATTATTAGAATTAGAGATTTGAAGAAAATAACTTAAAAAGACTTTCCAAATTTAGGCCTCTATTCAATATTGTCACTGAAGTTAAAATTTATAATTTATAACTTTTCAACTTTGTATATGGGCCAGTTATAGCTATCATTGAAATCGATCCGGACAAATTTTTAAATCGATATTTTATAGTGTTTCCCTATGATTAGAAATGAAAACTATATACTGATCGATCGGAAATCAAACAAAGATTTTTTTTGAGAAAAAAAATTGAATTGCAAACTTATTTTTCCCTACAATTGTATTTTCTATTTTCCGGACGGAAAATCATTTTCCTGAACAGCTGATACTTTTATGTTCAAAAGTGAACCGAATCGTTCCACTGATATGCGTTCCAATTTCACACAAATCCAATGACAGATTTGTGTCAGTAAAAATTTGTCGGTGGATTTCAATCAGGAAATTTTTTTTAATGACAGAATTTTTTTAATGATAGCTATAAACGACCTGTCAAACAAATTCCAATGTTTGTTTTCAATGATGAAGACCAATGATAGCTATAACTGGCGCCATATTGTCTGATTATGGTTCAGGACGTATTGCAACCAAAAAGTACTAGATATTAGAAATAATTTAAGGAAATAAGCTATTATTTAAAAGCCTTAGATTCAATATAAGAAGATCCTGCTACATTGTTTGTACCTTCAAGGCATTATCATCATCATGATTGATCAATATAAAAATATAAACTATATTCTATCCAAATCATAGAGTATCAGAGTATCATATATAGCCCCACATATGTTTTTTAGTCTTCAATCTTAAAACAATAATGCAAATCATCCACCCACTCTAAGCCAACTACCCATCCTCATATAATGCATCCCGTTGGCTACATAAATTCTCCCTTTTTTCAACATCTCCATCATAATCATCATGATCATCGACGATGACGACGACGACGAACGACGCTTTACCTAACCTACCTTTATTATGAATCTTTCAAAAAACAAAAATGCAACTCAATCCTTTCGATGTTCGTAAATGATTATGAAATCTAAATGCATCTCCGGGCCATTCTTATTAAGTAATCAAAATCTTGACCACACAGACGAAGATTTTTCAACAACAAAAAAAAATGCCCTCTCGATACGAAACAAAGTCCAGAATCCAATCCGGAGACCACCATGTGGAATTCCCCAACCTCTCATATCAACTGGCCACTTAAAACCAATCGGTCAGAGTAGGAACTAAAAAAAGAACAACACAAAAATACCAAACCCCTATAAACCTACCTAGGTATCCAAAGATGGGAGGTTAAAGAGGTAAACATGTTAATTCTTGGCGCAGTTTTGTCCAGCCACCTCCACCACGCCAGCCAAAATGAATTCATGCACACCATCCGCAGAGAAAAAGAGAGAGATATGAGCCTTCGTCAGCATCATCTCCTGTGCAACCATCCAGATCCAGATGCATCGCCCGCAGATACAGATACAAAACATACAAAAATGAAAACATCAAAACTCAAAAAAAAAAAAAGACTCCAAAACAACCCAAACTCGCATCCTAAAGCGCCACCGAAAAATCTGCGAAATTTTTGATTTATCATCTGGCAAGGAACGTGGATAACATAACGTTCGAATCGAGGCACCACCACCGCCTCGCCGCCGCACCGACAAAATTCAAAAAGTGTGCGAGATGCATTCCAAATTCAGGTCCCCCCACTTCCTCCGTTCATCCAGAAAATAAAAGAACCCAACAAACCTAAACCCAAAGCGACAGACGCGACGTGTCGGGAGTTATCGGTGTTAAATTGGAACGCATATTGGTCAAATGCATTCGGGGGCTTCTTCTTCGACACAAGGATCTCTTGTTTTTTTTGCAGACAAACTCAATCAGAGAAAACGGCACTGGCTTCCCGTTCGTTGGTCGACCCGTAAATGGCCAAGGAATAAGGAAAACCATGCAAGACAAGAAAAAAAAAACAAGATACCCCAAATTTGGACCATGACGAAGTCCACAGCAGAATTCTTTGAAAATCAAGCAAAATGAAGACGAAAACAAAAAACTGCAACTGGGACGACGGCCGACATTGCCAACGCGACGTGGTGCGACGATGATGTCGAAGGTATCATCGACCTTCCGCACCACAGCGAGATCCTCCCATATTTAGGAGTTGTGTGTTCTTTATGTCATTAGAAGGGTCTGCTCTGTTGTGGTGCATGTTTTATGTTTGTTTGTTGCATCACAGGCATCTGGACTTTATGGAGAAGGATGTTTTCTTCCTTTTCTTCGTTTTCTTTTTGAATTTTTATTTTTTATTTTGTTTTTTGTTTTTTTGATTGTTGTTGTTTTTGATTTTTATTGGAACAACATTTCGGTGGCGCTGAACACGATGAACTGGACGTGGACACGTATATTAAGTGATTCAGCGCGGCTGGTTACATCATCTTCAACAACACTTCACACTCAATGATGGGAACAAGGATAACAAGCTCATGAGAGTTAGAATGTGGACGAGGACGGTTTATTTTTGCTTTTTTTGGTTATTGGTGGTCATTCCAGGTTTTTAGCATAGAAGGATGTTGGACTGCAGTGAAGTCCCGAAAAAATTTCTGGAAATTTGTTTCATTCTTTTTATTTTCTTTTCTTCTTCTTTTTTTTTGAGAAATGAATTACCAAAAGTAAAACCGAAACGGAAAAAAGTGATAAAGGACTCCTGGTGGAACGTAAATTTGGTTTCGGTTGACTGGGTTTCTATTTAAGTTGATGTTGTTGTTGTTTTTGTATTTTTGGTTATTCTTTGGTCTGTTAGCCGTCGTCGTCGTCATCGCCATCATCATCATCGTTGACGTCGTCGTCCTTCGTTGTAGTCGAGTTAAAACCGGAAGTGATTCTTTCAATTAATTTATGAATAGGAGGAATGGCAAATAAGGAAAAGGAGAGTTTTGTGTGTTTCTTTTTCTTCTCTTCTTTTTTATTCTTCTCGTTTTATTATTTCCTTTTCTTTTTTGTATATGAGACATATTTTGGCGGTTTTGCGGCCCTAACGAGATTTTGGTTTTATACGGGATGTCCAATGTTCATGTGCTGCTGCTTCTGCTGTAGTTGTAGTTAGAAACAGGATAGACAGACATAAAGGAAGAACAAGAATTTCAAATTTTAACAAGGACGAGAAAAGGTGTGTGTTTGTTTTATTTGCGTCTTTTTTTTTGAAGGCCAAACAACAACTAATGCAGTTGCTGTTTGTTGTTTATGAATTGAAGGGTTTAAGATGGGAATAGGATCCTTTTTTTGAGGTAGTTTCATGTTTGAGTTGATTTGTGTCTTTTTTGGTTTGTAAATTAAAAAAAAAGTTCAGTTAAGATATTTGATGAATCAATTTTTCAAAGCAATCAAAGGTTTTTGAGATAGGCAATTTTATGGAAGCATTCGAAATAAGTTTTAATCATGGAAAGATTGCATTGCTTGAAAAACGAATTGTTAAAAGGAAATCAGTTTAGAATTAATGTCAATTAAGTAATCTTTGAGCAAAGGTAGGTAGGTATATTAATTTGTACAAGGAAAAAGGAAGAACAAAGTTGGACCAAGTCTTAAAGGATGTGCTTTAATAAACCTACACTTACATTTTGGCTACAATCAGCGGAATTAACTTGGAGCATTTTGAAGTTTCTTTCAACCGAAATATGTTATAGGTATACAAGAAGATTAAATAAATAAATAAATTGGTTGGCGCAACAGTCCACTGAGAACTACGGTCTAGTGACTTAGAACTCTCAACCTATCCTATGTGCGAGTACTGTTGTCAGGAATGGAGGGTACTTACAGTTTTAAGCCGAATCCGAACGGCTAATTTGAGAAAGCACTTTTCATGACAAGAATTACTCTGGGAGAATTTGTCAATTCCTCGCAAGAGGCAGTATCCTAGAAAAAAACTTTATATGACACAGGCAGGGATCGAACCCAAGACATCTGGCATGACAGTCCAACGCACTAACCATCATGCCACGGGTACTACAAGAAGATTGCACTGAATAAAAAACCTACCAAAATTTATATCTTCATCAAAAGCCCAAGAAGTATATTGTTAAATTACCTAAAAAACTGACCATGAACAACTTAAAAACAATTTTCAAAAAATATTAGAAGCTTTTCGTAGCAATAGAACTCCCATAATTCTTCCGATGGGAATTTAACCGACAATAGTAAAGTGTTTTTCAATTGGCGCGGCTAGATTTTGGCACCCCGTGGCGGCCATTTTGTTTTGGTGACATCCGCAAATCTTTTGTTTATTATTCAGTTGTTTATGTCAAATCATTATGGCAAGTTACGCGATTGAACAGCACGTTCAAATGATACAACTTTATCATGAAAATGAGTGTTCTTTAACGCAAATATTTACGGCAGGCGTGGTGGGCCCTTACAGTCGACTCTTCAACGTTTAGTGAGACGACTGGTTCAGTAAACAATCAGATCAACACCCTTACGTTCAAGGAACATAAGATCGGTCAAGAACATCGCCGCGGTTCGTGAAAGAAGAACCCGAGGCAGTCTATTTCTCGCCGTGCACTTGGCGAATTTTGCGTCGGGACTTGGGCCTACACCCGTACAAATCCAACTGACCCAGGAGCTTAAAGTTCATGACCATAGACAGCGCCGATTGTTCGCTGACTGGGCTTCGAATCGTTTGGAAGTGGACCCCAATTTTGACCGAAAAATCATGTTTAGTGACGAGGCGCATTTTTCGATGAATGGCTGTGTTAACAAGCAAAATTGCTGTATATGGGACGACACCAACCCACGTAACCGTTTGATATGGATTTTGAGCCGGCAGAGGCGGCGTAGTTGATCCGTACTTTTTTGAAAACGACGTTAGTGAGACGGTCACCGCAACGTCAACAGCGAGCGCTACATAACGATGATAACTAATTTCTTATATCCCAAATTGAACCATATGGACTTAGACGACATGTAGTTCCAGCAGGACAGCGCTATGTGCCACACAGCAAAAGCCACGATTGACATTTTGCATTTACGATTTGAGGATAAGGTTATCTCTAGTAGGGGTGATGTTAATTGGCAACCAAGGTCATGCGATTTGACCCCGCTAGACTTTTTCTTTTGGAGTTTCTTAAAGTCGCAGGTCTATGCAAATAAACCACAATCGACCGATGCCATAAACGTGAATATAACACAGACCATCTCTCAAATTCAGCCGAATCTATGCGGAAGAGTCATTGAAAATTGGACCACTCGGATCCATGCCACCGTAAGAAGCTGAGGCGGGAATTTGAATGATGTGGTATTCCACACTTAGTGCCATACATGCGCCTTTCAAATAAAAAATAATTTTGTTAATACCTCACACAGCTTGTTTTATTCCATTTCAATGTCTTCCCGCCCTTATTGAAAAAAAACCTTTTAGTTACAATGAATGATTCCATTCCATGATACTTTTAAAATATAATCGACGTAAAATAAATAATTTTACAGTTTTGAAAGTTAAGATAAAACACGCACTTCGATAAATAATCTTGGAACTTTTTCAATAATTTAGAAAATCAATATTTATCATTCAAATCAGCGCTTCGGGAAGATTAGCAGCATTCAGTTTTTGTTGGGCGAATTTTGTGCCACTTTTTCGCACATTTCGAGCGGTATCTATGGACGTAACTTAAACATGAGTAATGTTGGTTTTTTAACTCTGGAATTATTTGTTTAACACGGTTTTTAACTCTGGCTTACAGACAAAAATCCTACTTTATCAAATCGCATGATCATGTTTGCTATTTGCTGGTATTTGTCAATTGAAAATTTTGAAATACGTAATCGTAAAGTTTCTTGCACAATAAACCAATATTTGGTCGTGTTTCGCAGCTGATTGTATTGTCTTGTTGGAATCACATACTATTCCAGCCTTGATCTTTAATTATGGGCCAAAAAACAGGACATCATTCCACCCACTTTTTGGACTGAGGTTGCATTAGGATGATGTGGAGGCTTAACGACATCAGTAATGCTTCCATTGTCTACAAATTTCATCACAGCCTTTCTGATTTGAAATGACGACTGAATTAACTACGTTTGAGTCACCACTTTTGAAGTAAGTTTTATTAATTTTAAAGCGTTGTTCGTTTACTAAGCCGTCCATTATTGAAAATGGCCAACATTTGAAAAATATTGTGAAACTTCAAATGACAGCTGACACCAATTTGACAGGTGTAAACTGCCAGCGCCACCAAATTGAATCCACAATCAGAATGGCCTAAAAATAGAATGCTTATTTTTAATGAATTCGTAGATATTTTTAAAACATCTAAAAGTGATGATAGAAGATTGTTGACTCTAATAAGTTTTCAATAACAACATCTAGAATAAATATTTTGAAGCTTATTCCTTGAAATGTATTTAAACCGTCTCTACGATTATGGATTATGAATTTCGAATTTTAAGTCATTTGTCTATGTATTTCAAATATTTGAGTTCAAAAAAGTAGTCGCGTCCTAAAAATGTACATAAATACAAAACTTAATTACACAGATTATACAAGGGCCAATTAGAAAGTCACTTTTTCTTCTTCTAAAAGCTTTTTTAAACTTATTTGAGTTAATATATTTCTCTTTTCTAATATCGAAATTAATACTCCTCAGACTTTTAGCATGTTCCATCTTAAAGTGCTGTGCTTCCTGTGGGGGAGAATTGGAAAATTCGTAAAAACTTCGTTAAATGTATTTACAAAATTTGTACATTTTTTTTTGTTTACTGCAGAAAGATCAATTAAGAGTTTTTGAAAAAAAAATCAGCTATTAAGGACTTTTAGAAGAATTATTGGAAGATTTGTTGAGAAAGAAAAATTAATTAATGATTTTAAAAAGTTTCTCCAGATCAAAAAAGGAATCCAAATTATTCTGTTTAAATCACTTCGAGTTCTAACTTTGAGTTAATTGAGTATCTTAATCCAAGAATACTGGAAGGCTTGACGGAGTTAAATGTGTGAGTTCTTATTCTATACTAATTCTATACAGATTCATGCTCTCTTCTAACCTTTCTTCACCAATCCTTACTGATCTTACAATTTCTGATCAATTATTATGATGTTTAAAGTTATTTTTCGTATCCAAAAGTGGTATCAAGATTTTTTTTTACTTTCACTTTCAATTTCTCATCACAACACCAACGCCTCATCTACAAAACAAGTCAAAAAATCCGGTAAAGAAAATACAGTATCTGCTTCATCTTTTCACCACACAAGAAATAAATAAGAAATTATTAAGCTTCTTTAACGGTTCTGTGGGAAAATTGACAACTCAATTTCTTTTTGAATTCTAGGTATACATTTTTATCAAGTGAAAGGTTGATATGTATCACAAGAAAAAACAACTGCAAACATCTAACCGCCCACGAACGATCTTCAAACATTATGTGTGTTCCCCAAATTACAGTCTTTTCAAAATTTACAATATTGATACTTACCCTCATTTCATTGTGAAGGTTCATTTATTCGTGTAGTACAACAATCTTTAAATCTCTTAACAATTTCCTTTATCTATAAAAAGTTAAACACATCATCCCGCTCTCACCAACAAAAAAGAAAAGAAAAACCTATAAAACAACTAAGCTCATAATCTTGGAACAAATCAAAATAATAGCTAAATCCTTGAGTAATAACTGCGTGGGTTTTGTTTCTTGACTTTTTCTTCAAGAAAAATCCAAAACAAAAACAACGAAAAATATAAACTATATAAGTTCCCATTCCCCATTGTGAAGGCATCAAAGATTAAGTATAAAAATAAATTTTCTATATATCAACCCCCCCACCCCCATAATAATCACAGGCAGGCATTCAAGATTGCTGCTTCTCAAAACCGCCCGCAATCGACAAAATGCAAGAGGCGCGGAATTTAATTTATGCACAATTCCCCACCACCAGCATAACATTAAAGCAATTCCCATTCATTCCCATGACATACGCGAATCACAAAATGACAACCAAACCATCATGATCATCGCGTTCAAGAGCACCAGTTCCAGGTGGAGGAGTCGAAGTCGAAATCGCAGTCGAACTCGGAGTACATATATCCACGTCTTCAAAAAAAGAAAAGAGTAAAACAAAAAAAAATTGCAGAGAGGTGGAAGCCCCCAGCAGACTGATTGACTACAAACACACAACACAGACCTCCTGTGACAAACGAGGAAATCATGCGTGTGCTGGCCTGGCTCAGTCGAAGGCGAAGTCGAAGCTAAGACCGCCGACCAACCGCTTGCTCTTGCATTTGGCTTAGAGAGAGGCTAAATTTAGTTCCGCGTGCGTGTTCTAGTGATCAGATTAGGATCTCCTCCTATCTGCATCCACAGATCCCATGGAACATGACATCCATCCCAAGAAAATAAGATACACACCAAGTCGCGCCTACGCGCCGCGCAGCGCAGCGCACATGTGCGCGCGTTCACATTATTTGACGACAATCCGTCATCGTATGTGATGCTTATGCTTACTGTTCCCTATTGCCCCCGTGCTCGTTGCCTGCGTCTAACTTCGTCTCTTTCGCGCGCGTAGAGTCGTCGAAGTCATAGTCGACGTCGCCGATTGTCGTTGTTGTCATTCAATCCCGCTGCCCGCCATGGATCGCTGAGGAATTTATCCGCATGTGTGCTTGACGAGGAGCATAGCACAGCAAAGTCACAGATGCATCTGTAGGATTCGTTGATAGCAAACAACGACACTTGCTGTGCCCTGTGACTGCTGTGACTGTTACTGCGGCTGCTGCTCTAAGATGCTGCCTATGTGGCAGTCGATTTAATGAGAATGATGACTTACGTAATCATATGGCAGCAGAAGCAGCAGCGACAGCGGCAACGGCAGCGGCCACAGCAGCTTCATATGACAACTGCACAAGCAATGAGAGGAGGCGGGTGGAAGCGCGTGTAAAAATCCGCAGTTTATCACGCGCCTGTCAAAGTGTCACACGAAATGTGCGATTCCATTTGTTCCTCCTCATTTTTCTATCGCTGTGCCGCTGCCGCACTGCCATGCCACTATGCGCTGATGCTGCTGCTTGCTGCTGGGTTGCGTTTTTGTTGAAGTTTTTTATTTGTTTTTCTTTATCTTTTTTAGTATTTTGCTGAATGGATCTTGCAGCTGAGCTTGCAAAGTTGTCACTTGATCATTTTCTTCGTCGTCGGCATTCGTTGTTGTTGTTGGTGTTTTTGTTGTTATTGTAACTGTCTTGAAGTTTGAATGGATCGTCTTTGTTTCTTCTTTTAAGGTTTTTCTTCTATGTTTTCTTATTTTACAAACAAAAAGTTGAGACTTCTTGGTGGCATTTGCCTCAATTGGACTTAAAGTGGTTGTGTGAAGTTCTTTTGGTGATGATGGTGGCTCTCTAGACGGAGTGAACGTAACGCCACCTCTTAATGAGGTGTCTTGAGTTGTTTGTCACCATATCGAGAGGGAATTCCTCAGAAAAAGAAAATGTTTGTTTTGTTTTGCTTTGATGATTGGTTTGCCTTTTTTCTGGAAGTTTTCCCAATTTGTGTTTGATTTGAACCTAGTTTTTGTATGAAGATCGAGTGAAGGTATATTTTAGCAGATTTAAGAGACATTTGATAGGCATATATGGAATTTTTATCGAACACTTGAGAGCTAACCCTTAGCAACATGCATCTTATGAGAGTTGAATAATGTTAAATTGGAATGTAAATTTAAAAATAGTAATATTGAAACAGGGCTAATTATAACAATGCTTCGAACTTTGGATACCCCCATAAATAAGTCATGATCAATATGATCAACTTTGAAATAAATCGGTCTTCCTGTTAAAAAAATTGAATGCTAAATCTTGGAATCTTTAAAAGTAGTATCGTCTCGTCGCGATGGGACGAGACGAGACGAAGAAGAGACTGAGACTAGTCTCGTTTCAATTTAAAGGCCTTAGTGTGACTACAAACTACAAACATACTTATTTTAAATATATACATATACATATACAACATATCTACCGATTTAAAAAAATTATCGGACCAACAATATTTCCGTAATTTTAAAGGATTTTTCAAAAATCTATAGTAAAGTGCAAAATGATTAAAAGTGTTTTTTTTTATGTATTATTAAAATTTTTAATATTTCAATTTTTACCAAATTTGCGTACTATTTTTTGTAGATTTTATTTGTTTATGAAAAAACGGACTGTTGGATTTTTATAAAAAATTAACTAACAGTCGAAAATAATATTTTCTGTGAGATAAAATAAGTTTGAAGCCATTATTTTTAAATTTTGAAAAGATATTTGAGTCGAAATTAAATTTGTACTACGTTTTAGTATTGTTTTTTTTTTAGGTTTTTATTTAAAAAAAAACTGTCAATTCGATTTTTCTCAAAATTTTTCCGAATGTTGACAACAATATTTCTTATTAAATTAAATTAATTTGAAGCGAATATCGCAAATTTTTGAAAAGATATTTACGTCGAAAATCAATTTTTACAAACTTTTAGTAAATTTTGTTTAGGTTTTTATTTTTTGTAAAAAAAAACTGTCAATTCGATTTTTCTCCCAGTTGGGAGAAATGAATGTTGAAAACAATATTTTTTATAAGAAAAAAGTATTTTGAAGCCATTATTTTTAATTTTTGAAAAGATATTTGAGTCGAAAGTAAATTTTTACCAAGTTTTAGTACTGTTTTTTTTAAGGTTTATATTTTTTTGTAAGAAAATTGTCGATTCGATTTTTCTCAAAATTTTATTAAATGTTGAAAACAACATTTTTTATAAAATAAAATTAAGTTTGAACAAATACCTCAAAGTTTTGAAAAGATATTTAAGTGGAAAATCAATATTTTCCAACTTTTAGTAATTTTTTGTAGGTTTTTTTTTTTTTGTTAAAAAACTGTCAATTCGATTTTTCTCAAAATTTAAGGGGAATGTTGGACAAAATTAGTTTGAAGCCATAATTTTAAATTTTTAAAAAGATATTTGAGTCGAAAATTAATTTTTACCAACTTTTAGTAATGTTTTTTTTTAGGTTTTAATTTTTGTAAAGAAAACTGTCAATTCGATTTTTCTCAAAATTTTACTGAATATTAAAAATAATATTTTTTATAAAAAAAAATTATTTCAAGCCAATATCTGAAATTTTTGAAAAGATATTTTAGTCGAAAATCAATTTTTACCAACTTTTAGTAATTTTTTTTTAGGTTTTTATTTTTTGTAAAAGAACTGTCAATTCGATTTTTCTCAAAATTTGAGCAGATTGTTTTGGAGATAAAATCAATTTTTTTGGAGATAAAATCATTTTTGTTCGTACATTTTTTGAGGTGACAAATATTTTTTGTTCTGTTTTTTTTTGTATTTATTTTTTTATTTTTTCCAAAATATATTTGTTCGGGATCGCGTTAAAATATATAATACATTCAAGTCTCTAGCATTATTGGTTCGTGAGATATTTAGGGTTAACCAAAATTTTCAACTTTTTTTTAAATTGCTATGGTAAAAAAACCACCCACGCAATTTTTTGAGAGTTCTTTCTGCATCTTTCTGCTTTATTATCTGTAAAACAAAATTTATTTGAAGTCGATATCTCTTAGGGGTTCTTGAGCTATGGACGACGAACGACACACGCACACACAGACATCTCTCTAAAAATCTTTTATTTCGACTCAAGGAACCTTGAAAAGTCGAGAAATGTCAAAATTTTCAATTCGACAAATGGACCGATTACAATAACTTCCTATGGGAAGTTAAAAAGCACCCAAATTAGTTTTCCAATTAATTTTTTCTCAAAACAAGAAAATTTGACCTTTAAATAACAGTTTCCGAATTTACGCTCAGTTTTGTTACTTTTTTACTTCTTCGCAGGTAAAAATGACCCATTATTGTGAAGAAAGAATCAACAATTTGTTCCTCTTTTATTCTTTTGAATTTAGAAATCTTTTAATATACATTAAAGTAACTAATTTCACAAATTTAATTTTTGAGCTAAATCAATTCATTGAAAAATAACCAATCAATCAGAAAAATATGTTTGAAATGATAACTAAAACAATTTATGGTAATTTGGTAGCACTTTTTCACACATTTTAGTCGGTATCTTGGACATTACTTGAGTGATGTTCTTAATGCATCTATAGAATTCGGTGTAATGCTTTTACTGTTTTCAAATTTCTTCACATTTCTTGAATATAAAAAAACAAATATTATGACACTTCAAATGACAGCTGAGTTTGACAGATGCTAGATACCAGTATTACCAATCTATAATCAGAAAATGCAATTCTTTTGAATTTCTTTTAAGCTATCGGATAAATGGAAACAAATGTTATAACAAATCATGGAACACTATAGACTTCAAAATTTTTAGCTCGAAATTAACTTTAGGTAGTTGATAAGAACCTTCTTAAAACATTATCCTTCAAATTCCTTGACTTTTATCACTATACAAATGTATGTGGTTACTATGGCTTACAAAATTTGTATTAACTTAAGCTATCAAAGAAGTACGGAATGGGAGCAAACATAAACTCAATGAATGGAGTTATTTTGTGTTTTCAAAAAAAACAAATAATAATATTTAAGCATAAATTAATATTGTTTAATAACCTCACTTTATTCCTTAATTTAACTTATTAACATATTTTATCTGTGGATTAATTTAGTTCTTAATCCGGTTCTTTTCCGGACGGAAATTCATTTTCCTGAACAGCTGATACTTTTATGTTCAAAACTGAAACGAATCGTCCCACTGATTTGTGTTCCAATTTTACACAGTTCCAATGACAGATTTCTGTCAGTAACAATTTGTCGGTGGTTTTCAATCAGGAAATTTTTTTCAATGACAGAAATTTTTAAGGATATTTATAAACGACCTGTTAAAAAAATTCCAATGTTTGTTTTCGATGATGAAAACCAATGATTACTATAACTAGCGCCTTAGAAATATATTTTTTATACTTAAATAAGCGAAGTTTAGAACAAAATTTTGGGACGTTTTTCAGAAAAATCAAATTATTGATTTATGACTGAATTCAATGGACTCAATGGTTAAGGCCCTAGGAGCGAGTACAGACAGGCAGGTGGACGAACGAAATAGTGGCAATCATCTTTTTAATATCAAGTTCGAAATTTTGTACGAATGCAAAATCTATGTTGTATACGTAAAAATGCAAGTTCAAATTTTTTGAATTTTGAAAGCATGTTTTTCCATTAAAAATAACTCAGTATGAATTTTTGATTACGTCATAATTCCTCATATCAAAACCTATCCACCTACATTTGAACACATGAACCTATGAACTTTTACTTTCGACAATAATTTTTATTTATAACCTATTTTTATGAGTACATAATTTTTCACAAACTCAAACAATTAATTGAAACCAATTATTAAAAAGAAAATTGCAAAAAAAAATATTAAATTAATCAAAAAAAAATACAAAATATATATATCACCACACCTTCAAAATTATAATTACATTACTTTGTACATTTGTGTACGTAGGTACTGTTAGAGGTAAATGCATATATAGAAATGTTGTGACTCCACCTTTGTTATTATTTCCACAGCTGCCTTGGAAATCAAAACAAATAATTAACAATAATTACAGCAAACATAATTACAACAATTAAAACAGAGGCATTCCAAACAAAAAAAAAAGAGAAACAAGAAAACCGAGATGTAGATTTTATATCTACCTTACCCACATTTCTGGAATTTTGTATTCAAAGGGTGTTTTTTTTAAATTTATTATTATAATAAAACAATTTTGTTTCTATTAAGGTTTTGTATATTATTTTATGAGAGTTATAAACAATATTTTAGTAGGTTTGAAGTTTAAGAACTTTAAAAATATTAAATATCTTATGAATATTGAAAAAACGTATTTTCTGAAATATGAGAAGCTTGAGTCAAGTTAAATGACGAAAATAATATTAAAGACAATTTAAGCTTAAAATATTCCATATTTTTGTTTTATTTTTCATTGTAGTTTCTATAAACGCAAGATAAATAAAGCGGTTCGCCTGGGCGTATACGTACTTTTTTTTTTAACTAAATAGAACTGTTTTCTGGTGCACATTGAGTTTTTTAGTTTCATTTGTTGTACTTCCAATAAAATTATTGATAATACAAAATTAAGATCTTAAAACTTAAAACTTAATTTGTTAATGTTTTTTTTCTTTCATTTGAAAAAGAACACCCTTTACTCTTAACTAGCGCAGAGTCAAAGTTAAAATCATAGAAAAAAAACAAGGCACGCCATGGAAATCAGTATTCCATTGCTGCCGAATTAAAATAAGATCACGTCTCCATTTGTTTAGCCCAAAACCAAGAAATCCACACGAACTCCAGAGTGCACTGCACAGGTATAAGCGCACCATACACTAAAAAAAAAGCTAAGACAGAGTTACAAATAGGCTCTGATGGTCTATACATTATATAAACATGGCTCTTATTCGTTGCGCACCAAACAAAAGATACAACAAAACTTAAACAAAAAAATTACGAACAAAAAGTTAAAAAATTGCGTGCTGCAAGGATTGCACTTTGTTGTGTAGCACCACAATACAAAATATTGCGTCTCCTATATACCATAGTGCAAAAAAAGCAGTGGTGGCAGCGGGTGATAGCGGGTGGTGATGGCAGCGGCGCTCCATGCCACAGCCACAGCCACAGCCGCACTCACGAAATTATGTGAATTAAAGAATATATTTGATCCCATCACACGATCTCTCTTTCTTTCCATGAATAATGCGCATTGATTACAATGCGCTACGCTTGCGCCATTCACAGAGCCTAGTTTAGTTTTTTGTATAAAAGTCAGGACTGGCGGGATGGATATATGTACCGAACCGATATAAGCGCGGGAGACATGAGTAGAGTAAAGTATACCTACACCAGAAGGTTTTACTAGGAATCCACATCCAACTTGGCCGGCCCAGCGGCCAATAATTCTGACGGAGTGCACTGCACTGCACTGCACTGCACTACACTCCGTCAGATGCACTGCACTTGGTGCCGATGTCGGTCTTTTGCGAGCTTAGAGGTGACGGTCGGTGATGGTGGATAGTAATTTTACGTTGATGCCTTTTTTGACTGACAAAATAAAGAAAAAGAAGACGACGCGACGCGCATAGAGTTCATGTCCAATAGTGTCCGCTTCTGGGGTCCCTCAATTTAAGTGTTATCTTTGTGACGTTTAAGGAATACAGTCTGTTGGACAATATAAGGATATGAATCGATTAAAATTACTTAATACAAAATTTGGCATGTGACGATGTTTTTGAACCCATTTACTAGTTAAGAACTTAAAAACCTTGCATTTTAAAGTTTGTAACTTAAATCCCCCTTTTGCCACGCCCATTTTTTTATTTTGGACTCCTTTTTACGGTGTTTGACAACAATTTTCGCCTTCTTCTAATTCACAAATTTGTCAAGTATAATTTTGTTTTTACCTCCTGGAACGCCCAATTTTTGAATTTGTCATTTCTTGAAATTTTTTGAAAACAGTAACTTTTGTAACAAAAGTAAAGTGAAACCTTTTCTGACACACTTAATGTAATCATGTCGTAAGAAAAAAATGCAACAACGCATAGTACGTCAATTTTTACGTTGCGTTTTGAAGATGATAGCTGCATCTGCACTACACTGCACTGCACTGCATTGCACTATCTTCATTGGGGGGCACACACTTTATGCAATCACGTTTTGGACTTAAAATAACCTTCTAGGCATTAAATATCCAGCCTAGCCTAAACCTAAACCACACCCCTGCCTTAACCGTCTTTTCCTATACACGATTTTATGATTCTTCGCCGCCTCTAACAAATTCGCTACGTGGTTTTTTCCATCCATATACAAAATACGCGACCAGACTCTGTCATTTCGTTGGTGAAGCACGATTTTTCTAGTAGGTATGGAATATGCGAAAGCAATTTGGGCTTCTCTAAACTGCTACATATATAGAAATGCGCCTTAGATTCGAAACGCATCATTGCAAAAGGATGCGAATTTGGCTCATCACATCTTTGTTCGTTGCCATCGTCTCGGTCGTCGTCGTCGTCGTGTTCGAGGTTGTGTTGGCTAGCTGCTCCTTGCCAGCGGCCCTCCGACACGCACAGAGTTCAGAAAATTTTGAAGCCAACAAAACAAAACAAAAGACCAAAAGGAAAAAAAACGTGGGCCGATTGGGTGGGTGGCTGATGGATACAGGGTACCACGATTCCCATAGAAACCATAAAAGCCTCAAAGCCCATATGCACTGCTGCACGGTATCTATGGAAGAAGATGTGAACCTGTAAAGTTTCATTCGAGATACAAGTGTGAAGAATAATGTACATCACGTCATGGCCGTTGGTGGTGTTTGCTGCGCGATGCTGTTACCGCTGCTGATGTTGCTGCTGCCGCTATTCCTACTGCCGACGACGACGCCGATGCTGCTGCTGCTGCTGCGGCTGATGATGATGCTATGGTTTTCCATCACGCATGTGGTCACGCTTTTCCTTATTGCAAATCTTCTATCATCCGTCTTATGGCATATATCGTACGTTTATATAAAATAGAGTCGCCCCCAGAGCTTATGATTTGGTGCCTTACAGAGTGAGGTATGTACATATATAGGTAGGGGGTCCTTCGACGTTCGTCGTCGTTGGTGCGGTCGGTCATAGTCGTCGTCGTCGTCGTTGTTGTCTTAGAATTTGTGCGATTGAGGGAAAATATCTTTGAAAATCACGCAAATCACGCACTTTGTAATTCAAATGCGCGCGCGCGACCGAAACTTTAAAGCAAAACTATATTTTGCAACCTGTGAAATAAAAGAGAGAGCAGGTAGGGAGGGTGAACTCATAGATATGCAGCGAGACTTTTGAGTGTCAGTGAGAAGGAAAAGCATTTATTTAGCATTTGAGAAGCTCGTAGGTGGGTTTTGGAGATATTTTCTTTGGTGTGGGCGAACATATTGGGCACCACCATCGTACCGTACTATACCGCTTCAATGATACTTACCCAACTTTTAAGCCCAATTCAAAAGAAACATATTGATTATGTATGTTAGAAGTTATTTGAAGATACCAAAACAAAGAAGGAAATGTTGAAAGTACGCGTTGATTCTCTTACCTGCAACGAAAAAAAAAAGAAACGAGAAAAAATCAGTAAAATTACGGTGAATTTCAAGTGAAAAATGTTTAACTTTGAATACAAAATCAATTGCGGGCAACATTACTCGCTTTAAGGCACACAAAAAAATGAGCTCTTGGCGGGATAAATTCTTATGGTAATGAGATGATAGAAATAGGCTTGGAGTGATTAGATTTCTCATAATGTTCCACTTTGACGTATGAATTAGATTTAAGTTTTGAGTGTTGTTTTTTTGGTATTGAGGACAGAAATGTTGATTTTCAGATCCCAAGTACCTAGAAAAAAATCAAAATCCGCTTACCAGATTGTGATGATATTCTATGTTTTTGTTTAATGATTCCCTAACTATTCTAAGCATCGCCAGAAAAAAATCAATAAGTATTAAGTATGCATATTGAGTTATTGAATATTTTGTGATTTTTCATAAATTAGTTGATTCATATTGGTTTTTTTAATGAATTCTATGTTTTTTTGCCTTTCTAGTTCGGTATCAACAAAGCGCAGCAGCACAAAAAACGTGTTAAAAAGCTTTTTTTTTACTTAAAATTTGTTGGTTACAAATTGTATGTTAACAAGTTATGACAAATTTAAGATTTTGTTCATGCGATGTTTTCTATGTTTTCATTATTTTTGCTGATTTTGCAAAGAATCTCCAAGAAAACTTCCTAGAACAGCTTGTTTTCAAATTTTTAATGTTAAATAATAGTATTTAACATTTCAAATTGGTCATGTAATGTTTTCTATGTTTTTATTTGTCTTCTTTTTTTTTACAGATTTTAACTCACCAAAAACCAAAACAAGAAAATGAATTTGATCTTATATTGAATGGATTTTTTGATTTGATTAATTTGTTCTTCATTATTTGTCACGATTTCATGTTTGTGGTGCAATGTTTCTATGTTTTCCAGTTTACTTTTTTGTAATTTTATCGAAGAATAATTTGTGAAAATTCAAAATTTAGCTTGCATTATTTCTGTGAAAACAGGGCAAAATATCTTTCCTAGAATAGTTGAAACTGTTGATGACACTTTTTCTATGTTTTAAAAGTTGTTGCTTTGATGGTAAGGAAGGTTCAAGTAAACTACATAATTTTCAATGACTTATTGCTTTATAATTACATTTTAATTAGTTTTCAATTATTTAATTCTGATAGCAGAAAACAGCCTAAGAAGGTTTATATTAAAAATATACTCGTTTGCAGTAATTTTCTGCTAAGTATTTGTAGAATTTTAAAATTTTAAAGTTATATTTTCTATGTTTTTTTATTTTTGTTTGCTTTGACTTAGTGAAGACCCTGCCCTCTGCTTTTGACCAACAACTCTTGTTCTTAATAAAACTTTTTTGTTTTTAGTTCTTCGATACAAAACGACAACTGGGATAAATTTGCATGCAATGTTTTCTATGTTTTTTAAAAATATTTTCTCTAACTTGACGAAAACACCCTCCAAAAAAATGAGTAGAAAATTATAAATTTAAATCATTTATTGTTTCATATTTGTATTTAAAATCGTTTTGACAAATAAATTTGTTCATATTATGTTTTCTATGTTTTATTGACATAATTTTCCTTTATATATTCGATATATTCACTCTATGGAGTTCAACAATCTTGAATTCCTTAAATCATTCAATATCAAAAGCCTAAATATATCATAACAAGTGAATTTCATTTCTGTACAAAATAACCAACAATAAAAAAACATAAAAAAACATAGAAAAGTTTCAATTCCATAATTAACGCAAAACATTTTACAATCATGAAAAACACTAAATTTATTTTTTCCTTGTTGATGTTATTTCAAGCTCAAAAACTCTTAAATTTGGACTGACCTAAAAAGAGATATAAGATCTGATATTCATTAAGGCTATAAGGTATTTGATGTCATTAGAAAATATAATTATGGACTAGAATTTTGTCATATTTGTTTTTTTTTTCAAAATTCTTAAGGGTGAGCATAATTTTAGTGGAAAAAACTTTTCAGCAGGTACTAAAATAATGACATCATCTTAAGTCATCCCCCAATGCATCCCCCAAATTATTATGGTATTCACCTCGAAAGTCCATCTCACCGCGTATTTCATCTTTCAAAAAAAAACTTTTTGAATTGAATTCCTGAAGAAATTTTGCATAATATTGTGTTAACTCAACTGTTCTCGCGTACGTAGAAGCCCCATTAGAACAAAAAGTATGGAGATTTGTATAAGGCGTGCACAATATATATAGGCAAATGATGAAGGCAGGTTGGGCATCAGGTAATATGCCTAACCCTTACCTGCACTGCTCGGTCGCTATTCGCACCTAATCGCATAAAACTCTGCGAAAAAATAAAATCATACACCAACATACGTACATATATGTATCTTGCAGCGCATTTAAACATACATAACCATCGGGGTTTATATTCCATATACGAGTGAGTACATACCCTTCTAGTATTCTGAGTGCCAAGAATAAAGAGAGGGGTTGTTGGAAACCATAATGGCAGTCAAGAGTTTAAGTTTGTTAAGTTTTCGTAGCTATAGTAACTTTTTAGGGGTTATTTTTTTTAAAAACTGTTTTCTTTTTGTTTTTCTATTTTTTTAAATTTATTTTTGTTTGCAATATTCTCTCGACGGCTTATATTTGCGTGTGAGTACATGATAAAACTTACAATATGCCCTATGCACTAGCCATTCTCCACCATCTATCCATACCTAGGTACGTAACATAGGTAAGGTATATCATCCCTATAACATATTCAACCAACAGCAACAACAACAACAACAACCCCAAATTCTTATTCTAGAAAGAATATTATGTTAGGTGTACATAGAAAAGAGTATGAGAGTAGGTATACTGTGTTTGTATATATTAAGAGACGTCGACGACGACGACGACGATGAGGACGAACATTGGCAGGGGTTGATAAGACGGTATAGAGCATTGAGCATGAGAAAAGCATAAGAACGCCAAGAGGGCGAGGCAATCAACAAAAATGAAGAAAATGAATAATACACAGAGAAGAAATAATACAAAAAAAAACAGCAGCAAAAAGAAGGAAAGAAAGAAAGAAATAAACCCTGGGATAGCTGAGAAGTCACTTTTAACAAAACTCTCTTAAAGCAATGTGGTAGGTATAAAATAGCTATAGAATTCTAGGAGAGTATGGTATATGAATGCCAGGTAAGTCCAAAGAATATTATTTCAAGTGCACCTAATATGGAACTTAAAACAATGACAAATTTGAATTTAGTGTTATTTTATACCAATTATTTCTCATATTCCTAATTATTTTATACCAATTATTTGACATAACCCAGAGGTGATATTTATTTGGTATACTATGTGCCACGAAAGATGCAATCATTTTTTGTGTTTCTATTTTATACCAATTGCTTCTTATGACGCTGAATTTGTTGAAGTAGATGGTATAATAAGCAATTGACATGAATAAACAAAACGGGACTGTACTAGTTTTTGTTTGGCATTATTGGTATAATGTGTCATTTAAGTTATCTTTAAAATGTAATTTTTACTGTTTTATACCAATTGTTTTTTATTTTAAAAAGTCAATTTTTTTGTTCATTCATTGGTACACCAATTGAGTGTTTATTTATAAATAATTGGTACAGAGTTAATAATGAATATTCATTATTACCTCCCTTTTATACCATTTGATTGTCATATTCCCGTTTTCTGATAAATACTTGGTATAATATTATAACACGAATTAGAATCGATTTATCTTTTTATATCAATTATTTCACATTAAATAATGACTAATAAATTGGTTTACATTCTCTATTTAGACTAGTTACAAAATGCAACTATATACAAATAGCTTGCCATGAGTATCTTTATTGCGTTACTTGAAATAAACGGTCTGAAATATAATTACCTATTTTTATAATGTGCCATTTTCACAAATGAACTTTAAACTTTTAATTGTGATAGAAGAATGGATCAGAAAAACGGGTCATTGGTACAATATTACATAAAAAGAAATTATTCTTGACCAAATTATACCAATTAACACATAAAATCAAAAATATTAACAAAAGTTTTGTGTTTTTACTTTGTTTACCATTTATTTAGCATAAAATTATTTAATTATTCATAATTGGCATAAAACTCATTCAACCCTAGTGACAAAGGTTTTTATCTTATTTTATACCTATCGCATGTATGATTTTTTATTGCGTTTTTCTATGTTTTATTTTTTTAAATTAGACAGATTAATCGAATGCACTTTAAACCAATTTTGTTTTGCCAAACAATTGGTATACAATTTATTTAGACATTTTTTATCGGAAAAATGCAAAACAAAGGTACATATTTATTGTTGATCAAATTATAACAATTAATTATCAAAAATGTACGCAAGAGTTTCATGCTCTTCACTTTTTATACCAATTGTTTGGCATAATTATATGGGTAGATATTGGTAAGATTCTAGCATTCTTCTATTTTTAACCAATTCCTTGTCATATTTTTATAATTGATTATTCTAATTTTTATTCAAAAAAGAAAAATTGCTAGAGATATATGCCGGGAAGATAATTATCAATTGGTATAATGCATTGGTTATTGGTACTTCATGCTTAACAAATGAAAATAATTATTGTCGACCAAATTATACCAATTAAAGATAAATCAATCAAACATATAATCCAAAGTTTCATGTTTTTGCTCATTTATTTTTGAAAGATGGCCATGTTTTCATTTATACCAGTCAGAAACAAAACATTAAGGGATAGAATGGAGTGTTAATTTTGTTTAAAAAATAAAACATTGAAATATTACTTATAAAACAATTATCTTATTCAAAATCAGGAACGTCCACCTACCCCTGTACAAGATTCTGTAAGATTTTAATGTTTCTCCTCAGTTGGCAATCACGTCTAGAAAGGTAGGGTTGGATATCTTCTTTTCCCTTACTTGTGTTTTATTTTTTCCTACCCTCCTACTACCCAACCAAATAAACTATTTTTTTTTTCTGTTAATTTTTGTCCCTTCTTCCTTGGAAGAGGTATAAGAAGAAAAAAATGTGGGATGGGCTTCGTAGAAACGCGTATACTATGTGCAATGTTGTCGCGCGCCGCCATGCGAAATTCTATTCCGTCGACATATTAGACATTGTTTGTCGTTGTTCGTCGTCATCGTCATCGTTGTCGGCGTAGTTAGAGTTTTGGTCTTGGTCGTCTTTTTTGGGGGGTAGTTTTACCATACCAACCCTCTTGTTAATTTTTTTTTTTTATTTTTATTTTATTTTTTACGCCATTGTGCTTTAAAAGAGGAGTTACTTTATTATATTGTTATGATGATAGTGTATAAGTCGACTTCTCTTCTTACTCAAAGTATTTCTAGGTAAAGCCCGAGCCAGGGTAAAAACATCCCTTGAATGTTGGTTTGTTGGGTTTGATGGAGGGCAAATGTAAAAAAAAATTCTAAAATTCACACTACACAATGGCGATATTCAAAATGAGTGTTATTTAAGACGAAGTTTGCAAAAATAAAGCTGAAAATTTCGTTGGAAATTACGAGTTTTTTTGTGAACTATATTAATATAGAGCCGTAAAATGAGATAGCAAAATAATATAATATTAAATTAGATAAGATCTCCTTTATGGGTTTGTAAAAAATTTCTAGGCAATTATTTTTTTTTCTAGATTTAAATATTTGATATTCTAATTTGTAAATCCCTATAATTTAAATTTGTATGGATATTATATAATATTATATCAATCTATTTTCATTTCAATTTAGAGTGGAAAATAGTCTTTAAATATTTTTACAAAGTTAAAAAAGGAGCAAATTTAATCTGATGTAGATGTAGATAAATGACGTCATGATGCATGAGAATAGAAGATATGTTTCTTTTTTAATCTTCAGTATAAAATCATAATTATCTTGAGTTTAAGTCATGAAATAAATAAATAATGTCACTCAATACCACATCTGTCATTCCAATTGTCTCTTAATCACTGTTAATATTAATGACATCATTTAATAACAGTTTCTGAAGAAGGAGGAATTGGCCAATAATAGCTTTAAGTAGGATACTAAACTTTATGAAAGGAAAAATTCTATAAAATAGTCCTACCATACCTATTTAAAGTCTGGAGGAAAGTTATGTCACTAATTCAAGGTTATCAGATGACAGATGCAACTAAACCAAAGTTGTATCAGTTATTTAGTAACTTAGTTGGGATTACTTAAGATCAATTAACAAATTATATAGATGGAAACAACTGATGTTACCAAATCACTATTATTCGTAAAAACGAAAAGATATCACCAGCATCCTAATTCCATTCAATCCAATCATTCGATTCGGGACAGTGTTTGAATTAATTTGAATAACAATATTCATTTAAATCTTTTATGATTTTTTTAGTAATATTTTATTTTTGAAATACTGAAAATTTGCAATTTTTTTAAAAGATTATTTTCGTTGACGTTTCAAGTTAAATTCTTTAAACCAGGATTTTTATACTGTCACACTTTTGGAGATTAAATATTTTTAAAAATTCACTGGCTTGGGTCTCGTAGAGTTAGATTTTTCTTCTATGAAATACAGGGTTTTCCAATCAGAATTTTCATTTTGTTTTATTTAAAAATAAACTACTCAAAACAAAATAGGGCCCACAAAGTTTTTTGGCTTTCATCTAAAAAAAAGGTTTTTTTTGATTATTATGTTTCAGCTAAGTATTAAGTAATAGTGTACACACTTTTGACACGGAAAAAAATCTTTATACAAGTTACACTGAAAAAAATTTTTGTAGGAAAATTTAAAAAAAAAATAAAAAAAAAATAACTTCACATATCACTATTTGTTGTTATGATTTCTTGGTTTTTTTTTTTGCTTAGTAGGGTCTCCTCTACTCCGTATGCTTTGTACAAGCCCATCTGGTACGTTTTTCGTTTAGATGCATTACATTTTGTTGGGGTATACGCTCCCAACAGGCTTTTAACGCGTTTATGAGCTCTTGTTTAGTGTTGACACTGCTGTGGTTTTCTTTGACGCTTCTATTTAACTGGGTTCCATGAATGCCTGATCGGATTGAGGTCTGGGCTTTTTGCTAGCAATTGCAAAAGTATAATATTGAAGTCAGAAAGAGCTGTTTGCGTGATAAAGGTCGTATGTGGGCGAACATTGTCTTGCATAAGAATGATCCCATGGCCAACTCTTTGCGGAAATGGGATCACAACAGGTCGTATTACCATTTCAATGTAACTGGTAGCGTTAAAGGTGCCCTCATCCAGGATAATTAGCTCTGTTCTGCCTATCAAACTTATTCTAGCGCATACGATAACACTGGAGCCCCCAAATCGGTCACTTCCGTGAATGCGCTCGTACTCGTTTATCATCACTCAAAAATTTGATTTTGCATTCGTCTATAAAGAGTACAGACCTCCAGTTGTTCATGGTCCAATTTGACTGCTCACCGACCAGCAGTTATTCGAATGTACCTTCTTCTTTCTGAGTTGTGGCTCGTGGCTTCTTCCTGATCCTGGTCTCCTTGCTACTCTCCCGGTTTCCTGGAAGCATTCCCACACGTTTCGGACAGCTTGTCGGATTAGATTTGCAAAAGGATTTTAAGACACTCCTTGCTCCAGCTCCAGCACGTTAACAGCTCTAATTGCGTTTTCAGTATCCAAATGGCGTCTAGAACCCGACATTGTAATCACCTTCAATCACGAAGAAATGAAGAACAACAATTAAATAAAGAAACACTTAGCAACAACGCTAGATTAGGACTGAGAAATCAAATGCAATAATTTTTGCATTGATTGTTTTTTCTAACGATCGGCTTTTTTGCCTATTCACTTGGTGGTTTAGGTAAAATTGTTGTTGAAAGCATTAATATGGAATAATACACATGCAATCTTTACAATAAAATGTTGGGCTTCGATAATGTTCACCAATTAAGCAAAATACAAAATAAATCTTGGGTGGGCCTTATTTTGTTTTGAGTAGTTTACTTCTTTTAAGAATATCAATGCACGTTTATATCTTTTACACTGTCCGGAGCCAAAGAAATAAATCTAAAGGTGTTAAATCAGAGGAACTCTGTGATCAATTGTGATATTATTTCGAAAAATAACAACATCTTGCAAATTATTCCTATGACCGTTTTGTTTTGATGAAAATATTTACGTCATTCATATCAATATTTTCCAATTTTTTGCCATACAAAATCATTAATAGTTCCTCTTTTTCGAATAAGTAAAGTATAATCACACCACCCATCAGCCTAAAACCGTATCAAACAGTGACAATTTAAAAATGGTTAGTGTTTTAAAAAATCATTCATATATTTTCCAAGCTCCAAATTCAACTTGTGAAACTAGCCTTTGGTGTAAAAATGGGCATAATCAATCATTGAAGAAGGTTTTTCAATGAAAATCCGGATCACTTTTCAAGGCCTGATATTGTGTTAAATGAGTTTTAAAAGCTTTAAGGCAAAATACGATGTAATTTTCATTGTAGAATGCCTAATTCAAAATACCAACTAGAATTTGATTCTTCACTAACTTATCCCATTAATTAGCCACAGCGATATATTAGGCAACGAGAAAGCCGATGAATTAGCAAGATTATGGTCAATGCTTGACGTAAGCCAAGCTCAGCTAGTTAGCACCCCTACCTGTTATTTAATACAGGAAATCTCAAAAAGAATAACTATTAAGGCCGATGAAAGGTTAAACTTTCTTGACACCTGCGGCACTACAAGAAAGATCTGGCCCTGTTTTAACAAACAAAAACGAAAATAATTTTGCAGCTACAAAAGGGATCACTTCGATCTCTTGTAAGCATAATCACCGGACATAATCTGTTAGGTTATCACATGAAAAAGATGAGAATCAGTTCAGATGATCTATGCAGAGGATGCGGTGACGAGGAGGTGCATGAAGACACTTCGCACTTTCTGTGTCACTGTCCCGCACTCTCCCATCAAAGGAAGAAACTGCTTGGCAACTATTTCTTCGGGGATTTAAAAGAACTCTCTAGTACGCCAGGCACTAACATTCTGAACTTCGTCAAAGCCTCTAAATGGCTTGACTAACTGAACACATAGGTTTTTTCTTATTAGCTTGAGTAGCAATACTCACGGGTATCACAATGGATCTGCATTGATATAAGTGTGACGGTAAAGACATCAACTGTCAGCCCCTCAACCTAACCTAACCTATCCCATTAATTAAAAATTTGTCAACTATCGAACCAGAAATATTCTTCACGACGACTTAAAATTGCTTTATTTTGCTAACTTTGACTGGAAAATGTTCGCTATTTTGTATTGAATTTTATTAAGTAGCAGATAGTAGTGGCGTAGTTTCTAATTGTCAAATGTTATTATTGCGTATTATGCAAAAGAAAACCATCTTATTAAAAAAATCTTTATAAACACTATTGGAGAAGATTCTCAAAAATCAAAATCTATAAAACCCAACTACCAAAAATATTCTCAATCGTAAATGTTATACAAATAAAGAAAAAAAGCCCGACCGGGGGTTAAGAACTTGCTCTCTATTCAAAGAATATGTATAAAAATAGTAAATATATTTTAAGATTTAAAAATACACTTGAAAATAAGTTTTCCTCAAAAATTTAAATCCCATTTAATTTCTCAAAAAAGCGTAATTTACTAATTTTAGGTCGAAAATCGGTGTAGCAGTTCTTTAACTTAACATAGCAATTTATTGTAATCGTTCTAATTTGTCAAATTGAAAGTTTTGAAATTTTTTGAAGTATCAAGGTTATTAGAATGTAAATCAAAGATTTTAAGGGATATGTCTGTGTTCATACGTCCGTTCTTTCTTTATATCACTTTTTTGTCGTCCATGTCTCAAAAACAAGTTGAGATATCGCCTTTAAATACATTTTGTTTTACAGATAATAACAGCGAAAGATGCAAAGAGAACTTTAAGTAAAAAAAGAGTGTGTGGTTTTTTTACTAAATGAATTTAAAAAAATGTGAACATTTTATTTGACGACCAGAAATGTCGGGAAAAATATAAACATATTAAAATCTTACTTATTTTTCATTTGAAAAATATTGTTGCTAAATTTTAGTTATTTTTTTTAGAAAAATTTAATTGACAACTTTTTTGACAAAACACGAAACCTTTAAAAACAAAAATAATCTTATTAGAAAATGAAAGAAGAAAGAAATGATTTGCGACTAAGGTATTATGAGAACAAAGAAATATATTGACTTATATTTTGTTTATCTCACACAAAATATTTTTATGAATATTTTGTTAAAGGTTTAGACAAATTGACAGACAGGCACGGATGGGAAGTTATCAGTGTGGGTCGCATCGCAGCCTTTTTTTTATTTAGCAAAAAAAATTAAAAATTATAATATTTTATGAACAAAATGCTTAATAATATATAGAAAGCAACCAGTACCATTTTTACTGTAGTTTCAGCAGTAGGTTAAATGCTCCAACATATCTAGAATAGTAATAATCGAGTTTCTTAATCTGTAAATCAGATAAATACTTTAATATGTAAGCCACGTTTTCATCTACCATTTTAATTTTTTTTTCTGAACATAAAGCTTGCTATAATTTTTGTTAAAATAAAAGAAAATATACTACACTTTGCAGTGTATATATACACTTTACTCCCACTTTAAAACTTTGTCCCT
The DNA here is from genome assembly GCA_951509635.1 of Eupeodes luniger. Taxonomy (NCBI): domain Eukaryota; kingdom Metazoa; phylum Arthropoda; class Insecta; order Diptera; family Syrphidae; genus Eupeodes; species Eupeodes luniger. The sequence continues at coordinate 126,851,808 of OX608074.1, forward strand.
GAAACTGAAAATTGCGTAACTAATTTACTATAATTAAACTCTTTGAACTATGCCGACATAACATATTGCAAATAAAATTTATCACCTAATGACATCACCACCTCTATCTAACCATAGTAACAGACCTACAGACTTAGTTTTTTTTAACGCATCGTAAAACAACAATTGTGAGTTATTCAGGTAAAATGGGCGTTTGCAAAAAAAATTGTGTATATTTTAAATATAAAACTTGCAGCAGTATTTCCTTAAAAAAAAATATAAAGATATTTGTGTTATGTAGATATTCCCCATTTAACCTCGTTATAACTAAACTACAAGATAAACCACCTTCGAAAGACAATGATCCACTCAGTTAATTGCAATCCAACCCAATCATTATTTTTTAAATTAGCTAGAAACTAATTAATTTAGCTGCGTTAGTTTCGAGTGGAACGCGCACTCGGTAAAGTTTTTTGCTGCGTGCATATTTAAAAAAATCAAAAACAAAAAATTAGGTAGATATTTTACGCAGATTATATTTACTAAGCTAACTTTGCCAACTCGAAACAAAAAGCATTCCTCAAATAGGTCTACAGCAAGCTATGCAAAAGAAAAAGAAAATATAGCTATCCAGAAGATACATCACTTAGTGTGGCTATAGTTTAGATTAAGATAGGTTAAGCAGAAGCAGTATGTATGCTATAGCTAGCGGATGATGATCGTGAACGTGAACATGTTCTAGAGAATCAAATCATTGCCAGATCCATTAGAAGCTTGCTGCTTGGCGCATAAAACAAAAGCTTTTGAAATTCTTTTCATCTTTTTAAAAGAATAAAATATTCACAAAACAACTAAACTTTCCGAGCTATTTTTATAGCTTTTTTTTTTTCTAAACTCTAAAGTGGAAATAAAACAGCACCATTTTGTATATAATATGTAAACAGGTATGGTTAAGTAAACCTATATAGTACGTATGTACATTCTGCGCGGGAGACTTGTTTTATTGCGACTGTGATCGGGGTACAGTTAGCGTTTAAAATATATTTACAGTACACATAGACTGCTTCCCTTATGTGAAAGCTAAAAAAAAGCCCATCATACGAAAAAAGAACCAGAAACTATAACCAACCACCCTTGTTTTCTTTTATTCTCATATCACTTTGGTTTAGGTATCCAAGAGCGCGCTTTGAAGAGCTTTTTTTGAATTATGTACTTATTTTTTGAAGAAAAAAAAATTGCAATGTTTGTGTGTACGTGCAGAACATAAAACAGCGTGCGAAACAAAATTGATTACATCACTCTCATATTATATTTTGTTAGACAGAGTTGCCAGGTTATCAACTTAGTGCTGAGTAGCGGAATTTTTTTGTTTGCTTATTTAACATATTTTTGATCAGTAAGGAAGAGGTGTATATGTATAAATTCAGCAATATTACAGTTTTTCATAAAATTCTCAAAAACACCAATTTGCCATTGAGCTCAATTTTTCAGCAACTTAATTCAGCTAAGAACGTAGAATGCTTCACTAAACTCTATTTATCATCTTAATTGATACTTAAAACTTTAAGATTGATGCTTACCACAGTCCTCTTTTCAATTCCTTAAATTAAAACATAAGGGTAGTCATTTACCCTTATTCTTTGCGCCAAAAAACATTGACAATCATTGTACTCCCGTACATAGCAAATTATAAGAAATCGGCAAAAATTGTTATATTCAAAAGTAAAAAATTCAGCTGTTACTTTATTAAACTCAGATCTTAAATAAATTGAAAATATTGGAAAGATATGATAACAAATATCAAAGACTTCTTTTTTTCAAAGTTTGTAAAACATCGCTACAATTCTCTGGTAAAAAGTGGACAATCCAAAAAATGCCAGTTTTAGATTTTTTTCTAAATAAAATTTAAACTAATTTGAACAGGTCACAAAAAAAGTCTGGTCAATAAAGATGAAGAATCGACAAAGCCGTAAACTGACAAGGAATTAAGTAGCAGCTGTACACTAATCCTGCTGATTCTAACATCATTTGAATTTGAAATTTCAGTAAAAGGCAGAAGGTTCCACACTTATTCCTGTTCTAAACATGAAGAAATAACATTCATTAATTAATTTCTTATGAAACAAACCCAGTAACAGTTTTTTTGTTGACAATATAACTTTCAGTTTAACTTGAAGACATGGACGAAGGAACAGATCTGCTTTTGTGATCAATTAAGCCCACTTTATATGGTTTGAAACTTTTAAATTGTTCTTGTTCTTCATTACTCTATTACTCTCATTCTTCTATTTCACTTCTTCTTTTCACTTTTTAGTTCTGAAGGCAGTTTGAACTATTAACCCTTTATTTTGTAGTAAATTTGCTGAGACACAAAATTGATACTTTTCTGTTTTCTTAGAAGTTTCATAACGAGAACCAAATCCATTTGTGCAAAATGTAATTGACACTTTCGGGAACAAAGGGTCAAATTCAAAATAGTTTTTTTTTTAGCTAAGATTGTTCACAGCTTAAAAGTTGTGTTACTTTTAAGTTCATTAGGTGGCTTCCAAATATTCAAATTTGATTTTGATTTTTTCAGAGATCACAAAAGTCAGTTTGTGACCGTTAAATTTCATATAAATTTCAAAAATAAATCTGAATTTTCAAAAATGAAACAATAAAGTACCTAGGGGTAAAAATTTAATTTTATGCCAGAAAAATCAAATCTGTAAATGATTTTAATTTGACTTAAGGTAATATTGTAGAAAGATAAGTCATTAAAAGTCAATACACAACATTTTAAAAATTGCATACACAACAACAGGGTTTATAAAGCATCCAGACACAATTCAATACCAAAACTCTATTTTAAAGGTTAAAAATAAAAACATTTATTTGAACAGTAAATTGTAAAAATTAATCTTTCAAAAAAGTACTACAGTAGAAAGAGAAATAAAGCCAGACAAACAATTAAGTGTTATGACATTTCTTTTTTATTATAAAGTTTGAACGTTGACATTATATGTAAAATACTACATCATTTAAATGACCATTACGCGAATTGTTGCAAACATTGTTTCTTTTGAGGTAATTTTCGACCACTTTTTGACACATATTAGGCGGTATCTCAGCAATAACTTGACGAATGTTGGTTTTAAAGTACTTAAGAGTTGAATGTTAATCTGCATAAACACGGTTTATCGCGTAGCCCCACAAAAAAAAAAGTCCAGAGGTGTCACATCACATGATCTTGGTGGCCAGTTGATATCACCACTACGAAAAATTACGCGGCCAGGAAATGTCTCTTGCCATAAAGCCATATTCGCTCGAGTTGTGTGGTATGTGGCACCGTCTTGTTGAAACCACATATTCTCCAAGTCGTATTCTTCAATAGAAGGATAAAAAAGTCATACGACCATACCGCTCCGAGTTGATGGTGACAGTTGTTCTATTGTCGTTTTCGAAGAAGTAAGGTCCAATCACACCACTGGACCAAAGAGCGCACCAAACAGTGACTTTTTGTAGATGAAATGGCCTCTCAACCCCAAATACGACAATTCTGTTTATTAACATACCCACCGAGCGAGAAATGTGCTTCGTCGCTGTAGAAAATAGTTTTTCCAAAAATCGCCGTCTACCGCCTGTTGTTCAAGCACCCATTCGATATCTACGACACGTTGTGAATGATCAGCTGGCTTCAGTTGTTGTGTGGACTGGTCTTTTCCTAATTCCTGAGAACGACAAGGAATCGACACAATCGAGTCTAAGGCAACACTTTCACTTACAGCTGCGATTTTTTCAGTGGTACGAGCAAAACGATGATGCAGATGCCTTACAATTCTGTAATCAATCCAGTCTCTTAAAATTTCTTCACAATTTTGCCAATTGCTTGCGTAGTTGGACGATTATGTAATCAATAATCTTCTCTTAAAGTACGATATGTGGCTGTGGCGGAATCACCATTTTTGTAGTTTTAATAAATAGTTACACCACGGTTTAACAACTGAGTTTGACAGATTTCGAATTCCAGCCCTATACTTTTGAACAGCAAAATGGATAAAGCATTTTAACAGGGAACTGAAAACCCCTTTTTTACCACGTGCAAGCCAAAACTAAATCATCATTAAGTCGACTCTTAAGATATTTCAAAAAAATTTTATAAAATAAAAAAAGGTGTTGAAATTAGATTACCTAAATATACTAGAAGTTGAAAAAAGATAAACTATTTGGCCATTAACTATCAAAATATTGAGATTGTATTTTAAAGAAAGTTCAAACAATTTTATCTTTAAGAATGTTCCAAGTGTTTTTTTTTCATAAAAATTGCCAATCTTCGGAAAAAAATTAGGCGTTTAATGTCGTAAGTTTTCTAATTAATTTTCTAACTTCAGATTTTATTTAAAATCAAAAAGAATCAGTAGAAAAGATGGCCAGATTCCAACTGTCGTGGTTTTTTCATTGCCTATGAACTTTTAAATAAAAATGTTCAAATAGCTAAAGATTCGAAAAAAAAAATTTAAAAAACGTCGAAAAAAATAGATTACGGACTTAACCCTACACTTTTAAATTTTGTGTTTTTTTTTCTGCTACCATAAAACAGTTTTTTTTTTACCGTTATCAGAAAATGGACAATTTCTAGAAGAGTAATTCTTGTCATGAACTGTGGGTCTCAAATTAGCCTTCGTATTTTGCATAAAAGCTATAGGTCCCCTTTAATCCTGGCATTTCATTTTATTTCTTACTAGCGGCCCGTCCCGGCTTCGCACGGGTAGACATAAATAGGTACAGGTATTTAAGTTATAAGCATGCTAATTAAAACGACCATGAATCACTAAATTAGAAAACATTTTTTTGTCCTATCATTAATACTCTTCGCAGCGTATGCGTTGAAAGACATTTTATGGCTAATTTGTTTACACCTTCGGTTGGTTTTAATAGGAATTTCTAAAGATTTCTATAGTAATCTAGTACTAAATATAGCCTATGTTACTCAGTGATAATGTAGCTTTCTAATTAAAAAAGAATTATTAAAATCGGTCCAGTACTTTTTGAGTTTATTCGTTACATACAAAATACAAATCTTTGCTCTTTATAATATTAGTGTAGACAACCAAATATTTTAAAAACTACAGAAATATTTTAAAAGTTTATATACTGTTTTTGTTTCTTTATCAATCTTGTCAGATTGGCAACCCTGTCAACTTCTCATGTATACAAATAGATATCTATACATTTTTCAGATTCAAAGATAAACTTGAAGGAGGAAGTTTGTTCTCAGTATATCCCGCTGTATCTCAAACAGCGAGTGTTAAAAAAAAGCACACATTTTATTATAACAATAACAAATGATCTTGTTGAATAAATGTATTTAATTTTTGTTTCTTTTTCTTTTGATGTAGACTACGGCGGCGATGACGACGTGTGTTGAGTGCAACTTTAATATAAAACAAATTAAAAAAAAAAAGAAAAAGAAATGTAATTCACGCTGCGTTGTTTAACGACTTTATTCGAATTCATTTATTTTGCATTATAATTTTTTTTATTTTTTTGTTAAAGATTTTTATGATTCCTTTTTTTTATTATTATTATATTTTATTGTCTCTCGGTTTGTGTGTATGTTTTTTTTTTTTTTTAATTTTATTCCTCGCATTTTATTGTTTTATATTTTTCTTTCGGTGTGTATCTTTTATTGTATACACCGCAGTACAATACCACATCAGTGATCGAGGAGCTTTGGCGGTATATTTTTTTATTAGAACGAATCTATCGCATATCTAAACTTGTTGTATATATGCAACAAGTTTTGTGTTATAATGTTTTTTTATTTTTCTTACTTTTTTTAACGACTTTATGCCCATAACCTTGAAATGGTCTATCTCTCTTTTTTTTTGTATTGTATTCATATAAATATCCGTGCATGTAAGAAAAATAAACTTAGATTCAATTCAATGTCAGTGCCAGTTGCCAGAGAAGCTTTGAGAAGAATTGCGCGACTACGAAGTGAGTGATGCAGAAGGAAGAAGAAGATACAATATCTTAAAGAATAGAACTGCATTGATTTGCATAGGAAATTTTTCATTTGTACTTAGAATGCACCCAAAATGAAATGTGTGTTGTATCTCGGCCAAGTGGTGCACTCAATTTAGTTCTCTTGTTGCATATGCAACACACATAAATTGATTAATTATACAAGTTGCATATAAATATTTGTATCTATACAGGAAAAATATAAGAAAATTATAGGGTTAGTATGTTAGACATATGTAGACATATATAGGATCAAACCATCAGTTTGTGTTGCGATCGATTGGATCTATCTATCGGTGGCAATATGCTGTCAATATTTTTGAAATTTATATACTTAAATTCCTTTGAGATTATATGACAGCTCGCTAGTATTTATTTGTATAAAGGTACAAGTAATATAGAGACCGCAACAAGCAACGATCCAAAAGGAATTTATATCTTATTTTTTTTTTCTTCATTTTGTTGAATAAGATTTGTTGCAATTTTCTCAAGTTAACACATTTTATTTTGCTTTTGACACGTCGACTTTAACGACGACAACGACGACGCCGTTTTGTGGTATGTCTCTATCTATTCTATACTTACTGCTGTATATCGATATCGATATCGATATATTCCAGCCATAACAAAAACCAAAACCAAACGAACAAACCCGCTACTGCCGCATGCATCTACATATTCTATAGATAGATAGATACTTTTGGTTTTGGCGTTTGGCGTTTATCGTTTGTTGGGAGTCATGTTGCGGGATATTAATACTTATGGGCTTTGTGAAAATTGAACAGAAATGACCAATGGTCAATTATTTAGTGCCAGTATCTTTGATTAGATAATGTTGTTTTATAGATTGGATTGTGGCATTATAAATTGTATACATATCTATACTCGTTTATTTGCAAGTTATGTTTATATACATATTTATATGCTTGATGCTGGATTTATATATTTATATGTTTTCTTAAGATTTATATGGTGGGGAAATCAATTTATTGAGAATGTCGATCAGTTGTTTTGTCAGTATAGTGGATAATAAATCTATAACTGGGGGTTTTGGAAGTTAACAAGTGCATAAATGCAATGCAATAGACTCTATTATAATATCCATCAGTATGATATTTTCTTATACATATATACTTTGTATAAAAAAAAAAATATAAATTGAAAGGAATTTTTTTTTAGTTATTTTTATGGGATTTTAATTATTTTTGTTTCTGTATTTTACACAATTTGTTTTCCGGGGGCTATGATTGTAATAAATGTGTTTGGCCTGATTGTTTAAACGAGTTTAAAATAAAAAGTAATCAAATAATAGATTTGTAATCCGTCTGTATAGAGAACTGTATTAGAAGTTATGTTTTTATCAATCTTATAAAATAAGAGATTCTAATTGCTTTTAAAATCTTCTACTCAAAGAATGACTTAAGAGCCTTGGTAAATAATTGGTTGGAATAGAGAAACCCAATAATTTTAAGTGTCTGAAAACGATTTTAAATCCCAATGACTTATCAAAAAACAAATTTTTTAAATTTAGAAATCTGCACAAAACGTACGCAAATTTTGAATCAAAAATAACTTCCACACGTAGGCTTCAAAGCATGACTTTAGAGCCTAAGTAAATAATCGGGTGGAAAAGAGAAACTCAATAATTTAAAGTGTCCGAAAACGATTTTGACTCCTAATGATTCATCAATTTTTTTTTCGTTTTACATTTGGAAATCTACCCAAAACGTACGCACATTTTGAAACAAAAATAACTGCCACAAGTAGGCTTTTAATAGTCTCGTCTAAGTCTTGTCAAAATCGAAAAATGTTTATCTTGTCTCAACATCGGCTTCTGGATCTCGTTTAATTGAGTCTCTGAATTTTTCTTTTGGAAAGCTTAGTTCATGATTTTAATTAATACTTCTTAACGCTGATACTAGCTTAAGTGATAGTATAATGGTACACTAGAGCGTATACGCATTTTTCTTGACCTATGAATTTGTTTTCTAATATTCTCCAATTAAACCTTTTAGACATGACACTATGTATTGATATTGACAAATTTTAGAATTATACATTGGTGAATAAATTTCTGAATTCTGTTTCTTCAAACTCTATAACAGTCCATAACTGTCGATCGTCTCTAATGAAGATGGCACAACAGTTTAATATTTACCTTTGCTGGGTGCCAGGTCATAGATACATTTCAGGAAATTGTAAGGCAGATGAACTTCTCAGAAATTGTAGAGTAGAACCCATACTACCACGTTTGGCGAATGCCAGCAAACCATTTTTCCGCTTCTGCAGGACGCTATGAAGAAGGCAAAAATCAGGTGGAATAACATCTCTACGTGTCAGGTCACGAAAAATATCTGGCCTACACTAGATTTAAAGCACTAGCTTTTTGCTATCCCTTAACAGATCGCATAAAGCCTTATAATCGGTGTCATTTGCGGACACTGTCTAATAGGAAAGCACGCCACCCGGCTAGGCGTATTCTCAAATGACTTTTGCAGAAGCTGTATGGATGAGGAACAGTTCTTCACATCATCTGTACATGCTCTATTTTAGCTCAAAAACGCAAGAATTACCTGGGAGTATTCTTCTATAACAATCTAAATGATCTCAATCATATTAGCATAATCATTCTTTCACGTTTTGTAAGGGACTCAAACTGGTTTCATTGAGCTTAGAATAAATTCTCAAGTTTCATGTGATATCAGATTGGACCACTCAGACAGCCACTTTAACCTAACCTAACTATTGGAGAATAAAACACAAAAGCTGTATTCATTTTAATTAAGACGACAATTATGTATGAATGGTAATTTGATTTAATTTCGTTTGCTAGTCAAATTTTAAATTAGATTAATTTTGAGCTAAACTTTGGATGCACAGATATTAGCCGCACAACACGAATCTTATTTAACCTCTTGTTTGCTGTTAACAGCAAATATGATAGTATATCCGTTCAAACATCACCTTACTCTATCATTAAGCTGGGCTTTTGCTTGTTTGTTTGTGAAAAAAAAAAAAAAAACTTTGAAACCACTAAACTTCACTGAAAGTACTCTTTAGATATAGCTATTAAAATATTTTTCTTAATATTTCCATAGACTCAGAAAAAATTGTTCCTAATTTTATTGCGTTTTACAATTGTTATAGAAAAGTTACACTACCTTGGGTAAAATAATTTTTGTCTCCTAAACGTTTACGACCTTTTTAAGTTTAACCTAATCTTAATCTATCTCATTACTTGAAATATCTTCAAAATTATTTCTTAAAACTTTTAACTTTGTAGATATTTTTTTAAGAAACTAACGCAGTTTTTTAGTATTGGCCACATGGAGTCTTTAAATGTCAGTTTTCAAAACTTCCTCAAAGTTAAAGCTGGCCATGGTAACGATTTGTCCAAGAAGTCGTCGTTCAATGTCTTTTTTTGATGACAGCATATACTTGGTCTTGCCTTTCATTGACCACTAAACCCATCTTCCCCGCTTCCGTCGCTTCACTGACATCACGCTTTGATCTTCCAACTATGTCAATATCATCTATGATGATATTTAGAAGATTGTACCTTTGGTGTTGACGGTTGAGTTTTTCATATTGAAAAAGTCGCATGACAGTGCATCGCCTTGTCTAAAACCTTTTTTTACATCAAATGCATCGGAGAGATCTTTTCCAACCTTGATAGAGCAGCGTGCATTCTCCATCGTCATTCTGCACAAACGAATAAGTTTGACAGGGATGCCAAAACTAGACATTGCTCTGTAGAGCTCTTCCCTATAGATGCTGTCATACGCGGCTTTAAAATCGATAAAGAGATGGTGTTTATCGATTTGAAGTTCCTGGGTTTTTTCCAAGATCTACACTAGTGTGAATATTTGGTCGATAGTGTACTTTCCTGGTCTGAAGCCACACTGATAAGGACCTATCAGGTTGTTGACGAACGGCTTCAGACGTTCACATAATACGGCAGAGAGGATCTTATATGCAATGTTAAGGAGACTGATGCCTCTGTAGTTGGCGCAATTTAGAGGGTCTCCTTTCTTATGTATCGGGCACACTATGCTGAGATTCCACTCATCGGGCATGCTTTCTTCCGAAAATATTTTGCAGATGAGTTGGTGCATGCTCCCTACCAAGTCACCAAGTCATAGCCTGCTGCTTTGAACAGTTCGCAGCAGCTTTGTTTGACTTCAGTTTAGATAGATATGCGTCGACTAGGTTGAGTGGTTCTTTCTCCCTTACAGCGGAATTTGGTTCGTCATAGACGTTTTATAATTTGGAGAAGTGGTCTTTCCATATTCTCAGCATAGAAGTGTTCCTCTCTCATCTTCTGCTCGTAGAGCTCGCGAGCAGCTCTGGTCCTTCTGTGCAGCGCCGTTTTGTATGTCTGTTGCTTAGCTGCGTGCGCTTGCCAAAATCATTTTAGTGCAGTTAAAAACGTGCAATAATTTTGTATTTTTGTTATTTTTTCAATGGAAATACGAATACAAATAAAAATTCTATAAAATCATTTAAGCATTTCCAGAAATATACAAAACTTCTGAAGAAATTACGGAGATTGGCACACGCCAACAAATAAATCAAAAATTTTCCCTATGTTTCTTTGTTCATTTAAAAATATATTTTGTCTTAAGAAAATCACTTTATGCTGTGGTTTCAGACAGGTCCAGGTAAATACATATGAATATTGAGTAAATGTATATTGCTTGACCTATTGTACTCCAAGAGCCATGACGCTATCCACTCAAATAATTACTGTATTCTTTTTTTTTATCCAAAGATATCGTGATTAAAAGTCAAAAACTAAAATTAACCTTTCCAAAATCAAATGCAATACGCATAAATTTATAAAAACATCAGAATTCATACAATTATTTAAATAACGAACAAATATTGTCGAATAATGTCTATCGCATAATCTAAGCAAGCAAAAATGCATAACATAGTCAACATCAAAAATATTACGTATACGCCCCCCTCATGAAATTTATGTTAATTCATAAAGTATTGAGTCAAAAAAAAAATTATTTCCACGCCCACTATAAAGAACAAAAAAAAACATTTCTTTGACAACACTAAAATAAAATTTAAACATTTTTCAAAAGCTTTATTTTGCTAACTTACGCAATAAAATATGTATACAAACTCGTATCTTTGAATCAAATATGTACATACGTATTTTTATATCAAAATCTATTGAATCGTATGTTTCTGACTCCTAAGGCGTATTCTTAAAATAGATTTCTTCAGATAATTTTCGCATTGTGTACATACATACATACATACATTTAAAGTATGTTTATATAAAAATTGAATTCCAATAGCTTCAAACATAAATTGTCTGCAAACTGTTTTTCTCAAAATTGATTAAAAAGCTTTTTTTTGAAAAACAGAAAAAAATGCGTTACGTTTTTGTTTAATCTATATTCTATTATTTTTATGCCTTTTTTGTCATTTCATTCCATTTACAGACTTAAATGTCAATCTGACAGTTTTACTCTTTCTTTTTTTTTTCTGCGTTGTAACAATATTTATTTAAATGACATTTTGCCGAGCCCGCAAGTAAAATATATTTATATGGAATATATTTTTATTAAGACTTAATTTAATGTAGATTTATTTTTTTCCTATTCACTTGTTGGCATTGATAATGAACTTTTAAATGTTCCGAGCTTCCAACCAACAACCACAATCGCAATCGCAATCGCACCCCGTCGCTATTCCTCAAAGTTCTGTTTGATTTTTTAAATATACGAGTACTACAGTATATCAGTGTTCGATGCACGTTGCAGCACCAATGGTGATTATTATGACTTTCTATAAACTTGACAAGTATCACACAGTAAAATATAATAACAACAACAACAACAACAACAACAACTAAAAATATAAAAATAAAAGCGCGAAGAGAATATTGTTCGTATATTATGGGGATCGTTACCGGGGCAGGCCTAGAACCACACAACCGATCTTCATCGATGTTAAAGTGCGAATGTTGATGTTTGATTAAATTCTTTGCTTTACGCACTGCGTTGTGATATTGAAATGAATAAACTTTAAGATGATTAAATGTAGGAGAGAAAATAATAAACCAAAAAAGCGAAAATGTGTGATAGGCAAGCGAAGAAGTAAAATTATAAAAGAAAAACTGATTTCTAGTTGGTTGCAAATTAGATGATACCCTATAAATGTTTGTATCTTAACTAGTCAAAAATTAAAGATTTTGTTGAATAAGTCATAATGAGATTCGTAATGTTTTTCTTATTTAAAATTTGAAAATTATATTTTATATTTTTGGAAATATAGAGAAATGAGATTTTTTTTACACAATCATTGAATTAAATTCAGATTATTACATCAAAGGAGAATTGAATAGCAGCAGATTAAAAGATGTATTAACATAGAGTTCTTAGGTTAGAAACTCGTATGTTTTCCTTAATGTAAAAAGACTGGAACTTTTCTTCAAAGATATTTTTATTTATTTATTTTTATTTAATAAATTCACAATTTTTTTAATAACAAAGCAGATACCTTTAATTTTATGAATCATCAAATTTAATTCAATATTATTAGAATATCAGCTAAAAACGACTTAATACTAATATAATTTATTCAAAAAATCTGTGTTAGTTTAATGAATTGGATAGCTATGGGGAAAAAATTCAGAACAAGCAATATTTTCATTTTAAGATTTTTCTATCACTTCAGGTTTTTAAAATATGGATCTTTAAAAATGCTTAACACAAGCAAAAACGGGGTTTTTAAGGCTAAGTTCAAACTCAAAATATCTCTTAACCATACATTGTATGATGATTTTGCAAAGTATACATTTTTCTCTTCTAGATACAATTCAAATCATATTAGTATTTTATAGTTTCTGGAAATTCTCATTCGTTATGCTTATGAGGCTTTAATTGACTCTAAATGAAGTTTTGGGCAAACCCTTAAATTTAATACTTTCATAGTCTTGAAAAATATGTTTTGGAGTTAATTTTTAGTGCTGATTAGGAATCCAAACTTTAACTTAAAGTATTTGCTTAAGTTTTAAAAATACTTTTTTAATACATTTCAAAAACTTTATATAAGAGAATTATTGTTTAGACAACAGATTCGTTACAAAAACAAAACTTACTTTTAAACCTTTTTAGCATTAAATGTTTTAGCGTTGCTTTTAGATTTTTTTAAAACAACTCAAATCTAAAAAGTTATGAAGATATTTCGAATGTAATATGAAATAATATAAATACATATTTCTACTAAATATTGAAGGAAAGATTTGGAAAACCATTACGGATTTTATTGAAAAAAGCTACTTCATAAGTTAATATAGCTTCAAAAACATTTTACACGTGTTTTTTTTTTTAATTCTATAAAGTAATATCTCAAAAACCTGACGTGATACATTAATTTTGAAGTTACATTGGATACATTGGATTTTATTGCATTATCTAATTTACTGCAGAAAACAAAAAGTTTGGAAATGTAATCATACCTTAATTTTGGTGTTCTAAAATTGTGTTAAAAGTCTTGCAAAATTTAGTGTCTGCTTTGTAAGTTATAGACCGTCAAAAACCGAAATTATCTCCGTTTTTATACCTTCAATGCGATGTTTACTTCTTTACCAAAGCTGTCAAGCCTACAATTTGCTAAAATTTGTTCTCAAACATTTTTGAATGCTCTTCCCAATTCTTAAACAAATTTTCAGGCTGATCTCTTTTGAATTTAGATTATGTAAGATTATGCAAGCATCATGATTTCAAATTTATTCGTTTTAGAGAAAACTAAAAATAAGTACACACGACCGATTTTTAAGGAACACATTTTTGAAAGTTTTAGTGAATTATCGAAAATTCTGTATCAAAATCAGTGAATAAGGGTTGTATCGAAGTCACTTTTAAGAAATGAATTATGTCTTTTTTTTAAATGGTTTAGAGATTGAACCTTAAAAAAAAAATTTCTTTTTATTCGATTGATTATATTTCAGCAGCTAAAAGCAGCACAGAAAATTAAAGAGCAGTTCTAAGGAATTGAAATTGATTTTGAAGATAAAACTGGAAAAATAAAGTAATCGATATAATTCTGAATTCTGAAAAGAATTAAGACTTTTTGCTTTACCCTCATAGTCTTTAAAGAATGGAAAAAAGTATCTCACGATTTTGTCATGTTTATTTGCAGAAAGTGTTTGAAGTTATGAAAGTTCCAACATTATAAAAAAAATCTTTGAATAATTTTAAGAAATTAAAAGAAACATGTTTGCAATCTTCTCAGTACTTCTGTTTATTTTGATTTTCGATAAAATTTTCGAAGGAACACAAATTATTTTCATTCTTCACAGTCCAAAACTGGAAATATGAGGGGTTAGACATCCTTGTTTAATCTTTTTTTTTTAAACATTTTGAAAATAACTACACACTTTTCTTGAGTCCCTAATTTTATTTTTTAAGATTATGTTGGGAAATTTTTATAATATTCATATTATTTTATATTTATCCTTTTTATATTACTACAAAAATATTTCCTAACTTTATTTTCGAATAAAATTTTGATCATTAATTGCACACAAATTTTAATTATTTAAGTTTAAACTTTGACATTAGTGTATTGCCTATTATCTTCTTCTTTGTGGCATAATTTTAAATAAGTGCTTGAAACTTTAAAAAGGTACGCGATTAAGTAAATTCAAAAAATATACAAACACAAACAATTTTGTTTTTGATTTCAAAACCAAATGTCTAAGAGCTTAGGAAAATGTTATTAAAATTCTATTAACACTATGCCTCAATACCGACTAAATATTTGCAACAAAATATCACCAATTTTAGTGGCTATATAGACAATAAGGGAATTCTTTTATTCTCCACACAAAAACCACCTAAGAAACACCCTTTTAATATAAAATCTTAACAAAATTAGCAAAAATTTAAATTGATAAATGTTGAATAAAAATCTAGCAAAAATCCTAATACTAAAACTTATCATTATCATATTGTCAATGTATTCGCAGTATAATATTTTATTCTCTGAGAAGTCGACAGTAATTTTGGATGTTTAACAACATCTCACGCACTTAACTCTTAAAGACGACCGACGACACGCGACGTGGCGAAAATGTTGCCTGTAATTCAAAAGAGTAACCTCCCGAAAATCAGTAAAATATCGCTCCTATTTTAAAATTACCCAAGTTACTTAAAAAACAAGTTGCTAACTTTTTTATTTCCTCAACGAAAAAAAACCCTAAATAAGAAAATGTTTGCAAAAATTTCAGCAACAATATTTTTTCGGAAGAGAAAACTTCTGTTCATAAATTTGCAAACATCTCTTAATTTTTGTTCCAACACTTTACAGTCAGTGTGTTAATTCTGTGAATCACACATAATTCTCACAAAATAAAATTAAATACGAACGAAAAAATAGAAAAAAGAAAAAAAAACTAAATACATAGTTTTGATGAGGTCTACGCACTTTTTGGGGTCTACGCACTCTCATGGGGTCTACGCACTTTTGACAGCTTGTTATATTGTTATGGCATATGGTGCGTGGTAAATAGACAAACAATACACGCATAAAAAAAAAAACAGAGTTGATTTAGCAAATAGATTTTTAGATTTTGTTCCATTATGTATGTGGGGTCAGTAACCTTTTTGGCAAATGCTTTTTGTTAAAGTTTTCTATGCTTAGTTTTATTTTGTAGTTTTAATGTTGGAATTTTTATTGGGTTAGTTTTTGCTTCTTTTATTTATGTGCTGTACCTAATCTTTAAATGCTGCGTGCTTTTGTGTGTCTTCCACTTATAGGTTTCTATATTAATCTATTCTGTGGGACTAGAAAAAATCTTAGATTCAGACTTTTATATTTAGGTATTATTTTGTAGTGGTAGATGATAGTTTATAGCTTTGTGCCTAATTGGTGTTGATTAAAATTTAATTAAACATTAGAAACGCCAAAAAAAAAATATGTTTGGATGACTTGGCTATAGATATCTTAGATATCTCAAAGCTATTGGGGCCAAACTCATGTCTATAGTTTAAAACAAACAACCTTTTTCGAAATTGTGTTTCTTGTGGTGTGGTTTATACGTTTAGTTTTTTGTTTTTTTTTTTTTGAGTTTTATGTTTAAATACATAAATTAGAGAGAGAGTTGTAATTTGTTGAGGTAATTTTATTTCGAATTTTATTGGTTTCTGACAACGAATAAAAGTTTTAGGTATGTGTGTATTTGTGTAACGAGATTTTGTTTTCAATTAAAAAAAAAAGGTTTAGTATAAAAGAGCCAACGATTTCACAAAAGTTATCAGATATTTCTAAGACTATTTTGGAACAAGTTCAAAATGTTTTTCATATCTTAATTCATATCTTTTAAGATTTATAAAACAAGAACCTTCGATTTATTAAAATTGTGAATATTAAGTGATCAAGAATGAGCTTTTTAAAAATTTGAAATATTGTGCCAATTTTTGATTTAAAAAAGGTTTTGTCCACTCAAATTTCTTGATCCACCTTAAAAAAAAAATTCAAACAAATTCAAAATAACTTAATTTTAAAGCTTAAAGAGTCTTCATCTGAATTTTAAATAAGTTTCGAGATTTTTCGGGGATATAGATCCAAAAGTCTTCAAATTTTGTTCGTTTAGAGATCACTGGAAGTTATTGCGATCGATTCGATTTGTCCAAATAAAAATTTCAACAGTTTTCGACGTGCAAACGTTTTAAGAATTGAAATTTATGGTTTAAGAGAGATGTCCCATACGATATTTGTCAGTTCGAATATTTTACGAAGAAAAATTTGTATTACTTTCAGAACGATTTAATGCATCGCAAAATGACGTTCTTGACATCTAATAATTTTTTTTAGACAAATCCAATTTTTAATTTTGTTTGTTCTTTTAAAAATTTCGTTTTAAGGTGTAAGGCTGTCATAGAATTTTCAAAAAAAAAATGTTTCTAAATGGTAACCTAACACCTCAAAAATGTTGAGCCAAAAAATTATGACCGGGAAAACCTTTAAGTAGTCCATTTAAAATTTAAGTATTAAAAGTATTTCGCACATTGTTTATGATTTGTACTTATAAAAGTGTCAAAAACTTTTATCTCAATACTGTGTTTTTTAAGTTGTCAGGACTCATAAGACCGGCGAGAAGATTTTTAATCGATTGACTTGAAATTTCAAATATATCTTGAAAATATATTTGCTCAAAATTTTTAACAACCTATTGACTTGAAATATCAAATATATCTTGGAAAATACTTTTGCGCAAAATTTTAAATAACCTATTATTAAGGGTTCTTATTTCTAGTTAGCAATTTGCTAAATATTAATAAGGGAGTCCAGAATTTTTGCCCTCTCTTTTCATTTTGCTAACTAGTAAATTGTTAATTGCCTTTTATAACAAAACGCGCACCCAAACATTTCAAAAAAGTGACAGTTCGTGAAAATAAGAAAAGCAAATACGCTTAGTACCCGTGGCGTAATGGTTAGTGCGTTGGACTGTCATGCCAGAAGTCTTGGGTTCAATCCCTACCTGTGCCATCTCAGTTTTCTCATGGGTAGGTACTGCCTCTTACGAGGAATTGACAAATCCTCCAAGAGTAATTCTTGTCATGAAAAGTGCTTTCTCAAATTAGTCGTTTGGATTCAGCTTAAAACTGTAGGTCCCCTCCATCCCTGACAAGATTACTCGCACACAGGAATGGCTGAGAGTTGTAAGCCACTAATTTATTTCAATACGCTTAAACGGATTGATTGTAATTCCCATCCACTGCTCTAATAAGAATAATTGTATAGATATCATAATGGGCTTAGCAAATTGGTAAAAGTTTAAGTAGCCATTCCGTACAGTGGCGTAGCGTGGGTTTTTGCCGCCCGGGGCAGATCAAATTTTGCCGCCCCAAATTTGTTTGTCAAAGTTGGTGAACACTACCATTTCTTCCATAATGAACTATACTTACAGAGTATCCATTTATTTGTACGTGATGTATATCGATTATAACCATATTGAAAGTAACCACATTTTAAGGAACCTAACATTCAAATTTGGTTAATGTTTTAAATTGCATACTCACTATAAAATAAAGCTCAAAAAATAAATTAAGATTAAGAAATTATATTTAATTTTTTAAATCACTTCATTTTGGTTATTACTAGTACAAAGCAAAAATTTAATTTTTGTATTCATTTTAATAAGGAAAGTTTCGTATATTTTTATTTTTAATGAACATTTGTTTCGATTTTTAAATTAAGCAAATTTGATTTTTTTAATTACATTGTGGCAAGCAACTCAACTGACATTGACTTATGTACGTTACCCATATTTAATAATTTATAAAACGTAGAAAATGTTTAAATTATTTGTCTTCTTTGTGTTTTACACACAAATTCTTTTATTATTCTTTCGGTGTCAATCGCATCAGTTTTTTGCATTTATATGGCTAGAATTCCTAGGTTACTTAACCTTAGAGTACTCATTGTTGACCTGAGATAGTTTTTTATTAACTTCCCATAGGAAGTTATTGTAATGGTTCCGATTTGTCAAATTGAAAATTTTGACATTTCTCGACGTTTCAAGGTCCCTAGAGTCGAAATAAAAGATTTTTAGAAAGATGTCTGTGCGAGCGTGTGTACGTACGTCCGTATGTCCGTACGTTCGCGACTTTTTTTTCGTCGTCCATAGCTCAAGAACCAGAAGTAATATCGACTTCAAATAAATTTTGTTATACAGATAATAAGGCAGAAAGATGCAGAAAGGGCTCGCAAGAAAATTGAGTGGGTGGTTTTTTTACCATAGCAGTTTAAAAAAAAGGTGAAAATTTTGGTTAACCCTAAATATCTCATGAACCAATAACGCTAGAGACTTGAATTAAATTTTATATGATATATTGTTACGTGATACAAAACAATTATTTTTAAAAATTGATTTTCAACTCAAATATCTTTTCAAAACTTTGGGACATTGGCTTCAAACTAATTTTATCTTATAAAAATATTGTTTTCAACATTCGATAAAATTTTGAGAAAAATCGAATTGACAGTTTTTTTTACAAAAAATAAAAACCTAAAAAAAACAATACTAAAACTTGGTTAAAATAAAAATCGACTCAAATAGCTTTTCAAAAATTAAAAATATTGGCTTCAAACTTATTTTATTTCACAGAAAATATTGTTTTCTATATTTAATAACAAAAAAAATAAACATAAAATGGTACGCAAATTTGGTTAAAATTGATACATATAGACAAACTTTTAATTAAGACAAATCGACGGACGGGATGGGAAGTTATCAGTGTGGGTCGCATCCCAGACTCTTTTTAGTTTTAGTTTTGAAAAACTCCTCTCACATCCGGCATTGCTTATTGCTATTGTTAAAAAAATACGCAGCATAATGGTAATGTTTGGCAAACTTGTTTCTAACTTCGACTGTACTATGAAATTTAATATTTCAAGCGGGTTTGTTCTTTCAAGATCGTTAAGTCTTTCCAATAAAGATGCAAAGGCTCTTAATCGACCACGTTCTATTTTGAAATCATCGGGAGATACATCATGCTCATTGAATGCAAGTTCCGAATCGTAATCAAAATTTTCAGCCAGTAGCTTGGAAGCTGAAAGAAAGTCGAATTTTTTGGTCAAACTTTGCAATTGGTTAAATCTCTCCTTGATTTCGACGATGATTTTATCTAAGGAAGAAAACAATTTTCTTCTCAACTCTTCGTCATGAGACAGACCAACATCTGTGCTTCCATCACCAAAGATGTACTTCCTTTTTTTCCTTCTGGGAGGATCCAAGGAAATGCCTAAGCTCTCACACAAATTCCTTGCGTAAACAAGTGCATCATTGACTAATTTTTCTCATGTGTCTTCAAGAAAAGTCAGTAGAGCACTGATTTTAGCTGCACACTGATAAAGGTCAAGTCCTTCGGTTTGTAAGTAAATTTGACAATCATTTATTTCATGAAGAACAGGTTTCCAAAAGCCCAAAAAGCAGAGAAAAGAAAAGGATTGTATTGCTATAAGCAAAGTTCCTGCATCTGTTCTCGTTTGTGGTGGTATAGGTACAGGTCGATTGGATGCCACCCCATACAAAATTATTTCAGGGTTCTTTTGTTTTGGTTACCTTTTTTTTTTGCCGCCCCTCAAACAAGTGCAGGGTTTTTTGTTTTGGTAACCTTTTTTTTTGCCGCCGTCCCTTTTTTGCCGCCCCTCAAACAAGTGCCGCCCGGGGCATTTGCCCCCCCTGCCCCCCCCACGCTACGCTACTGATTCCGTAATTTTAACTTTATCAAATTGTTAAGAAATAGTAAGATGTTAAAATTGTTCGAAATTAGAAAAATCATCTTTTAAGCTTATTAAATTGCTAAAAATAGCTGTAATATTTTACTACATCGTTCAAAATTGTGCGCCATTATCTTATTGGAAGGTCTTAAGATTTTTTGTAATTTGCGTAGGTATATTATTTGTTTTAAACTTACTTACTTAAGGTGGCGCTACAGTCCTGTGTGAACTAGGGCCTAGGTTTTTAACAAAAAGCTGAAATATTTGTACTCAAATTTCTTATTGGTCACTTTAAAAGTGAGCCATTTGCCAAAAAATCAAGGTATTACAAAATCATAATACAAAAGCAGTTATTAAACAATCGTTTGATCTTAGTGATTAGTCAATAAGAGCAGATGCCTATTTAGCCACGGACCTTTGATGATGGAGGCGTTATCGCAAAAATTTTACACGGTCGCCGTTTAATAAATATTGCTTCAAACCATATTAATGTAAGCAGACGCTGATATTTCTTGATTTACTTTATTGAACTTAAAGAAGAAACTCTCTAAAAAGCTTAGAAGTCAATCTTGGGTGGCCCAAAAATACATTTTAAAAATAGATGATTTTACCAGGAAACTTTTCAAAATTGCTAATTTTCGGAATGAGTTAAAAGAGAATACAATTTATGATTTTCGAAACCCCGTTTGCAATGGAACAAATGACAGCACATTTATATTTTCTCTCCTAAAAATCTGTCAATTCAAAGTAGAGATGTTTTCAATACAAGTTTAAAGTTTTGTATTCTTCTTTTTTGGTATATTTTATTTATATTCAAAAATATTGTTTTTGTAATAAAAGTAAAAAGTTAGAAGATAATGAAAATTATCTAAACACCATTAGTTTTGTTTTCCTCTCCATTGTTAATTCACTTAGAAAACGGATATACGTTTTTTAAGCATCGATACTAAAACCTCGGTTATAGCTACATACTATTGGTTTTCACCATCAAAAATTTTATTACAAGATTTAACTAAGCTAATTCTTGTAAATTTTTTTTTTAGATAAAACAAATTCTTTATTTAATTTATTTTAATTTAACAATTTATTTTAATTTAACAACTATACAATCGTGTTCAATGAGCAGCTGACTATTGATTTTATATTTTGAAACATAATCATTCTTTTGAAAACGTTCAATTTTCTTTGCTTTTTCCAACATCACTTTCGTTTTCTATGATAATCAGAAAATTATGTTTGAATAATACAGAAATTTTCAATAATCGCTATAAGAAATTTCAATAAATAAATATCTCACGAACCAATAATACTAGTGACTTTAATAAAATTTTATATTATATATTGTAACGTGATAGCAAACAAATTTATTTTTGGAAAACAATCCAATTAACGGTTTTTTTACAAATAAAAAAAATGAAAAAAAAAACATATTTGTCACCTCGAATATTTTAAGTACAAAAAAAATTATTTTATCTCCAACATAATTTTGTGCAACGAAGAATAACGTTTTTGAAATCTACTAAAAGTTGCTAAACATTAATTTTGTTTTATAAGAAATATTGTTATCAACATTCAAACAAATTTTGAGAAAAATCGAATTAATAGTTTTTTTTTAACAAAAAATAAAAACTTAAATAAAAATTACTAAAAGTTCGTAAAAATTGATTAAATATCTTTTCAAAAATTTTAGATATTTGCTTTTAAATTAATTTTATTTTATAACAAATATTGTTGACAATATTTACAGCCCCATTACGGTTGTCAATTATCAATACGCTAGTTGACATTTTTCAATGAAATTGATGAATTGGTATTATCGTTGTCAGCAATCAAATTTTTTGATAAACTGTGAACGCTCTTCAGAAATTAGATCTATTGTGAATGATTCAAATTGACAGTCTTGGTATTATGGTTGTCAAAATATTTGTTGATTATCAAATTTTCAGTCAATCACAAATTCCTTGTTGATAAAATATTTTACGGATCGCGAAAGCCAAAAGCATGTCTACTATTAAACTATTTTTTGGTGAAAATGAAATTGAAGAAGAAAATACTTTGGAGCAAGCAAAGATTCGAAGAAAACTACGCGATGCTTCAAATCCCATGGATTTGGCTGAACATAGTAGATAAAAGATCTTTTTTAGTTACATTACAAAATCTAATTTGGCTTTTAGATTCATTCAAAACTTTAGACTTTCGAAAGAAGCCTTCCTTAATGTATTTTTAGATATCAACGACAAGTTAAAACCAAAGAAAAGACAACAATCCATCCCAAACATACTAAAATTTGCACTATTCACAATAGATTTTTGATCTTTGTTCACAATGGATCAAAAAATGATCAACTCGCGTTCATAATACCAATTTATCAATTAATTGACAAAATGTTTCAATTGTCAATTAATTGATCTTTGACAACCGTAATAAGGCTGTTAGTAAAATTTTGAAAAAAATCGAATTGACAATTTTTAAAAAAAAAATAAAAACCAAAAAAAAAAAACAATAGCTACCAACTTAGTAAAAATTTACTTTCGACTCAAATATCTTTTCAAAAATTGAAAATATTGGCTTTAAACTTATATTATCTCACAGAAAATATTGTTTTCGACATTCAGTACATTTTTTATAAAAATCCAACAGTGCGTTTTTTTCATAAAAAAATACAATCAACAAAAAATGGTACGCAAATTTGGTAAAAATTGATGCTCGGTTCTCCATATCTCGTGAACAATAAAAGATATTAACTTGAAATTAATAAATTTGTATTTGTTTATATAAAAAATAAAATCTTTTAAGAAATACTACTAAATTTTGGTAAAAATTGGTTTTCTACTAAAAATCTCGTTAGCAAATATAGATTTTGAAATCAAACTACATATTTCATTATATGTAAAATATTGTTGGTAATTTTAAAATTTTTAAGAATAATTCAACTGACAACTTTAAAAAAAAAAACACGAAAACCTACAAACTTTTAAGCAAGACAAATCGACAGACGGGATGGGAAGTTATCATTGTGGGTCGCATCCCAGCCTCTTGTTTTTAAACATATCAATCGAAATTTTGTCATTCTTTGCTTCCTTATTATAGATAGAAAGTTAGTGATGAAACGTAGATAAAATCAAATGTATCTATGTATAAGGAAACTTTAAAAATGATGACAGTAGAAATAGTCTACCTATATAATATTAGGAAAAAAAATACTAGAAAACTAGCGACAACTGATTACTTCCAATTTCAATAAACTCAAAACGTGGGGTGCTCTATCATAGCGCAACATTTTGAACATATATGAATAATTTTTGCTATACACACTATAAAATACAAGTTCAAACACAATGCGGTAGGTTCCTGCTATTTGTATAAATAATAATAAAAATAATAATTAACCAATTTAGACAAATGCGTATCACAACAAAAACAAAACAAACCATTCGGCAATGAACTAAACGTGAACGAACATCAGGCTAGGCTTGTTAGAGCGAAAATAAAAATCTACAAAAAAATATTCGCAAATGTGTCAAGGACGTAAAATTTGCGAAAAAGTTCGTTCGACTCAAGGCAAAAATCTATCTAAGTGTATACGTTATACCTCTACACTACACACAATGTACCGTTCAAATATTTGCGTACATTTTTTATTTTCACATGTGTGGTTTTTGATATTGTGCGTGCATGTGTATGATTGACTATAGCGTTCACGCATTGCGTAAGCATAGAGCAGCTAGCATGTATGATTAGATACGACACATAGTTAAAAAAGGAAGGGGAGGGGTGGAGTGTATATGGAGTGTATCTATCTATCTATCCATCTATATACAACACGCACACGCATCGCTATAGTCAAAAACTAGGTCACAGATAAATAAGCAACAGTTATAATAGACATTAGCAAACAATGCTATTAATATTTATGTACTGTATACTGTACACTACATAACCAACTCATAGATAACTGTTTGAGAGGAGGGTGCGCGAGTAGCGTATACGCATTTCGCTCTTCATCAGATCACTAGTTCGAAGCATATACATACATCATACACTTAGTAGTCGACTTTAGTGTTTGTATTTTATTTTGTATTTCCGCGTTATGACGATCATAAAATAATGTGCGAAATTTTATTTAGCTATTTTTTTGCAAAATAAAAAATGGAAAAAAATGTGTGTCATTTTGAGAGTGTTTGTGAACGCTTTGGAAGGAAAGGTTACAGGGGAGATACTGTATGATGTTCATATATACTCTTCAAGATTAGACAGCAGATATTAATCAATGTTTATTTACGGATGAACATCACGATAATTTATCTTTTGATGAGTTTGAATTATTTTTTGTTTTCTAGAAATTTTTCGATGTTTGATACATAGTTTTTTTTTTATTTTTTTTAAACTGAAGGTTTGAAAAAAAGAAATGCATGCATATACAATTTTTTTTCTTTAAGATGAAATAAACAAGAAAATTGTCAAATCTGATATTTCTTTGAAGTTAATAGAGATTACTTTAAAAAAAAAGTATCTTTGAAATACTATTTGATATATAAAAATGAGTTTTTCTAAATTTATTCATATTTTAAAATGTTGCGAAAATGAGGTAACTATAAATTGGAGTAGATAGTCATTTGAATAAAATTAAAACATGATTGACGTAAAATATAATTGTTTTTTCTATTGGTTTTTATGATTATAGCTCTTTGCAGGCTTTAAAAATGTATTGAAATTCCAGCTAGTGACTTCCTCCATTCCCTCTAGAAAAAAATCAAATCTATTCTTACACTAACTAGTTTGTTTTAAATTTATATTCTTCGAAAGCCATTTTTTTTTAAAGTTCCCATAGAAACTTATTGTAATGGGTCCGATTTTTCAAACTGAAAATTTCGAAATTTTAAGGACTTTTCAGGTTCCTAGAATCTAAATCAATTCATTATTGAATTGTTCATCAATTTAAAGGGTGATTTTTTAGCTATTATCTTTTTGGCAACACTAGTTTAATCAGCTAACGCATGTTTCGTGTTTTGTTTCACTGTCAAACAACTTCAGTCTGATCTATAATTTAACCATAAATCGTCTTACAAAACAAAAAACGCTTGCAAATTATTGAATTTTATTATCAAAATGCGTGCTCTGTTAAGAAAGTTCATCGCGCGCTTCTTCCATTTTATGGTCAGTTTAATCGACCCACTGAAGCGGCTATTCGGCCTATTGTGACTCAATTTCGCACCAAATTTACATTGCTGGACATTAAACCACCAACACGCTTACGTAGAGTGCGAACTGAAAAAAATATCGCAGCTGTATCGGCCAGTGTTTATGATGACCATCAATTATCGATTCGTCGCCGTTCGCAGCAATTGAGCCTCTGTTACTCAACAACGTGGAACATTTTGCAGAAGGATTTAGGTGTGATGCCTTTCAAAATACAGCTAGTGCAAGAATTAAAGCCGAACGACCTACTGGCTGGTGGCATCATTTTACCGTACTTCTTCAAAGATGATGCGAATCGTAACGTAACTGTGAATGGTGAGCGCTACCGTGAGAACCAACTTTATTTGCCCAAAATACAAGAGCTTGACTTGCATGACATGTGGTTTCAACAAGACGGTGCCACATGCCACACAGCACGCGCAACAATGGACTTATTGAGAGGCGAGTTCGGTGAACATTTTATTTCACGTTCGGGACCGGTCAATTGGCCGCCTAGATCGTGCGATTTAACGCCTTTAGACTATTTTTTGTGGGGCTATGTTAAAGCTCATGTCTATACAGACAAGCCCTCTTCAATTGACGCATTGGAAGACAGCATTGAAGCATTTATTCGTGAGATACCGGCCGAAATGTTTGAAAGAGTATGCCAAAATTGGACTAAGCGGATGGACCATTTGAGGCGCAGTCAGGGTCAACATTTGGATGAAATAATCTTCGAACATTAAATTATATGGACCGTACTATCGATTCATACATTATACATTATTTAGATGTTTAAAAATATTATTCAGAGCTCTTACCAAATTTGTTCATTTAAGTGGAGTAACGAATTTGATTGGGTGGGTATCTGATTGATACTGTATCGAACTGAAGCTCATGTATCGAGCTAAAAGCTGAATGAGTTTTGGTTCGATGTTTGAGACAGCTTTTGGGAATTTCCCTTCTTACAAAAGGGAAATTTACTTTGAATAAATCAGTTGAAATGTAACCAGTGAAGCAATCGGAATAATAAATAGTGATAGATAGTGTTTTTTTTTGGCATTGAGCCTTTTCCACTTAAAATCCGTGTGTTTTATTTATTATTAATAATATTGGTTATGTTTCATCTCCTGAGATCGAAACAGATACTAACAGCTACCTTCTCAAAATCGTGACAGAATGTAAGTTTTAAAGGCGCACAACTATGAACTTTAAAAACACTCAACTTGAAAAAAGGTTTTGGATAAAAGATCATCTTTTCTGACGACTACGTTAACATACAAAATTGGAACATCTTGAGGTTGGAATAGCCGCAAGTTTTTCTCGAGAAACGTATGCATATTCATATATAAAGTTTTGTGGGGATTTAAAAGTAGACCATTTTTTTCAAAAACAGGCTGGAAACAACATTTGGATTAACCGTAGGCGTTACGAGCAATATTAGCTGACTTTTTTGTATTGAAACTAAAAACATGGATTTAGAAGACTTTTTGTTGATTCAGGTTTAGTAGGCTACTTTCTATGATTTTTTGTCAAGCTTTAAAATGTTTAGAGTGAGAAATGAATAACAAAAAAAAAAAAAAAAAAACGTCTTGGTGCTTGCAAATGGCTGCCTCGTGAGCAGCTTAAAGAATATAATATAAAATATTAAATTAAAATTTGAATGAATAACTCAAATTTGCAGTGAAAACTGGACCTTATAAAACTCGAGGTTCAGTAGGACCAACAAATTTCTGTATCACTTACTCTATTTTCTGTAACAAGTTTAAAGTTAATTATTTGACTCATCCATTCTCCAGATCAAATCACAAAAATAAACTAAAAATGGTACACTCCGGCGTATGCGTAACATTTTTTTATTTTTTAATGAATGTTGAAAACATATAGGGTCGTTTTTTTTCAACTAGTGCTTATTTTGTGAATGGTAACACTTAGCTCATGTCTGATTTGACAGATAATCAGTTTTTTTCTTCCGCTGAACGAATGTGGTTGTGTATACGCTTGAAGAACGTTGGGTACAACGCTTAAAGAAAATGCCGATATTGCCAAAAAAATCATCTTTTAAGATGAAGCTCATTTTGATCTTGGCGGGTATGTAAACAAGCAAAACTGTCGCATTTGGGGCACAGAAAACCCGCACGCATACATTGAAAAGCCGATACACCCAAAACGAGTAACTGTTTGGTGCAGATTCTGGTCCAGAGGCATAATTGGGCCATTTTTCTTCGAAAATGAGCAAGGAGTTATCGGGCCATGTTGGTATCAACAGGACAATGCTAAGTGCCACACAGCCGAAGCTTCACTCGGTGTTTTTATAGCACTTTCAAAAAAAAAAGTTATTTAGCGGACCCTTTACTTTGTTTGATTGTTTGGCTGTTTGGTTGTGTTCTTTTTATTGAGAGCAGAACATACACTAAAAAGTAAACCACGTTTCAGCATTCTAATTTGTTAGGAATTCTAGTAAATGGGACCAATTTGTTATTTAGTTTTCTATTAATTTGTATGTTTTCATTTCTTGAGGATTTATATAAATTAATTATTTCAGTTCTAATCAATGGCCTGCTCTTCTTCCCTCTAGAAAAAAATTCCTACGGATATTGAAACCATAATTGTAATGCATTAAGTATCCTTTGTTGTGTCATTTTTCTAAAACCTAGATTTTCTTAATTTTGTTGCTGAAAATAGACGGACGGTTAAGAATGTCAATGTTGGTAGACGACTAAAAGGATATTTATCAATTTTGTAACATTATTTGAAGTAAGGAATAAGATTTATATATTTCGCAATTTCAAGAGTTTCGAATCTAGTATTCCAAAAACGGCAACAATATTATTTGGAAACATGTATGAGAAACCCGCTGACACAAAATTTTCTGAAAATTTCAAAATTTGTGATGCTGCTTAATAACTTCGTAGTCAAATACATCGTAAGTTTAAACCTTATCATCACATATGTAAGTACAATTGTTAAGTAACTGTTTCCTAAAAAATAGTCGTACACTTTCCGTTTACAACAAAAAAACATCAACTCTTTTCTTTTAGTATAATGAATTCACTTTCCAAAATTATTATCAATTAAGTTCAAACTGATAATATCCAAAAGTATTAGTATTCTCCCTATAAAAGCTTTCTAACCTTCTTCTACCAACCTATAACACAATTTGTGTGTAAAATATAATTAGTAAATGGAAATTGTGATGTTATAATATTCAAAATGAATTCACATTTAATTCCTTTTAAACTAATTACCAACCTACCATATTATGATTTCTTATCTGATTTAGAATAAACCAACAATTTTAACATTAAATGTCCTTTTAAGAATTTAAGGTCCTATTGTACCTTGACTTAATTTACTATTCCAAACGCATCAACCACAATATCAGGACAAATAATCAAGAAGTAAAAATGTCATGTAGCGGCGCATTGCATTTATATACATACATTTCATTATAAATTGCTTCACAAATCTAATTGTTGATTTTATAAAAAATTTTACTCAAAATAAAATTAGTCTCTCAACTATCAACTATCTACACTAGAGGTACTATAGGTATGTACCTACATATATGGAGGTATTTTAATAGGTTTAATGTCCTTATTTCATACTAAATTATTGACAATTTGTAGGCACTTTGCTATTATTTTAATATTAGAAATAGCCATAAGAACAATCTTGATTTCATGCATATCTATCTTTAAAATGAAAAAAAAATATTTCAGAATAGAATAAAACACAAGTGAAAATTATTAAGTCTGATGTACCAACCTTGTAGTCTTCCATAGCTACATAAAAACTAATTTACTTTATCTCTCATAATCACCACTATAACACTCCCCCTTACTCATACATCAACACAAAAAAATACACACTGACTTGCATTTTGCTGCACCAGACAAAACACACTTGCATAATGATCAACCATTACAATTTATTTAATAACACCAACCTCCCAGCGAGGACGAACATTTTTAATCGCGTGGGAGTCTTGTTTAATTTTTTTCTGTTCTTCTACATACCTTCGAACATAATGTACATACATATATTAGAGTTGCCTTCATACATACCCTTCATGCATCCATACATACATACAGTTGTGGCCAATTTAATTAAGTCACTGAAATTTTAGTATTTCATAATACAAAATTGAGCAATTCGTTAACGTAGATTGAAAAAAAAACAAAGGACCAAGAATACACTCTTGTGGTACACCACCAATTACCGACAAAAATTCTGACTTTTAGTTGTTGAATTCAACAATTTGTTCTCGACTTGGTAGTTATGAGGACGATAGTTTTACTGTAGAGCATGAAAATGAATGTTAGAACATTTTGGCAAACAATAGCGGGTCTTACCATATCAAAGGCTTTTGAAAAATTAAGGAGTAATAAGATAGTAGTTTTGTCTAGTTCGATTTCCTTTAAAATACTTAATGGCGCAATCAAGCACCAATTTTCTTTCGAAATAGTGAGTATTTTGGTATCAGTATTTTGAACACACATTGAACAGTCTAGAAATGTAAATAAAGTTTTGCCAATTTAAATAATCAAATTCCAAAAACAAGGGTTTTTGTGAAGATCTCTTTTGTTTTAGGTGATTATTCTTAAATCAAATTATCATAATTTGTGCCGATATTTCCACATAGAAGTCTTTCTTCACTTGGGCTTTAATTTGCTTAGATACAATTTGAAGAAAGGATCTGCTTTTCAAAGTCTAGTTATTTTTCTAGCATAAGTGAATGTATGTAACTTAAATTCACAAAAGATTTTTTAAGAGCTTGAGAACTTTTAAAAAAAAAAAAAACGCATAAAATTTGCAAAATCTCATCGATTCTTTATTTGAAACGTTAGATTGGTCCATGACATTTACTTTTTGAAGATAATTTCATTTAAATGTTGACCGCGGCTGCGTCTTAGGTGGTCCATTCGGAAAGTCCAATTTTGGGTAACTTTTTTGAGCATTTCGGCCGGAATAGCCCGAATTTCTTCGGAAATGTTGTCTTCCAAAGCTGGAATAGTTGCTGGCTTATTTGTGTAGACTTTAGACTTGACGTAGCCCCACAAAAAATAGTCTAAAGGCGTCAAATCGCATGATCTTGGTGGCCAACTTACCGGTCCATTCCTTGAGATGAATTGTTCTCCGAAGTTTTCCCTCAAAATGGCCATAGAATCGCGAGCTGTGTGGCATGTAGCGCCATCTTGTTGAAACCACATGTCAACCAAGTTCAGTTCTTCCATTTTTGGCAACAAAAAGTTTGTTAGCATTGAACGATAGCGATCGCCATTCACCGTAACGTTGCGTCCAACAGCATCTTTGAAAAAATACGGTCCAATGATTCCACCAGCGTACAAACCACACCAAACAGTGCATTTTTCGGGATGCATGGGCAGTTCTTGAACGGCTTCTGGTTGCTCTTCACTCCAAATGCGGCAATTTTGCTTATTTACGTAGCCATTCAACCAGAAATGAGCCTCATCGCTGAACAAAATTTGTCGATAAAAAAGCGCGAAACACATTTCGAACCGAACACTGATTTTGGTAATAAAATTCAATGATTTGCAAGCGTTGCTCGTTAGTAAGTATATTCATAATGAAATGTCAAAGCATACTGAGCATCTTTCTCTTTGGCACCATGTCTGAAATCCCGCGTGATCTGCCAAATACTAATGCATGAAAATCCTAACCTCAAAAAAATCACTTATTATAAAGCATGTTGTTCACTTAAACCTTAAGAATAATCTAACATTGAAGTTACTATAACAAAGTTTTGAAGTTTTTATAGCTTTTTTAGGTGATTTTTCTGTCACATTGAGTTGAGTTGATTTTTACCAATTTAAATAAAATATTATTCTTTTTGAGTAAAAATACACTGCCAAAAATTAATACAAAATTTGAAAATATTAAAATTAAAATTGATGAAGAAAATATTCAAATAAGCTGAAATCATAGTTATTAAATTGATGGGTTTTGATGGTCTTACTTCAAATCAGACTCTCTTAAATCGATCTATTACGTCAAGTTTTTGAGATATTCCTTTTTTAATTCATGTATTAGGTTATTTTTAAATAAAATTCGTGACTACTTGCGAAGTCTCTAAACCCTTTCAATATTCAGTGAAAATATTTATAGCACAAAATTTTCGAAACATATTCATAAGCTGATAGATTTAACAAGTCGTAGATATCTATTTCTTTAAAATACGTTGAACCATTTAAACTTGAACGATTTTTAACAAAAAAAGGCAAAGTTTTTTGAAAGTCATTTTTGTAATGAATCCGTCAACTTCTTAACAAAGCTACCATATCAATTCAAAATATATTGAAAAATATAAAAATAATGTTGAAAACGTAAAATTTTTAAATTTGAGCAGATAATTATAATCGGTGAAGTACCCGCGGCATGATGGTTAAGACGTTGAAATGTCATGCCAGAGGTCTTGGGTTTGATCCCTGCCTATGCCATCACTCTTGTGAGAAATTGACAAATCCTCCAAGAGTGTTTCTAGTCATAAAAAGTGCTTTCTCAATTTTGCCGTTCAGATTCGGCTTAAAACTGAAGGTCCCTTCCATCCCTGACAACAGTACTAGCATACAGGAATGGTTAAGAGTTGTAAGTCACTAGGGCCTAGTTCTCAACGGACTGTTGCGCCACCCAATTTATTTTTAAAATTTTAATTATAATCGGTGTTTGCATTAATAAAAATAAATAAAACCCCAAAACGCATTTTTCAAAACCATGAAAGCATTAAATTCATTTTTTTTTTTTCAAAACTTCATATGGAACCAAATGAAGACTCATAATCATAACTAATAAGAATTTCCAGAAACAACAAATTTTCACCTCGAATATTTTACGAATTAAAAATGAATTAACTCCAGAATAATTGATTGCAACGAAAGTTTTAAATAACTGGTAAAATTTTGAGAAAAATCGAAGTAGCTGATTTTTATAGACATAAAAAACCTGAAAGAACACCACGAAAAGTTAGTTAAATATAATTTTCGACTCAAATATCTCGGCAACAATTAGAGATGTAGCCTCTTAACTAATTTTATCATACACAAAAAATTGTTTTTAACATTAAATAAAGTTTTTAAAAAAATTCAACTCAACAGTTTTTTATATAAAAAATAAATATACAAAAAATACTACAAAAAATTTTTAAAAACTCAAAATAATCTCATTCTATATAAAATTTTATTGCTACCGTAAAATAATGTTCTTAGAAAAATCTAATTGAAGTTGTCAATTGAATTTTTCAGAAAAATTTACAAAAATTTAACAACAATATTCTGCATATTATGATACTAGTAAATTAAGTTTGATTTCGGTATACATTTTTGGCCGGAACATTTTTAGACGAAAACCAATTTTTACTAATTTCAGTGGCGTTTTTTGAAAGTTTTTATTTCTTACTTTCAAACTTTCAAAAAACGCTACTAAAATTGGTAAAAATTGGTTTCCGAACAAAAATGTAAACTGAAATCAAAATTAATTTATCAAATGCAGAATATTGTTGTTAACTTTAAGTTAATTATTCTAGAAAAATTCAGTTGACAACTTTTTTTAAAAAACACGAACACCTACAAAAACAACCGAAAACTGATAAGTAATGGTAAGTGTTTTGAGAAGAAGAAAAAAAATTTGACTTTAGATTTGTTTATCTTACATAAAATGTTGTTATTAATATTTTGTTAACATGTAGAAAAATCGACAGACGAGCACCCATGGCATGTTAGCGGTTTAGTTCGCAGTCCAGCGAAGGATTTTAAATTCAGGAGAAGTAATCCCTTACAAAAGCATTGTCTTACTTGTGATACAGATATTTTTTGTCTCTTCCGAAGGTAATAGTAGTTCATGTTCTTTAAAAAAAAAGATATTCAAGTTAATGAAAGAGCTCAATATCATTAAATGTTTTTTGTTCGTTTTGTGGCTTAATTATATGACCACAACTGTACATGCAGTTTTTGTCTTACATATATAGACAGAGGTATATATACCTGGTCATACATATTTTCTTGTTTATTTTATATAATGCCCTTCCAATGATATCCATCGCAGATTTTATTCGCACGCAATGCCTTTTCGTTTCGCGTCATACATCAACTCTCAACATCAAACTATATAAACCTCCTACAAAACCTAAACCCAGGCCCAGCTATGAAACAAACCAAACCATAATATGAAAAGCTTTGTTTGATTCTTTGTCGCACAAAGAGGCAGAAGATATATAATTTAAACTTACCAATTACGCTTTTTTTTAAAAACTTTTGTTCTGCTTCTGCTCCCCGATTAAAATCATCAGTAAAACATATGAACAACAAAATAGAATAAAAACTAAAGTGAAACACAAAATGCAACGAAAATAATAATGTAAGAGAACAAAAAAGCGAATTAACTATCGGAATAACAATTAAAATAACACAACACAATAATCAAAAAGAGAAATGTTTTTATTTTTCTTGTTTTTTGTTTTTGTTGCAAATGCAATTGTTTGTCCCACTGTATGTTGTGTGTGTTTGATGTGGTGTTTGGTGTGTGGTGGGTGCAGGCAGCAGCTGATGGTCTCAGGTGCAACGTGTGCGAATGCTTCTAAAAAAAAGCTCTTTTTGCCAGTTTCTCACGCTTTCATGTCATATGCAGACACATATAGATATTAGGAGTACTTTTATACGTGCAGTTAAGTGAAGCCGTGGTGTTTTCTCTCTGTACAGCAATTGTTATTACCCCCCTTTCCATCCCCTTTCGGAACACCATATAACAAATTCAAATTGTCATGTTAAAGAGAGATATACTCGTACTTTGTCTATATACATACAAATGTAGATAGTGAGTGAGAGAAAAAGCGCACCGTGCAAAAATGCATCTAGCAACATCATCGTATACAAAAAGACGCATACACGTAATAATGATGCAATTTAGTTCAAAGTTCTCTTTGACAAGAAAGTTTTGTACTTGGTGTCTACTTTTTGTTGTTGTATTTGTTTTTAATTGCATGTTGCTAGAAATATGTGTCCGGGTTGTGACTTTTTTTCCCATGGTGAGGCGCTTAAAATTCATTCCACTGAAAACCCCCTTTTTTCGAAATTCTTCTAATAGCAGAGTTGCCATGTGAAAGTTCGAAAATGTGAATAATTTCAAGAACATTCGAAAGCCAAAAGGGAAGAGATCAACAATTCTTTTGACAGTCTTGGCATTTTCGTCGGGTCTCTGGAAAAAAATAAGAGGTTTTGAGATTTCCATTATAACTATAATAATGTGACTCTTTTGATGCTAATTTTTCTTGCCTTACCCAAAAATATAGAAATAAATAAAAAAGATGGCGCTTAACCGCAGAGAATCAGGACCTAATGACTGACAACTCTCAACCAGTCCTTTCAGAGATGAAGGTAACCTACAGTTGTTATGTCGAGACTGAACGGCAGATTTGAGAAATCACTTTTCATGACAAGAATTACTCTTGGATGATTTTTCAACTCTTCCCTAGAGCTAGGACCAGTGAAAAACCTTTTAGATGGCACAGGAAGGGATTGAATTCAAGACCTCTGGCATGATATTCCTATGTACTAACCATCACGCCATGGGTAGTACATTACTTAAAAATGGTTCTTATTAAAAACTTGCAAATATTACTTTTTACAATTTTTTTCTGCAATAAGTTGCACAAATTAGACTCATTACAGGACAAAATGTATTACAAATTCTAAAGCGGAACAGAGCTATCCAATTTTTTGAATCTATACACTCAAAATAAACTTCGTTAAAATTCATAAAATTTGGTACACGAATTTAGGAAATGTTTGAATCATTTATATATCTTTTCTGAATGTTTACGTCGAAAGAACTTTCTTGGCAATATAAACATTTTTGATGAAAATTTATAGAATTTGGTACAAAAATTTGACACTCTACATCATAACAGAGGTAGTGTGATTCGTTTTCTGTATTTTTACGAAAAAAAAATCTATTCTTGATGAAATTCCATAAAATGTTAGTAAAAAAATTTAGCACATTTTATTATAACCTAAGCGTTTTCGAAATTCGGAAATGAAGTAGAATAATCCGTTTTCGATAATTTTACAACAAAATATTCTTATATATTTTTTTGAAATTTGGTACCTACATAAAAATTTAGCACATCACATCGAAACTTTGACTTGTTTAGAATTCAAAAATGGTGAAGTATTATCCTTTTACCAAATTTTTCAAGAAAATTATTATTATTGATAAATACTTATGAAATTTAGTACACTTTACAAATTTTTGAGAACTTAAATCGGCTTTAAAAGACAGCACAAATTTGGTGAATTATAGCAAATCCTAAGTAAATTTGTTCGAAATTTATAAGTGGTTAAGAGTGATCAGTTAGTTGAATATTGTGACCACAGTAAAACATTTTTAACGAAAATTTGGTACATCAGCTAAGCATTTTTTGTTTGTGAAAATTTTACAAAAAATTTGTATTGTTCGATATTCTGAAATGACGTAGAGTGTGCCATTTGCTAAATTTTTACGACAGACAAAATTATTGATAAACATTTTTGAAATTTGGTACATACATTTAAGAAATAACAGAATCCACTCAACGTGTGGTTCGCATTTTTTTACGACTTATTCAAATCAACAACCAAAAAAATAATTTATTTGAAATTAAAATTTATGAAATTTTTGTACAAAATCTTGATCCAAATTTAAAAAAAAAGCTCAAAGCAGGGTGATTTTTTAATTTTGTGCTACTGATAAAAAATCTTAAGTCATTAAATTATTTTCTATAATAATGCTTGAAATTTGGTACACTTTCTAAATCTTTGAAAGAGACAAATTAGGTACATTACAGCACATCTTCAATTTGTAAAAATTCACAGAGCCAACGACTGATCCGTTAGATCAATTTTTGTTAGCAGCATATTTTCTCGAAACAATAAATCCTTTTTTAATATATAAATTTAGTACACTTAATTATATGGTAGGCAAAATTGACCATAATGGACTATTTATAATGGAAGAAAAAATAATCGATCACCATAAAAAAACGCTTGTAATTATGAATACTTTTATTTACGTTGTACTGGAAGCTTCACAATTTTGGATCAAGTATTGTTCAAAAATTTAAGTTTAAAATATGCATTGTTGGAAATTAAGTGATTCCTTTATATAAAATGTCTTGATACAATGATATTGAATAAAATATTTTGTACCAAATTTTGAAAATCCAGCCCAAAATATTTCACAATGTACGTTTTGGATTAAATAAGTTTTTTTTTATATTTTTTCAATGGTTTATTGGAAATTATTTAAGGGTCAAAAAATATTCAAAAATCACAATAATTTAGAAAACTTAATAGTAAAAAAGTATTCTGCAATAAATTTCGTACATCACAAAAATCAAAATATTCCACAAAAAAAGGTTTAAATAAATATTTCAATTGTTGTATTTCTTTATTTAAAGATGTTGACACCTCGGCAACCCTGTAATCGCATTAAATTATTATAATTATTCACCATTCTCTATTCTGACAGTTCGCCCTAATCATATAGTGTGTATCTATCTCTGTGGGTATGGGTTTCAATGTGTTTTGTTTTTGTTTTATTATTTTACCATGCGTCAATTTTATTTGACACCTACACATAATGTGATATCAATTGATAGATAACCTTGAATATTATGAAAGTCTTGAAGAAGACTTGGAAAAGTGAAAAAAAATATATACATACATATATACAAACTCAATAGTGATAGATATTATCTCAGAATTATGTGATTTTGTGATTTTTTTATTTTTGCATAATACTCGTAATTGTCTGTACATACATATGTATGACGATATCAATTGCGTGACATTTTTTTAACACACTCCTCACACACTGAGAAATGTGACAATTACATTTCTATTTTCTACTTTATGACACATTTTTGAAAGCAGAAAAACACTAGTTTTCAATAATTATTATTCAAAAACATGTTTTTTTTCATGTTTTTCTGCATTTGTATGACCTTTTGCTCCAATCAAATATCATAACTGTGATTAAGTTTCATTAAAATAAAAAGTAAAATAAAAGTTACACCTTAACCACCCACCGTGTTATATCCACACCCCACTCACGTAGTCCTACTTCTAATTATGTCGTTTCCTATAATTATTAACAGAACAAAAAATAGGAACCAACTTACAGTTACTAATTTAAGTTCTCGCCGTCCATGAGGAGGCCTAATAATAAATATGTTGTAGGTTCTTAACTTCCTCATAAAGTAGGTAGTTAGGTAACCTAACCTAGGTAAGGTCCTTTTGAAAAAAATTTAAAAACATTGCATCAATTATTCTATATAGTGACACATGTCACGTGACTAATTGCAGTACACTTTTTGTCATTTTTCTATGCATGCATATGGAACAAAAGGCATACGAAAAATAGAAACAAAATAAGAAAAAGAAATATAAGAAATACGTAATGACGTCATTGTGCGTCTAATTGCAGCGATTTAATTGAATACTTTAAGCCATATAGGTTCTGGAATGGAATGGAATAACAACAAAAACAATATCTATAGAAACAAAAATGTGTTATCGTTGAAGCAAAAGATAATGGTAGGTAGTTGTTGCTATAATTTGTTGTTGTTGTTGTTGTTCTTGAAGGTATTTCAAATGCCGAAGCCGAAGCTGAAACCGATAACCAGCCGGCATAATTTAAATATAAAACAGTCAGCTGTTCTGTATACATTTCACCATAAGCTTTTTTGTTAGAATGGTAAAAAGAATTGGTTTAGGTATAATGCAATTATAGGAACGGGGAGGCAGTATGTGGGCATATCTTGATTTTTTGATATAAAAATACTTTTATGATGCATTCATTACAATATCCGTACCTATAACCTAAAAACTATAGGCATAAAGGAGAGTGCAAATTACAGCTGTTTTTTTTTTAACGGAATAGGAACAAACAAAGAGAACCTAAAGATAAAAGAAAAAAGGTAGGTACCATGCTGATTATGGTAACCTTGTTTTATAAAAAGATAATTTCGTACCAATTGAAATTTCTTATTAAAAACAAAAGGTGTCTTTTTTAGACGTGTAGTTTTTAAGAAGAAATAAAACTCACATGATTTAATGTTAAGGACAGTAATCTAACTTTCTTATAAAAATAAGAGTTTGCCATTATGTTTTA
This sequence comes from Eupeodes luniger, assembly GCA_951509635.1. Taxonomy (NCBI): domain Eukaryota; kingdom Metazoa; phylum Arthropoda; class Insecta; order Diptera; family Syrphidae; genus Eupeodes; species Eupeodes luniger. The sequence continues at coordinate 126,890,388 of OX608074.1, forward strand.
AACATGACGTGTCGGTCAAGTGGAGACAGCGGATGTCTCGAATAAATTCCAGTTGAGATGCCCAATTTTCGACCACTTTTTGCAGCAATCGGGGAGCGTTCAAGTATTACGTAACGCAATTTTTGAAGATTTTTGACCCCCTCTCCTCCCCTTGTAACGCATCGTAACGTTTTTCTGTACTCCCACTCCCTAAACTTTACGTAACACTCAAGTGACCATTTTTACCCTAAAGCCGCAAAAAGTGTGTTAAAAATTTTATCCTTGGTATATGGCGACCAGACTAATACAATCAAGGGATTCCCCGTAAAACGTAAATGAAAAGGGTTGCCAATTTTGGAGTTTTAATTCCCTAAATTTTTATTTAAAAAAAAAATAATGTTACGTAACGTGTTGTAAGAAAGACCCCCTCCGCCCCTGTAACGCATCGTAACGTTTTACTAGACCCCCCTTCCCCCCAAATTGCGTTACGTATTACTTGAACACTCCCTCGGGCCCGTAAGTCAGAAATTAGCGAACCGAACTTTACATAACGCCACACAAAAAAATCCAGTGGTGCTAATTCGCACGATCTTAGAGGCCACTCCACAGACCCTCGACAAGTGAGATAATGTCCTCACCAAAAATTTTCTACAATAAATTGTTTATTTCTTAATAATCAATCCATTAAATTTGTTGTAGGTATTTGCAAAGGTCTTCTACTCATTATTCAATGGCAAACCAAACTGAGCATAAAACAAGTGACAGCTGTCAAAACCAACTCCGAAAAGGCATTGCCAGAGGGAAAAAACACCCATTACTTCTTTGTGGAGACGGGAAAATGATTTTTAGATTTAGAGTTAGGAATTCTATATAATATTGATTCAAATGAATCAAATAGTCGGATTCCAAAGGTGAGTTGTGAAATACCATACAATAACTCATAAAAAAGATTACGATTGAATGAATGAATCACGAATGTATGAACAGATCCAAAGTATTCGCTCTTTGAACCGTTCTCTGATTCGAATCCTTAGGATTCAATTCAAAACATACAATTATTTTTCTTTTTCTCAAACATCTTTAGTTTAATTTGAAAATGTATGTTTTTTACAGTAAATGTTATGATGATATAATTTTTCATATTTTTTGAGCACACTCTTTATTGATGTCCCTGAAAAGGGTGCCGAATTTCAGTCTGTTGGAAATTTTGAAAGATCTTTTTTATGACAAGTTATAACTTTCTTAAAATAGTCAAATTTAAAATTTTGAACCAAAATTACTTGTGTTTCATTTTCTTGCAAGACAATTAAACTGTTCTTGATACAATTTGTATGTGGATCCGTTTTGTAGGATCAAAACTTTTGAAAACAGTTTGATTTCTTTCAGAAACTTGGCTCACAGCTGTTTTTAGAAATATCTTAAATATTTTAGATACCATAATTACTTTTAAAAATCGGTATTTAACACAAGATTTTTTAAAAAAATAGAACTTATCTCGAAAACGAGTCGTAAGAATTTTGATAAAAATGAGCCCATGAGTTAAATTAGTAGAACCCACCAAACGTCCAAATTGTATAAGAATTAAGAAGGCATAATTTTGATTGTATGTTACTTAATTTTACAAATTTTAAAATATAAAAAAATAAACTGCCTTCTTTATTCAAAAAAATTATGGTTTTTTTTAAGTTCTCTTTTTCTTGAAAACTCCACCATTAAGTATCAATTTTCTGAAATAACTTTATTCTGTTCTTTTTAATTAATATTAATATTTTTGAAATTATTTTTATATTTAGTTCCTATAAAGTTCAAAAATTGTCAAATGCAATTGATAACTAATTCAGTTTTGAAATGGTAAAATTAATTTCAATACCCGTATTAAATAATATTCTATTGTTTTAAAGTTAAAATATATTTAATTATTTAAAAAACCTAGTTTTATTAATATTTTTTCCAAAACTTTAGAGCGTTTTTTTAATTAATTTTATATCGATAAAATTTTTAAATTTTGTCTTTTCAGTGCATTTGAAATTCGCAAACAAATTTTTAACCAGTTTTTGAGATACAAAATTTAGAAAAAATAAAAATATTAATTTAAATCAATATAAGAATCATGTTCAAAAAAAAATATTTAAAATTCTTCAGTAGTTCATGGGAAAATAACGGTTGTAGGGGAGGTACCTTTCTGGAGCAGTAAAGTATATATCTTTTATTTTGAAAGAATAAGTTGTAGGTAAAATTTAATAAAAATTTATTGGGCCGTTTTTTAGAAAAAACGAACTTTTGATTTTATTTTTGGTATTAAGAATCTATTCCAAGTTTGAACTTAATCGACAAAATGGTTAAAGGTGCATGGCCGATGGCATATAGACAGACGGAGGGTATGGGGGACCCACTTTTTTTGACCTCTGTACCATCTTAATGTCATGTTTAAAAAAGTAAAAATCAACACTATTAACCTAGATTATTTCAAATAACAAGAACGAACTCTCAAGGCTTTTTGGATTAAGCATTTACTAAGCTAAGTTAAGATAAGTCCGTAAAATCTTTTCCTATATTTACAACTGTTCCGTAGTAACCTGGGCTTAAACTGATATTTATTTTAAATGCTTTTTTTTCGCCGGTTTGTTGAACGCATCCTTTCATTATGACACTTCACTGTTTTTCTATTTGTCATAAATAATTTGTAACAACAAAACAAACAAATTTAATGTTTTTTGAACACACGTACAACAAAAACAGACTTATTCGAATTTGCTTTGAAACATTTGTTCTCGTTAATAAGTGGAAACTTATGTAAATTCGTTTATGCATGGCGCTAAGAAACTTATAAACTTCAAATTTGTAAGCAACATGGGCAGAGTAGGACATAAACAACTCATTTTACTCACTTTAAAAGGTGTTTTATTGTATGATTATTATTATTATATTTTTCAAAACCAAAAATAGATAAATTCTACATTTCAATTTTCTATATTTCACACTGGACTTTGTTGACCATGATCAAAAACAAATATTTATTTAAAATACGCATACAAAATGATGTTTGATTTGCGTGATAGAAAACGAGCCAGAAAGAATGAACGTTGCAATATACTTTAAATCAGTTAGGTACACAAAACGCTTTCAAAAACCTCATCATCCTCATTCTTCATCATCAACATTCCTATGTATATACAATACACATTGCTCGTGATGTGTATATACATATCTGCTGTCATGTCTGTCATGAGATTGTAACGCAACAAAATTTATAATCATAATCACCATACAGCTCGCAAGTAAAATGCAAAAAAAAAAGAAAATTAAAAAATCATAAATAAAATAATAAAAAGAAAAACACAAATGCCCATAGAACGATTGCATAACGTTCTCTACACAACTTAGCGTATATATATGTATATAAACTTGAAGCCCGTACAACACACATCACGAGAAGATAAGATTTAATGCAAAACACGGATCACCATGTTAAATAAAAAAGAGGAACAAATTTTTGCAAATACGACAATAAAACATACAAAGTAAAAAACAAAGAGTTTCTTGTCAGTAAAATAATAAAAATGGACCTCTGTATATGCAACAACAACAACAAAAATTGAAAAGAAAAAAATCCGTTTGCTCAAGGCCAAGGCCATCAGAATAACCCATACCATTTAAAGCACGATTGACAGCGTTGACGGAGATGACGGAGGTGAAGGAGATGACGGAGATGAAGTCGGTGACGGGACGAGGAAATGACAAACGAATGCGATCTTGCTTTGTGGCTTTTTCATAACAAAATTTTCGACGAACTCAACTCTCAACTTATAACTCAGCCCAGGCAAATAGCAGCATCAGAAGCAGCAGCAGCCGGCTAGCCAACTGAACTGCGCCAACCAGACAGATAGACAGACAGCCATACAGAACGTAAATGATAAGCCTGATGGCGATGGCGATGGCGATGGCGCGGCGAGACGAGGCGGTTTGAATGCATGCAACATTGTCTGAGTTCGGATAAGATCACGACTAAAAATGAAGCATCTTGGTCAGTCAGTTAGTCGGTCAAAGCTTTCCGGGACGGGAATGAGATGCGCAATGTTCATAATCAGGTTCGTGAGAAGTGAGATCGTGGCATGCCACCAATCATGCTTTACCGATCTTTTATGTATGCATATAGAGATAGAAGTTCTGTTCAATATTCATTTTCGAGTTTTTCGCTCATGTAGAAGAGGAAGCTTTCGTTTTATCAGCAGCAGAATTCTCTGTACTCCCGCACCTCTCACTCTCACGCCAAAACCACCACCGCAACACATCGTCTCACTGCCATTGCCACCGATGCGATCGCGATCGCGATTCACGAGCGATCGTGCTTGACGCATTCATGTTTTTTGTGTGTTGTGCTGCCATAACTCACCTGCATACATACATCATCATCACCATACATCATCGCATGTGTGATGTATGTATGGCGATGTATGGTATGGTGTGGTGTGGTGGCGGATGGCAGATGGCGGAACTAAGAAAAAATAATAATTCGCAATGCATGCACGATCATCATGCTGTTGGGGCGCTGCTTGTTGTAAGTTTTGTTTGCTTGCGTTTGATGATGATTGTGGTGATCATGATGATCTTCATGATGATGATGATAGTTTTTGTGATTGTGATTATCATTTCTCATTTTCTTCGTCCCTCGAGAATCACATAAAACGCACAGCAAAGCAACAACAACAATATAAGACAATCCGAGTTATAAATAATGGCGATTGTGAATGCGATTTATGTGATCATCATTAATCTCAGAGCGGTTTGTGGTTTGATGGAAATAGTGTGGAATGTGTTGTGCACATCTACGCTACGTGCGTCTAACGTCGACGTTAAAATTGAGGTTCATCTACATAAGGAAAGAAAATTGTATATCGAATCAATTCCGTAGAGACTATTGGTTCTAAACGGACTCGGTATTTGTAGGTTTTTAATGGAATTCAATCGAAATGGTTCCTTCAGTAAAAGTGCGTGTGAAGATAGATTTAAAGCCCCCAGGAGTCGTCTATCTGTAGGAAATTATTTTCAAATCTTGGTTTATAGAAAGGCATATTTTTTTAGCTTGGGAAATAAAACTTCCTACCTATATTCAAATGAAAATTTTTAGGCTATTATAACTACTTTTTTTCGCCTAAGTGAATTTAAAGACTTAAACATGGTAATATTATTAGGTACTCTGTAAAAGAGTGTGTATTAAAATGGTTTAAGACCTCAAGCGTTTTTTTTTTGTATTTTTCAACTTGATAATCGGTTGGATCATTAGAAAGATGAAGCTTTAACGCGGATAAATAACCTACCCACTTAAGTGAAGTGCCTAGAGAGGATTTATTACACATTAATATCATTTCGTTCAACTTAATATACCTATAGGTAGTCAAAAGTCAACGACTTATTAAGGTTTGAATTTATTTCGAAAAAGGTGACTAAGACCTTTCTAATATGAACAGAGCGGTAGATATAAAATTAGTGATGAGTTTGATTTTGGCGCCGCTGGAGGAAGATTACACCAATTTTGTTTATGTTTTAAGGTAAAACTATGATCAGGCTATTTATTCATAGGGGCATTTAAGTGGTTAAAGGAAAGTAAGAGAAAATATGTGTCCATAATTGCAGTGTATATCTATGAGAGTTCAATAAAGCTTGCTAAAGAACATCTTCTGAGGTTTAATGATTTGTTTTTTAACTGTTTGAGAAACAAAGTTTCGTTTTTAAATGACATATTCTTACGAAAGTTTTAGACTTTGTTAATTCTACCTTTAAGAGCCTTACAAAAGAAAACCTTTCCAAAAAAAAATTTAAAAGGATTGTGAATTTAGCACAAAAACACATTCACCGATCAAACAAAATGCAAAGTGAATAGATTTAAGAACTGACACTTTTGAAATTGCAATTCTATGTTTTCTATGTTTTTTTTTAAATTCAAATTTAAGGTCAAAAAAATACATAATTTTGTTTGCTTTTAATAGAAAATCGGTAGAAGATATGCATTTAAAATATTCATTCTATGTTTTCTATGTTTTTTTTATTGTTTTAATTTAATATTAAAATAATGCATTTTAAATTGTGAAACATTTATATGTTTCACAATGAATGCAAAATGACTTCAAAATTTAATTTTTGGTAAACTAGTTTAAAATTATGTCGTGCTTTACTTTTACCTTTTTATTTAAATTTCTTTAATAGTGAGCTTTCATTAGTTAAAAGTAATTTCAATTTCTATGTTTTTTTTATGTATATTTTGTGTTCATATTTTGAAGTTTTGAAACGTTACTCAAACTAAAATTTACTTACAATAAAATCAAAATGTGTGTCGATTTGTTGACGCAAAATTAAACGATCACATTCTCATTCTATGTTTTCTATGTTTTTTTCAACTTTTTTATATTAAGATTATATTAAGATCAATTTAGAAAAATACCTCCACAAACTGTAATTCAGAGTTTTTATAAAATTTGATTTATTATTATTACTTAGAACTTTGTCGTTTTTACATTTTCTATGTTTTTATTTATATTTATAAATTTATATGAGAGCTCTCTTTTAAAGATTTAAAAAACTAAGTTAATAATTTGTGTCATAAGTATTAACATATAAATTCTTGAGCAATTAACCAACATTTCCAATGTTTAGTTTATGCAATGTTTTAAAATTTGTCACAACGCTTTAAAACTTTATCGTTCTATGTTTTTATTATTATTTCAATTCACACAAATTTTTAGTTATTAGATGTGTAAAAGAAGATTTTGAACTCAAAACAGTTGAATATTTATTGTGTTTTGGTTGATTTGTCGTTATTTGGTAGTTAATTAGGTATTAATTAGGAACGCTTTTCATTCAGCAGTTCCTTTGAATTCTATGTTTTTTGTTTCTTAAAATGCCTAAAACATATGCATGGCAGAATTGAAGTTGCTTCAAAAGGTGTAAGACAAATCATCGAAATCAAACTTCGAAAGTTTGATATAGCGAAGCAGCAAAAACATAGAAATACGAGATTCTATGTTTTCATTTTTAACTAAGGTTTGTGTATCTTTAAATTTTGATTATCTAACTTGTAACTCAAAAATTAAAAAAATAGTCTTTTCTTCCGTTCTTGAAAAATGCATAAGTTTTGGTTCCATAAAATTAAGAAATATTATTTTAAAGCGAATTTTGGAATGTTACCCTAAAAGTTAAATAATTTAAAAAAAAAAAAGTAAAGTCATAACTTACCTTAAACTAGAACACTCGCCAGTCGGGCGTTACCCGTCCAGCAATCCATAAGATAGTAATTTTTCTTGGCCGTGTTGCCAGATTTCTCCGTTATTATCTACAATACTACACACGATTTGTATAGCGTCAACAGCGTTGGTGGCGGCGCGCAGTGACGCAGAGCGAGAGAGAGTGCGGCTGATGCAACTATACTGCTACTAATCCTTATTGAGCCCACAAATTTTACAAACCAAATTAATTAATTTTTCTTTTTTTTTTTGTTGTTGTTAATGTTGTATTGTTGAATTGATCAGTTTTTTTTTTGTATGTTTAATAATTGTATTTTTAGCCTCCTTTTGCTCCTTTTTTGTCCTTTGTTTATTTTTATAAACTTTTGTGTGCAGAGATGAAAACAAAAAAAAGAAATTGTCCTGACTGTGGCAGTTAACAAAGAAACGAATCCTGAAAATAAATAAAATAAAAGGTAAAATTAGAATAAGTTAAAAACAAAATATTTATTTGAAATTTAAGGATCAGGGTTTTATGTAAAAACAATTATAAAATAGGTGTGGACATTATTTATTTTTCATAATGGAATTTCTAAAACTTAGCAATGTCGTTCTGAAAGACCCCTCTTTTACCCGTTTCCCTTTATCCGCCGAATAATGTATATGTAGTAGAGATAATACCCTTTAAATTTTTTTTAAATTTTCGTTTTCTTCTTTGTGTCTTGTTCGGATGGTAATTAAAAGAGAGTGAAAGTTTACTCACGATTTCAACCCCCATATGTGAAGTTTGCTTGCATTCTTTGCATAAATTACATGCACCTTTAATATAACAACTCAAACCCCTTCATTTTCACCGAAACGAAGCACAAGGGGGGTATACTGCACAAATTTGTGTTGTATGTATGACAAACGAAAGGAGCATCATTAATATGCACACTCACTGTACCCTTCCTACCTCCACCCCCTCAACAAACCCTTTCCTCGCCACCAACGACCGTTTAAGGGAAAGCGGGTTGTGTTGTCGTGGTTGTTTTATATGCATCCAAAGGCTCGAGGAGCAAGCAAGTAGTAACGGGGAGGGGTGAGGGGGTGAATATATATGAAAGATTATACTTATTTAAGAATACAGATTTGAGTCAGGGCAAAGGTTGTTGCCATCATACTACCTTACAGCGTCATTCTCATATATGACATAAAATTTGCTTAGCTTATATTTTTGTTTTTGAGAGAAACAAAATTTCACATAGGTATTCATCGTGAAACAACAACAAAAACACTTTCCCATATATTTCAAACTTTCAGGGTGTTTGTAAGTTCAAAATATTTGTATGAATTCAAAATGCGGGTGGATTTTTTTTGTTTGGAAATGTTTTATTTTCTAGGACGAACTTTTGTTTTTTTTTGAGGAATTTTATCAGCTGATGATGATGATGATGGTTTATAATGAAGAAGAAAACTCTACCATGTTTCAAAATTAAGTGAATGAATCTTCTAATTGAGTTTGTCCCTCAACACACATAGAAAAAAATGCATATGTGAATATCAAGGCATACAAACATATCGTCACTTTTTTTGATATGGGTAAGAAACAGGGAACTTTGATTTTTGAAATTTTGATGAGGTGTTTTGTAATTTTATTTCAGTTTAACTGTTTCTAGACAAAATTTTTACTCCACAAAGTTCCAAAATTTATATCAACTTAATAGTTTATTGACAATGCTTTAAACTTAATATCTTTTAGATAAATGGTTTGACAAATGTTCTTATAAAGGGTTTTCCAACAGGAGGTCTTATTAACTTCCGATAAGATGTTATTGTAATGGGTCCGATTTGTCAAATTGAAAATTTTGACATTTCTCGACGTTTCAAGGTCCAAAGAGTCGAAATAAAAGATTTTTAGAAAGATGTCTGTGCGTGCGTGTGTACGTACGTTCGTACGTCCGTACGTCCGTACGTCTGTACGGTCGCGACGTTTTTTTGTCGTCCATAGCTCAAGAACCAGAAGAGATTTCGACTTCAAATAAATTTTGTTATACAGATAATAAGGCAGAAAGATGCACAAAGGGCTCTCAAGACAATTGCGTGGGTGGTTTTTTTTACCATAGCAGTTTAAAAAAAAAGGTGAAAATTTTGGTTAAACCTATATATCTCATGAACCAACGACCCTAGAGACTTGAATTAAATTTTATATTATATATTGTAACGTGATACAAAACAGTTATATTTTTGGAAAAAAATACAATTATCGTTTTTTTTAAAAACTGAAAAAAAAATGTGTCACCTCGAAAATTTTACGACTAAAATATGATTTCATCTCCAAAACAATTTTGTGCAACGAAGAATAATGTGATGTCAAAAGCATCTGATAAAATTTTGAGAAAAATCTAATTGACAGTTTTTTTTATAAAAAATAAAAACCTAAAAAAAACATTACTCAAAGTTGGTAAAAATTGAATTTCGACTAAAATATCTTTTCAAAAACTTGAGATTAAGGCTTAAAACTTATTTTATCTTATAAGAAATATTGTTTTAACTTTCTGAAAAATTTTGAGAAAAATCGAATTAACAATTTAAAAACTTTTCAAAACTTTGAGATAATGGCTTCTAACTAATTTTAACTTATAAGAAATATTGTTTTCACCTTTAGGAACAATTTTGAGAAAAATCTAATTCACAGTTTTTTTTACAAAAAATAAAAACCTAAAAAAAAATTATAAAAGGTGGTAAAAATTGATTTTTTGACTCAAATATCTTTTCAAAACTTTGAGATATTGGCTTTAAACTACTTTAATTTTTCGAAAAATATTGTTGTCAACATTCAGTAAAATTAAAAAAAAAATCGAATTGACAGCTTTTGTAGAAAAAATTAAAAACCTAAAAAAAAATTAACAAAGGTTGGTAAAAATTGATGTTCGACTCAAATATCTATTCAAAAATTTGAGATAATGGCTTCTAACTAATTTTAACTTATAAGAAATATTGTTTTCAACATTCGATACAATTTTGAGAAAAATCTAATTGACAGTTTTTTTACAAAAAATAAAAACCTAAAAAAAAACAATTCTAAAACTTGGTAAAAATTTACTTTCGACTCAAATAGCAAATTACAAATATTGGCTTCAAACTTATTTTATTTCACAGAAAATATTGTTTTCGATATTTATATATCATTCGATATAAAAATCCAACAGTCCGTTTTTTCATAAAAAAAATCTACAAAAAATAGTACGCAAATTTGGTAAACATTGATATGTACATACAGACAAACTTTTAAGCAAGACAAATCGATTGACGGGATGGGAAGTTATTAGTGTGGGTCGCATCCCAGCCTCTTTTTTTTTGAATAGTTTTGACCTTTGAAATTGTCATCTTTTGACGATGAAGAACTGCAGAGTTACTTTTAATAGAAAAACACACACCTCTTTCGGAACAGTTGTTGAAATTCTCTATGAAAATTTTCGAATTGTGAACTTGGAAAGCCTAAGAATTATTGTAGAAAACCTCCTGCATCTTCAAAGTGTCAATGTTTCGTGTGGTTTAGGGTAGGAAACTAAGTACTTATTAGAAAAAAGGCTGGTGCAACTTTATACTTAATGACTAATATGTTAATTAAAGTATTTGCATGTGTTTCAATGCAAATAGTATTAAACTCAGCTACATTAAAATAGGCCACAAATCAAAAATGAATCAACTTAATTTAAATGTCAATGATTGAGTGGATGATTCCTTATTGTATAGCTATACTAGTATCAAATATATTTAATGTTAAACTGCCTGCCCCTTTTTTAGCAGTATTACACATTCATAGAAGCAGTACAAGGTTCCAAAAAGCGTGTCTTATTTCTCCAATTACTGTCAACTTTGTCAACTTCTTTCATAAACCTCAATATACCTACACATACATACCTACCTACTTATATCGTTCTGAGAAAACATTCTGTAATCAAATAGGTCATTCCTCACGTACATTATGTACCTTACTACTCGTATACACCATTGCTTTTAAAAAATAAGACACTTTGTCTATTATTTCTGACTTTGCAAAAAAAAAAAAACCTTACTCCGATTGCAAATTTTGAATGCGAAACGCATTCAACTAAAATTATTTCCTTAGAAGTTTCTTAAGAATATAAAAAAAAAATTCAAACCCTAAACGGTTGTATGTATACATGTTTAAGTTCATGTTCTTTGATCGTTTTGTTTTTTTATTTTATAATATTGATCGTGTTACATTTGAAAAACACTACTCCATGATATCATAAATGCATGTACATCATTCGCACTTATTTTGATGTAGAAATGTACATATAAAATTGTATAATGCAATTGGAGGCCGCTTTTGGAAGTAACATGTGTATATTACTACTTTACTCATAATTTTATCAGTGCAATCGAAATGTGATCATACAAAATTAGAATAAAAAATAATTTAACTTGGTTGTAGAAACTTGCTCAAAATATTTGTGTATTACTCAAATAATATTTATTTTATTTCAAAATAGGTATGAGTAAAAACTAAGAGAAAACTGAAAATATTTACACATTTTTTGGTTAACTGATAAATCTAATTTTTTAAAAATAATTCTATAATTTTTTCTTTGATTAAATTTTATTATATTATTAATTTATTTTTTTTTCGATTTTCTTGGATTGTGTTGAATTTAAATTTATTTACTTTTATTTTACAACTATTTTTTTTTATTTTATTTTGTGTATTTTTTATTATAATTTGTTTTATTTTATTTGATTATTTTTTTTACTATAGCAATTTAAAAAAACAAACGTTTTTGACATTCAATAAATTTTTTACAAAAATCCAAGTACCGGTTTTTTATAAAAAAAATGAAAACCACTACTAATAAAAGTTGTTAAAAATTGAGTTTCGACTCGAATATCTTATCAAAAATTAAAGAAATTGCCTTAAAACTAATTGTATCTTATCAAAAATATTGTTTTCAATACTTAACTTTTTGGAAAAATCCAATTGACATTTTTTTTAATAAAAAATAAGAATCTTCAAAAAACAAACTAAGCAAAATTGGTAAAAATCAATGTTCGATTCGAATATTTTGAGAAAAGATAAAGGTTTTGACTTCAAAATTATTTTATACATGAAATAATGTTCTAAGCGAAGTCCAAACGTTATTTATCTTATTAGAAATTAAAACTTTGAAAAAGTGCAGCTAAATTTGATAATTTTTTTTTTTTTTTAATATAGTTAGCGAACACTAAAAGGGTTTTTTTATACCTTTAATATGCCAAAGACACAGTGTGAGCATTAGGAAAAGAGGAAAGGGTTGGATAGGAGGTGTCGGTGTACATTGATTTTGAACTCCTAAACATTGCAATTATAGGGAAAGATAGAGCGTAGCAAGGCGTTCCACATTCGCATAGTACGGCTAAAAAATGAATCTCTGTACTTCATAGTACGGCTGAAGTTGGGCTCAAAGGTAAACTGATGGGCATTCCTAGAAGCGCGGGTATTACGGTTAAATTGTTTAAGGGGAGGAATGCAACTGGCTATTTTACTAGAGCATAGTCTGTTAAAATAACGGTAAAAAAGGGTTAGACAAGAAACCTTGCGTCGATGATCGACTGACGTAAACGAGTTGATGATGTTATTGTCACCAATCATTTCAAAAGCTCTACTTTGAATACTGTCCAAGAGGCTTAAATAAGTTACTGGAGCACCAGCCCAGAGATGAGAGTTATATTCAAGTTTCGGACGTATATAGGTTTTTTAGATTGTAGCCATATCAGACGGAGAGAAAAATTTCTTGCAACGTCTCAAAAAACCTAGACATCTTGCGGCATTTTTGGCAACATCGCGTATGTGATCGCTCCACAAAAGTTGGTTGCTGATGCACATTCCGAGGATGTCGAGATTTTCCGTTTCGTTGATGCAAATGCCACTCATAGATAGTGGCAAAGAGGGTTTATCTCACTTTATCCAAGACAGCATTGCGTTTTCGAAGCATTAAATTCCACACGATTTTTTATTCCCCATTGTACAATGCTGTGTAGGTCGGAATTTAATGAGCTAATCATATTTTGTCGTTGCAGTTCAACATCCGAAGAGGAGGGTTGTGAGTCTGGAAACGAATATGAAAATCTAAGAGTGCTATCGTCAGCAAAACAATGTATTGGATTAGAAGTAGCAGACAGGAGATCATTTATAAAAATGAGGAAGAGAGTCGGAGACAAAACGGAGCCCTGGGGCACACCAGCTAAAAATTTCGGCAACAAAATAAGATATTGAAATGAAACTTATTTTATCGTATATAAAATATTGTTGCTAATTTTTAGTTAGTTTTTTATAGAAAATTCAATTGACAACTCTTTTTACAAAACACGACAAACTAAAAAAAAAAACTAAAATATGGTTTTCGACTAAAATATTATGAGAACAAAGAAAGATTGACTTTAAACTTTATCTTACTTTAACTTTGTCTTACACAGAATATTGTTAATTTTGTCTTATTTTATTTTATATTATTTTATTTTATTTAATTTTATTTTGTTTTATTTTATTCTATTTCATGATATTTAAAATATTTTATTTTATTTATATTATCTTAGTTCATTTTATTTTATTTTATTATATTTTATTTTTTTTGTATTTTATTTTATCTTATTTTATTTTATTTTATTTTATTTTATTTTATTTTATTTTATTTTATGATATTTAAAATATTTTATTTTATTTATCTTATCTTAGTTTATTTTATTTTATTTAATTTTATTATATTTTATTTTTTTTGTATTTTTTTGTATTTTATTTCATTTCATTTTATTTTATTTATTGTATTTTTTTAATTTTATTTAATTTCTTCTTTTATTTTTTGTTTGTTTTGTTTTATTTTATTTTATTTTATTTTATTTTATTTTTTGTTTATTTTATTTTTATTCATTTCTTATTTTATTTTATTTAGCTTTATTTTATTTTATTTTATTTTATTTACTGTATTTTTTTATTTTATTTCATTTCTTCTTTTATTTTATTTTATTTTATTTTATTTTTTGTTTATTTTATTTTAATTCATTTCTTATTTTATTTTATTTTGCTTTATTTTATTTTGTTTTGTTTTAATTTTTTTATTTAATTTTTTTTTATTTTATTTTATTTTGTTTTGTATTTTACTTTATGTTTTTTCATATTTTTTCATTTTATTGGTTTTGTATTGAAAATGATTTTATTTTATGAATCCATTAGTTGCCATTAAAAATGGGAAATAAGTTAAAGTAATTGGAAACTCAAAACGTTTGTTTGTATGTAAAATATTTTGAGAGCTTCATATTCTTAATGTTTGATGTCTCAACCGTTTAATAATAATCAGTTCCAGGAATGTAATTAGTAAAGAAATATTTTTGCAATTAGATATTGTACAAATTTATTTATAACAAGCAAGCGCCATAAACAAATATCAATATTTTGGTATGTTTTTCTTTGAAATATTAAGTTTAGGGTCTTATAGCTACAAAATACCAAGTATTTTTTTAAATTGTATGTCAATTAAAAATTTTCCGAACAAATTTTAAATGTATTTTTTTAAGGTCCACAGTTTTTTCCTTCGAATACATTTTTTGTTTTAAAAGAACAATCCAATAATTTCCAAACGAGTGACAGAAGAGCTTCTCAACATTTTACAAGTAAATAAATAACTATATTTTGTTTATAAATACGTCAAATAAATATATGAATCCTTGTTTAGCTACTGTCAGCTTTATAAGCCTTTAAAACTATTTTATAACAACTAAAATCAACAAAAATCCGACTAGACTCATAGCAATTCATTGTGAAAAAAAGCATTAAGAAAAAAACAACAAGTATACGTCACCGTAGCCTACTTAATAAAATAACAAAACTCAATCTATCCAAACAATACAAATATCAAAAAAAAATACCTACAAATTGAATACTTTAAATTTTTAATCATTGCACCATTCCTTCAAAATTAATTATTTAAATCCTTGAGGGTATCCGTCTCGCCTAGATGCTCTTAAAAATTAAATAAGAAAAGTGCGCTTGCTGCATTATAATAAAAAGATACAAAACAAAACAAAACAAAAATAGTAATAACATTCATTCTCACATAAACTGTCCGCCGATTTAATTAATGCAATTATTATTTAACAACAAGTCGACCGAGACGCCACCATCAGACTTCGTCGACTGACGACAACGACGTAGACGACGACGACCGCGACGTCGCATGGTGTTGTCAACGAGGACAATGGTGACAACGACCTTAGTAAAGTAGCCAAGCCAACCTTAAGTAGATATAGGATGGACGCGACTATGATGATGATGATGATAATGATGGATACATAGATGATGGGAAGAAGATACAAGACCAATTCATACAACCTCGTTAAGAAGCTCAAGAAGAAAAAGAATTTCACAACAACAACAAAAGTACAAGAAACATTCTTAAAATATAGATACTCCAGGTGTGCTATATCTATGGATACATGACGCGATGGACGTGGACTCACCGTTCCATCCCCATAAAGGTTCTCAACACCAACCCCAACCCCATCCCACCCACTGATGGCTTAGCTGGAAATTAAAAATAAAAAAAAAACATCCTTTTGATGGCTTTGGCTGATGATTTTCGACTTGAAAGGGCTTGACGTGAAGTTAGACAAGAAAAACGAAATTAAAACAAAAATTCGAAACATAAGTAAGACAATAAAAAGGAACAAAAAAAAAAACGTCCGAAAATCAAAACCAAGACGGAATATAGAAATTCGCAAGACACATGCAGCGCAGCAGTTGAACGTACTTAGAAGCGACGCATGTGTTTGTATATGTTAAGGGCTTTTCACTTTCCCTTTCGTTTGACGGTCGATGAGTTTTTGTCTGACGGTTTTTCTTTTTGTTTCTTTTTTGTTTTTTGAAGAATCCTAAGAATAGGGTGGCATACAAAAAACAAAACACAAAAAAAAAACAGAAAAACAAATTTAAACGAAATAAAAAAAAAATTATATATCTAACGAGACGGTTATTTCACTTTTGCTTTTTTTTCCGGTGACCCACCCTTTGTAACATTGCACGCCCTTGTTCCCCATCGTCTTTGAGAGAGTTTGACTATAAATGTTTTCCCTTTTCATTTTGTGTTATGCCGCGCCACCGTCCGTCGTTCTTTCGTCGTTCGTTTTGTCGCGTCGTGGGTCGTTTTATTTTTGTTTTCTTCGTTATTTTTTTTAGTATAGATATTATTTGTTTCGTCGCTTATGTTGATGGTTGATGAATTTACGTGAAATTGCAATGTCTGGAGTTTTTTTCCCACCTCCACCACCACCCGCTGCCGTAGTCATCGTCGCGTCTCGTCGCTTGTTGTTGTTGTTTTTGTGTTTTTATCGCAGGTGAATTGCACACACTAATACGACACAACTCAAACCCCTAAAACGTGGGTATTTAATATATATACATACATATATATATTTTTCTGTTGCCGGTACACGGTGTTTCTTCTGCTTTTTATTATTTTATTTTTCGTCTTTTTTGTTTGCTTGTTTATCGATCGATGTGTCTGGTCTGGACTTGTCTGGTCTGGAGGTGCGCACACATTAACCAAAGAAAATGCAGAAAAGCAAAAGAAAATCTGGCTATAAGGACTAAACGTAAACGTACATATATTAAAGACACCACTGCTGGTGGTATGGCAATATACTGTTAGGATAAGGAAGAAGAAGAACAGAGTTGTAGAAATGTGAAGGAGGTACAAGAAGGTACAAGAAGGCCAGGACGACCGCCCGCCCTTCAGCTGCTGCTACTGCTACTATACTACTGCTGATGTCCATATACCACATACACACATGCAAAAGCAACTTAAGAACTTCCATTGTAAATATACGTGAAGTTGATTTTGAATTTTTCAGGGTCGCATTGCTGAACTTATATCACTTGGAAGGGATGTTATTAATTTCACTTTTATTTTCAATTGAATTTCATTTCAATTTCAACTTTTTCTTGTAACCTTACTTATTTTATTTAATTTTATTTTATTTTATTTTACTTTACTTTACTTTATTTTATTTCATTTTATTTTATTTTATTTTATTATATTTTATTTTATTTTACAGAATTTTATTTTAGTTTGTTATATTTTATTTTAGTTTACTTTACTTTATTTTATTTTACTTTATTTTATTGTATTTTATTTTATTTTACTTTATTTTACAGAATTTTATTTTATTTTGTTATATTCTATTTTATTTTATTTTATTTTGTTTACAGAATTTTATTTTATTTTGTTACATTTCATTTTATTTTATTTTATTATATTTTATTTTATTTTATTTTGTTGTATTTAATTTATTTTATTTTATTTCGCTTTATTTAACATAATTTTATTTTATTTTGTTTTACTTTATTTTATTTCATTTGATTTTATTTTTTTTCATTTCATTTCATTTTGTTTTTTTTTTATTTTATTTTATTATACATATTTTATTTTATTTTACAGAATTTTATTTTATTTTGTTATATTTTATTTTATTTTATTTTGATTTACTTTATTTTATTTTATTGTATTTTCTTATATTTTATTTAATTTTGTTGTATTTAATTTATTTTATTTTATTTCACTTTATTTAACACAATTTTATTTTACTTTATTTTATTTTATTTTATTTTATTTTATTTTATTTTATTTTTTTATTTTACTTTATTTTATTTTATTTTATTTTACTTCATTTTATTTTTTTTTTTATTTTATTTCATTTTATTTCATTTTATTTTATTTTATTTTATTTTATTTTAGTTTAGTTTATTTTATTTGTATTAATTTTATTGATATTTTTTTTGTACAAATTTAAATTTTGTATTATTGCTCTCTTCCTATATTATTTTTATTTATTTTAAGTAATTTATTATTTATTTGTAAATTTCGATTAATATGAGAATTTTGTAACTACATATATTTTTAATTTGATTTAAATTTACATTATTTTGTTTTCATTACTCTTTTCTAAAATCTTTTATTTTTTAAATTTATTTTTATACATTTTATTTTAACTTAATTTGTAATGCTTACTTTTTATCTTTTTTTATTAATTTATTTATTTTCGGTATTTCGTTAATTTAATTTTAACTAATTTGTGTTTTGTTTAATTTTATTTTATCTATTTGTCTTTAATTATTTTATTTTTATATTTATTTAAATAAATTTTGTATATAATATATGTATTATATTCATTTAGTATATTTCAGCTATACAAATCCAATTTTCGTACTTTTGCAGATTTTAATTTTATTTTAACTTATTTTTTTTTATTTCATTAAATTTGTATTAATTTGAAAAAAAGTTTTGTGAATCATTTTTTTTTTTAATTTTAAATCTGTTGTTTTTTATTTGCATTCATTTTATTTTAAATGTTTGCATAATTTTGTATTGTAATATTTGTAGTTTTGCTTTTATTTTATTTTTAACTCATTTTTAATTAAGTCATGAGTTTTTATACATTTTCTAAATAATTTTGTGTATTATTTTAATTTTATAATTTTGTTTTTATGAATTTTATTTTGAATAGTTGTGTTTATTTTATTTATGTATTATTTCTACTTTACTTTTATTGTATTTTTAATAATTTTGTTGTATATTTTATTTTATTAAAATGTTAATAATTTTGTTAAGATTTTGTTCTTATTTATTCTTACTCAAATTAAAATTAATTATGATGCCATTTTTATATTTTGTGTGTCTTCCTATTTTATTTAAATTATTAATTTATTTGTCTCAATATTTAGTTTTATTTTTTTTGTAAAAAATGTTTTTGTATTTTTTATAAATTATTTTAAATGACTTTTTTGAATGTTGGATTTTTGAAACGACCGAAAACGTAAAGTTACTAGATTATTTTTTTAAATTAAATTATATAAAAATAAATGCTGGTCTGGAACTTCTTTTCTTTAAATTACTTCAAGGTTCTAATAAATATGTAATTATGCATTATTGGTAATTCGAATTGAGTTAAGGCCAGTGAACCCTTATAATCGGCCCTTGCCAAGCCAATATGTCTGCTGACTCACTTGGTGATTTCCAAAATGGATTTGGTATATTCTTGCAGATATTCTAATATCCTAGCTTATACTACTATAGTGGTAGTTAGTCAGTCAAATTCAAACAAGCCAGCCAGCAAGAGACCAAGACCAGACTAGTCATCCAGACGATGATTATTACAAAAAGATATGTGCTGTGCTTGTGAAGCGCAACCAAACAGGTGGTGGCTGATGGGAAGACACTTATATAGGAGAACATTTATACAACGTACATTTCGTCTTAGCCAATTTGGCTAACAGAGGTTGTTTTAATAAATGTATATAAATGTATGTACCTATGCGTTGTCACCTTAGGGAATGGGTAGACGGTATAGGGTTGGGTATAACAGTGAATGGTTATTGCGGCAGCGATTGAAAAAGGAAACTTTAAAAAGTATGCATAGTATTAAGGTATAGGTAGATTTCCAGACCTTTATGTAGACGATAGACGATAGACGGGAGTTTTTCAAGTTGATGGTATGATGTCGCATGTTTTTAAGACGTTAACATTAAATTGCAAGTAGAATTCATTTAGGATGTTTTTGTTTTTGTTTTTTTATTTTATGTTTTATTGTTATTGTGGTTGTAGGTGAAAGTGTAGTTGGAAGTCGGGAAATTTGATGAATTTAGACGTGTCTACATTAGTTTTATATATATCTAGAAAAAGGCTATAAACAGGAGCTAGACTGTCTACAAAAACAATGGGATAGTTATGTTATCAATGTTGTTGTTTCATTCTAAATTTTCAATGCCCAATTGTTTTCAAACATTCGGAAATACTTCGAGACAATGCGGTCAAATTTAAATTACAAAAAAAAAGAGGATGGTAAGTGATCCACTCTGTTCACCCTTGAAAATTTAAAATTAAAAATTGAAGTTTAAGCTAATTTCCGTTCAAAACGTTAAATTAATCTAGTAGGATTTAAATTTATGTAAAAAATATTGTCAATTAGATTTTTTAAGCAATTTTAATAAATGTTAAGAACAATATTTCTTACTTTTTATAGGTTTTGTCAAATTGAAAATTTTGATATTTCTCAACATTTCAAGGTTCCTAGAATCTAAATCATAGATTTGTTGATATACATATATCTGTACGGACGTACGTATTTTGGGATACAATTTTTGTCGTTCATAACTCAAGAACCAGTGGAGATATTGACTTCAAATAAATTTGAATCTATAGATAATAATATTGAAAGAAAAGGCATTCGAAAAAATTGAGTGAGTGGTTTTTCTAACATAGCAATTTTAAAGAAATTTTGGTTGAATTGAAATCCGACGAAACAATAATTCTTTAACTTTCTTCAACTTTAATTTATTTTATGTTACATAATGTGACGTGATACCAAATTAGTATAATTTTGAAATAAATTAAATTAAGGGTTTTAATTATAAGTCACCCAAAACTGAAGAAAAATATTTGTCACCTCGAATATTTTACGAACAAAAAATTATATTGGCTCCACAATTATTTTGTGCGACAAAGAAAAGCGTTTTTGACATTTGCTAAAAATTTAAACAAAATTGAAATAAGCTACAAAAAAAAAACTCGACTCGAATATCTTACAAAAATTAAAGATTTTGCTTTCAAACTAATTTTATCTTATACAAAATATTGTTTTTACCTTTTTTTTCAATTTTTAGAAAAATCCAAAAGTCCCTTTATTAATAAAAAAAATGTTTCTACATAAAATTGTTAAAAACAGATGTTTGATTCTAATATTTTGAGAATAAATGAAGGTATTGACTACAAAATTTGTTCATTCTATGCAAAATTTTTGTTGTAAACGTAAGATAATTTTTTTAGAAAAATCCGATCGGTATTTTTTTATTAGAAATAAAAGGTTTCGAAAAATGCTTGCCAAAACTTATAAAAATTGGTTTTCGACTAAAAATGTTGACAATTGTTTTTAGGTCAAAAGGCAGTAGCTATAAGATAATGGATTAACTTAGAGCGTCCTCATAGGGCCAGTAAGATATTTTTTAAGTTTTTGGAATTAAGGCTAGTTTTTTAAGAACTTTTGTCTAGCTTTAATGTAGTTTAAAGATTTTGATAAAATAAAAAAAAAAAAGTTTGACAATTTGTTTTATAAAGCACAAAAACGGTAAGAAAACTGATTAAAAAAATTGTTTTCGACTCAAGCATCATGAGAACAAAAAAATATATTGACTTTAAATTTTGTATCTCACTTAAAATATTGTTATTAATATTTTGTTAAAGTTTTAAAAAATAAACAAAACATCCTGGTCGCATCCCAGTCTGTTTTATATTAAATGTTATAAGTTTGAAGTCCAGATCCTTCTTTGAACTCAAGAAATTTGAGTGAAAAACTATTTTTACCAACTTAAAGTATTTTTCTAAAATGTTTACCATATTACAATACGTCATTTTGAAGAGTATGAAATTATTTTTAAGTTCATATGATTTTTCGTTCGTAAAAATTTGGATATTATCAATTTAAAAAATCGGACCGATTACAATAACTTTCTATTGGAAGTTAAAAAAAAGTGGCTGGGATGCGTCCCACACTGGTAACTTACCATCCCTTCTGTCGATTTGTCTTGCTTAAAAGTTTGTAGGTTTTCGTGTTGTGTTAAAAAAGTTGTCAGTTGAATTATTCTAAAAAATTTTAAAATTACCAACAATATTTTGCATATAATGAAATAGTTTTATTTCAAAATCTAGTTTTGTTAACGAGATTCAAAATTTTAACGAATGTTGAAAACAATATTTTTTAAAAGATAAAATTAATTGAAAGCCAATATCTCAAAGTTTTGAAAAGATATTTATGTCGAAAATCAATTTTTACGAACTTTTGTTAATTTTTAGTTTTTATTTTTCGTAAAAAAATTGTCAATTCGATTTTTCTCAAAATTTGTTCAAATGTTGCCAACAATGTTTCTTATAAGTTAAAATTAGTTGAAAGCTATTATCTCAAATTTTGAAAAGATATTTGAGTCGAAAATCAATTTTTACCAACTTTTATTCATATTTTGTTGGGTTTTTATTTTTTTTAAGAAAACTGTCATTTCGATTTGTCTCAAAATTTTACCAGATGTCAAAAACGTTATTCTTCGTTGCACAAAATTTTCAATTCGACAAATTGGACCGATTACAATAACTTCCTATGGGAAGTTAAAAATAAATAAACAATTCAATATGTTCACCATTTTCGTTCCATTTTTCAAACGTCAAAAGATGGAAGCTTCAAAAGCGACAACTGCCCAAATAGTAGGTTATTTAAAATCTGGATCAAGATAACCGCCACTGTTCGGATATTCCGATTCACTATGTCTTTATTTACTTCACATAGGAAGTTATTGTAATGGGTCCTACCTACCTAAAAAAACATTACTCAAAGTTGGTAAAAATTGAATTTCGACTCAAATATCTTTTTAAAAACTTCAGATTAAGGCTTCAAACTTATTTTATCTTATAAGAAATATTGTTTTCAACATTCTAAAAATGTTGAGAAAAATCGAATTGACAGTTTTTTTTACAAGAAATAAAAACCTAAAAAAAAAAAAAGTTTGTAAAAATTGATTTTCGACTCAAATATCTTTTCAAAACTTTGGGATATTGGCTTTAAGCTACTTTGGTCTTTCTAAAAAAATTGTTGTCAACATTCAGTAAAATTTTGAGAAAAATCGAATTGACAGTTTTTTTACAAAAAATTAAAAACCTAAACAAAATTTAACAAAAGTTGGTAAAAATTGATTTTCGACTCAAATATCTTTTCAAAAATGTTTGATAATAGCTTCAAACTTATTTTAACTTATAAGAAATATTGTCTTCAACATTCGATCAAATTTTGACAAAAATCGAATTGACAGTTTTTTTACAAAAAAATACAAACCTAAAAAAAAATTTATAAAAGTTGGTAAAAATTGATTTTCGACTCAAATATCTTTTCAAAACTTTGAGATATTGACTTTAAGCTACTTTTATCTTCTAAAAGTTGGTAACAATTGATTTTCGACTCAAATATCTTTTCAAAACTTTGAGAAATTGGCTTTAAACTACTTTTATCTTTCAAAGAATATTGTTGTCAACATTCAGTAAAATTTTGAAAAAAATCGAATTGGCAGTTTTTTTTTACAAAAAATTAAAAACCTAAACAAAATTTAACAAAAGTTGGTAAAAATTGAATTTCGACTCAAAAATCTTTTCAAAAATTTGAGATAATAGCTTCTAACTAATTTTGACCTATAAGTAATATTGTTTTCAACATTCGATAAAACTTTGAGAAAAATCGAATTGACAGTTTTTTTACAAAAAATAAAAACCTAAAAAATTATTAAAAGTTGATAAAAATTGATTTTCGACTCAAATAACTTTTCAAAACTTTAAGAAATTAGCGTTAATCTAATTTTATTTTTTTTTAAATATTGTTTTCAATATTCGATAAAACTTTGAGAAAACTCGAATTGACAGTTTTTTTTACAAAGAATGAAAACCTTAAAAAAAAAACAATACTAAAACTTTGTAAACATTTACTTTCGACTGAAATAGCCTTTCAAAAATTAAAAATATTATTTTATTTCACAGAAAATATTGTTTTCGATATTCAGTAATTTTTTTTTATAAAAATCCAACAATCCGTTTTTTCATAAAAAAATAAAATCTACGAAAATTTGTTAAAAATTGATAATAGACAAAATTTTAAGCAAAACAAATCGACAGACGGGATGGAAAGTTATCAGTGTGGGTCGCATCCCAGCCTCTTTTTTTATTCAAAATAATACAAATATAAAAACTTAGACTTAATATCTGCAATGCTTAGACCCATTCAAGGCCAACATCACAAGATCATCATGCTCATGTGATCCATTTGTCATTCTAGTCCTGATCTCACAAGACCCTAAGATACACATGGTCTTTAATTAGTTCCCACCCATAATTTAATTCAAATGTACACACAAGCTGCTTGAGTGCTTGAGTTCCTGTTTTTCTTCTTTTTTTTTTTTAAAACATCAACATTACTAATTGTAAATTAAAATGCAAATAATAAACATAACAAAATCAACCATCAACAACAAATAACATTACCTATCATACCAGCTCCCCATATAACCTACCCTACCCCTCAACAATTTCTCCATCCGCACCCCCCTTTCATCATATTTTATTCTTATAACCATCACTTTGTGTTTGAAGTGATCCAATTTATACTGATTAATTGTTCGGACAGGCCTCTCTCTTAGCCAATATCACCGTTGTTGTCGTCGTTCATCCAAAATGATTTTTATTTATAACTTTATTTTTACTCCTGACTCCTATACTAAAAATATATACAACACATAGTATAATATAACCAACAACAGAACAGAGATGTCGTTGGTAATTGCATTTCATGCTACTACTGCTGCTGCTTTAACTCACTCACTGCTGCTAGAATTGCCACGGCGGCGGCTGTATGTTGCTGTTGATGTTGATGTTGCTGCTTGCTCGTGTAAATGCTTAATTATATTAAATTAAAATTACACACAAGTCAGAGTGACAATAAAGAAACAACGCATTGCTGATGTCGTATTGAATCGCTCAATGGAATTTTCAAAATTTTTGCTGCAACTCCATCATAAGAGCAGCAACAAAAAACAACAACAACAGTGCATTGAATTGCAACAATTTTTCGAATCATTTAAGATTACACACCGCAATTCTGTAATTGGACACACATTGCAATCATTGCTTGTGAATATTTTGGATATTATACAAGGTGGTTAAGTGTTAAATTAATTTCAATACAATTTTTGAATTCACAGTAAGGTGAAATTTTTATAAATACTTTTATGATTTTAGATAGTTGTGTTTTAAACTTTGGAATAACACATACAGTAGTTGTCTAGTAAAACTAGGTTTTCGACAATTAAGACGTATTTTAAGTCAATCCTTAACGTTGTAAGTTTAGGTTTTCCTCATCAATTCCCAATTTTTTTCTTGCATACATATTTCCTTTTTTCAAAAATCATTTATTTACTCATTTAGTTGAAAAGTCTGCTTCTTTTCTTTTTATTTGCAAAATTATAATCTTTGCTTATTGCGCGATTCATTAGGACCTAATGAACGATCTTAATGATACACTAGTGGCGATATACTTATAGTGA
Organism: Eupeodes luniger; assembly: GCA_951509635.1. Lineage (NCBI taxonomy): Eukaryota > Metazoa > Arthropoda > Insecta > Diptera > Syrphidae > Eupeodes > Eupeodes luniger. The sequence goes on from OX608074.1 coordinate 126,915,741, forward strand.
TGCACATACATAAATAAACAGAAGAGAAGTTAAAAGAGACGACGACGATGGTGATTATGCGTTGAAACTCTTGGTGATGGAAACACCAGATGTTGATGTTGATAGCGCCAGCACTTTGCATCTTCATCTTCATATTTAGGTATATTAAAGTCTTCCTCCTCCTTCTCATCATCATCACCATTCACCATTATTGCTTTTATTAAGATGTTAAAAAATAAAAATAAAAATGAAAATTAAAAACCAACAGCTTGGAACACGAGTGGATAATGCACCAATGATTGTTGTCATTATAATGACAGTGATATAAGAAATCATTATATTCGCATAAAAATCACAGAGATTATGAGTAGTAATAAATTTGAATAAGTTGAAGCTTATATATGTATATATTTTTCTTCCGAGTGTGACATTGAAAATAGCGGTTGTATTTGAGAAAAGCGCGCTATTTTGGCAGGTGTCATTTGTGAAGCTGTCATATTTTAACATTTGGCAAATAAAAAGACAAACTGTCATATTTTAACATTTGGCAAATAAAAGACAAACTGTCATATTTTGACATTTGGCAAATAAAAAGACAAACTGTCATATTTTGACATTTGGCAAATAAAAAGACAAACTGTCATATTTTAACATTTGGCAAATAAAAAGACAAACTGTCATATTTTGACATTTGGCAAATAAAAAGACAAACTGTCATATTTTGACATTTGGAAAATAAAAAGACAAACTGTCATATTTTGACATTTGGCAAATAAAAAGACAAACTGTCACATTTTGACATTTGGCAAATAAAAAGACAAACTGTCATATTTTGACATTTGGCAAATAAAAAGACAAACTGTCATATTTTGACATTTGGCAAATAAAAAGACAAACTGACCAAAACATTGAAACTGCTTAAATTCACTAAAAAGAAAAATGATGAAGATTTTGCTGTTACAGTTTGATTAACTCAGGCACTTTTGGATTGTCGTAAGGGATCTTCAAGTTCGGCATAAGTTGGTGGTCAAATTTGGACCTAGATAGTGATGTGAAGAACCGAAACCATGTGCGTCGCTGAAGAACAACTGATAAAGTAGTACTTAGTGTTGACGAAAACCCAGGATTGTCGATGCCTCGTCAATCTCGAAATAATTATGAATTCCACAAACGACATTCATCGGGATTTTGCTATACCTATTTCAGGTCTTAAGGCTTAGAAAAATGCTAGTCGGATCACGAGACTCGGATGATAAAACTCATTTTCCACTTAAAATTTGTGGTATTATGAGGAATTCAAGATAGATACAATTCGTATTTATTGGTGTGCCTCAGGGCTCCGTTTTGTCTCCCACAGTCTTCCATATTTTTACAAATGGTCTTTTGCCTAAAACTTCTACACCACTTTATTCTTTCGATGATGACAACACCCTCAGGTTTTTATAACCTTATAACCAAATTGAAAATTTTGACATTTCTCGACGTTTCAAGGTCCCTAGAGTCGTCGAAATAAAAGATTTTTAGAGAGATGTCTGTGAGTGCGTGTATACGTACGTTCGGGAAGTTTTTTTCGTCGTCCATAGCTCTAATAAATTTTGTTATACAGATAATAAGACAGAAAGATGCAGAAAGGGCTCTCAAGAAAATTGCGTGGGTGGTTTTTTTTACCATAGCAGTTTAAAAAAAGTTGAACAAAACTGGAAAAAAAATTTGTCACCTCGAAAATCTTACGACTAAAATATGATTTCATCTCCAAAACAATTTTGTCCAACGAAGAATAATGTTTTTGACATCGGAAAAGATTTTGAGAAAAATCTAATTTTTTATAAAAAATAAAAACCTAAAAAAAACGACTCAAATATCTTTTCAAAAACTTGAGATTAAGGCTTCAAACTTATTTTATCTTATAAGAAATATTGTTTTCAACATTCTGAAGAATGTTGAAAAAAATCGAATTGACAATTTTTTTACAAAAAATAAAACCTAAAAAAAAAAAATTTTAAAAGTTGGTAAAAATTGATTTTCGACTTAAATATCTTCTCAAACATGTGAGATTATGGCTTCAAACTAATTTTATCTTATAAAAGGTATTGTTTTGAACATTCTTTAAAGTTTTGAGAAAAATCGAATTAACAGTTTTTTTGCAAAAAAATAAAAACCTTAAAAAAACATTACTAAAACTTGGTAAAAATGTACTTTTGACTCAAATATCTTTTCAAAAACTAAAAATATTTGCTTCAAAGTAATTTTATCTCACAGAAAATATTGATTTCAACATTCAGTACATCTACACTAATATTATAAAGAGGAAAGATTTGTATTTTTGTATGTAACGAATAAACTCGAAAAGTACTGGACCGATTTTAATAATTCTTTTTTTATTAGAAAGATAGTTTTCTAATTTAGTGATTCATGGTCGTTTTTATTAGCTTGCTTATAACTTTAATATCTGTACCTTTTTATGTCTACCCGTGCAAAACCGGGACGGGCCGCTAGTATTTTTTATAAAAATCCAACAGTCAGTTTTTTCATAAAAAAATAAAATCTACAAATAATAGTACGCAAAAGCTACTAAAATTGGTAAAAATTGGTTTTTGACTAAAAATCTCGTTAACAAAAATAGATTTTGAAATCGAACTATTTCATCATATATGCAAAATATTGTTGGTAATTTTTAAATTTTTAATAATACTCCAACTGACAACTTTTTTAGCAAAACACGAAAACCTACAAACTTTTAAGCAAGACAAATCGGCAGACGGGATGGGAAGTTATCAGTGTGGGTCGCATCCCAGTCTCTTTAAATCGTTTTCAGATTCTATCAAAAACCGTGAAGAATTTAATGATTCGAAAACTCAATGCTGTTTATACTGTCGAAGAAGTGGAACCCTCCCCCAAAGCCAATATTCATGAATGGTGCTCGCATCGAGGAGACTGAAAAGCTTTTAGTTCTAAGTAGGTACATCTCAGACAATATATTTTGGAGTGATCACATACTTGACATCTCCAAAAACTGCTGCCAATTGTTAATGTCTTCTACGACGATCTAAGAAGGTTTTTGGCCCCTTTCGATCTGGCTATAATTTACAAATCTTTTTTTCCTCCAAAACTCGAGTATAGTTCTCATATCTAGGCTGGTGCCCCGCAATAACGTGTACTTGAGTCTTTTGGACAGAATTGAAAAGAGAACTCAAAAAATGATAGGCGATCGTTCTCTTACTGAGACATTTACTACACTTCAACACAGCCACAAGGTCTCACGCCTGAATAAATATCGATATCAATATTTTCATAAACAATGTTCTAGCGAAAAAGCCAGTTGCATTCCTCCCCACAGACAATTTAACCGTAATACCCGTACTTCTATGAATGCTAATCAGTTTACACTTGAGCCCAAGTATAGAGATTCTCTCTTTAGCCGCACAGCAAGAATGTGGAACGCTTAACCAATCTCAAAAAAAACATTGATTGATCAATTTAAAAAAAAACAGATACTCGTTTCTAATAAATATTAAAATTAAACCTCTTATTGGAGAACCATATAAATACATACATACATACATACATCATTTTGATTTTGTTTTCCATAATTAATATTAATTCAAAATCAAGCGGATATCTACGTATAATCGGAAGTAAAATACCAACAAAAAAAAATTCATTAGCCATAAAACGGATATGCGCTTAACATTGAATTGCATTTTAACCAAATCAACGACTTATCAAAACTTTTTAACTTAACCAACAAAAAATAAATAACACAAAAAATGTCAACTAATTTACTTGGAATTTGTGACAGCATAAACTCAAGTGAGTGAAAAATATATTTAATAAATAATAATTTGACACCCTCACTTAATTTAAACTGGTGTGGTGACATTTCCTGGAGCTCAATTTTTATATACCTACTCGTACGTAGACTTTATAGCCATTAACTTACTTAACATTGGTTGTCATCGTGGGTAGTTGTAGGTAGGCATAGGTATATGTATGTGTATACAATTTGCGACACGAGAACGTGCTATTAACCACAAAAATAAAAACGCATAGCGCGAAAAAAGTCACATCAAGACGACCAGAGAGAAAACAAAAACCAACAATTCAGCCATTGTGAATCGCCACCGTTTACCTATAATTCCCCAAAGGTAGTCCCTATAATAAAATTTAAAAAAAAATTAAATAAATGGTACTATTGTAAGGTACATATAGGGACCTATAAAAAAGGGATCTTCTTGCGGCCTAGCCTTCCAAACATTTTGGTCACAACTTAGCCGATAGTAAAAAGAGATTACCACTTGCTATATTGCTTTTAATTTAAATCGTTAATTGCGTTATATCGCTCGTATTTTATATTTAGATGTTGTTGTTGTTTTTTAAATTTAACGCTAACTTATACCTACATCGGATATCACTTGCACCCCTTGCACACTTAAGAACTCTCTTACAATATTTGGTCGCTGCCGCTCAGTTAATCTCGGGTTTCGCATGTCGTGCTCAACCATAAGAACATAAAATGTCTTGAAAATGGAGAACTACTGCAACAGCTAGCAGCTATATACAATACATATGTACGTTTATAGAATTAACAAAGAAACAACAACAACAATACTAAGAGGAACACAAATATTACATACAAATCCTCATTCCTGGCAAATGGCGAATATGCGAGGGTTCATCGCAACAGCAATTCCAAGAATTTTTGGGGTCTTTTCTGTGTTCTGTTGCTATTTTGTATTTTTTTTTTTAACAATTTGCTGAGCCATGCACGGAAAGCCTTTGCTGCCTTAGCTACGCCATCGCCACACCGTAGAAAGATTGACCACCAGAGTTTGACCGAGAGATTTTTGTTTATGTCGTTTTACCTTTTGCACCTAGTTGAACACGTAATTAATTTATGATATTATAAGATGAAGATAAATACAATAACATTTTCATATTAAAGATTTTCTTGTTGTTGTTGTTAATGTTTTCTTAAAGTACATATAACAATAATTATGAAGAATAATTGACTCAACAAAAGGGTGCGAAAAGAGGTTAAAAAAAAAATGAGTTCTTTAGACATAGTTGATTGCGCCTAGCGTTAATAAAATAACTATTAACGTTAACGTTCGTTAATAAAATAACTAAAATATTTTAAGAAGCCGAAAGTAAAATAATAAAAGAGGCTGGGATGCGACCCACACTGATAACTTCCCATCCCGTCTGTCGATTTGTCTTGCTTAAAAGTTTGTCTATATCTATCAATTTTAACCAAATTTGCGTACCATTTTTTGTAAATTTTATTTTTTTTATGAAAAAAAGGACTATTGGATTTTTATAAAAAAAAATACTGAATATCGAAAACAATATTCTCTGTGAAATAAAATAAGTTTGAAGGCAATATTTGTAATTTTTGAAAAGCTATTTCAGTCGAAAGTAAATTTTTACCAAGTTTTAGTATTGTTTATTTTAGCTTTTTTTTTTTGTAAAAAAAACGGTCAATTCGATTTTTTTCAAAATTTTACCGAATGTTGAAAACAATATTTCTTATAAGTTAAAATTAGTTAGAAGCTATTATCTCAAATTTTTATAAAGATATTTGAGTCGAAAATCAATTTTTACCAACTTTTGTTAAATTTTTTTTAAGTTTTTAATTTTTTGTACAAAAACTGTCAATTCGATTTTTTTCAAAATTTTACTGAATTTTGACAAAAATATTCTTTGAAGGATAAAAGTAGTTTAAAGCCAATTTCTCAAAGTTTTGAAAAGATATTTGAGTCGAAAATCAATTTTTACCAAATTTTATTAATTATTTTTTTTAGGTTTTTATTTTTTGTAAAAAACTGTTTATTCGATTTTTCTCAACATTTTTCAGAATGTTGAAAACAATATTTTTTATAAGATAAAATAAGTTTGAAGCCTTAATCTCAAGTTTTTGAAAAGATATTTGAGTCGAAATTCAATTTTTACCAACTTTGAGTAATGTTTTTTTAGGTTTTTATTTTTTATAAAAAAAAACTGTCAATTAGATTTTTCTCAAAATTTTATCAGATGTCAAAAACATTATTCTTCTTTGAACAAAATTGTTTTGGAGATGAAATCATATTTTAGTCGTTAAATTTTTGAGGTTACAAATTTTTTTGATTTATAAAAAAACCGTTAATTGGATTTTTTTCCAAAAATATAATTGTTTTGTATCACGTTACAATATATAATATAAAATTCATAATTCAAGTCTCAAGGGTCATTGGTTCATGAGATATATAGGTTTAACCAAAATTTTCACCTTTTTTTTAAACTGCTATGTTAAAAAAAACCACCCACGCAATTTTTTTGAGAACCCTTTCTGCATCTTTCTGCCTTATTATCTGTATAACAAAATTTATTAGAGCTATGGACGACGAAAAAAACGTCGCGAACGTACGGACAGACATCTTTCTTAAAATCTTTTATTTCGACTCTAGGGACCTTGAAACGTCGAGAAATGTCAAAATTTTCAATTCGACAAATCGGACCCATTACAATAACTTCCTATGGGAAGTTAAAAATATCTAACAAGAATTTGGCTCTCATGTGATCTAAACCTTAGTTTAATTTAAACATTTACAAATTTATTTTCTTATCGGATTTTCCAATTTTGTGAACGCATCTTTTCACCAATCATCGAACTGTCAATGTCAATTTATTCAGTAAACTCAAAATTTTCCTCTTTGTAAAGTTCATATTGAATTTCAGAGTCCTTGAACGCAACTTTAAGGGCATCTAATCTACCTTTTTGGTAGTAAGTAGTCAGGCAGTAATGGCTGAATCAGAAACACGCTTCAGCTTTGGTTTCGTCTGCGTTACGGTGGGCCTGCTTCGAGGTTGCTTTGAATGACATTTCTATTATTTCATTCCTCCAAAGAGCAAATATTTTGTTTGTTGACATTTTTTAACAGCTGTTGAGCTGTCAGACAAAGCAAATGTTCAGATAATTGAACTAGAGCTTCCGTTTGGAGTCACATTACGTTACATTACGTTCTTTTCCTTACGATTGTCAAACGAAACGTGAGGTCGAAGCTCCATTGTGATAGCATGCATTGAATTCCTATGGCTGAACTCGTAAACATCAGGCGAAGCCAAAGCTGAAGCGTGTTTGTGATTCGGCCATAACAAATTTAGTGTTAAAGAACTATCGAACTGTCAAAAATATCACTTACCTTCAAATGCCCGCAGTAAACGATCCAAATCATTCAATATCAAGATGTTCTCAAGAATTGGCTTTCCACCATTATGGCGTATTTGTCGTAAGAATCTTAGTTTACACCCATACAATATCAAACTGATTTAAGAATTGGAGACGATATACCATTTGATGCGCCTAACGTTTTCCGATAGGGCAAGTTTTCAAGTCCTTATAAGAAAACCAAAACGTCTTATTCCAATATCAAGTAACATTTAAATCGATGTTATAAGAGTAAATAAATCAAAACAAAAAAGCTGGGCCCGTCTTTCGATTTTTCTAAAACTTTAAAAAAATATTAATAACAATATTTTGTGTGAAATACACAAATTTTAAGTCAATACCTTTTTTTTGTTTTCATAATATTTGGGTTAAAAACCATTTCAGTTTTTATCAGTTTTTTGTTGTTTCATAGGATTTTGTGTTTTGTAAAAAAGTTGTCAGTTGATTAGATATTCGAGTCGAAAATCAATGTTTATCAACTTTCAGTAGTAAAAAAGAAAATTTTACTTCGATTTTCCTCAAAATTTTACCAGATGTCAAAAAAATTATTCTTCGTTGCATAAATTTGCAAATACAAAATTTAAATTTTCTACTTTCGACCAAATCTGTTTTCTGTTCGACTGTTTTCTAATACGACTTTTTGAACATAAAACATTTATTTTTCTATATATTTAAAAAAAAAAGTTAATCTTGAACTGAAAAATATTTGCATACACATTTTTCTACGCAAGACTTTTTTTGTTAATTAAATTTAATTTCTTAACCAGTTTAAAAAATAATTTTTTAACAACCCTGCTTCAAACATATTCATACCGTTTGTTTAATTTTAAAACTAAAATTAATCAAAACGTTGAATTTTTGTTAAAAGAATCTTAATAATTTTTAAATAAGGAGTAAATGAATGTTAGTTCATTTAAAAACAAATTTGACACTAATATTATATTGTTTAAAGATTTTACATCTTGACTTTGTTGTCATGCTTACGTCATGTTTGGTTTTCTTGAAAAAAAGGTCCTTGCAACATTATTTGATACTCAGTTAGATGATGCATTCTTTAGGTTTGATGGAAAAAATATATAAAAAGATTGAAATGTTTCTTTTTTGATAATATTTTATTTTTAAGAATGTGTCTTTTTATGCGTATTTTTCAAAGACATATTGACCACAATTAAGAAATCACTTAAAAACCACATCATCACCAAAAAAAACAACTACAACAAAAGAAAGAAGTGAAATGAAGTAAGTTTAGATATGTAGGATTGTAGGTAATGTCTGATGCACACATTCCGGTCTGAATTGAGGTAAGAAGCCAAACAACTTATTTTTTTTCGGCAACAAAATCAAACTTTTAAAAAAAAATATTGAAATTATTTTTTGGATACAAAAAAAATCACAAGATATTAATTGTTGTGTCTCTGTTTCCAGTGTGTGCTAATGCGTTTTAGCTCCCCCTTCCTGATTTAAAAAAAAATATAATCTGACCGGTTTTAGTTTTTTGTTTTGCATCGACCCTCTTCAAAGTCAAAGTCAGGGTCATATTATATTATACCTAATTTGTATATAAAAATGTGTTTAGTGTGTTAGGTCGATAAAATGTATCTATAAGATGTGTGCATATAAAAGTTGATGCATATATGTACAAATGTAGATACAAGAATATACAATCGAGAAAACAATGTTTTGACAAGATTTATCTGACAGAACATAAAAACTTATAAAAAAAAGGCGTAAAACAAGAAAAATTATTATTCGCAATCAATTATTGGAGAATGATGAATCATTAATGTTTTGAGGGATGCAATTGCTAAGTTGATGACTAAGTAACTGGCATTTTAATGTTGAGTCTCCAAATAGCGTAAGCTAGTTTAGTTTAGTTTTTTTTTTTTTCAAAACTTTCAATATCAACTGAATTGAGCTTACTTGTCGTTGAACTAGCTCACACACAAACTTAAAATGGTTAGATTTAAAATTTGCATGCCTTTTTGCTTACAAATTTGTTGGGCGCAATGGTGAATCCAGTGGGGGGAGGGGGTCGTAGGGGTCATATTCAAAGAAATTATGTACTTAAATGCTTCTATGTCCTTAAATTCAAGAACCAAACATTTTTCTCTCTACAATTTTTAAGTTTTGTTGACTTCTTTAAGATCAAAATATTTTCTAGCATCAGCTTTAAACGGCAGAAAATTTTTGATATCATATTCTTTCTCATTTTCTGGGTTTTTGAAATTTTGAAGCGTTTTTCGCATTAATAGAAATGGCAACAAAAAAGAATGTTCTCTTAAATATGGCCAATTTAGAAAACTGTTGAAATCTTGGAATGTCCGATTTTAACTTTTTCACTAACGATTTCGATAATTCTTTAACTATTAGGATTTTTGAAAATAAAATTGTTTTTAAATTTAATTTTTTTTTTGAAAAAAAAAACTATTTTTATCAAAGATTATTTTGGATTTGGATTTATTATAATACTAAAATGAATGAACTAAAATTTTTTAAGATATGCTGCCTTGAATGTTAATCAGTTCCACAGTTTTGCCTAAAATTGAAATCTCTGGGTCTTTTACATTAACCTTCTTAAAATGTCTATCAACATGTTTATATACATTTTTTGCATAGATTTCAGGGTTAAATGTTATTTTTTTTTATAAATGTGGATATCTAATTGAATTCAAAAATTGTACAACCTTGGTAGACATTTCGCTCCTCACATAAGTTTAGAATGCATTTGGATACAAGGATTACTATTCCATTTGATGCATTTTAAATCTGAATCAGTATTTTGATATCCAAAATTATCCGGATTATTCTATATTATTAATTATTCTACTTCATTTAGAATTTAAGATATTTGTGTATCCAAAACTATCTGGATTTTTGGATCTGAGATAAACAGTTATTCTATTTTCAATATTTGAATATTGTTTGAAATACAAGTTTTCAAAACATTTGTTTCGAGGAATTGTCACTTTTTTAGAATTGTTAGTTATGATGACATTACATCGTGTTAAAATTTGCCTGTTAACTTGAAAACCAATGTATTCAAAATTCTTAGCAACATGTTGCTCTTAATTCTCCAACACTCTGCAAACTCTTAGTTCCGTTTATTCTAATATTTTGACCTGTTACAAATAAACTCGACAGGTCTGTTACTTAAAAAACGTGCTTTCTTACATTTGCTTATTCTAAAAATGTTTATCAACATGTTTATATACATTTTTTGAATAAATTTTAAGGTTCAATAGATTTTTGTTTTGTAAAAAAAACATCTTTTTTAATCCGACAATCTTGGTAGACATTTTTCTTCTCATACCTTTTATATCCTATTGTCTTATATAAAAGACTAACTAACTGTTTGTTTAAACAATCGAAAGCTCTTATGCATGTAAAACCTCATGCAAATCAGCTTAGTAGCTTGTTGTTGTTGTTTGGATGGCTGGCTCTTGCTGGCTGACTGATGGTTGGCTAGCTTACATAAAAATACCAAACCATGTTTATCCATTTCTATACATTTATATAGTTGGGAATATAGAGGTACATCCGTCCGCACAATAAGACTTTTCAAACAAAAACGCAACACTAAGTCCTTCAACAATGCCTTACAACAATTTCTGTTTGTTCTCTCACTTCCTCTTTATATCACCGCCATAGATATTATAGACATCTAGAGTAGGTATAGGTATGTAAGATTGTACGTAACCGATGGATGCTCAGCTTTATATTATTCACATATCACATCTTAACTCAATGTACCAAGTAGGAATATTCGCTTTGCATCCTTTTTTTTTTTAATATATACATATATTTTTTCTACTCAAGTATCTTTCTTTCTTTTGATAAAAAAAAGGAAAAATGTAAAGAAGTGATGAACACACATAAATATAAAAATTTGAAAAACTATGTTAGTCCTTTTAACATATGATGATGAGAATAAACGCGCATAAACCATCATCAAGAGAAAGGATACAAGGATTTATGTAACAGTGCGCGTTGAGTTTGAAAGAAAAAAACAAATATATTAAGAATAGTACGAGTAAAGAGAGAAAAAAAAGAAAGAAACAAGAAGTTCAAGAAGGTCTACCTACTTAAGCACGCATCATTTTCTCTTTCAAGGATTAAACTTTGCCTGTTATACATATATGTTATTCCCGAGCAGCAAGAACTGAGCGCCAAGCTGTGCAGTGTATGCATATAAGACACTACAAAATACACACACGGTCGCCCGCGCAAAGGATTAAATCTATTAAACTTTGTATCATAAAAATACAGCGCTCTTCAAATACAACAGCGAAAATAGGGTGTTTTTTCTTCCACTCAATTTTCATGAATCAAAAACTGAGCGAAAAATATTCGGGATCGTACAAAGATCACATTTATATATAATAAAATAATACGTAATTGTGTGTATAGAAATGGCTTTTGTTTTGATTCATTTCAATTCGGCAAATATTTTCGCTCAAATAAAAGAATCAGTTTATTATGCGCTGAATTGATGATCTTAACAAAAAACAAATAAATTTAAACATTGTTTGGAAGGTAAGTAATCGACTGACAATTACAAATTCTAATATACATTTACATATACATTTTTACTCATTTTCGCTAAGAACAAGTGATTTCCGTGGTGAAAGTCTAAAACGTGTTCCAATGAAATTTTATGCACGAGTATACCTATACAATCTATTTCAGTCCAAAAACAACCTCTTCTTTACATGAGAAATGTGTTATAGGTATTGTCGATAGTTTTTCGCTAAGTTCAATTATCTTTAGCAAGAAAACTTTTAACGAAAATAAATTAATATACTAACTATTTATTTGGTTAAGAAGATTTGAAATTATATTTCTAAATTGCCACCAGTTTACTGAAACAATACTTCTTCAACATAAAATGACTAGTAATCATTAATTTTTCGCCAAGTTGAATTAACTTCATGACAGAAATAATTTTTAGTTTAAATGACGAAATTCTCACAAAATATTGTTCTTGAAATAAGAAAATAACCCACAGTGTGTATAATTTTTCGCTCAGTTCCATCTGTACGCTTTCGCTTAAATATCAACAGCCCAGCGAAAAACATTTTCCTTTATGCAAAAAGTGACCAACAGTTCAGAATTTTTTGTTTAGATCTATTAAATTCTATTGCGCTTATATTTTTTCGCTTAATTCGATTATTTCGAGGAAAAAACGTTAAGAGCAAAAAGAAACGAAAATAGAGTAATTGCATATTTCGGAGACGATTCAGAATAATAATATTTGAATTCTCTCTTCCTGAAATGCCTCCAGTTTAGTGAAACACTACTTCTTCTTTTAAAACATAAAATAACCATTAATCTATTCTTTTTCGCCAAGTTAGATTAACTTGATGAAAATCATTATTTTGTTGTCTTAAATGACGATATTTTAGAAAATTATTATTCCTCTCATAAGAAAATGATACATATTGCTCACAATTTTTCGCTCAGTTCAATATAAATGTTTTTCGCTAAGATATCAACAGCCAGTCGAAGCACAACTTCTTCGAGAAAAATATGACTTACAGAAAATAGTTTTTCGCTATAAGATCTATTAAATTTGCAACTACTGGTTTTTGAAATGATTTCGCTGAGTTTTATGATTACCTGCTTTTCTTGAGGGGAAACAAGTTCTGCAAGAAAATAGCTCTTAGAAATTATGGATGATTTTAAACTTTCACCATTTCCAATCTAAGCTAAAATTGTAATTTGAAACACCTTGTTCCATCGCTAGGATAAATCCAAGGTTTACAAAATTACTTTGACACACACAAATTTTACACTCGCAAAGGAATAATGATAATAATTACAGTGAACTGCAAGATTTCAAAATCCCTCTTCTATGTTTTTCTACCCTCCTCTGAGAGCCTGAGAGGCTAAGAGGGAAATGAGAGTTTGCACACAGGAGTCGGAAAATATATATAGAAAAGGCATTTATCTTTTAAAATCCTTTGACACTGGAGAAGCTTCATGCAGTTCCACACAGACAAGAATTATGTGTATAGTAAAGGTTGCTACATTTATATTATTTCTTTTTAAAGTTTTTTTTTTCTTTTTTTGTTTCTTTGTTGAAAGTGCGTCTTCAAACGTTTACTTTGAGAATCAAAAACACACAGTACACAGAATTAGTGCAGAAGTGTAAGGAAATTCCTTTGAAGTTTCAATTCGTATTTTGTATCCTTCCAATGCAGGACTATTTCCAGTTCTCTGTTTTGAGGAGATGGGTATATATAGAAACGAAACGAAACAAGTATAGCTATCTACTCGTAGAGTTTGAAGAAGATACTTCAGTGATGATGGAAAAGAGGCCTCTGAGGCATATAACTAGCGCTTTTGTACATCAGAAGGTTGCAAAAATATACGAACTTTTACTGATGAATATAATATAGTAAAAGGAGTAAAAAGTAACAGAGACGCGCCGCGCCATCCATACGGCGTCGCAAAAAAAGAGTCGGCACGGCATAATTAAGGACATTCATTCATACACACAAAGGTAAACGCAAAGTCGCATTTTCTTTCAGATTACATCATCTTCATTATGATCGTCATCATTGTTGTCAGCATCATCAGCATAGCATCGTACAGGGTATCGCATTTACATCATTGTCTGCTATAGGATGGGGGTCGAAGGGGGTGTTTGGCATGAATGCGTTTTCTCTTGTGTCTATAACCACCATATCATGAAGAAAACGGAAGCTTTTGCAGGGGTCGGACGGTCGGTCGGTCGGTCGCGTCGTCTTAGTCGTCTTAGTCGTTGTCGCTCATCATCATCACAAAGGATATTGGACTTGAGGTTGACTGTGCGGGGACAAACTAATCAGGATAACAAGACGATGTAGGTTACAAGTTGTATTCAAATGCATCTTAGCATACTCATATACCTATGCGTTTCAAGCTCATTCTAGGTATTATATGCATGCAGTATGCACCGGCTCCCCACATTTACATTTTTCCTGGTGCTGCTGCTGTCATCCTTGACTTGGATTAGACCTCAAGTTTTTTCGCATATAAACGCACCCCATGCCTCTAGCCTATGCACTTTTTTGTTGTTGTTTTTTTTTTGTTTCTTGATTCATACATATTTTGTAGTTGATGTGATCCTTTGTGAATATGATGGGGAAGTGCACTTTTGTTTCACAAAGATTCCCTTGCAGTGCAGTATATTTAACAAAAAGAAAAGGAAATGGTGAGAACAGAATATATATGACGCACAATCACAAAGGCGTAATGTGGAGAGATGGATTTTCTATTCGAAGGACAAGCAAGCACTTTATAGAAAAAGTATTGAATTGAAGAAGACAACAACAACAAAAATAAGGTATATCATTTTCTTACAAACGCAACAAAAATTAATAGAAACAGCAAAAAATAAAAGAAAAAATCAAAAAAAGACACAAGGGTGGCATTGTTACAGATTTATATACGACACACAAATAAAAGGGTCGAATAAAATCTTGGCATACTTATAGATAGACATTATATGAAGGGGGAATGAGGAGGGGGTGCTTTATTGTCTTTATTACGCAATGATTTTATATGAGTGTCATGTCGTGTATAAATTAAATGTTTTCTAAGTGAAGTTAAACTAAGATTAAAAATGACTTTTTATTACCTCAAGGTGTTTGCTATAGAAGTTTACGCATGAAATTCCACGCATAAAGAATAAAAGCTTTCTATAGCCATGTAAAAGGGTCAGACGTTTTTGTTTTGGTGCAGTGTACAGGATGCAGTAAAACATAGCAATAAATGTCTTTTGACCTTTTTTGAGTGACAAGTTAAAACTGCAATAATGAGATGAAATTTTCAGGTGAAGTTTATCATAGATTGGGGGGGGGGGTTTGGTTCGTTGTGGTTCATGAAAAAATTTAAGATTTGGAAAAACTTTAGTAATCTACTTTATGAAGTAAATTTGTTTAGATGCTCTAGAACTGAGATTTAAACATGAATTTCAAGAACATAAATGTCCCAAAAAACAGACAAAATTACACTTTCGATAAACCAATGGCTAATTGAAAAACATAATGAAGTTTTATATCTATTAATTCAATGTAAAAGATTTCAATCTCTCAAGAATTGAAGTGAAAAGATATTCTGCCACGTGTATTTTGTGAGTGTCACATTACAGTTTCTAACCATTGTTTTGTTTACCTTATTTTGGTTTTAACTTTAAGGTACATAATCTAAATGCACATATTTCATTGAGTTCAAAAAGCAAACATATTTATTTCTCCGATTTTTAAGTTTTGTTGATTCCTTTTTAATACAAATATTTGCAAATGGGTCACGCAAAACAGTATTCGTCTTCTAGCATCAGCTCCAATATACGAGTAAGCAGACTGAAAATTTTAGTAATAGTAGATTCCCGGAAATTTCGTCAGAAGACAATACGCCAAAAAAGCCAGACAATTCTTTATATTACATTCTGTTTTCTTTTCCTATTTTTTTTTAAAACAAAATTTTTCTGTCAAACTTTCGCATTTTCTGGCTTTTTGCATCTATATTTTTCTATAAATCTCATTTTTGGAAAAAAGCTACGTTTCAACAGAATTTCTAACACAATTTCCAAAACCACACTAATCTATTGTACTTTAGTTCCTAAGTATTACATATTTAGAAAACTGATGGAATCTTGAAATGCTTTCATATTATGTATGTCGCGAATCGTCCAAATTATATAGTTAGATCTTGTTGGAAAACAGCGTTCTAAAAAAAATGGAATGACTAAAATTGTCACTTTAGTCCTTGAAATATGTAAATATTAGGTTAAGATACACATAATATTATTTTCATTTTGTCAGAACATTTTTAAGCAGTACCCAAAAACTCGCCTTTATGTTAAGGGTGTGATCCCCCCCCCCCCGCTCTGATTAAAAGTCTGGATCCGCCTTTTCTACATTGTTGTTTATTGACACATATGTATGTATTTACTTAACTTTGTGCTTATTATTCACTTCCAAAGGAAGTTATTTTAATCGGTTCGAGTTGAAAATTTAGATTTTTCTCGATTTTTTAAGGACCCTTGAGTCTAAATCAAAGACTTTAAAACAGATGCTTTTGTCCGTACGTTCAGGAAACCGTTTTTCGTCGTCCATATCTCGAGAGCCAGTAGAGATATCGACTTCACAAAAATTGTATTTTACAGATATTGAAATCAAAAAAATGTAGCAAAGACTTTCAAAAAAATTTAGTGGTTTTTTTTTGAGCTCACGAACCAATAAATAAAAAAAATTTACAAACAAAAAATGACATTACACTTCTAGAATAATTGTATGCAAAGTTTATAACATTTTTGACAACTGGTAAAATTTTGAAAAGAATCGAAGTAACGATTATAATTACGAAATAAAACCTAAGAAAAACACTATAATAAAAGTTAGAAAAGTTAATTTTTGACTCGAATATCTTGGCAAAGATTTAAGATATTGGCGCAAAATTTTAAACAACTTATTGTTAAGGGCTTAAAGAGTCAAAAATGTTAAACTTTTGCTAAGTAGTAAATTGCTAATCATAATCAGGTGGCGCAACAGTCCATGAAGAACCAGGGCCTAGTGACTTACAACTCTCAACCATTTCTGTGTGCGAGTAATGTTGTCAGAGATGGAAGGGACCTACAGTTTATATGCCGAATCCGAACGGCTCATTTGAGAAAGCACTTTTCATGACAAGAATTACTCTTGGAGAATTTGTCAATTCCTCGCAAGAGGCAGTACCCGTGAAAAATGTTAGGTGGCACAGGCAGGGATTGAACCCAAGATCCCTTGCATGACAGTCCAACGCACTAACCATCACACTACGGTACTACTATTACTAATTGCCATTTGTTAAAAAAAAAAAACAGCATGCAAACATGTCTAAAAAGTGACAGTTCGTGAAAATAAACAAAGCAACTACGTTTAAGGGGACCTATTAATTGAAATTCCCAACTATTGACTGAACCATTCCAACCACTGCTTTTATAAGCAGTCCCGCCGAGAGGGGGGAGGGGGGATGGGTAACCCCCCGGGCCCGGGATTTTCTAGGGGCCCGTAAAATTGAAAGCATGAGAAGAGAGTTTCTTTTCAATATACTCTACATATATTCATCGTAGACATAAAATTTAAAATTATTTATTCTTTCGCAATCGGGCCCCTGTTTGCATGTTATCTACCAATCTATCAATCACAAGCTTGCCGATCTGGTCCCCTGATTATTATTGGCGTACATTTTTGTTAATATTTATTAAAAAATTGGGCAACTCTGAACTATTGAAAGAAAGTTATTATAAATTATTTCGCTTTTCTTATTTAATTTAACGTAAATTTCAAATTTATTTTATTTTGAAAAATTTTAAAGTCAAAATCAGGGGCCCGACAACTTAAAACAAAACACACATATTTATTTCGGTTTCTGTTTTTATAAAGTTTCTTTTCTTCTCTATTTATTTCTGCTGGGAACGAAATTTTTGATTCGGATTCGGGGGACCGGAAAATCCCACGCAAACGTTTTTCAACTGTGGTTTCCGTATAATATTAATTAATTAATATTTTGAATAAGTTGTTTACTGAAGATTTGAAGGATATCAAATCACTTCAAAGTGTGTATTTTAAAACAGCCATACAAAAATTCAATAGATTACATAATAAAAGTATGACCGACATAATTATATGCAGGTAGTTAGGATAATTTTGTCGTTGGCAATATCGAATTAATTGTATGATTTTGTTCAGAATCTGATCAACTCACATGTAGAATTATTTTCTATCCATCCTCGTTTTCAACTAAACTTGACGATACCCGTGAGATTGATTTGATGATTAACACAAAAAAAAATAATTATTTCCGTTAATTCCAACCAATTTCTTGCTATTCGTAATTGAAATTATAGAACGTACCATATCAGCAGGCATGAACTTTGAAAAAATGGTAAATATGGGGGGGGGGGGCAAGATTTTTCCGTCCCGGGCCCGGAATTCCTCTCGACGGTCCTGCTTATAAAAATAATTGTAGATTGTACAGATGTCATATGGCTAAAAATTAAAGTAGCGATTCAGTGAATTTTAACTTTGACAAGTTGCTAAGAGATAGTAATATGTTAAATTTGTTTAAAATTAGATAAATCAACTTTTTAGCCTAGTAATTTACTAAAAATGTAAATTATTTAAAATTTTACCCCATATCCTTTAAATCTGCAAATATAAATACAATAAATATTTATTTTATATTTTTTTTCAATCATTATTCACTTCATAAATTACATGGGTAAATTTTTGTTTCAAAAAAAAAAGTTTTCAAATTTAATCTTTTATATTAGACTTATTTACTACTTACCTACTATCCTACTTTATACAAACATTTATGTAATATTTATAGTTTCTATAAGTGTTACCCACATAATTAATTTGTACGTAACTCGCATTATACTCAAACATCATTGGCCACTTACACATGTATTAGAAATAAAAACCCTCATCACATACACCAGTTAAAGATATAAACCTCTTAGATATCAATATGTTTGCTTAAATAATTATTATAATACAATTAAAATTCTTGTAGTTTATTTTTATTTTGTGGTTTCCTGATGTTCAATTCTCACTTTTTCCTCTCTAAAATATAGCCATCAATATCTATGAACGTACTTATACCTTTCAAACACAAACATTGTGTTAATAGAGGCCTTATAAATATTATATTTTGTAGTAATTCAAAAATTTATGATACACTCATATCGCACATCAACCCACTTCTGACACGTGTACAATATGTATATATTCGTTGACATTGATTTCGTTTTTCATTCACACCACTGCACCGACACCGCACCAGATTGCTGCTGAAGTTCCCAACCCTTCCATAATAAACTCATCATACGCTTAATACTCATACAACATAATGTAAGTACGAACCTCGCATAACAAAATGTTTATAAGAGCTTAAGAAAGCTCAATACAGCACATACTTGATTCATATTATGCGTTATGCATTCTTAGGCCACTCTCCAACCCCCAAACAAACTTTTGTTTAGGGTAAATAGTTAATAATGTTAAGGGAAGAAAACTTATTGACTCGCTTTTGTGATGGGATAAGGAGAGAGGGGGATAGGTACACTCTTACACTAGATAAACAGTTGTTGTTTCAAACCAAACTATCTAAGGATGTTAAGCAAAACCGCAGTGGAACAGTCGTCATCGTTTCATTGTCGTCTTCCTCGTCGTCTTCGTTGTCTTGGTTTTAAGGACAACGATGAATATCTTACTGTCGAAAGCAAGCTCGCTCTATTATATTTTGTTTTCCGCTCTAAATACGCTCAGACACATAAAAATTACAAATGCAACGCAGTGTGCTAGTTGCTTTACCCTTTCTTCATTTTTTTCAAACGTACGAAAATTTGAATTTTTTTTTTGGTTGAGACTCAAAAACTGGTGTTCAAAAAAAATGAAGGTATACATATATTCCTATAAGGAAGTGGACAACTCAGTATAGCCTCATGATGAACAGAAGAAAAAAAAAACCGCAGACATGCCTCCAAAACCCATCACACTGGCTGACGGAAGGGTGTCTGATGGTCTGATGCGTGGTGTGTAACACAAAAAACAAAAAGGGTAAATTGCAATTTGTTGCAACCCTTTCTTTTCTTTTCATTTTATTTCCATTTTTTTTTTGTTTTTGTTTCTTTTTATTGCTTCACCTTGTTTTAAATACATACATATATGTATGTTTTGTATATATATGTTTTTATTTGACTTACCTACCACTTGTTTTGTTTTTGTCCTGAAAAGCAGGACACAATTTCAATGACGCAACACGCACTTCTTTTACCGACAGTTGTTGCTAATTTTGGTATAAAAAAAAGAGAAAAAACTAACATAAAAACGTTTGTGCATGATGTGCAATGGTTAAAAAGGGTTCACAATAATAAATTAAAGAAAATTGTAAAATAATAACAAAACAAACAAAACATTTTTCGAATAAAATTTAATGTTTTGTGATGAAAGAAATTATGGACATAAAATGAACACACACGCATTATTGGGAAGTTATGCAGGTAAATTTAAATACCTACACTAAAATGGCATAATAAAAGTATGGAAAGGACTTTTTATAAGAATTTATGATACAACATAGTTTGGGACGTATCCCAAAAAAATAAGTGTAAGATTTTTGTAAGAAAACAATTATTTGACAAATGACAGTTTAGGCTTAGAAAAAATGGAGAGTTAGAATATTTTTTAAGTTTTCAACATTTGACTATATAAACATTTAAAAAAAGAGGCTGGTATGTGACTAACATCACTGTCGATTTTTCTAAAACTTTAACAAAATATTATTTACAATATTTTGTGTGAGAAAACCAAATTTGAAGTCAATATCTTTTCTCGTTCTGATAATACTTAGGTCGAAAACCATTTTTTATCAGTTTTTTGTTGTTTTTTTAAGGTTTCGTATTTAAAAAAAAAAAAAATTGAGTTGATTCTTTCTAAAAAATTAGCTAAGAGTTAGCAACAATATTTTCCATACGATAAGATAAGTTTGATTTCAATATCTGTTTTTATTTGGGTCATTTTTACCCGAAAACTAATTTTTACAAATTTTAGTACCTAGTTTTTTTTTTATACTTGCTTTGATTTTCCTAAAAAATTTTAACAGATGTCAAAAGACGCAACAGATTATTGCATACAATTATACTAAGGTAATATCATTTATTGTTGGTAAAATATTCAAGGTTACAAGCATTTTTTGACAGTTTTTGTGATTTATAAAAGAAACCTTTTATTTTTTTAAAGTATATTAATTTGATATCATGTCACATTATCTTAATATACACAAATTACGTGTCACGTTGTTTGACCCCTATGGACTTCTAAACTACTTAACCGATTTTAATCAAAATTGTACACCGTGTGCAAGTTGGCCCAACTTGAAAGAAAGGGTAGCTTACATCTCAATTTATGATCGCGATATTATTATATTGCAAATTTTATGTCTATTATTTGACAGTCACAATTATATTTTAGCTCTGAACTATTCTAACAGATGGCGACATTTGTTTACTGGATTGAGTAAGTATTCAATAGATGGCGCTATGTCAAACTACCAAACGTCTAAAGGAACAATCAGTTTAAAAGAAAAGTTGTCCTGTTGCCACGTATTCCAATGATAACGTTTAATTCTACCTTCCCTTCAGAAAATTACAGTTTCCAATTCGTTTTTCTATAAATAAGTCTCAAGGCCAAATAATGTCCATTTGTGGTTTAGATTTTTAATATTTATGTTTTTCTCATTAGCAGCTATGTACATATATATGTTGCATGTTCACGTGTTGGAAAACCGTGGAACTTATTTAGCGAAAGACAGTTTAACCAAAAATATTGTGCTCCGATTAGTGCTAAATTAAATTGAAATTAAAAGAATTCAAAATAATAAATATTTTTGTTAGAAGATTTTAAACTATCCACCCTATCTACCTCATTTATAAGTTTAACTGTCACATGTTATTTACTAAACACTTTGAATATTTTCATTTGTAACAAACTTGAATGAAAATAATAATACAATTTTTAATTTAATTCTTTTTTATTGATTTTTGCTTTACATCAACTGTACGAAAATTTTGATCAATTGTTTTCAAAGTCCTTCCCCTTCAAGCAGTAAATTTTTAAACCAGTGTTAACGTTTCCGTCTTCGTTCGTAAAAATAATTTCATTGTAATAGGGGGTAACGGTAGTTGAAAATCAGTCATGAAGGTCGCCATGTTTTTTTTACAAATGGCATCTATGTAAAAAAGCATGGTGTTGCTCATGTCCGATGCCCTCCTACCCTTCCCCTTAAATAGTTTACAACAATGTAATATAACAAAAAACGTTAGCCACAGCAACGCGTAGCCGGGTCAGCTAGTATAATATAAAATTTTATTGAAGTCAATAACGTAATTGGTTTGTGGGATATTTCGGGTCAACCGATATTTGCGTTTTGTTTAAAAAACACAAACTCAACTTTGTTGAAAGTCATTTCTGCATCTCTTGAGGTTGTTATCTGTAAAACAAAATGTATTTAAAGTTGATATCTCTACTGGTTCTTGAGGTTTGAACGACTAAAAATAGTATTCCAAACGTTTGTATGCTTACATAGACACTGAAACACAGACAAGACATCTCTCTAAAAACCTTGAAACGTCGAGAAATTTCAACAGTTTCAATTTGAAAAACCGGACCGATTATAACAACTTCCTATTGGAAGTTAATTTAAAAAAAAATTGTTTTTCAAACATTTTAGAATTTCTTTACTTTTCAAGGTATTTATTGCGATCAAATCAATTACCTATTTTAATGTTTGCATTAAATTTCAACAATTTCAATGCGTTGTTTAAGCGTGTATCATTCCATTTCTAGTTTCTTAGTTTTTATTTATCAATTGTCAAAAAATGACAGCTTTCAGTTGACGGCTACTAAAATAGCGGGCTATTCAAGATAAAAGATTAGTTAACTTTTGGCTGCTTTGAAAGAAAAATTCTTCTAGTGTCTTAATAAGATTATAAGAAATAGAAGAGAAAGTGGAAAGAGTTCTACGAAACCAGTGCAACCAAAAAGTTAAGACAGATATTTTGATTTTTTTTTTCACAAAACTCATCTATTAAAATTTCTGTCTCAATTAATTTAGAACACAAAGAAAATTAAAATTCAAAACATCATTTAAAACGGCATTCAAGCCGATTCAAAAAAAAACAGAAGTTTTGATTTTATAAAAACGGTACAAAACTTTAATCTGGATAGAAAATAAAAAAAGGAAAAAAAACTTGGTATAGGTAAAGGGTGATTTTTTAAAAGCTATAAGAAAGTTTAAAAAAAAAAAAACACATGCAATTCAGAAAAATGCATGAAATATTTATTTCAATCCATAGTAAGGCCTATATAATTTAATGTTTGAAGATTATTTCATGCAAATGTTGACCTTGACTGTGCCTTAAATGGTCCATCCGCTTAGTCCAATTTTGGCATACTCTTTCCAACATTTCGGCCGTTATCTCACGAATATAAATGCTTCAATGTTGTCTTCCAATGCGTCAATTGAAGCGAGCTTGTCTGTATAGACATGAACTTTAACATAGCCCCACAAAAAATAGTCTAAAGGCGTTAAATCGCACGATCTAGGCGGCCAATCATTGTTGGGACTTCTACCACTTAAGTGGTATTTCTACCACTTTTTGGTGTTCATGAAAATCTACCACCTAAAAAGCAAATTCTACCACTTTTTGCAACTCACCGTTCACCTATCATTAAACTATACCTTCTACCATATACCATACGCATACGACTACAACTCCACGCGTCCACTCCACAAACACAACAGCATATAAAATCGCTATGATGGATTTCTCCCATGCACTTTTTCACCTCAGTTATCTTTCTTTTTCTCTGTGTTGCTGTTGTGTGATCTTCCTTGTACAGATCTTACATAGTTGTCTAATCTCTGTATAAAATAGATTGTTTACTTTTGCCACAGATAGATGAATATTATCAACGAAGAAGTTTCATTTAATTTTTCCACTAATTTATTATCTTTGGAGTTTTGGATTTTAGAGTTTGGAGTTTTTACAAAAAAATTATAAAAATGCGTACATTTTTTATTTCAAAACCAAAAACGTCATTGATGGAACAATGCCATCAGTTTTAGGTCTCACGAAACATTTTTCACAAACTATAAATAACTCAGAACTAGAGTTAATTAATAATGAGTGGAGAAAATTAATTGGAGAAAATCAATTACTCCAAATTTTTAAAACTGCTGACATTGTTTCTTGTCTTGTTTTGATTAAAAACTTAAAAGATGGAATGGACAATTTAATTTTTGATAACATATCTTCTTATATGTTGGAGCTTTGTTGCTTACCGCATAGCAGCGCTGCTGCTGAACGCAAATTTTCAGATTTAAAAAAATATAGAAAATGAAAAAAGAAATAAATTAAAAACTACAACCGTTCACAACATTTTGGCTGCAAGGGAAATTTCAGTAAATTTTCAGAATTTTAATCATCCGGAGGCATTACTGAAATATGCTTCAAAATTTAAATTTTCCGGCGGTCTATATAGCAAAAAATAATTTTAAGTTTTTCTAACTAATTTAGTTATTGTGAATTGTGATATTTGAAACTGAAAGAACTGAATTATTGTTTATTTATTTTTTTGTATTTTTTAATAAGTTATTGAATAAAAGATTTACTACATAAAAATGGGTTTTAATTTCTACCACTTTTCTACCACCTTTTTGACATCATTTCTACCACTCTTTTGCTTCTGCGAGGTCCCAACACTGCGGCCAATTGACCGGTCCCGAACGTGAAATAAAATGTTCACCGAACTCGCCTCTCAATAAGTCCATTGTTGTGCGTGCTGTGTGGCATGTGGCACCGTCTTGTTGAAACCACATGTCATGCAAGTCAAGCTCTTGCATTTTGGGCAAACAAAAATTTGGTTATCATCTCACGGTAGCGCATTGGTAGCTCTTGCAATGCTTCTGGTTGATATTCACTCCAAAATCGACAATTCTGCTTATTTACGTACCCATTGAGACAAAAATGAGCTTCGTCGCTGAACACAATTTTTCGGTAAAAATGAATGATGAAATTTCTTAACAGAGCACGCATTTTTATAATAAAATTCAATAATTTGCAAGCGTTGTTCGTATCTAAGACGATTCATGATTAAATTATAGACCAAACTGAAGATGTTTGACAGTGAAACAAAACACGAAACGTGCATCAGCTGTTTAAACCAGTGTTGTCAAAAAGATAATAGCCACACTTTACTTTCGAGCTCTATAAACATTAAGTAATTTGCACATTCATAGCGGCAGTCTCTGTTGGGTCGTTTCAGAAGTACATTTTCACTGTGGCAAGTGATATCAATTATCAAGTTAATTACTCTATTAATCTAATAGTTCATTGTGGCGCATGCGCACTTTTTTGTTTCTGTCTATAACTTTGTTGTGTCTCCATATTTCAAGGTTCTCAGAAACTAAATCCATCTTTCTTAAAAGTATGAAGGTAAAGGTGTGTGCAATATAATTGTTAGAAAGAATCCCTTAAAAAATAAACACCTATTTTTCCACTTTTGTATAGCTACCTAGCATATGCTTAAATCTGTCTCTTAATTATAATACCTTTGCATTTTACCTAAACCTACAAACATCTTCTAACTTTATAAAGCTGAAAGTATTAACTTATCCTTAAATACTTACTACCTAATATGTAAAATTGTACATGCTTCCTTTCAATCTAAATCAAAATAATTAAAAAACAGCCCCTAACGTTTATGTTTTTTTTTTTCCAAAAACTCAAAGGCTCAAGTAATTCTTTAGTCTGCACACATGGGCTCATACCTTCATAGCCCATCCAAAAAGCGGTGCTTTAGTTCTTTATTTCTAATATTTTTCCATCATTGATTTTCGCCCTTACCATATCATTTTCTGTGTTGTTCAAAAGTAATGCACTTCAAATAAAATGCACCACTTCATCGGAGAAAAGAAAGAAAAAAAAAAAAAACAAGAAAACGATATAAAACGGAACCTGTACAAAAATATAAACCCCACTAAACATAGGTAGGAAGGTATATGTAGGTAGTCAAATAAAAATCCTTGTATTCACTCACATTCCCTTTGAATGTGTTACTCTTTTTTTTACTTTTTGAATGTGTTACTCCTTTTTACAAATATACAAATATAGGTATATGTCTCTCTTTACATAGCTACCTTCATATCCACATACATACATACATATAAAGAATAAATTATGCAGCCTAAAAAAAAACAAAACCAAAATACAAAAATACAACATATAGGTACCCCTTCCACCAGGAACCATTACCAGGACCGATGTCGTCCTACATAAAAATACAAATTTTTCTGTTTTATCCTTTTTCTGGGACACACAGTTCAATTTGCAAACATGTTTCGTAGTCGTCGCTCGGCGGCCCAAAAAACCAGGAAGAACGAAACAAAACAAAACAAAAAAGTCGTACAAAAAACAAAACCGAAAACAGAAAACGAAAAACGAAAAACGAAAAACGAAAAACAAAAAACACAAAAAAAAAAAAATAGACGACAACTCAAACGTGCAAAGAATCCCCGAAATTTCGTTCAACCGTTTGCTTCCTATATTTATTGCAGACAGGCGTCTGTTTCAGCAGCCATCATTTCAACCACTACCGTAATATACAAATATATCCTTTCCACCCGTTACTCAAACCCCATTTTCATCCCCATCTTCATCAGCATCATCATTATCATCGTCATCCAACAAACATTCACGCAGCAGTGGCAAGGATATACGAAAATATGAAACACGCTGCATTGCTCACATTTTTGTTGTGTGTGTTGCTTTTATTTCACTTTTGTGTTTCTTGTTTTTTGTGTTTTTGTTTTGTTTTGTTTTGTTTCGTTAGATATCAATCCTTTAAAACCCCTAAATTCTCTTGTCTCATACTTTAGATCCTCACTTCTTAAATAGCAACTTTTGTTTTGTGTATGACTGTGCTTATTGTATCGTTGTATCGGCCAACCGCGTGACGGACGTCCAATCTTCCGTCAATGCATTTTTGCTGCATGCAGAAAGGACGACGGTTATTTTTTTGGAACTTCTCCCAAACTCAAATTCAAATTTCGTTTTCTTTTTTTTCGTTATATGAGTATCATAGAATTTTCTTTTAGGACACATTCGTCTTTTTTGCTGCGTATCTCTCTCTACGTCTACAGGTCGATTTTTGACGTTTTACGTATGATGTTTTTTGTGTTTGCTTTTTGTTTTGCTTCGTTTCGTTTTCCAACTTGGTTCCTGTGTCTGCTATTCTGTCTGTGGGTATAGCTCATTGTTAAAGGATCTCCTTGTCTCGTCCTACACCGCAGCAATTCATCCCTTTGGTGGCGTAAAACCCAGACAGGATCTCGTTTCTCTAGAGTTGTGTCAAAAGTTGTGTTGTGCGTGCGTGCATGTGCGGTGCGTTGCTTTGCGTTGTCGTCGTGTGTGTTTTTTGTCTGGTTTTGAATGGTTCGTCTGGCTTTAGGCTAAGGATTTCTTTTTTGTTTTGGATATCTTTTTGTCCTTTTTTGCGTGTTTGCTTTGTCGCTAGGACATGGACACAATACCTGCCTACCCCAAAATGTATTCGATTACCTCCAGTGACCGTTTTGATATTACATACACACGTCATACACATAGAATAGAGGACCGACCGACGCACGGATGTGACGGACGCGACGCGACGATACGACCAAAAAACAGGATATCTACTGCTACCAGTTTTGTTGCTTATTTGGGTTTGTGGGGTATTTTTTCGTTTTTTGTTTTGTCTCGTCTGGTTTGGTTTGGTTTATTTTTTGTTTTCCTCTTTGTTTCTTTTTTTCTATACGTAAAAGGGATAAGCAAAGCTACATATACATACATACTTGACTCGTATAGTAGGAAGTTAATGGAAAAAATGCGTCTGGAACGTAAATGCGTTCGAAGTTCAATGATTTGGACACAAATGTAGTGGAGGTACATAGGTACAGGTAAAAGCATAACATATAGGTCTATAAGGCTTTACGTTGGCGATGGGTATTGGTATCCATTAGATGACAAAGAATCCTCAATGGAATTTACGATAAATAGGTATTTTTTTGTTTGTCTGCATAAAATAATAATTTCTTGACAAAAAATGAAGTGTTGTATAGGTATGACACTTCCATTAAACAAAAAGTAAAACAATTGTTGAATGTATAATATTTAATAAAACTCTTCCTTTTTCTTATTTGACTTAACATGAAATGGAGTCAGTAAATGTATAGAAAAAAACATAGACTAAACAAAGCAGCATAAAATTGAAATTTTTACAACATATAAACCACTAAGTTGATATGGAGGAAAAACATAGAATTACATAGAATGATACAATTCAAATCTTATTATAAAAAAGACACTATCATAACCACTAAACGTCTAAACCACGAAAAATTGTAAGGATATACATCACATAGAAAAACATAGAATGATGCCATTAAAACAAATATACAACGAAAAAGGCACTAAATTATGAAATATGAACTTTAAGGAAAAAACTTATAAGCTAGGACATAAATAATAAAATAAAGCCATATAATTAACGAACAAATTATAAAGTTAATAAAACATAGAAAAAACATAGACTGCACAAATTAAAACAGTCACATATCTTTCACTTCTTTTTTGCAGCCAATTAAAAAGTTAGAAAGTATTTTATATTTAAAAGATGCGGTTACTTTTCTCTAACGGCCTCAACGTTGGCAATCTCGAAAAAAACATAGAAAATACAAATCCATACAAAATTACAAAATTACATGGAAGACATTTTTTACAATAAATTCTCAACCAATTTTTAAAATAACTTTAATTTTTGATATTCAGTTTCAGTGTTATATAATCACTGGAAGAATAAAACATAGAAAACATCGCATGTCAATATTAAAACTGGCATAGTTACTTAAATACTGATAAATCGAATTTTTGTTTCTTTTTCGAATAGTGAGTGTTTCTTTTATTAAAATCGAACTTAAGAAAGCAGAAGAATTAACATAGAAAACATCGAATTACAAAATTTAAGTTATCTCAACTAGTTAAATAGATACTTTTTGATGTGATAAATTTTCTACTGAAAAATCAGCAAATGTTGGCTCACCAACTTGACAGATGATGTCTACCTACCTTATCTACCCAATCGAGACAGCCTCCTCTGTCCCCTGCCATGGCAACAACAACGATTTTTGTTTTTAATTATTTTTAGTCGAATCGTGAAAAACTTCAAATTAAAAAATATTTTTCTACCCAAACTCCCTTCCTCCTACACAAAATGCACAATATTCTATCATATCCCGTTTTTATCTCCCTGTATCCTGAAAATTACACCCCAACCCATCCCAACCAAACAACATCGGAATTAAAGTTAAAAGACTACAATTTTCAAATAAAAACAAAAGATGGTGCGTTCAATTGTTAGGTATACGAAGGTAGATAGGTATGTGAAATGGTATCCTTGCAACTGTATGAGATACAAAAAATCAAAAAAGGATCAAAAAATAAAAAAACCTATTCTACAACAACAACAAAAAATAAGATACAAATGTGTTCGAAAAAATAATTTTATTTGCATGAATTTTCTTTTGATATTTCTTTTTTGTGTAAAAAAAAATCGTAAGGACATTCGCAGGATTTTGTTGAGTATTATAATGCTCGGTCTTTATGATCCAAAGAAAAAGAAAAAAACAAACCGCCCGCCCATGTTCAAACCTTTTTCTATATGTATGCACATAATGTAGGTATAGTGACTTCAAGCAGACTGACACGATGCACAGACTCAAACAATACCTACCTATACCGATACCGATACCAAAACTGAAGCGAAGCGACCGACCACCATCAAGCTCCTTCTCCTGCGGTCCGGGTATTGTTGTTCCTTCCTGGTTCCTGTCCTGGTGCAATGTGCAGCATTGTGATGGCAGCTGAGCTGAGGCCAGAGAATGAGAATGAGAAGTGCTGATGATGGTGATGGTATCACGGTGCATGGTGATGATGATGGTGGAATGGGAATTGGGATGGGGATGGAGTGCACGATTGCCAAAAAATGAAATAATAAAAATTTATATGCATGAAAATATTTTAATGTTCGTCTTCTTCATCGCGCTCTTCACTCTTCCCGCCCTTCACTTCTCCTGTCGCAAGCTCTATCTTTCTATGTCATTCTACAAAGAAAAAGGACTACAATGATGACGGTGACGGCGACGATACCGATGACGATGACGACGACGTAGAAGACGAACGGCTACAAGGATACGACGGACGACCAAGAAATGCAAAAATTTTCGGGTGTGGAGGTATTATTTTGCACTTCTTTCTTTTTTCCTGCCTGCTTCCTTATACCAATTTCGTCCTTTTGTTTCTTTTTGCTGATGCTAGGTATGTGTTCAAGTAGTCGCGAAATAAGGGTTTATATAAAGCAGGCGCAGCCAAATTGGGCAAGGGAACCAAGAGGAAAGAGAAATGGAAGGTACAACCAATACCTCCATAATATAATGTATGTGGATGGATATTCAGCGCGCTGCGCTATCCTGGCACTTCAATTAATCAACGGGAAAATTTTTGGCAATTTTATTTCGGGCTGCCACTTAAAACGAAATAAAATACAAAACTCCAAAAATTAAACAAAACAAAAAATACAAAAACTCAAAAAGAACGAAAAAAATAGGCACAACGAAAAGAAAAGGAATAAAACAAGGAATAAAATATATATGTATGCATGTATGCAAGGGCTGCTTGTCGAAATGCAAAAATGAGACGAAAAACAACTTAAAAAACAAAATAAAATAAAATATCCAAAAAACAAACGGATCAGCGTTGTTGGTTATGCAGTGCATTCGCGTGTGCACAGCGAGAAATAAATACATACATTCACCGTTATATAGATACAAAGACATATGTATATTTACACACGGTCACAAGGATATTCGAGTGCAAAAATTCGGGACACACATGCCATGGGGTTTTGGGTTTATATGCAAATGGAATATCTATAAAAGGATTTTTTGATTCTTCCTTTTCTTTTATAATCACTTTTCTTCCTTTTTATTATTTCGATGCATATATGTAAGTACCTACACAAATACATACATACATACATATATATTTATATTTTTTTTAACGGACTGTTATCCTTTTTCTTGTCAATTTATTTTTATATTTTTTGATAATTTTTCTTTTTCTTTTGTTTATTTTGTTTTTGTATTTTTATTTTTGTTAAATTGTAGATATATAAAATAAAAATGTTACAACAAATGACAGCAGAAGCAATTTATTCCTAACGAAGGGGTTGGTAAGGTAGCAAGAAATAAAAATACGAATGCTTTGAGACCAACTATACATGCATAGGTACTATTGGGAAAGGGGAATGAGACAGGTGAAAAAGGGGAGGGGGAGAGGAGGAGTAGGGGCGTATACAAGAGCGTTGCTATGCAATCAATAATATACCTACCTATCTATCTCTACGCGAAATACCTATACTCGCCGATTTATACAATTATACACATATGTATATGTAGTTTCATTTAAATTTTTATAAATAAACAATAAAAGTTTGAATTGTTTGGTAAATGAAAACTTTTTGAAAATATTTATTGGTATATTACACCAACCTAACTACCTTTGAGTTAATTTAAATATCCATGGCAACCAAATTTACATTATGTTGGGAACATTGAGATTGAAATACCATAGGTATATTAAGTCAAAATATTTGTGATTCAAATGAGACAAAAATAACATATTTCATGGAAACACACAATGTTTTTTTTTTTAAATTTAAAGTTTATGCTTTGCACTCTCTGCATCTTACTTGGTAAATCAATTGATTCGAAACCAAAAACTTACTATGGACTTGAGGCTTCTGATGCTGCTTAAATATGTCTTATTGTCAATCTGGAGGAGGAACTGATCCAACCCTTCATGAACCCGCAAACCTGACTCGAATGCTTACATGGGCCTCAGTCTCTGCCCAACATTAGCCTGTTGTCTGTCCCTAAACATGGGAAATCTGCAAATCCGGCTCGAAGGACCATTTTTTGGGGTAGGTTCCAACAAGACTGAATATTATAAGATGTGGTTCCAAAAACAATTAAAAACACCAAGTCAATTCGGTTCACAAAGTATGTATAATTTTTATTTGAGCAGAAGTACGTCTTACCAGATTAGAGGTTATTACAAAAAGAAAACGCGATTCGATATTACAGGAAATGTTAAGTACCAACTTTACAACTTATGAATTAATATGGATGAAATAGAGAGAATTTAAGAGTGGCTTAGTCGCCATCTAGTGATTATTTCAACTTAGTAATTGGTATAAATTATTTAAAGCAGCATTCAGATTTTTCTTAAACGGATGCTGTTCCCTCACTTCCCTTGCTTTTACTTATTTATTCACAATTTTCAAGGCCGGATTGAGCGGATGGCAAGCGGGGCGGAAGCCCCGGGGCCTCCACAAACGGTGGGCCCCACAATAGAGATTTCGGAAAATTTTTGTTTCAAATTCCAAAAATAGTCTTTGAACCACGATGAAACAAAACCGTCTATCGAAGCTTTCTCTCCTGAGCATTGAAAGCGATTTACTCCAAGAACTGGATTTCAACGAAATCATCAACGATTTTTCGGCGAAAAAAGCTCGAAAGGTTCCGTTCGTTAACCCTAAAACTTAATTTCAGATAATTCTTTTTTCCGTTTATATTTATTTTTTGTTTGTTCAATAGTAAAGTTATCTACTTGGTTTCACAATAAATTATTTATTAAAAAAAGTCTAGTGAAAAAAATGGTTTACTTTATTTTGAAAATAATTTGGGGCCTCCGCTGCTTTATTGCCCCGAGGCCTCTGGACCTCTAAATTCGGCCCTGACAATTTTATAGTGGGATAGTACCTATTACCTTCTTAACATCTTTATGCCTGCAACCACTGTATAACCTTGAACTACAAAATTAAGTTCGTGCTGTCGTGCAGTTTGATTTTTGAATTCATTAATATCTTCTTAAAACCGTTTTACATGGCGTAAGAGCATTATTTTTCTTCCAAAAAAAAATATAATCACATTATGTATTTTCTAACTTAGTTCTAATGAGCAGATGTAGGTACGTAAATTGATTTAATAGACAAAATATTAAAATGCAAACATATAATATCAAAGAAAGTTAGATTTTCAAAATTTTAATTTTGAATAAGTTCATTTCGATCAATTTAGTTCCTGAGCAATTTTTTTTCTCAAAAGTAACCCTCAAAAACGGGTGTATTTTATTTGAAACAAATTTTATTATTTAGTTTAAATGATAAAGGGTTTTATTTTGAATATCCCGCTTTTTGAGCTTTTAAGCTTTCACCTTTTGAAAACAAAAACTGTACAATTTTTGAAAAGTAAATGACACAAGCTTAAATAACGCATTTAAATTGTAAAGGTTCGATAAAAAAATATTGAAAATTTTCCAGTTACGATAGCGTCGCGTCATAAGGCCGATTATGGTGAAAAATGATAAAAATCGTAACCGTTTGATCGCTCAAGAAAAACCGACAGTATCGCTTCTGCAGCCCCAAGTTTAGCGATTCCTCGTTGAGTTAGGCCTTGTACAAACGACATATCATTACCACTTATGTCTTATTACTTTTTAAGTTCAAGAAGCACTCACGCCAGTCTTTTACGGCAAAAATAAGAATATATTGACTTGAAGAAGTTAATTTACAACAAAACGGCGCTTTGTGACACAAAAGCATCCAAACAAACGTATTTTTGCAAGAAAAAAGTTACCTGACCATATGTTACTTCAGGAAGAGGTGATCATCAATTGACCACAAGATCTTATGATTCAACATATTTTGAAACTTTTTTTGGGATTTCGTGAAAGAAAAGGTATATGCCATACTCCACAATCGATTCAAAACCTTAAATAATGGAGTTCGTGACGTTATACCAACGATAAAAAAAAAATAAATTGGGTGGCGCAACAGTCCGTTGATAACTAGGGTCTAGTGACTTACAACTCTCAACCATTCCTGTGTGCGAGTACTGTTATCAGAGATGGAGGGGGCCTACAGTTTTAAGCCGAATCCAAACGGCTAATTTGAGAAAGAATTTTTCATGACAAGAATTACTCTTGGAGAATTCCTCGCAAGAGGCACTACCCGTGATAAAAACTTCCATTTCCATTTCTCATAAGAATTCAAACACAAACTAAAAAACAAAAGTCGAAAGGAATAAAAAAAAACTTGTTAGCATTTTTTTTCACATCACTGTAAATAATTGAAGTATCTAATCATAGGTAAATAATAGTGTTTTAGGAATTTCCTATCGATATAATTTTTTTATTTAATTCATAATTAAATTATATTCAAGATATATCATTCCTTAGCTTTGCACAGGTTCAGAACTTTACATCGTGGTCTTGATGCAGCGAGCATGACATCATAAAAATGTACTTATAATTATTATTATTATTATTACCATAGACTCTATTTACATTATTTGTAAACCAAAGAGGCTAGAGACAGAGGCACTCCTTGCTTTAATTTCTATATGAACAATCTATGTATTTGAATTTATAAATTTTTAATTATTTTTGCAGTAGGTATAAAATATAATATAATGTTTATTTAAATTTAATCCAATAAAACATAATATTTAAAAGGCTAAAGAGTTATTTTTGCAATAACCCGTTGTATCTTTGCAGCAGTCCGTTATAACTATTAAAACTCGAAGATTGTGTTGTTTTTTTTTAGGTCTATACGTTTGTTTAAACAAATTAAATTATAACGTGTTTTTATTTTTTTATTTCTTTTCTTGTATAAAGTTCGATGATTAACAGCATCAGGACCTGATAGGTAGCTTGTTAAAACGATACTAAAGACTTATATATGTTACGTAACAAATGAGAATTAATTCTTAGATATTTTTTTATAAATTTATTATTATTTATTTTAACTTTTATCAGGTTAGTACAGTGAATATTTTTAGGATTATATTTAAGCTTGAAAATTGAATTCTAGAGTCAGAATGCGGTGTAAATTTTGTCTGTTAAAAGGTTAGAAAGCTTAAAGTGATGATTGATCTTATGACTATTGTGAAATAAATCATTTTAATTATAAACAAGACCCACGAGTTAGAAGCTTAGATTATAATGTCAGAAGTTAGGTTTCTTAACAATAGCTTCGTCACAGATGACGAACGACAATTATTTAGAATGCAACAAGTTCGTCTACGTCAAATAGAACAAGAACTACAGTGAACACGACCTAAGGAACATGAGCGGTTGCTTAGACGTAACCACTGTCACTACTTGTCTACAGGATTATACTTAAAATAGTTAAAAGTATAGTTTTTTGGAGAAATAGTCAGTATTTAGTTTGTGTTCAATGCCAAAGAAGAAATGATGTCTCATATCTGATAATCTGAAATGAATTACGGGTCGTTACAATGTTGGTGGATTTTGTCACACTCTTTCGGTTATTCTACGATCAAATGCAGCTGATGAACTAAATGTTGGTTTGAAATCATCTAATTTGTGGCGATAAGTAAAGACACTTAGATTGACAAGAAACATGCGTTTACTTTTACAACAAGATCAAAGAGTAAGTGTGTTTTCAAAACAATTGTTAGGTATTGGTTATGGGAAACTTGTAGCTGACATCTTGACTGAATTTATTACATTCCTAAACAATTTTTGTCAGCTTCCGGAATGTAATTAGAAGCTTATTCAGCGTATTTTTTCTGACGTTGTACAGCAATTCAAAAACCATAATTAGTTGACCTCAAGAGCAATATTAAACAGAAACGTTGATGACCTTAACACGTCAATTCGAAATTGTATCGTATAGACGGTTGTTTTCCTTTAAGTCAGTCGAAAGTGTTATTAATCAGGATGACTTGTTTTATGATCCTATGGAATTTCTCAATTTCACCTCGATTTAAATTAGGTTCTGTTATCACTATGTTGCGTAACATTAATTAACCCCAACTATGCGATGTTTCTAACGGACTTGGCGTTGCGACTATTGTTCCCAGTAAGCTTGGCCTTCGCAATGACCATAAACAATTTGCAAGGCCAATTGGCGCTAGTTTTAGGAATTAATTTAGAACATGCGGATTTTTACAGAAATCACAGTTTGAAAGAAAAACTATGTAGGTGATACGAAGTTAACCGGGTCAGCTAGTCATTGATAAAATCAAATTGTTTTTAATAAACAGTTCAACCGTAATACTCGCGCTTCTAGGAATGCTCATCAGTATACCCTTGACCCCAACTTCGGTCGTACAGTCAAGTACAGAGATTCGTTCTTTAGCCGTACTACGCGAATGTGGAATTCCTTACCACCATGCTGTCTTTACCAGCCATTACAATATTCAGGAATTCAAAACCAATGTGCATCGACTCCTCCTTTCAACCCCTCTTTCTTTTTCCTAGTGCTCGAAATGTGTCTTTACATAGTAAGGGTAGTAATATCCCCTTGAGTGTGCGCTTATTATCAAAAAAAAGTTTTGTGCATGCGTAAAACGAAGTAATTCCTGACCCCGGTTTGAACAAAGTCAAGCATCCAAATGCCAATGCATATGACCTAAGTTTGAACAAACACATACACCTCTATTAAAGATGGATAATTGATAAACATGAAACAAGTTTTGATAATTAAACATTTTCGATTACTATAAATTGAGAGCTGCTTAATTTCTTAAAAACTGATTTTTTCAAAGGTAGACTTTAAATATTTAATAACTGTCAATTTGTATTTGACACTCACAATAGGGGGACGTTAGTTAAAGAAAAATGTATATCTTTAAAAGTAAATTAGGTAATATTTGACGCATGTCATCTAAACTGAGAGTATCAAATGTTGAAATTGGTTTTCTAAAGCAATTTTTGGATAGTTTAAATTTTTTAGGATTTCTGCAAATTTTCTCAGTCAGATTGATAGAGCAGGAGATTTAAATATAAATAGAATTTACTATTGATTCTAACCTATGAATCAAATCGGGGTTTCAGTTCTTTTTAAATTTAGCGATAGAAAATCGTTTAGAAACCGTATCAAAAAATGCCTATTTTCAGAACTTTTGTTTCTTACATATTTTTGAAAATACAAACATCTCTGACACCTTAAAAATATAAACATGCGCATGCGTCAGCTAGGGACAAAACTAGACGAAGAAGTTTGTTGGGTGAGGCCCTAGTTCACACAGGACTGTAGCGCCAAATTAAGTAAGTAAGCATGCGTCACAATATAAAAAATTGACGGACACATTTCTGAAATATGACAAGTATGCTGGGTCCGCCATTTTTGATAGATGTGCTAAACATTTTTGACATGTGTATCTACTACAATTTTTAAAAGCAAATTTTGCACGAATTTCGAACTTCGAATTCAATATTTTGCTATCATATTCTTGCAGGATGTAGTAGTGGTTTCAAAGACTGTTGGAATCATTTATTGCAACGATTTTTCTATTCTCCTTCTAATTTTCTGACATAAAATCAGTAAAAGGTATTGTTGATATTGTTTATTAAATGTAAAAAAAATCGTGTATATGTTACTCTACAGCCCAACTTAAAAGTTACAACTCCCAACCATTTTTGTGTTCTACTAATGTCAAGAATTGAGGAAATACCAAGGATAAAATCTGTAACATACTTTTTTGCGACTTTAGGGTAAAAATGGTCACTTGAGTGTTACGTAACGTTTAGAGAGTGGGAGGGGGAGTACAGAAAAACGTTACGGTGCGTTACAAGGGGAGGAGGGGGTCAAAAATTTTCAAAAATTGCGTTACGTATTACTTGAACGCTCCCTTATTTGAGAAGCACTTTTTCACGACAATTTTAAGTATGAAATGTTAAGTATGAAAGTACAAATATTAAGTGTTCTATAAAAGAATACAATATTGTTCTTTAACTTTCATTACTACAGTAAATGACAAATGAAAATTACATTTTTGCTCCACTTATTCCAAATTTCAAAATCTTTTTTTTTCAAATAAAAATTACTTGCTTCTTTAAATTTTATATGACTTAATAAAACAATCTGCTTCAGTTCTTCAAACCAACTCTTTTGCAGAATTATAAATTCAAACATTTTAAGAAAAATTCAGCTTTAGAAGACAAGTAGAAGAATTTTTCCTTCTTCATTCTTTGTTTTCTTATTTATTTTTTAGCTGAATTAATAGAAATGTCTTACATTTAATGGCCATTATCATTAAGCAATCATTTTATCATCTTGCGTTTTCAAAAGAATTTCTTATGTTTCTTAACCCTTCAACAAAATTGCCATCAGCAAGAT
Source organism: Eupeodes luniger (assembly GCA_951509635.1). Taxonomy (NCBI): domain Eukaryota; kingdom Metazoa; phylum Arthropoda; class Insecta; order Diptera; family Syrphidae; genus Eupeodes; species Eupeodes luniger. Next base: position 126,953,760 of record OX608074.1, read on the forward strand.
CATGCTCTTGATTCTATAAGGAATACAAACTCATCTACAAAGTTGTTACCTTATACCCTAAGATTAAATAATAAAAATAAAAATAATAATAATTAATTAAATTTAACGCAATAATATAAACAACAACAAAAAAAAACTATGTAATAATGTAATTCTAAGTTAAAACAAAAGGCACAAATGTTGACAGACAATTTATATAAATGCACTCTCCGAGAATGAAATATTACGCTCGCATTTCGATTTCTTCTTAATCACGCGATTTTTTCAACTTCTCCTAAGACTGACAACAACAACACCATACAAAAAAAAATAATTAAGTTACAAAAGTGAATTAAAAATTGTAAAAATTAATATTAAAAAAAAAAAATCAAAAACTGCAACATAAAATTATGATAACTTTCTCAGCGGAACTAAAGTCTTGAAGTGATGAATGTTTGATTAGCAGCCAACATTTTTGATATGCGTTTATCAATTAATTATAATTAAAAAAAAACTAAGAAAAAATAGATTTTTGATAAATTTATTGATAACAAAAAAAAAAGGACAAACAAATTGAACGTATTTTCTTTGTCTTCTGTTTAAATAAAAATATTCTAAAACTTCGAAGTCCCTGATTTAATTTAAATTGTAAGCCCGTAATTTCAAATCATCAACATGATGATAATGGTAATGTTGGTGGTGGTGGCGTTTGGAAGCGCTAGTTAACAACTAAGTATAGTCATTATTAATTAGTATTCTTTGAGAGGGAGGTGATTATGATTATGATTGCTTTTTCAGCTTTTTTTCCTACTCAACTCCTCTCTTTCTCTTTGTCTTCCTTTTATTCTTTTATTTTTGCACGGCATTGTTAACTTGTAAGCTACAATTAAAAAAAAAAAACCGATGATAATGACACGCAAAAATTAATTTTATTCGATGTTCAATTGAACATGCTATGGGATGGGCCACACACCAATTAACCAATTCTCAAGCGTAAAAATATGCTCCTGTTTTTGTTCGTATAAGCCTTATAATTATTCATTAAGATAAGAAAAAAACTAAATTATTTAAAGCCAATGCAACGTTTTTGTTTTATCTGGGGATTAGACGAAAAAAATATTAATAATTTATAGAAAAATTCCGACGGGAGTTGCATATGTCTATAATAATTTTGAACATTAAATTTAATATTGAAACTTAAGACGATTAAGCCTGTCCACACTGACTAAGAAGCTTTCATAACGGTAATTATCTGACTTAAGTTTCTATATAACATGATCTTAATCATTTAGGTAAATATGGTCTTTGTAAAGTCCTAACGTATTTTTAAAGTTTGAATATTAACCTCGTTGAATTTAGTTTAAAATTATTTTTTGTATTAGAATAGTACAGTTTTCAAAAGTAAATATATTAACTAATTATATTTTTAATGAACATTTAATTTAAGAAAGAAAATTCAATAATTGATAAATTGTTAATGTATTATTTGTCTTTAATCAACGGCGGTTTAGTAGTGATAAGTTACATTTTTCGTTACACATTGTCTTTGTTTTGTTTGATTAGAAGACCTGATATCAATATCAAGAAATAGCGAAGCACCATCTAATCTAATTTGTATATCATTATATAAATTCTTCAAAGTTTTGAAGCATTATCATGATCACTTCTTGGAAGGAGACATCATAAAGGTTCTGTTAGATAAACTATGCATTTCTTTTCCAAAAAATAAAGGTTTTGTAAACTCATCATAAATCATAATTTTCTTACACTAAGAATCTCTTCTTTTTTTACCGAAATGCCTAAGAAGTTAGGTTGTGAAATACGCCTCCGAATATGTTTTAACACTTTTGTTTGATCTTATGAGTAGATGATAAGACGCAAGTACTTCTAATTCGTAGTGATGTAGAAATTGTTTAAATGAATGTTAAAAATGTTATGAACGATTTAAATATTTACAATATCTGATACCTTCTCATATTACTTAATTTTTTTTCTATTTTTATGAAATTTTAGACACAGTTGTTTTTTACATAAACTTAAAAAAAAATATATGATCTTCCGGAATTATTTCTTATTTTATGTACAAAGATTTTTAAAACTGCACTGTTTTATGGATAGTGCGTATAAGAGTTGTATTATGTCTTTAGATTTTATACTTGATGGATGGATTGTAGATGTTGAATGGTAAAACTAAATAAACATATTTTGAAAACCTTATCAGTTATATCTTTGAAGGCCTACATAAATATCTTAAAAAATATTTCTGTACCTAACTTAAAAAATGATAAGGAAAAACCTTATAATTATACCATTTATGCTCTTAACTTATTTTTAATTTTAAAAATGTTCGGTATTGTGAAATGGTTGTCTGATATGCCTCAGATGCCTTGTACAACCCCCGACACTACACAAATTTTATTAAAATCTATTCCTTACCCTGTTTACAGTAAATATATAATTAATCTGAGAAAATATTAACTGCTAATTTCTTGAATCCTAATTTCTTAACTCGGTTTTTTTGAAAAAATAACTTTGTTAAGTTCTAACTTATTTCTTTATCAAGGTTTAAGGCTTTAGAACTCCAATTTAGATATTAGTTTGAGATAGAACTTTGATTTATTAGACTCTCTAATTGGCGGATCAAGGAAAACAGAACTTGGGTGAGCTATGCTTTTACTTCTTCCAAAGACCTGATTTTTATATTAATTTTGTTTTTGGAATACATTTATTTCGCAAAAACTAAGAGTAATAATTATAAATGTGTAATGTGAAAAAGAGACTATTTATTATCAGCGATTATTATGGACGTTTTTCCAAACGTGGACAATTATTTTTCACGTCAAAGCCGACCCTTAAGTCTGCATAAACAGAAATGATGCCCATGGCTATTAAGGTCTATAATTTAAAATACTCTACATTCTAATAGGCAATGTGATAAAAATAATGTGATAAAAATGGACATTACGTCCAATTTCTTAAATTCATAGATAAGAATATGTTAACCTGAATTATTATTTAAAAATACTTAAATTAAATTTTAAAGTCCAAAGAGCTTAAATTTTCAAGCTCTATTAACATTGTTGCATTTTTCATAACGACAAGACTTTTCTGGATGAATCTACTAAACTCACAACTTCCTTAAGCGCTTTCAATATACTTATCCTTATCATAAAAATTAAATTCATCATATGAGACTCTAGAGATTGCAAAACTTTAAACTCTGCATGAATTTTTGAAATTTCGGTGATACGAGTTTTCAAGAAACAGTGTTAAAATTTTTGATCTTTATATCTCTATTCAATTTAATAAAGTCCAACAAATCCCATGATACAACTTTTATTTCGAAGAAACTCAGAATTCGAACACTTAATTCAAGAAATTCAAGAATAAATGTCCGTTCAAAAAAAGAACTAATAGATTTTTTAATTTTGTTTGCAAATGTTAGAATTTGATGTCAGAACTCGATGTCAGAACAAAAACCATGTATAAACTAAATTCCATTCAATCGAGATTTAAAATTTCTAGAACTCAAAACTGATTTTTAACCAAGTTCTACAAATATGATTAAAATTACAACAAGTTATGGACTTCAGACTACTTTAAGTAATGCTTTGATATAGTAAATTTCTATTTAAAACTATTAGCTATTAACTTATAAAGTGTAAACTCATACAAGTCTCCTAAAAGCCGACGCATTTATTTTATTATTTTTTTTTGTTTTTAATTATTTATATCAATACTAATTCGGATACAAAATAAAAGTTAAATGTAATAATCCATTCAAAGAAATCATTGTGATCTTTATATTCTTTTGCACTGACTTTTTTCAATTTTCAATGTCTATTACATTTTTGTGTACAGACAATATTTATAAAAAAAAAGAAACCAAACATTCATTATTTCAACGAAGAATTGTCTTCTATGAAACAAAAATTACACTCAATATTCCTGCAAAATTAGAAGAAATATTAATGGTTTCCATAAAAATCACATATAACACATTTCACCAATATTTAAAGAACAAAATGTTTATTAAGTGTATACTCAATCATTAAATCCGTTGTTAATTAATAAATTACAAGAAATTGTGAAATACATTTTTATTAAAATTTGGTTTTAAGTTAAAGTATTTCATTAATTTTTAATATTCTTTTCTTAGTATCGTTTATATTCGATCATTGTTTAATATTGTTTTATGCATTTCTAAATTCAAAACAACTTGTATCACTTCATGACTAAATATGTCTATTTTTTAATAATTTCCAAAAAAAAATATGATTTAAAAAATTAACAAAACTTATTGTTTATTAAATTTAATATTGATTTTGATTACTATTTTTAAGAGAAAATAGTCAATTCTAAAATTCCAATTGTATTCAGTGAGACTGTGTTCAAAAGTATTGTAAATAGATACTCGTAGCTTGGATCAAAATAGAATTGGATTGAAATTTTGTTAAACGCGTTTCAATGTATGGTTTGTGTTCTGCTTTCTGCATATTTATTACAATAGACTTTTGTTTAGAAATAATCTTTCCCAGAATTTTATTTTTATACATCTGCATCAATAATAGAAAGTAAAATTTCGTGTCCAACATCACTTGAATTTCTTAAATAAAAAACGTAGCATTAACTGAAATTTCAAAAAAATGTCACTTTTTTATCAATTCTGTTCTTAACTAGACAAACTGGAAATTAATTTAGAGATACAAATTTTGAATATTAATTTTTCCAACAATTGTATCGTTTTCATCGAATTTTTTGATCTTAAGAATTTCAGTTGCAAAAATGTTTTAAAATTGGTAAATTGTTGTTCGGAGTTGCTAATTCTTCTTGTATATTACTAAGTAATAAAATAAGTAATTTAATTATTTGTTTTCAGAATTATAATGATATACAAATCTTAGAACTTTATAGAACATATTATTTTTTTTATAGTGCATTTAGAATATATTTATACTGCTATTACAATTTTTCTTATAAGCTCAGATAAATTTTTACTCATGTTTAGAAAGACAATAAATCGAAATAAATTAAAACCTCTATAAAACTGACAAAAATACTATAAACTCGAAATTAATAGACGTTTTGATATCTATAAATGATATTTAATTTGTTTGAAATCTATCATCGAATGGCAAATAAATATTATTCACAAAATTCAAATCAATATCATATACAAATTCTTCAAATTCCTTAAATATCTTTTATTTTTTTATATCTACAAATATTTAATTGATGTGTCAAGAATAAATTATAATTAATAGAACAGAATGAATATTCTGAATTTACAGATTAAGTAGATAATAAATTTGTTTAAATTATCACTATAAAATATAAATACCAAAGAACTTGGAATTTTTCTTGAAACAAATCAAACAAAACAATATCTTTTAGCAAAGACTTAGAAAACTATAATAATTGCATGGACAATTATTAAGATAACTCTTATTAAACCTTCATGTTATGTAAACCTTATACCTATGTTAACCGATCATTCATAAATATAATAAATAAGATAGAAATTAATTGACTCGCCTAACGACCACCTGTATTAAAAATGAATAGATTCTAGCACTTTTGATGAATAGTGGTGTTATTGAAAAATTAAATTAAAATTTGTATTTCCTTAAAAATTTTAACACAAACATTTTCACAACATAAATAAGAATTCACTCAAACTAACATTTTGAAATTGTTTTGATATTACTGTGACAAAACCACAAACAAACAGATCTCCTTGTCAGCACCTACTTGTCAGTAAATGATAAACGTCAAAAAATAAAAATATTTTCACAACCGAAGTAAGAATTTACCAAACTAACATTTTGAAATTGTTTTCATATTACTGTGACAAAACCACAAACAAACAGATCTCCTTGTCAGCACCTACCTGTCAGTAAATGATAAACGTCAAAAAATATTGTTTTTTGAAACTGCGTTGGTTCGCTTAAGTTAAGTTTGTCTGTTTTATAAATTAAAATACGAATAAAATTTACTATTAATTAGTTACATTACTAACCAAAATTAACTAATGTTCGGTTCTGTTTGATTCATTTAATGTAATTTGGAAAGTAAATACTTTGAGTAATTTTGCTTAAATATTGAAAATCATTTGACAAATATTATTTATTTCCTTATTAAAATCACTTTTTTATATTCATTCAAACTTGTTAAAATTGTGATTATAAAGTTAAACTTTCTTAATCCATATGGGTTTTGAATAACTGACATTTAAAAGTAAAAGATCTGTTTCCCAAATGTACATCTGTTTGTAAGGTTTTTATATGAACTGTCACTGTTTAGGCGTGTTCAGATGCACTACTTTTAATTAAAGTGAATAAGTTGTTTTCTTGTTAAAATTGTGGCTATAAACTCAAACTTTTACTTAATTTCTAAATTCATATGAATTTTCAAATAATGTACATTTAAAATTAAAAGATCCGTTCCCGGGATTTAGGTTTGTTTTGTTTTTAGAAGATGCATCACTTTTAAGTAAAGTGTATTTTTCTTTTTAGAAAAAGGATAAAAGTTTTGAAATAGCTGGTAAATTCCGAAAACTGCAAACAACTATTTAAATTCTAAACTTTTATCAAAAGGTTGTTTAAAATATTGCGCCACTTCTTTTATAAGAAATATAACTAGCTAGTTTTTCAAATTAAACTTTTGTCGAGTAAATTAGTTCATTATTCGTAAAAATGATCAAAATTCAAAAATGACATTTGAAAGATCCTTAATTTCGTGATTATTTTGGTAGGCTTAAGGTCAAAAGTGAAAAAATTTGTTTGTGTTTGCCACGTTTCGTCATATCCTACGAATTACTTTTATATAAAATTTACAAACAATTTTTGTCAACTTTACACTTTGAATTGTGGTTAGCACCAAATTAAGGTCATGTTAAAAGATCTCTAGACATTAACACGAAGTTTCTAAGGTCCGACCAGCTAAAATATCTTTTAATTCGAAATTAAACTAATTTTATGATACTGAAAAACTTATATCACTGTTTTAATTGATGAAAAAAGATCAATTTATGGATTCTATCTGCGATCTTTGAATAATTACCGATAAATATTGGTCAAGCGTGGGAAAAAATTGTACTACTTGAAGAGAACTTTTCTCTTCTAATTTTATAGACAATATGAACTTGATAAGCGTTTTTAAACATAACCATAACGTAAGAACACAATGTGGCGCCATTACCAGTTTCTACATAAGGAAAACTGGTTATACCAAGATTATAATTTAACAAGAGTGATCCTTATCAAAGCCCTTTCACATAAATGAAAAAATATAGTTTTCAGAGTATTTATATAAGGTTCCTGTAAGCTTAATATTTCCTGTTATCACTGATCTTTTTTCTGATCCTTAAAGGCAATTTTCACTTTTACTTTTAGTAGTTAGGTACCTACAATAGAAGAAAATGAAAGTAAAAATAGGTAGGTACTTACAAAATAACTTTTTGATGTGAAAATTCCAAGATAATCCTTTTCCGTTAGATTTTCTATAATAGTAATAAAGTTGTCTAGATATTATTCATATGTTGCGAAAAAGTCCGTTCACACATTAAATTATTATATGAAACATTTGAGTAAAAGAACATAAAAACATTCAACCGGAAATCCGTTTACTTTCGGATGTTTTAATTTGTTTTATTTTGAAACATAAACAAACGGTTAACACAAATTATGTAGTTGAAATTTACTTTTTCGTGCCCGAAATAGTTAAACAATTTTTTCTTTGATTTTTTTAAATTATTATTTTTCAAACCAAAGCACAATGGTAACTTTATTTATTTTAGATACTTGAAATAAAAAATTTAGAGAAGATGGAGAAAATTAAATCCAAAAAAATCACCCACGCAAATGTAAAAACCACGTCGTCGAAATCCGAATGAGAAAATTAAAAGATATAATAAATTGCAAATTTTGATGAAATATATTTATTAAATTTTTTCTCCGCACTTGATTTTTTGATAAATTGTTTTGTTTAGTTTCACATTTAATAATTTTTCATTTGTTTTGTTTTCCTGGCCAAAAAAAGGACATACGCCGTACTTTTTTTTTTAAGTTTTTGTTTTTTGTTTTAGTTTTAAAAATAATCTTTTCCTTTTTTGTTTGTTTGATTATTTAGTTTTGTTGCATAAATATTTAGTAATATTTCTCATTTTTAATTTGTATAAAAATAAAAACAGTTAGGTATGCATATTTTTATCTTTTTGTTTTCTTGCAATATTTTATTTTATTTTTTCTTTAATTTAAACGTCAATATTTATGCTTCCTTTTTATCGCGATATTTTCCTTTTTGCACTTCACTTTATTTTTAAAACTTTGCGTTGAAACAAATATTATTTTTCTTTGAATTAAATTTAGCTGTTTAAAATTTCTGTAAAAAAAATCAAAAAATCACAAATTAAAAGAAAAATCGTTAAAAATAAATCAAAATCACATTAAATCACTTTTGGGCGAAAATACAGTTTTGAATCTCGGTAACCGCGCGCGTTTTAAAAATGCATTGTTTTTTAAGCAGCATTATCCTTGCTGGTGGATTGTGGAAAAACGTTTGATCCAGATGATAACTTTCGCTAGCCTTTAACAACGAAACCAAACAGAAATAGTTTAGAAAAAAAAAGCGACACGAATCAAGTTCAATATTGTGGCGCCATTTAGAATAATGTTCCCTAACTTCGCATATAGATACTCTCGTCACAAGACCAAACACCAAAAATAAAAAAAAAAAAATAAAGAACAACTAAACTTCGAAGATACTCTTTGTGTATCTTTTTATCTTTTCCGGGTTTGTGGCGCGAGTTGTAAGCGCGTAAGATTTTCTTTTCTTTTCTCAACAATCACAAGTTCAGATTTTTAGAACGTGAGAATTTCTATCAAGACAAAAATCGTTCACACTTTAAAAAAAAAAGTTCAAAACCGATAAAAGATATTTTTTGTTTCTTCGAATTTTTAGAAAACAAAAATTAACTTAGTTTATTTTTTCGAAATTTTAACTTTTGTTAAAAAAACTATCTTTTATTTTTATACCGACTCTCAGAATGCAATTTTTGTCTATTTAGATATTTTGAATATCTAGTTTTATTTTTTAGTTTGTTTTGTTCAAAAATGTTACTAACCGAAAATGATATTTCTAGAGAGCAGGCAGCAGCGACTTGTATCGAACTGACGACACTACTGACGTTCCGAACGTTTTGTGGATTAGAACCCCGCAACGCAGCAGTCCAGAGTCAGTCGGTGTATACGAGACCAATGCGTTTTTTTTTTGCCTTCTTTTATTTTTTTGCAATATATTTTTTTTTTTTTTTGTACCTACTGTTCACGATACAAAAACCACCACCAACGAAAGCCCGGTTGTGTGCGCCGCGTTCCGTGTGTTGCTAGAGTGCTGCTTCACTTGGTGCTACTGCTGCGACTGCTGCTGTTGTTAATGTCAGTCGTGCCTCCTCTACTCTACTACTCCAATGGCTTGCTATGGAGCTCTGTTGCTGGCTCTGCTCCTCGGTGTAGAATCCGCCGTCGCGCCCGCAATAGTCGTCGTCGTCGTCGTGCTCGTGGTCGTCCAAATCCAAACGCCTCGATCTCATCAGAGAATCTCTAGCCCCTCTTGTTTCTGATGGAGTAGTATAGTGCTAATGCTGCTGCTGCTGGTGCTGCTGCTGCTTTAGCTGTAGCTGCTGATGCGGCGTCTAGTATGTTGCTGACTGGCCGTTAAAAACTTTGTCTTGTTTCCTTTGGATTTTTATTCAGTTCAGACTCGCTTTTCCATCCAATTCTGTCCGTCCTCTTCTTTATTTCCCCCAAGTCCAACTAACACTTAGACGATACCTACCAATTCCAAATGCATGCAGTTCTCTTCCTTCATCAAGCCCCATCACAACACAATCCATTCACCTACACCATCAAAACCGAACAAAAACTGTCTGAAACATCACTCATACTCTTTTCATTCGTTTGCAACTTTTTTTGGATACCAAAACGATCCCAAAGAGAATATTCCCCGAGCAAGTTTGCGAAAAATGTCCCATTCTCCTAACCCACTAGCAGCACCATCATCACATCCACATGTTGTTGGGGACCAGCAACAACAAGCAGTAAAGCCTCCAAAACCTAACTCCTCCATCCAAGCAACTATACTATGGGTTCTCTTTATCAACATTTTTCCTAGCAACATTTTTCATTCATACTTTGTTTGGTTTGTTTTGCTGCTGATTTTCATTACTACCCTCCTGTGCATGTGCATAGGCATACGCACTCATACACCAAACAAAACGTCAGTCATTACACACTCCACAGATGGGGTTGTATCTTGTATCTAACAAACACCTGTTTGCTGAATGGCAAAAGCTTCCCTCCCCCTTTGAAACTTTATTCACTTTTCGTTTTCACAATCGAAAAACCTACGCATGCACATTATGCATTCTCTTGCAACATTTCTTACTCTTTTTCTTTCTTCCAAACACGTTGTTGTTTTTTCTTTTGTTGTTGCTAGTTCTCCTCTAGCAACATTTGGCTATACAAACTTTCAAGAGCAAAAGTTTACACTTCTTTTAATACAAACATAAATGAAATTCTCTTGTTTTTTCCCCAACAACACGTTGCAAATAATTTTTGTTTGCAAATTCGCCAAAAACCAAGCAAAACAAAAAATTCGCAAGAGAATCTTCTCTTTCACACACGACAGAATCATCATCAAGAACCTTCATAGATACATGTTGCTAGAGCCTTGAAGATACAAAATTCAAATAAGAACAAAAATTTCCTGAAGAAAAATGACAAAAAAGAAACAAAAATTCGCAAACTCTTTTCCATTTTCTCCACACATCTCTTAATCAGTATCATGTACGATTTATATGCTCCCCCACCCTCCATCCCCCCATCCGACCAATTAACCAACGAACGACTTTGCAAAAAGTTTGCAAAAATCAACCAACAAAAAGTATCTCATAGGTACACGAGACGAGGTATCGTTCCGTTCTTATGACAAGTATAGATGTTCTCTTTGAATACGAAAAAAGAGAATTTGCAAAACAAAACAAAATCGCGAAACATTTTTTTGCATATACCTATTTATTTATTTTATTTTTGCACGAACTTTGGTTTTATTTTGTTTTATTTTTGCAAAAATAAAAATGGCAAATAATAAAACAAGAAACGCCGGTATTAGCAAAGTGTGGTGGACGAAGCAGCAACAAAAGCAACACACAAAAAAAGAATATAGTATCTAGTATCTGAAAGATTAATCGCGAGTTAGGTTGTTGGGGGTTGCTGTGTGTGTGAGAGAGCTATAAGCATATAAGATATTTTTGCAAAAAGAAAATAGAAGAAAAAATATATTAGAAAATAGCGTAAAGTGTGTGCGAAAAATATTCGCAATAAAATAAAAAAAAAAAAGTATATTTAATCAATCACTAGAGCGAAGGGGCAAGTTGGTGGAGTGTGTTCTTTGTTTTGCAGCTTTTTATATTTTACATATTTAAAAGATTTTTTGGCAAACTTTTTATTTTGTTTGTTCTATGTCATGTTACCTACTCTACCAAAGTTAGTTTGATTTTGTGTCTCCTTTTTGTAGAATTTGCAAATTTTATTGTATATGTACATTTTGTGTGTTCCTTCAAGTTTTAACTGACAGTAGTTTGGGCTCTTGGGAGTGTGACCCGTTTACTCTAATTTTTATATATCTATTATGTATGTTTTGGATGTATGTAAATGCGTGGATTTTTAATTTGGTATCGGTTAATATTTAAATTTTTAAAAGGACGTTATTTTCACCTAACGAAAACTATCCAGGTAAACGATTTCTTTTCTTGTTTTGTTAATGAATTCAACATACTTACCTATAGTGCTAGAACCTACCTTAGTTACTTTACTTTACTGTGGTGAGTAATGAAACATTTCTCTTTCGTATCCTTTTGTAGGCTCTGTTTGTTATAAACATTCTAACTATGTTCCTATGTATCTATGTAGGTACCTTTCTTTTTAAAAATTTAAGTCCAAGTAAATCGTATTAGGTTATGCCGTTGGAAAATGTGAAAAGGAATTAAAAAAGTATAAAGTGATAAATGCCGTCGGCAATTTGAAGACATAATAATTTTTCATAGGCGATAAGCAGATTTATAAACGTTTAAGAGCGAAATGGTTGTAAAAAAATGTGTTAAGCTATTTTAAAAGGATTACATTTGGAAATATCGTTTTCGGAATTTGTTGGTTATATTAAATTTATAAATAAGTATTTTAAAGTTTATTAAGTTCACACTTGGTAGTAGGTATTTATACGAAAATGTGAAATTATTTTGTATTTGTGTTTGAAAATACTAAAATTACGTACAAAATTAGAGATTGATTGATTTTAGGCAACTGTTAAAACACAGCATGTCTTTTTCAGAAAAGTAGGTTGGTTCCTAGGTTAAATGCTTTTTGAGTGTGTTTTCAAGGAAATTAATAGTTTTGGTGGTGCTATACAGCTTGTGAAATAAAAAAAATATGAATTAAAATAATGTTTTCTTAAATTTACTAACTGTCAATGTTTGATTTTGTATGATTTTTTTCATTTTAATTTTATTTTATTAAACATATTCTGGTTTTTAAATGAAGAGATAAAAATAGTAAGAAAGGTTCTATATTTTGTCGATATACAGTTTTACAATTTGTTTTCCGAAGAATAAGGGTATGGCGCAAAAACCAAAGTATGCCTGAATGACATTCCATAATTATTATGAAATAAAGATATAAAAAATTGTAAAATATATTAAACATAATAGTAATAATAAAAAGGATAAAAAAGTTTATGGGTACCTATGTATTAAAAACATTAAGTTTGAAATTATACAGTTTTAAAAAAATTGTAAAACTATAATTTTAAACAGTTAAAATAAGAGTTTTTTCCATTTTAACGTGTTTTGAAACACAAAAAAAAAGAGTTTTTAAATTTGTGAATGCATAGAAAATAATACGATTTTTAAAATAAATTCAAAATAGAAAAAAAAATAATTTTAAATAGCTAAAACAATAGTTTTTGAATTTTTAGGTGATTTCAAACACAAAAAAAAAGTGTTTTTTAATTTGATGATGATGATTTGAAAAACAAACGAATAAATAGTTTTGTATGATTTGCAACATAAATTGAGACAGTTTCTGTTTCTGAAAAGAGTAGTGCATCAATGGCGGATCCAGCGGGGGGTGTCGTAGGGGTCATGAGCCCCGCCTTTTAGAGCATTTTGTTTTAATTTTCGTAGGAATTCCCTTGCAATCGTATTGCGTCAACGGATATGACACCCCTTATATTTTTAGTTATTTATTTTTATGAATGAAAATAAAATTTGTATTCACTGATTTAAACTTTGTTGCTAAACATAGTACTTTTAGCTGAGGACTGGACCAAGAATCGAAAATCCAGCCCTATTAGCAATAAAGCTTATACAATACAGTTTAGTTGTATAAGCAAAGATTTTATCTTATAAGACTTGTTAGTAATTTAACGACCCGTAGTACGTTAAATTACTACGTTAAATTACTAACGCTAAGTACCCGTAGCGTGATGGTTAGTGCGTTGGAATGTCATGCAAGGGGTCTTGGGTTCAATCCCTGCCTGTGCCACCTTACTTTTTTCATGGGTACTGCCTCTTGCGAGGAATTGACAAAATCCTCCAAGAGTAATTCTTGTCATGAAAAGTGCTTTCTCAAATTAGCCGTTCGGATTCGGCATATAAACTGTAGGTCCCTTCCATCTCTGACAACATTACTCGCACACAGGGATGGTTGAGAGTTGTAAGTCACTAGGCCCTGGTTCTTCATGGACTGTTGCGCCACCTAATTTTTTTTTTTATTTATTTTAGTAATTTAACGACATATTCATCAAAAAGCAGTTTGCTGTCAAAAATAACTAAAATCTTTGTTTTTACACAATTCAGAATTGGAAAATCTTTAGTAATGCTCTACATTATTTTCATAAGATCTTTTCTGAGAGAAAAAGGAAATATTCAGGTTCTTAAGAAGAAAGTACCTAACCCGAATAAAAAATCGCCAATTTCATAATAAGTGGCCCTCCCTCTTCTTTCTTGTTTTATTTTGGCGCACATAAATAGTGTTTTTATTTTTCCTTCAAAATTGATTTTCTATAAAATACAAAAACTTTTTTAAGAGTTTAAAAAAATTAAGGAATTCAACTTTTTGAAGTGAATTTGCTTTGGATGCTCTACAAATGAGATTTAAACACGAATTTCAAGAAAATAAATTTCCCAAACACAGCAAAAGTGACACTTTCGTTAAACTAATGGCTAATTGAAAAACAATGAACGTTTCATATTTATTAATTTAATATAAAAGCTTTGAATCTCTCGAGAACTGAAAAAATGAAAAAATTCTGCAACGTGTAGTTTGTGACAACTTATTTGTTTACTTCAATTTGTTTTTATTTAATTTTTAAAGAAACTATGTACTTTAATCCACCTATTTCCTTAAATTCAAGAACCCAACATTTTTCTATCTACAATTTGTAAGTTTTGTTGACTCCTTTAAGATCAAAATATTTTCAAAAAGTTCACGCAAGACAGTAATTTTTTTTGAATTTGTCTTCTAGCATCAGCTCCAATCTATACGAGTTAGCAGACTGATACCGATAGTAATAATAGACTACCGAAAATTAAGTCCGAAAAATTACGTAAAAAAAAAAACAATAAACTCCTCCTAACATATTCTGTTTTATTTTCCTACGAAAAAAGATCAAATTTTCTGGCGAACATTCTCATTGTCTGGGTTTCTGCATTTATATTTTTGTATCGTTCTTCGGATTTATTAGAAATGCCGACAAAAACAGAATAGGTTTATTATTTTTGGAAAAAACTACGTTTCAACACATTTTCTAAAATTTTCGAGTGAAATGCACCAAAAACCTTTCTAAACTATTATAATTTAGGTCTTAAATATGGCATATTTAGAATACTTATGGAATCTTAGAATACTTTCACGTGTAGGGAGTCGTCTAAGTTAAAGAGTTAGACTTAGCCCATATCTTGCTGGAAAACAGTAATCTAAAATAATCTAAAAACTAAAGTTGTCTCTTTACCCCTTGAAATATGTAAATTTAATGTTAAGATACACATTATGTTATTTAAATATTGTCATCCTCGTTAAGAGAAAATAAAAGAACATTTTTTAAGCGGTGCTCAAAAACTCATCTTTATGTTAAGTGTGTGAGGTGTGAACCCTCCCTGATTGAAAGTCTGGATCCGCCCTTGATCTTCATATTAATATATATCGTTATAGAGTTTATTTATTTCATCTGCAAATGATCCTGTCATCCATCAACATTGGTTTCGGAAATGTTTTAAGATTCTTGGGATGACGCAAGTTTGTTTCATTCTTTGAACGAAGAGGCATTTGCTTGGAACAATTCTTTCATAACGACCTTGTGAAGAGACTCATCACTTCTTTTCACTACTTTAATTGTGAAATTTTCAAACAAATGGATGTTATACCTGAGTCTACCCAAAAGGCAAAATTTGGTGTTGAATTCGGCAAACAAAATGGCAACTTAAAGAAATGTCTTTGCACGGTTTCGAAAGCTTCAAGGTTTTTATATCTAAAAAGTTGTATACACCATTATATGTGTTTATAGTTGTGTTAAATACTTATTGATATTTCGACGCACAAATCCAGTATTTTGGTTGGAATAAATAATTAAATGTTGGAAAAAAGAATTGAACAAAGAAGATGGTCACAGATATAGTAGAAGAACAGAGAAAGTAATTAAAAGCTTAAGATACATTCTTGAGAAACACCTGCTGTTGTTTCGAACTCATTCGAGAAATCGTTTAAATCTCATAATCTTGCATTTGTCCATGACAAAAGATTTTATATGTCAACAGAACCTTTCGTAATAAGCCCATGCAGGACAGTTTGTAAATAAAAGTCTGTCTATTGACTTCGTCAAATGATGCTTTAAAATCAACAAAGCAAGTGTTGTGTTAAAAGCTTCTTTTTTTCTTTCTTTTTCCTTGGTCGAAAATCCTGGACGGAAATCAAGTTGGAAAATATTTATCATCAATCCATTTTGATTGAAATGTGTATACTTTTCTGCATCATTCGCATCGCCTTTCTTAAAAATCACAAAAATAACGGATTTATTGAAGCTTCTAGGTACAGCAGTATAACAAAGAAAGTAACAAAGACATTTTTTTATTTCAGTTGTACTGTTAATAAAATTCCACTGGTAAACCGCCTGTGCCTGGTACTTTATTGTTCTTCATTTTTTGAAGAGTTGCTTCCAACTCTGAAATCAATATATCCATTTCCAGCTCATTTATTACAAAGAAAGGTCTTCATCAGTTGGGAGTAGATTTTTAAAATGTGCTGCAAGCATTTCAGCTTCCAAAGAGTACTTCATACCCTGGATTACGAACATTAAGTTTGCTCACCATATTCCAGAAAGATTTGGAATCGGAACAGTTTTCTAATTTAAAGCCAAATTTTTTAGATAATCTTTTCTTTTGGCTAAAAAAAAACTTTTTATAGTCTTTAAATTATTGTTTTTTTAAATGAATTTAAATTCCACAAATTGGACAGATTACAATAACTTCCTATGGAAAATTAAAAAAAATGTTCAGATTGAAAAATCAAACAAGTCAGAATAATTTAATTGACTTAACTTTTAACTTTTTAAAAAAGTGCACAAGGGTCCGCCAAATAACTTCTTTTTTTTGTAAATGCTATACAAACATCGAGTGTAGCTTTGGCTGTGTGGCACGTAGCGCTGGGCCGCGCCGCCCGTCGTGTTGAAACTAAATGTTGCCAGTATCATCTTACTCCTTTTGTGAACAAAAATTCGTTCAACATGGCCCGAAAACGATCGCCATTGACTGTAACCGCCACTCCTTGCTCATTTTGCGGGTTTTTTGTGCCCCAAATGCGACAATTTCGCTTGTTTACATACCCGCCAAGATCAAAATGAGCTTCATATGAAAAGATGATTGGCAAAATCGGCATCTTCTCTAAGCGTTGTTCAAGCGTATACACAACCATATTAGTTCAGCGGAAGGATAAAACTAATAACCTATCTGTCAAATCAGACATGAGCTAAAGCATCTTGCTCATGAGCTACGAACTGCGAACTGTGGATATTCGCATATTTTGACTTTTCTTTCACATGAGCTTTATTTCCATTCGCAGACAGCGGCGAACTGTCAATTTATAATTACCCTTTTCTCCATATTTTCCTCAGCCATGATCTTTCACACAAAAACAAAACAAGAGTGGTATAATTTTGAGGTTGAGTTGAGCGCGAACAATTTATTCGTTGCAGTGTGGATAGTATGTGGAACGCGACTAGAGTTTGACAGTTCGTAGCAACCACACTCCAATTCGTTACTAACAAATTGTTTTTACTAAATTGTCTTGTTTTAGAGATAAAAATGCAAATTTTATTATCCTAACATTAGTGTCAATTGGTTTCTTATAATTTAAATGTGTTTTGGTTTGAAATTGACTTTTTGAAATGCGTAAAATCACGTTTGTTCGTCCATTCGTTCATTCGTTGTTCGCTCTCATGTGCAAGGCCCTTAAGTGTTACCATTCACGAAATAAGCCCTAGTTGAGAAAAACGTTATATGGTGAACCCATACTACTAAAAATTTGGAAAAGTTGTATTTTGACTGGAATATTTAAAGAAAAACCAATGATTTTGATGTTTTTTAATTTGAAATTGCCTTACAAAAATATGAACAATACTTTGACTGAATTATTCATCATATACATTTATTTGTTTTTCATATACATTTTCTTACATGATTTCCAAATTCTTGTTCCATATTTTAAAAGTTTTATTTTAGGCGCCAGTTATAGCTATCATTGAAATCGGTCCGGAAAAATGTTTGAATCGATATTTGACGGTGTTTCCCATTGATTAGAAATGAAAATTATATACCGATCGATCGGAAATCACACAAAGAATTTTTTTTGAGAAAAAAAAGTTTAGTTGCACATTTATTCTTCTCTAAAAATGTATTTTTCTATTTTCCGGACGGAAATTCATTTTCCTGAACAGCGTTCCACTGATTTGTGATCTAATTTCACACAATTCCAATGACAGATTTCTGTCAGTAAAAATTTTTCGGTGGCTTTCACCTTATATGAAAACTATCATATACAAAGCTTTCAATCAGGAAACATTTTTCAATGACAGAAATTTTTAATGATAGCTCTAAACGATCTGTCAAAAAAATTCCAATGTTTGTTTTCAATTATGAAAACAAATGATAGCTATAACTGATGCCTTAAACAGGAGAAAATGCATATACAATTTGTTTCCTTGAATGAATAAATTAATTTTTGACGTTCAGTACTTAATAAATATTTTCAGCTCATGTAGTTATACAAAAATAACAGCAAAACCAGCCATTAATTTTATTCAAACCCTTAAAATCTTTGAAAAACGTTATGAAATTTTTAAGAGGTAATTGGAACGTTTTTAAGAAAACGTTACACTAAAGATTTAAATTATAAAAGGTTCCCACATTTTAAAACGAAGAACCAAATAATAAGCTGATATTTTTAAAAGTATATTTTTTTATAATATTTATATATTATATATGTACATAGTTCCATTGGAAGTCGAAGAAATTTTAGGTATTTGGAATCAATCTACTACTTTGATCTAAATTTTTTAATTATGTAAAATTTATGTAAGCATATGATGACTGATCAGTGTACAACAAAATTACTGTGAAATTATTTTTTAGTTCTTAGTTCTTTCTTAGAGATTTTTTTTCTGTCAAAATCATAATTTGAAAAATTGATGTTTACATATGTTGATCATATTATAAAAAAAGAATCAAAGTGTATTTTAAATACTCTGAACTCAAACCTATAATTCTAATACCACAAACGAAAAATATGATTTTCTTAAATTCGTAGGCGGTACAGAAATATTGATATTTGTGGGTGGTTACCTTAGGTAAACGAGTAATTCCTCACATTTTTAATCATTTATCTTTTTCATTTACTCTTTTTTAAAATCTTAATAGGTACATAAGTTTTCAAAATTATAATAATCTTATTCAAATCAATTAATATATTTAAGAAGTTGTACATTTATTCTCTCGTAGATGATTTTGAAGTCCACTTATACGTTAATTATAAATATTTTAAATATTAATTGATAATAAGATTTGTTAAATATGTACTTCTTATGTCAGTCGCAAGGATACGTTTCATATACATACATACCTATTTGTAACAAATGTGTTTATCAATATTTTATTCATTATTTCACATAAAGTTAATCTCATGAAAAATCTTATATTTTTATATTTATGTTCCAAAAAGAACTTACTTAGGTACTATTAAACTTATACTCAAATTAGTACATCAAATACGTCATTCTTCGACTAAGCCCCATCAATTCCATCATCATCCACTGGTAAAAACTTAAATTTAACTTTCGAAGTAACTTATAGTATCTTAATGTTTAACTGTGTATGTACGAGTAGATCATTTTGAAAACTCTAGAAAAGATTTCCGTTGAATTTATAATTTTACTAACTTCCATTATTTAGTCTACAATCCTGCAAATATTAATGTAAACGCCGTAAAAATCAAATCAAACATTGCACGTTATGCAATTAATGTACCAACAGACCATTATGTATAGTTATTATTGTGGTATAAAGGCTTTTTATATAAAATATTATTGATTCCACGAAAACAAAGACGGTGACATAACTTCTGGAATAAAATATGATTGAGACGCGCTATACTTTTGGGATAAAGAACATTTTTTTTTAAAGGATAACAACCTACCTAATATTATAGCTATACCTACTTATTTTGTTTTGATTTTATTTGTTGCTATAGGTCTATAAACAATCCATAAAATAAAACATGCGGGTAAACATGTTGCAGACAATATTATAATGGTGGCGTCGAAGATGACGACAATATAGCGGGAGGTCCTGTTTATGATTATTATTATTATTATATGTAGATAGTATAATTCTTATATATGCGGGGGAGCCTTTATCAAAGACGAAACGAAACGAATGACGTTGAACGGGCGGGCGGGCGTATGGCGGCTGGTGATGGCTATGGCGGACAACGACTTTGTTGCCAGACCAAAACAACATGTACGAATTGTGTAGGATGTTAGTCTTAAAAAGGGATGAAATTAGATACGAAATTCTAAGAGAGAGCAAAATGCGAAAGAAAAAGACGTTCTACTGAGTGTGTTTGTTTTGTGTTTTATTTTTATTTTTGGATTATTTTAGGCAATTTTTTGGGGTAGGTAGAAAAGGCAGCAGACAACTTATAAGTACCTACCTTACCAAACCAACCTTTCTATACATACTTCAAACAAAAATACAATGACCTCTTTCAGTAACAGTCAAAATATAACTACGACGTATTTTTGCCTTTGGCTAAAAGATATTTCAATTCAAATATAAAAAAGAGGGTTAGGTTCAGCAAAACCTTATTTTTTTCCAATGAGATACAATTAAAGGATGTGCGTTAGGAATATTTTTGTATTTTTCTTTTTTTTTTGGCAACTTATTTATTTTTAGCCAGGTTGCATAAGGCAAATTTGGGATCATTGGCCTAAAATTACACTCAAGCATGACACAAACATTTTTTTGAGTTCTTGATGGTTTGTTATTTATTTTCTTTGTCTTACTTTTATCAAACTACACATCTACTACATACCTATAACCCTTGTATTTGAAAAACGGTTGGTTTTTAGATATGTTTGGATTGATAGATGTTTAAACTTTATTATCCGTCACTTAAAATTCTCCAAAGGGCATGTTATTAAAAGAAGCACGAATATTTATTTAATTAAACAAAAATATTTGATAATAAGTTTTTAGTATTGAAATAAGGGTTACCACGAGCCAATTTTAGAGTTAAAAGTCTTGAACAATACTGACAAACAACTTTTTGCTTAAACTATACAAAAATTGTTTCATTACGTAATTTACTTATAGGTAATTCGTTAAAAATGTTGTGAACCCGTATTGTATTGGTTAGTCTATCTACATCTAAAGTTTTTCTCACTGGAAACTGCCTCTTGCGAGGGATTGACAATTTCTCCAAGAGTTGTTCTTGTCATCAAAAGTGCTTTCTTAAATTAGCCGTTCCGATTTCGTTTGGAATTGAAGGTCCTTGACAACATTACTCGCACACTGGAATTGTTGAGAGTTGTAAGTCACTAGCCCCTAGTTCTCAACGGACTGTTGTGCAACCTAATTTATTTTTTTTACTTCGTTAGAAATGAATTGCCCTGTGGAATTCGAAAAGAATGTCACTTAAAGCTTAAGGGGGTCGTCTACCTTCGCACTCAAATTTCGGGCCTATTATTCAAGGATGGATTGCAACGCATGATATTTGAACACATTTTTTTTATTTGATTGGTCAATTCTTGAACTTTAATGAAAAACAAAAAAAGGATGATTTTTTTAAAATAAAATTTACCCTTGACGCGTCGTTAAATGCACTACTGGCGGTGCGAAGGAGTAGAACGGCTAATACGATATCTCAGCTTCAGAACCTTGAAATAACAACAACAAAAAATAAATTAATTTTTAGAACGTTGATAAGGTATATAGACACAAGCTTTTTGAATATTTGAAAATTTTTTACCATGTTTTTAAATCTAAAAAAGACAGATTTAAGATATCTTCTATATAGTTTAGTCAAAATTTTGCCAACAGTTTTGAAAAACACTACTTTTGGGAAAACGCATTTAAAGATAAATGTTACAATTAAACACAATTGCCGGGGCCGGGTTTAAGGCTCGATATCTCGTAAACCAGCATTCATGTTTTAAGTTATGTCTTCATTAGAAATATGCAAAAAAAAAATCGATTTTTTCAAACCGCGAAGGTAGACAGCCCCTTTAAGTTTAAAGATGAAGATCAAAAACAAAGTTCAAATTAAAAAACATGTGTAAAGTTTTAACAAAAAAAACTCTACGTCTCATATTTATACAATACAACTTATTCCTCAATAGAAGTTTAAAGGGAATCCTGCAAAATATATAATATTGTTTTTTTTTTTATGGAAAGCACTTTAACTTGGTAATTCTTATGTGGTCTCTAATCATATGGAATTCGAACATTTTTCTTGTTGACAAACCCATAAAACGTTACATCACTAAATTCACATTCAGATTGACAGACCAGGAGAATTAAATTGAAAATTAGTTTTGCATTTCTTTTCTTCGTTTTTGAACTGTACTTGAAAGATCGAATCATAAGAATTCTGTTCTTAGAGTTTTGGCAGCAAATACTTGCAAATTTCTATGAGGAATTTGATATAATTCTATAATAATACAGAAATCTCCGAGATAGAAATACAAACTGACTTTTAAATTATTCACAATAATGAAATATGACAGACTAAATGGTTGAGAGTGAATTTGACAGTTGTTATCAAATTTTGTAATAATGTTCTAACACATATTTGCAAATTCAATGTTTTGATAGATCAAAGTAAAAAAAATTGATACTTTTATTAAATATGACCTATGCTTGAAGGAACATTGAATCCGCCATTTTCTTTTCAATTTGACAGGTCAATCAAAAAAAATGGCGGATTCAATGTCCCTTCAGAAAAGAAATGAATATAAAATAATGTTAAGTATTTCTAATATTTCGATACAAAAAATACTCAATAATAAAATACAAAGGCAGAGTTTTATTATGTTTATGATGATTTGTTAAAATCCCTTCCGTTATTCTGTTATTATAATAAGCTTACATATTTTAAAATATACCAACGACCTGTGGTCTGTTTCACCAACTTACAAATTGTAAATTACAAGTGCTTTTTTAACAAATTTGTAGAAAAATTGATTTTTTCTGTTTCACGAGATTATTGTTTTACAAAATTGTAGTTGTAAATTACAAAGGGAAATTTGTAGAAATTTCATTATTTGCGTTTCACCAAAACGTTTTTTTGTTTGTAGTTTACAAATACAAATTTGTAAAATAAATTTTTTTTTGTAAGTTTGTGTTCCACCAAATCAAATATATTTACAATTTTGTTCAGTTTATGAAAATTTCTTACAATAGAAAGATGATGTGTAGATTTCATTACAATTTGTAATTTGCAATAAGAATATTGTCTCCAGTTTAAGAATGTCGTTACGTCGTCACAGGCATAGTAGCACCGATAGTGATTTAAGTGACCATTTCGTGCAACATATACGTAGACGAAGAAAAATTTATCGACCGCGTATAAATTATGAAATTTCTGATACTTTTACATTCAATGAAAAGTTTCGCTTGAAACGTGTAAAGGCGGAGGAAATAATAGGACAAATTGGATCAAGCAATGCAAATGAGACTGAAAAAAACTTTTCATTGGCACCGATGCAGCAATTTCTTACAGCCTTACACTGGCTTGGAAATGGAGGACGATATCATGGGATCGCAGAAATGCACGGTGTATCTAAATCTACAGTTTGTAGATCTGTGCGTGGTGTTTGTGCGGCTATTGTTGATGCTTTTTTTGAAAATAGTGAACGGTGGCCACAGGAATATGAAAGCATTTGTGAAAGGTTCTATAATATGTTGTTTATTCATAGCTAACTCTGTTCTCTGTCCGCCGACTTACAAGTTACAACTTTATGAACAAAAAATTGTAGTTTACAAGTCTGGAAATCAAACGGTGAAACGGTTTTGACACTTTTATTGATTATTTACAAATTGTACTTGATGCAATTACCTTAAATATTAATATTTCCATTTATTAAAAACAGTGTATTTGAACACATCCCTACAAATTAGGTCTGTAAACACTAAACATGACACTTAATACGGGGATTGGAAATGACAGAAACTTAATTGTCTGAAATGTATTTAACGCCCAACTATATAAAACAGTTAATCGAGCTTAAACTAATGTCAAAATTAAACCAAAAGCTTTGAAAAGTTATCGTTTAAATAAAAAGTACTTAAGAAAATTTCAAACTTCAATTACTGTCACAATTCAATTTTATTGATACAAAGTTTATGGTGTGAAGTATTTTGGTGAATTGTTTTGTTGGTATTAAAAATTTAAAACTATGCATTCTTCGTTAAAAATACTTAATTACTAATAACAAACGTCACGAGAAAAATTGACAAGGGACAGAAATTATTAATAAGAGACAACAAACATGTAAACCAGTAGTTGAGTTGAAATGCGTTTAAAATTGACATGTACGTCGTACGAGCCATTTCAATGGCACTTGCTTAGTTTGGTGAAAGTTAAAGAATCTAAAAGAAACTTAATAGAACGTATATTATAGCTAGTGAAATATAAAACAATGTATTAGCTCGTTAAGTCCATTATAGTTTGGATGGGCCCTTAAGCAAATAACTAATAGTTAAAGTAGCGATTTTGTGATTTTTCATGCTAAAACAGTTAAATTATGTTTTTTAATTAAATACTTTATTAAAATATAAGTTATTTGATACTAAATCATTTAAAATTTGGTGCCAATATTATTATAGCGTTTTCATTTATTAAAATCAAAAAATGGCGAATCTATTACCCCTTCACACCACATAAATATCAATGCCTAAATTTTTGTTTTTGTTTAGCTGTCAGTGCGAGATTCTCATTTATTGACTTTGACAGTTTCAACTTTGGCAGCTTGAGCAATATTTCCTTAGATTTTGATTAAAATGTGCCCAAGAATATGTTTCTATATTTAAATAGGTTTGTCAGAAATTGAAATTATGACGTTTGACTATAATAAAAACTATTAAAAGGCCAAAACTATTTTAAACAATAAGAAGGTACCTATCTATTATAGAAGATGTTTTTGAATCATATTCAAAAGTCCAAAAACAGATTGTGTATTTTATTGTAATACATTTACAAAATGGCGACTTTTACTTTCGACACCAATTATATCACAACGATTTTGGCAATCTTATATTACTTACTTTTTTTTTTTTTTTATATTGTACGCGCACTCAAGGGGATATGAATACCCTTATAATGATTATACACAGTGCGAGTAATTAGGAAGGGAGGATAGGATTTGAAAGGAGATACCGATGCACATTGGTTTTGAATGCCTGCACATTGTAATGAGTGGGAAATATTGAGCCTGGTAAAGCATTCCACATTCGTGTAGTGCGGCTAAAAAAAGAATCTCTGTACTTTAAAGTACGTCCGAAATTGGGCTACTTAAGGTGGCGCACTACAGTCCTGATGTGTGAATAAGAATCTCACTCAACAAACTTCTCCATCTTTAGCTCGGTCCCTATAGCTAAATGTCTCCAGTTGCGCACTCCAAGTTTGATGAGATCACTTTCCACTTGTACGCGCCACTTGATCCGCGGTTTTTCAGGATTCGAAGACTTTGGGAGCCAGAGCATTGGTTTAAGTTCACTCTATGACGTGAGGGCCTTAGAGACACTTTGGTTGCTTGCTCGAGATAGGGTTTGACTTTCTTAGCCCAAAGAAAATGCAGTTAGCAAGAGTAATTCTTCGTTTGCATATATAGCGGAGCCCAACTAGACAGAGTCCTTAACTACTTCAAAGTTCCGTCTGTCGATGGCGACGTTTTGACCGGTGTTGTAAGTTCTTTCTTGATGATTGTTCTACTTAACCGCTTAACCCATTTTTGTCTCAATACTCACAAAACCCCAATTGGAATCACGCTGAGGCAATCTTATATTAATGTTGTTTTAAAGTTTTAAAGTTTAAAAATATAGTTTAAGAAAGAAAACTCTCCTTTTCATTTCTTTCGTTGATAACTTAGGTATACCTGTTCGGATATCAATACTTTTTATAACGAACTTTCTTTTATAAAAATTTTCCTTTCAACGGACAGGATCAGCAATGTATGTATATACTACAGTTGTAGGTAGATATACATATATTTCCTAAGGTTTTTCTATATTTACCAACCTTGTACCTATATATGTGTAGTGTATCCTTTTGTAAGCATCATTTTGCGTTATTCTTTCTTGAGATAGTCTCTACGTAGTCTAAGAAACTACCCATTTCTTCAAAACTATTTGCATAGAAAAAGTTATACCTATAGATAGCTATACTTCGAGTTGTAGAAGTTCCAAAGAAACTTTAAGTAGGTATCCACTTTTCCTTGTATATTTTCTTCAAGGATAAAGATGAATCATTCTCTTAGGATAGTTGTAGACGTAGACATAGATGGGTTAGTTAGGTATAGGTTTTTATTTATTTTACTGAAAACGACGCATCACATCGCTCGTTCCACTTTAGCCATTTTGAAAAATGTGCACTGTTTTGTTTGTAGATGATCCCCCACCTCACCTCCCCCCCCTCCACCCCTTCTCTTTGACGTTTATGTGGAGTGGAAGAACATAGTGGGAGAGCAATTGTGGATATTTACAGTGAGTAGCGAACGCGAACGCGAAGCGAAGCTTTCCATGAAAATTTCAGTTTTTGTATTGCACTTAAACGCACATGGCACTTTGGCATTTCTTTTTGTGTGTAGATATTCACCTCCTGTGTCAACTAAAATGACGTAATGAGGTGTTAAATGCAAGAGAAATAATGTTTACAAAAAAACAAAAAGGAAACGTGTAACTGGCAACATTATGCGCAGCGCACGCAACATAGACAAGACATTTCCCCAACAACACATCGCATTAACTGTTTCTTCCCATCACCTTCACCTCATCTTTATTTTCTTTCAGTCCTTCGTTAGCCATCGTCGTCGTATTCCTATATTCATGATGCTAAAGAGAAAAATGCACTTGAAAGAGAGTGCAAATTCGTTTTGCACTTTTCATGCAAATATGAAAATTGTTTTCTTTCTCATTTTCTTGCATTTGCCGAGCACCGGCCGAGATGGCGATAACTATAGTGTGGATGTGGAGAGTGTATATGTGCGTTGCGTATAGTGGACGCTCATACCGCTGCATTTTGTTTCAATTGCACACGACTGCACCCTCGCTCACTCGCGCCTCACGGTGGGTTGGGTTTTAATTTTGTTTTCGGCTTCGCTTTGCTTTGCTTTACTTACATGCGCTCGTTCTTTCTCTTTCTCTTTGCCTTTCGATGCGTTTTTTTATGTTTTCAATGGCCAGCGGTCGGGGAAGGAGAAAAGCTATGTTGGACGTTCTTTGTATGTAACACACCGGCAACGTCGACGGTGCAGTGTGTGCGAAAGGGAAAGAATGAGAGTGTAAAGAAGGCAAGAAAAAGATGCAGTTGCACACACTGTCCTCTTTGACGGTGTGTATGGTTGTGTATAAATATGTGTTAAGAGGAAGAAGAGAAGAAAAAACAAAAACAAAAACAACAACTACATGACAACGATACCTATTGGAAATCGCAACGCAATGGTCGCCATCCTGTGTTGTTGTTGTTGTGCATGGTGCATTTTTTCTCTGGGATTCGCATAGAGCCACCAATGGAGTGGGTTGAGTGGGCCGTGCATGCTAGCATGCTAGCACGCTAGCCCTAGCCCCCATACTCTCTCTCTCTTTTACTGCTCTTATATACAACGGCAACGGTAACCGAGTGTAATTTGTAAGGCTAATCCAAGTGTTGTGTATTGATGTGGCTATATGGAATAGGGGCAGTGAAGTGATGTATGGAAAGGGTGTTGTTACGGAGAGAGAGAGGGGATGAAAATGCGTTTTTTCTGCAGAAGAAAATGCCCAGTAAGTTTGGATGCGTATGTGTGAGTGATATATAGTATTTATGTAGGTACATAGGCTGTGCTATGATGCATGCGTAAGGGATATTTTGAGTTACTTTTGCTGCGCTGCTGAAAACTGAATTGGTAACGGTGATGGTAATGGGGATGGTGGATGATGGTGATGGCCATGGAAAAGAAAGAAGGTGGAAGGAAGAATCGGTTGTGGTATTGGTGAAGTGAATTTGGGGGGAGTATGTAATAATTGAAGGTGCATTTTTGCCATTTTTCATTTGTTTTTATTTTCTTTTGTTGGTGCATTATATTTTTTTTTTATTGTTTCTTCGTTTTAGGTTTTCATTCGTCCAATTGATTGAGAGTGCGTTTTTTATTTTTTCTTACATACCTACAACTACCTACTCGACTCGAGTCGTATGAGGAAGGGTAGTTAAGATAGGTAGGTATGTAGGTAGGTCTAGGTATATAAGTGGATTGGGGAGCCTAAAAAATTCGATTGGGGGTGTGTTTTAGTTTTATTTTTGTTTTGTGTTTTTTGTCTTCCAAGGACTTTTTAGTTGGGTTATTTTTTTCAAGTGGAAAATAGGTATAGAAAGTTACGTTTGTATTCATAGGTAGAATAGGTACCTTTTTTTAGATGCAGATACGAAATATGTATATGTAGGTGCCTATATAGTAAGGATTTCTGAAGAAATCTTTTTCGGTAAATTTCTTCAGAGGTATGTACATCTAACAAACTATCTCTCTGTATAGGTATGTGTTCCTGTTCCTATATCCAGTTGCTGTGAGTATCAATAGGTATAAAGGAGAGGATACAAAAAACCTGGTTAAAAAATTAACTATTGTTAGGTTCCTTCTTTCTTACAAAGCTAAATATAGACAAAGATATTGATTCACATAAAAGTAAATGAGTAAAGTTATCTACGAGTATCTAACACAGGTAAGGATTTAAAATATACAGATACAGTACCTATATTATCAAAAACCGTTTCCATTATTCGAATATTATATAAAAATAAATGTTTTACCTAAACAAACATTATCGCTCTTTTCTTAGTGCAAATTGAGGTTATTGACGACTTGGTCAGTGATTCTTAGTCACACACTTTTACACTGCTGCTTATGTAGTCATGCTTGAATAAGTATTTCTGATTAAAATGTATTTATTGATTATTTTTAAGGTTCAGGAATTCATCGGGCACTATGGCGTATACGCAACTTTTTTTTTCTGCAATAAATGATGTAGGTACTGCAAATTGGGTAAGAAATGTTACAAGCATTAAATAAAGGAATCTAGTTCAAAAGAAAGTATCAACCACATATTACAGAGACATTCGTTAATGTAAAATGTACAGGGTCTGTATTTTTATTTTTATTGTGAGTTGATGCAAATAAAAATTATAAGTAAAACAAATATTTCCATGTTTTGAAAAAGAGGTAGAAAAACATCAGCTCATACAAAACTTGTCAATTCCGAGCTTAGGCATTAATAAATACAAATGAAGGTATACCCATCATGATCACATCATTTTAGCTTAGCTTGCCCTCTATTACATTTTATAATAATACCAATTATATGTCCTTATACGTTTTTATTACCTACAAAAGTCATAAAACAAAATATATGTGTTTGAAAACTTTGACCCTGCATTTAAATAAAGGACAATACGCAATTTTATAAAGTTTCCTTCTACATATTGTGCGCGCTGTAGAACGAGAACCGTTACTTAAAAAAAATTGTCAAAACAAAAATTAAATTGAGAATTTAAAGCTCTACTACTTTTGTGCTAGGAAATTTTCAATTATCAATTATAAAATTGATATTTTTGAAAACATTAATGATAACAATCGAATGGATTTTTCGAATTGCAAATTTTGACATTCCTCGACGTTTGAAGGTCCCTAGAAACAAAATCAATCATTTTTAGAGAGATGTCTGTGTGTTCGTTCGTTCGTTCGTCCGTTTGCAGATAATAACAGAAGGACTTTTAAACAAATTTGGTTGGTGTTTTTGTTACTAATTAATTAATCGTAATTGAAAAGAAAAGTTAAAACTTTTGCTGACCCCAAATATCTCACGAACCAGTGACACTAGCGAATAATTTTGAAAAAATATCAACTATAGGTAACGCTTTTTTTATAATTCAAAAAATTGGAAAAAGAATATTAGTCACTCCAATATTTTACAAACAAAAAATAATTATTAACTCGAGAATAATTTTATGTAATGAATAATAACGTTTTTGACATTTAACATTTTTGAAAAAGCGAAGTAACTTTTTTATTTTTTTTATAAACAAATATCTACAGATTGGATTTCTCTAAGAATGAAATCATTAATTCACAAGATATCGAGAACCGAACATCGAGTATTACCAATTTTGATACTATTTTTTGTAGATTTTAATTTTTATGAAAAAACTGAATGTTGGATTTTTATACAAAATTTACATAATGTTTGAAAACAATATTTTCTATAAAATTAAATTTGTTTGAAGACAATATTTTTAATTTTTGGAAAGATATTTGAGCCGAAAATTCAATTTACGAAATTTTATTATTGTTTTTTTAGTTTTTAAAAAAAAGCTGTCAATTTGATCTTTCTCAAAATTTTTTTGTAAGATGAAATTAGTTTGAAGCCTATATCTTTGATTTTTTAATTTTATTTAAATTTTATTTTTTTTCAGTTTTTTTTTTTTGATTTATAAAAACTTTTATTGATTTGGTTTTCAAAAATAGACAAGCTTATGGTATAACTTTACAATAAATAATATAAAATTTAATTCAAGTCGTTATTTTTCTGCATTGTTATCTGTAAAACAAAATTTATTTGAAGTCGATATATCCACTGGTTCTTATGTGATATAGACTACAAAAATAGCTTCCTGAACGTACGGACGTACGAATACGAACGTACGTACACAAGCACGCACAAATATCTCTTCTTTTATTTAGACTCTAGGGACCTTGAAAATGTTCAATTCGACAAATCGGATCGATTACAATAACTTCCCATAGTTGTTATAAATTGATTTTCAAAATTGCTTTCAAATTAATCGTGTATAAGATCTTATAAAAAATATTGTTTTTAATATCTACTAAAATTAAGAAAAAATTCAACACTGTCTTTATTTTTATAAATAATAAGAATCTATAAGAAATACTACGCAAAATTGGTAAAAATTGATGTTCGATTCGAATATTTTGAGAATAGATGAAGGTATAGACTGCAAAAAAGAAATAAAAGCTTTCAAAATATGCTCCTTAAATTGAAAAAAATTGGTTTTCGACTTAAAAATGTCGGGATATTAAAATCAAACTTATTTCAACATACTCAAAATATCGTTGCTTATTTTTAGAAAAATTTAATCGAAAACTTTCTTTACAAAAACAACTAAAAACTGAAAATGGTTTTCGACTCAATTATTATGACAAAAACAAAATTGTGACTTCAAATGTTTGTATTTTACACAAAACATTGTTTTTTTTTTTAAATTTTGTTAAAATTTTAGGAAAATCGACAGTCGAGCGCAGATGGGAAGTTTTCAGTGTTTGTCGCATCCCAACCTCTTTTTATGAAGTTTTGAAATTAGAAAGAACTTAAAACAAAAATATAAGCAGCTACTTATTGCAAACTTAGAAAATAAATTTGTATTAAAACAGTACGAAAGTCTACCAATTCTTCTACATAAATAAATTATTACTTTTATTTGAAAGTTACATAATACAATTGTGTGTAAGTTTAGACAAAAAAATAAACTATTAAAATATTCTGTTCACAATTATTTCTGCAAACAAAATATATTTTCAATGCTTTACACTTTAACACAGATACAATATAAGGAAAACTCTTCTTTTCCTTTCGTCTAAAGTCAAATAAATTTTAAAAAGCAAGCACAAATAATTTTCTTCGTGCGTCATTAAGAATAAAAACAAAAAAAGGATTATAATTAAAATATTAAAAAAAAAAATACATTCCAAAAAATACATCTCCGAGACTAATAAGTTTTCGACAAATAAAATAAAACCTATCGTAAATTATAAGACATTGAAAAAGGTATGATTTGTCAAATTGACACTTCTTGACTTTTACAGTTTCCCAGAATATGAATCCATGATTTTTAGAATGATGTCTGTGAGTACATCTGAACGTTTGCTTTGGATACCTTTTGTGTCGGCCATTTTTTAAGAACCAGCACAGATATCGACTTTGAATACATTTTGTTTTACAAATAATATCGTCTTGATATCCATAAAGAACATTCTTCATTAGTTTAAAAAAAAATCAAAAGATATTTTTAAAGCAATTCTAAAATACTAATTTGACATCTCGAATATTTTACAGAAAAAATACTACGAAAAATTGATAATAATTTATTTTTGATTTAAATGTATTAAGAACAAAAATAGGTATATATTAACCTTAAACCACAGATAATAGAGTTACTATAATAGAGGAACTATAGTATCTGTGCTTAAACGTTCTTCATCTTCTACAAAACATTGGTAACATTTGGTAAAATCTCTTAAATAACCAATCGACAGTGTTTTTTACAAGAATTAAAATTACCGCTTAAAATTAAATTTTTAACTAAATACATTTTTAAAATCCTTTCAATAAAAATGGCTACTTCTCAAAAAATTTTAATTCACAATTTTTAAGGGTTACAATTAAGGTCACAAATACGGATTTCTTACAAACGACAATTTCGAAAGTTGGATAAAGTGTCTCAATATTTTCTGTAGAATATAACATTTTCTATGTAAAACTTTTTACAGCGTTTGTCGTTTTGGAGTGTTTTAACTGGGGCGCAAGAGTAGAGAACTAGGCCCTATAGTGACTTGCGACTCTCAAACATTCCTGTGTTAGAGTCATTTCAGGGATGGAGGGGACATACAGTTCTTATGCCGAATTCAAACGGATTATTTGAGAAAGCACTTTCCATGACAAGAATTATACTACGTTTCCACCGGGCACTAAACCGAGATTTAGCTAGATTTGTCACAAATCTCCTTGAATTCTCGAAGATTTACCATACAAATTTTAATTTCCTCAAATGAAGATTTCAAATAAAACTCATTGAAATCTACTTGGAAACATTAGTTTGTCAAATCAAACAAACTTTTTTTTCGGAGAATAATTGTTGAACCGACCCATTTAAACGCCAATTTCATTTATTGACAGATGGAAATGTCAACAAAAACTATCTGTCTCACTTTCATATGACTCAAATTCAAAACAATAAACAACTTTCAAGAAATCACAGACGAAATAAAATGTATGTAAGTACCTATACAAAAATAATAAATATGTACAAGAATATAATAAAACTAATTACTTACAGATGATGAGTGAACAAATACATATTTTTTTCTTTTCGAAAGGAGAATAATTTGAAGTTTGGTTGTTATGACATAAACCAAACGTCAAATTAATCAAATTGCATAGGAGAAAAGAAGGTGGTTAGAAACTTGTTATTTATGTCATTTTCAGTCGAAATGATTGAATGTATTTTTATGACTGTTGGTGCATTTACTTTACATTTGCTTATAATAACAACTTAATGTACTTAATGATAATTTAAAGTTATGAACACAGTAAAAAAATTTGAAACCTGGAAAAAACGCAAGCAAATCCTGTAAGTTATCGTCCTATAAGTTTACTAAGTTCTGTAAGTAAGTGTTTTGAAAAAATAATTAAAAAACAAACTAATGACACACATTAAATAAATAAAAATAAATAAATTAGGTGGCGCAACAGTCCGTAGAGAACCAGGGCCTAGTGACTTACAACTCTCAACCATTCCTGTGTGCGAGTACTGTTGTCAGAGATGGAAGAGACCTACAGTTTATATGCCGAATCCGAACGGCTAATTTGAGAAAGCACTTTTCATGACAAGAATTACTCTTGGAGGATTTGTGAATTCCTCGCAAGAGGCAGTAGGTACCCGTGAAAAAAGTTAGGTGGCACAGGCAGGGATTGAACCCAAAACCCCTTGCATGACAGTCCAACGCACTAACCATCACGCTACGGGTACTGACACACATTAACAATAATAATATTCTGCCTCCTGAACAATTTGGATTTCGACCGTACCATAGTACAGTCCACCAAATTGATCGAATAACCAGAATCATTAAAACCAATTTTACCAATGGTAAAAGTACTGGTATGGTTTTACTTGACGTTGAGGAAGCATTTGATTCTGTTTGGCATGACGGGCTTTTACACAAGCTTGTAATGCTCAACTTTCCCATGTGTATAATAAAAATTGTGAAGTCCTTTCTGTCATCAAGAAGTTTAGTTGTTTCTGTTAACAAAAATCTTTCGGAAATCTTTGAATGTACTGCAGGCGTGCCTCAAGGATCAGTTCTTGCCCCAATACTCTATACAGTTTTTACTGCTGATTTTCCTGTTTTGCAAAATTGCAATAAAGCTGTATTTGCAGATGACACCTGTGTATTTTCTTCTGATTCCCTTGGTTCCGTTATCGAAACCAATTTGCAATCTTCTTTGAATGCACTTCAACAATATTTTAATGATTTGAAGATTAAGCTAAAAGCTTTGAAAACTCAGGCTATCTTTTTTACTCGAAAAAGAAAACCTTGAATCTCGTTGAGTAAAAACTCATCTAAGTGCAGTGTGACCCCCCCCCCCCCCCCCTGATTCAAAGTCTGGATCCGCCCTTGTCCACACCAAAGCAATATGTCACAAAACATTGTTTAAAAAACGTTTCTAGAATATGTCCTATTATTTAAAACCCATTTCAGAAACATTGCAGAAACATTTCAGAAATGTTTCTGATTTTTTTTTTTTTTTTTTAAGATTTAAGCGATTTAAACGCAGCCCGAACACTATCCAACTATCGTAGATTTTTAATTTTGGAATTTTTAAATCCTGTGGTGTGATCAGATATGTATATGCTTAGTATTTAGGTTTTCTTTGACGATGCAAGAAGTCTCTTGGACAGATTTCAAAAGAGAGCTCTAAAAATGGTAGTTGACCGTTGTTTAACTGAAAAACTGAAACTTTTGTATCTCTTGCGCACCGTCGGTCGTAAGGTTTCATGTCGTTCGTTATTTTGTTGTTATTTCTATAAACAATGCTCTAGCGAAATAGCCAGTTGCATTCCTCCTCCCAAACAATTCAACCGTAATACCCGTTCTTCTAGGAATGCCCTTCAGTTCACAGAGATTCTTTTTTTAGTCGCACTATACACGAATGTGGAATATTTTACCAGACTCAATATTTCGCACTCATTACGTTACAATTGCAGACAATCAAAACCAATGTTTATCGTTATCTCCTTTTTATTCTAATCCTATCCTTTTTTCCTAATTGCTTAAATCATTATAAGGGTATTCATACCCCTTGAGTGCGCGCACAATACATACAAACAAATCCATTTCATATCAGTTTTTTGTTGTTTTTGTAGGCTTTCATGTTTGTAAAAAAAAGTTGTTAATTGAATTTTTCTAAAAAATTAACTGGTTAAAAGTGAGCAACAATATTTTGTAAGTGATAAAATAAATTTGATTTCAATATCTGTTTTTGTCTCCTGCATTTTTAGTCGGAAACCAATTTGTTTTAAGTTTATCAGCATTTTTTTAAAGTTTTTATTTCTTATAAGAAAAAATACCAATTGGATTTTTCTAAAAACATTATCTTACGTTAGCAACAAAATTTTGCATAGAATGAATAATTTTGAAGTTAATAACTTTATCTATTGTAAACTTAAGGTAAGTAAATAAATTTTTGGTCAAGTTTTTCTGCCTACAAATTTCATAATTTTAGTACTGTTTTAACATGGTCCAAATGGCTCGGTCGTGTATGGCTAGTTTTAAACCTGTTACATCTACCAAACTCGTTCGCAGATATTGGATTTTTTGTATGTATTCAAATTGTAGGAACAACATTTTTTTTCTCGAACTGGAAAAAGAAACGTCAAAATTGACCATTTAACATTTTAGTTTAATTAGCGCTTAAACAATCTCCGAGGTGAACTTTAACTGTTCATATTCACCACACTAAGGTCAATATGTACCAAAAATAGAAAATGTAATCAAATACTAGTGATTTTTTAATTAAATGAATTGATTGAAAATCTATTATTTTTGGTGAACAACAAGTACAAAATGGATTCAATTATAACTTTTGTGTGGTGCTTAAAGAAAAGTTTAACTTTAAACTAAAGAGAGACTTTTTTCTGAATTGAACTAATATTAAACTTTTTGCAAAAAGAAACCAAACAATAAACACATTTTTCTTCAGGTTTTTTATTAAATGGTGAGTTAATTTTTTAACGCCTGTGATTCTTTTTACAAAGAATGGCTCTGTAGTTAAGACTTACATAATTAATACCAAAGATGACCTCAACGTACAAGCAAAGTAGATCTATGAAACGAGCGCTTCACAATGACGTTTAATTTTCAAGTAAAGCACCTAAAGTTAAACAACATCTCATATATCAATCTTATAAAAACAATAAATCAAGATCTGATCCAAAAATCTAGATAACAAAAGTTAAATAACCAAACTTGAAACTAATAAGCGCGTTAATTATTGAACATTGTCTTGAAACGACAAAAACTTTAGACCATAAAATATTGTCTTAAGGCATATTGAACTAAAATGTATTAAAATTAAACTACCATGGTTCTCTATGAACAGAACTAACAAATTAATACATAAAACGTTTAAATTGTGTATTCATACATTTCTAATTCTCATGATTTGGTATACAAAATTGGATATATTCTGAAAATATAAACAACCGCTTTCAATTTTACAAAAATCATGAAATTTATAAATTGCTATTCCATTACGGTATGTAAACCCAGTGAATTTCTACATTTCAACTTCACCATATGCTCGCACGTAAGAAAACCGCTGTCATTCTACCACGAGCAAAGTATAGACAGCTGTTCCCACCATATTGCCATCGATGTGTCATTTTTAAAGTGAATTCAAAGTGCGGTCTGAAAAAATTCCAATTTATTGTTTGTTGTTTATTAAAATATTTAATATTTGCACGGCAAATAATTTAATTTTACTGCAATAAAAACAATCTTCATTATTCGGTAAGTGTTGTGTTTAAAAATGTGTTTTATAAAACTTTCTTAAACTAATCGAAAAAAGTGAAATAAAAATCGCCGCAAAATCAAATAAAAACCAAAGAAAAATTGCGTTGAAATTAATCTTTTCTGATTTTTGTGAAACCAACCAACTTCATCGTCGTCGTTGTAGTCGCCGTCGTTCTCGTTGTTCTTGCTTCTTGCCCGTTGTCGTCGTCGTCGTCGTCGTTGATGTCGATGTCGTGTATGAAGCTGGAAGTATAGGCTAGAGGAGAGAATTCTCCTCCATTTTGATTGACTTTTCATCTTGAATTTTTATTTCTGAGCGTGAAATTAAAGTAAAATTAACGAAATAATTGTGCTAATTACTTTGATTTTAGTTGGAAAATCAATTGATTAACGTTTATGCAATGGTCTTTCTCTTTTTCCAATGGTTTTTACAAAGACAACCATTATGAGTCTTGGTTGCTAGAGCAGGCGCCGCGCCGCTTCGCTTTTGCTTATGCTTTGGATTGAAAAATCAATAAATTTCCTCGATGTCTGTCGCTGCAATTCACTTGAATTGTTGAAAACAGAGAGCCCATACAATGCTTTTACGTTCTACCTTTACGTCGCCAATTATCGGAAAAATAATTATTATAAAACTTGGAATAGAGCTTCATTTGGTAGGCGATAGCGGATAGCCCCTTTGTTCGTCCCTCCTATCGCCCTCTTGCTCTTTCCATCATCGTGGTGGGTGCATGAACGAGCGGTTTTCTAATTTGATTCTCGAAAATTCGCACGATTCGAAGATTCTCCTTTGTTTATGGTTGTGACGGTGACAGAGGTTGAGACGACAGATACCTGAGACTACGACTCGGGCGGCTAGGCGGCCAGGCCAGGTAGAAGTGTATAATTTGTTTAAACAAAGAAAACCCATTCTACGAGAAGGCTTCAACCTTCTCCACTCTATCCGATGGCACACGTTTATCTTAGTACTTTTTCTTTATTTCTTGTTTTATTTAACATTCTGGTTTAGATTTTTGCCCTCCGCTACCACCGCGGTCGCCACCGCTGCCACCGTGAATGAGTCATCATCGTCATTATCCATCCAGCGCATAATCAGAATCAGAATATTTTATTATTTTTTTTTTGTTAAATTTTATTACACGAAGGTCATTGTTGTCTGTTGTGATGTGCTGTCGCTGTGTGTTTGTGGATGGACACAAGGCTCGTTCGCATGTGAACCCACACTTCAAAGCAAATCCAAAGTTCAAGCTAAAGTACCTGCTATGTATTATCCTATCCTTTGTGACATGAGACACGAGAATATTGTCAAATACGCTCTGGGGAGTCAAAATTAAAATTGAAGGTCGCCGGCCAATGGATATGAATGTAACTTAATTAGAATTTGATTTTCGTAGTCGTAGGCACTTTGTGTGAATTTGGTTCCAAACGGGTTTTTATGATTTTACTGATTTTTTAAAGGAAATTTTGAAACATAAGTGACATTTTTTCAATTGAAAACTCTTTACATACCTAAAACGTGTTGGTTTTTCTAAATCTAAGGTTAAATCCTGAAGACTAAGTTAGACGATTTTTTTCCTTTTTTGATTTTCTAAATATTTGAAACCATAAACGTAAAATTTTGACAAATTCTTAAGTTAATTATTGAGGAAATTTTTGAGGTCATTATTGAGTAAATGTTTTACTTATTTTGTTTTATTAAATTTTTGACTACATTTTTCACCAAATTTTTGAGTGAGTGAGTGAGTGAGTGAGTGAGTGAGTGAGTGAGTGAGTGAGTGAGTGAGTGAGTGAGTGAGTGAGTGAGTGAGTGAGTGAGTGAGTGAGTGAGTGAGTGAGTGAGTGAGTGAGTGAGTGAGTGAGTGAGTGAGTGAGTGAGTGAGTGAGTGAGTGAGTGAGTGAGTGAGTGAGTGAGTGAGTGAGTGAGTGAGTGAGTGAGTGAGTGAGTGAGTGAGTGAGTGAGTGAGTGAGTGAGTGAGTGAGTGAGTGAGTGAGTGAGTGAGTGAGTGAGTGAGTGAGTGAGTGAGTGAGTGAGTGAGTGAGTGAGTGAGTGAGTGAGTGAGTGAGTGAGTGAGTGAGTGAGTGAGTGAGTGAGTGAGTGAGTGAGTGAGTGAGTGAATTAATGAATGAATGATTAAATGAATGAATGATTAAATGAATGAATGATTAAATGAATGAATGATTAAATTAATGAATTAATGAAAATTGAATTAATGAAATTAATTAGTTCAAGATCAGTTAATCTCTCTCGTGCAAAGAAGCCTTAAAACCGGGTGACCAGATAAGAAAATAAAATAAAATTGGGTTTAAATAAACATAGCTTCAGCTTAAAATTATGCAAGAGAAAAGGATATATTTATTATATCGGGCGATTTTTTAAGAGCTTGAGAAATTTAAAAAAAAAAAAAACGTATAAAATTTGCAAAATCTCATCGATTCTTTATTTGAAACGTTAGATTGGTCCATGACATTTACTTTTTGAAGATAATTTCATTTAAATGTTGACCGCGGCTGCGTCTTAGGTGGTCCATTCGGATAGTCCAATTTTGGGTAACTTTTTCGAGCATTTCGGCCGGAATAGCCCGAATTTCTTCGGAAATGTTGTCTTCCAAAGCTGGAATAGTTGCTGGCTTATTTGTGTAGACTTTAGTCTAAAGGCGTCAAATCGCATGATCTTGGTGGCCAACTTACCGGTCCATTCCTTGAGATGAATTGTTCTCCGAAGTTTTCCCTCAAAATGGCCATAGAATCGCGAGCTGTGTGGCATGTAGCGCCATCTTGTTGAAACCACATGTCAACCAAGTTCAGTTCTTCCATTTTTGGCAACAAAAAGTTTGTTAGCATTGAACGATAGCGATCACCATTCACCGTAACGTTGCGTCCAACAGCATCTTTGAAAAAATACGGTCCAATGATTCCACCAGCGTACAAACCACACCAAACAGTGCATTTTTCGGGATGCATGGGCAGTTCTTGAACGGCTTCTGGTTGCTCTTCACTCCAAATGCGGCAATTTTGCTTATTTACGTAGCCATTCAACCAGAAATGAGCCTCATCGCTGAACACAATTTGTCGATAAAAAAGCGGATTTTCTGCCAACTTTTCTAGGGCCCATTCACTGAAAATTCGACGTTGTGGCAGTAAGTAAGTCTATTCATGATGAAATGTCAAAGCATACTGAGCATCTTTCTCTTTGACACCATGTCTGAAATCCCGCGTGATCTGTCAAATACTAATGCATGAAAATCCTAACCTCAAAAAAATCACCCATTAGTTGTATCTTTTTTGGGTGACGTTTCTTAGTTTTTAATAACAAAATTCGAGCTTTTGCTTACTTATAAACGAATTAAATAAATATTAATTCATCGGGAACTGCTATAGTAAAATAAATATTATGATCTATTTTGACATCGCAATACCTAACGCATTATTCTTTGGCTTACTAAAATCTTATATGGAATAGCTAATCAATTAAATTTTTGCTTTGACCAAATTCTTGATGATCTATAAGCAATGGTCAATGAAATAATTTAAATTTTCCTTTACTACTTGGAGCTTTGCGATCTTTAGAATCGTTTTTTTCTTGAACTTTTTGCCTGTAACACTGTCTTCTTCCTCATTTGAAAAGATGTATGATCTGATGATGTGTCCATACCATATACCCCATACAACAGTGTATAAATAGCAGTCAAAACAACTATTTGAAGGACTTAGAAGATGATTTTTTTGGTCAAAAATACTGATCTTCTGTCAAATTTTCCAGCAAACCCGGGGTCTACCGGCTATAAATTTTGCGACATTTTTTATAACTTAGGCTTATACGAGTTGTGCTGTGGCATGGTGGTTAGTGCGTTGGACTGTCATGCGAGAGGTCTTGGGTTCAATCCCTGCCTGTGCCTGTATTTTTACGGGTACTCCCTCTTGGGAGGAATTGACTTGCACACAGGAATGGTTGGGATTTGTAAGCCACTAGGCCCTAGTTCTCAACGGACTGTCGCGCCACCCAATTTATTTATTTACTCTTATACGATTAAAGGCCCAAATCCAAGCTGAAAATAAGGTCAGTTGACTCTGATATTGTCATATTCCGCAAGGCTGCTACTACGTTCTCTTAATGTCGCTCAATTCTTTGACTGTTGACTTCAGGTCCAAAAAAGTCAACACACGCTAAAAGCTTTTTCGGTGTCACAAATTAACCTTTGCATATTTTTAAATGGATTAGAATTAAAATGCAATTTTTTGTTAAATAACTTCGACAAGTCCGGTCAGCTTGAAAGATCGTTCAGCGATGGATGATGAAATGGCGAACTTAAGCTTGTCGGCCTTAGGATAAAACCTGTTCTGTTAGAAGTGCACCTAATTTTGCTAGCACTTACCTGTGACATGATATGACTACAAGAAAACAAACTAACTATTTCTTTTGCTAATTCAACAAACTATCCTTTCACCTGAAAACACTTCCCCAGCTTCTAGAGTAAGCTACTCAATCATTTAGATGTTGTATTTCTTTTTTCAAATAATTTCAAAATAATCGGTGTCATATTCATACCTCCATCTGAGATCAAACCACTTACTCGAACTAAAATTGTCTGGGAAGTGCATAACTTTAAACTTAATGTTACTTCAACAAAAAAAAAAAGTCAAATAACTTTACGAGTATCTCTTTTTTTCTGAGTTCTCTACATTTGAATAAAAATCAAGAATTTTCTTAGTCGTCTTTCTTTTTTCCTCCGCTTTTTTTTTATTATTTTTTCATCGTTGGCTAACTTAAAAGTTTCTTCTTGGTCTTGGATGTTTTCTTCAAGGACGTGAAAAGTTTTCTTCTATTCTGCAGTTTGCTGCTTCCAGTCAGTCGTCTTCGTCGTCGTCTGAACTAGTTTTCTTCTTCGTGTTCTATATCCTTTTTCCATTTCCTTTATGTAAGGTAAGTATATAATATACATTTACCATCGTCGTCGTCGTCGTCGCAGTCTCATATATGAATCAATTCTACTTCGACACTCCAACTTAATTTCACTCCCGTTCCCAATAAAAAGCGAAAGCACATACTCTCATGAAGCGTGTAGTCCCGTTTCGTTTAAGTATTGTAAACTACTGCAAAACTTTAAAGGATGTGCTGTGCATCAGAGTAACACTACGTTAACGTTATACTTTTCCAACCTTCCTCCCAACACAAAAACGAACACAGAACCCATTCATCCTTCGCTCTTCTTGGTCTTGGTCTCCTTTTTCGTATCACATCACCACACCGGAAGATTTCACTTAAAGTGTTTATGTTTCATTTACATCCCATTATCTCCGAGAAAAGAGAACTTTAAACGCGTTTAAAGTTTTGTGTCTGGCTGGGTCTGGTATAGTTTTGTTTGGAATGATGATGATGATGGTTTGGGATAGTTGGAAAACTGGGGGTAGGTACATGGTATAGTAAACTAGTGAAAGTTGTTCCTTTTCAGCTGCTTTATATACTCATATGTAGTTGTACAACAGCAGCAGCAGCAGCAGCGACGGCGACGACACGACGACGTCCTTGCCGCTGCTGCTGTCGTCATCATCGTATAAAGTAAGTTGAAAAGACCGAGAATGCAGTTAATTGTCCTTGGAAATTTTCATTGCATCCTTTACTCTACAAAAAAAAGTACAAGAGTACAAGAGAAAGTCATAACAATAAGTGAAAAGATGTTTTATTTTGTTCTCTTCCATTATATTTTATTGTGTGTACTAATGGAGGGAGAGAATGAAATAAGTTGGGATTCTAGAAGGGGGTTGGGTTAGTGTTAAACTTATTGTTTATATTCTAAAGCATTAAGTGGAAGACTAAATAAATTTTAAATAATTAAGCACATTAAATAAATTATCATTAAAAACAAAGAACAAGTTAAAATTTAGATTAAAGTGAGGGACCGTCAAACCATTATTTTTTTTATTATTTTTGTAATTATTCACAAATTATTGTCATTTTCTTAAATTAAATTTTCCCATTTTCTCTCTCTCTCTCTCTCTTTGTCTATTTCCAGGAGTGTGTAAATTTAGCATTTAGCTCCATAAACTACCACAGAACAAACAAAAAAAAACAACTCAAAATGTCCAGCCTACCACGTCGCATCATCAAAGAAACCCAACGTCTTATGCAAGAACCAGTTCCCGGAATCAATGCAATCCCAGATGAAAACAACGCCAGATATTTCCATGTCATTGTGACCGGACCAAATGACTCGCCTTTCGAGGGTGGTGTCTTCAAATTGGAACTCTTCTTGCCCGAAGATTATCCAATGTCAGCACCAAAAGTTCGCTTTATTACAAAGATCTACCATCCGAATATCGATCGTTTGGGACGCATTTGTTTGGATGTGCTTAAAGACAAATGGAGTCCAGCTTTGCAAATCCGAACCATATTATTGTCAATTCAGGCGCTCCTCAGCGCTCCCAATCCAGATGATCCTTTGGCCAATGATGTCGCTGAACTGTGGAAGGTGAACGAGGCCGAGGCCATTAGAAATGCCCGTGAATGGACCCAGAAGTATGCCGTAGAAGACTGAGCTGAGTTCTGAGCTGCGGCTGCCGCCAAAAAGCGCGGTTTCAGTGCAAAATTCGATAATTAAGAATAAAAACAAAAAAAAATTAATAAAGAATAAATTATAAAAACAAAAATCATCATCTTGAGAGAAGAGGAGAGATATACATCAATTAATAATAATTACAAAATAAAATACATATTTTTTATCGTTTTTCTTTTTCTTTTCTTTTTCTATTATTTATCATTTTTATTTGTTCTTATTTTTAGTTTATAATTGTATTTTATTGTTCTATTATTTTCTCACCATCCTTTTTTCAAATGTCATTTCTTCTTCTTCTTGTGCTTTAGTGAAAGGAAACACTGCAAGAAAATATTTGAACAAAAAAAAAACAAACAATGTCGAAATTAAGGGTATGAATATATAATAATAATTATTATTATAGAAATGATGAATAAATAAATAATACTACAAATAAACAGAAACAAAATAAAAATAAAATACAAGTCAAACACAATATGGAATATGATGATACACATAGTTAGAGAGAAACAAAAAATTAACGAGAATGAAACGATGATAAAAAACAGTTAATAAAAATAAAATGAAAATTTTTCTTGGTTTTTCTTGGAAAATTTACCAAACAAAAAAAATTTAAATGTGTTTTTTATTTAACAGTGGAAATGTGATTTGTATTTTATGTAGGTCCTAATGGTGATTGAAGACTTTTTCAGTAAGTATAAATCATAATAACTATAAATGGTCAGGAGAAAGGGAAATTTCAAAA
Organism: Eupeodes luniger; assembly: GCA_951509635.1. NCBI lineage: Eukaryota > Metazoa > Arthropoda > Insecta > Diptera > Syrphidae > Eupeodes > Eupeodes luniger. The sequence goes on from OX608074.1 coordinate 126,997,755, forward strand.
CTTTGTGGAAAAAAGTGAAAATGTTTCGGACCCAAAGAAAGGCAAATGAGAGGGTTTTGAAAGTTTTTAATTTCTGAATATTCCAAAGTCTCGGAAAGACGGAGTGTGGCATAGAATTTCACATTCGCGTAGTACGGCTAAAGAACGAATCTCTGTACTTTACACAACGACCGAAGTTGGGCTCTTATGAGCATTCATAGAGGAATTCTCTAAGAACCTCATTTTTGTGTGAAGCTCTGAATATCTTAAGAATGAAACTAGGCTTGTAATTAACTTTTTTTTGTCATGTAAGGCTAGGCGCGCACATGCAACTTTTAGTTTCGAAACTGTTTGGTTTATAAACTGAGCACTATAGACTTATATGAGAGTCCGCACACATGCAGAAACTATTCTGTCGCCCATTCGAGCAACTTTTTAGTTTGTGTTTTGACACAAAGGGTGTGTTGCAAATAACATTAGCTTTCCTCAGATTTTGTCGTTCCTTTCTAAGAGCTCCAAAGTTTAACTGGACATTTATTGATACCGACAAAAACGAACCAAAAAGATGTATGTAGCTTTTTTTCAAAGAAAGTGTAGCGACAAGTACCAATAAAACGAACGCACTACAAGAAACATGTTAAAACAAACACACCTACTGCAAGCTTAACAGCAGCTGTCATCAAAAAACTTTTCTTTCTTCCCTTCTTTCCAGAGACGTTGACACGAAAGGTTGCAGTGAGTGCATCGTGAAGTTAAAATTTATATTAAGTTTAAGTTAAGATTTGTACAAAATATTATTAATTAATAAAGTATTTTATATTAGAACAACTTTACAAAAGTTTACAAAAGAGACACATTTTTGGTGAAAAAAAATTTGAAATGAACCTACTCAACTTTCTAAAATAAAATCCCAGTCATTAATTTTTCAACGAAGTTAAGTGATTTTGTGGTTTTGGGTTTTTGGGATGTCAGTTTTTTTAATTTTTAGGTTTTTGATTTTCTTCATTTTGGGTAGGTGTAGGTATAAGAGATTTTGCTTTTTTCATGGCAGAGTAAATTCACATTCAAACCAAATCGTCCTTATTATTGCGTTGAGGTTATATGGGATTTTCAATTTTAGGGATATAGAGTTTTCTTGATTCTTGTTTCCCAGAGTATTATGAATTTTTCTATATTTCACAGCCTGATTTCCTGGGAGAAATTTTTGTCATTATTTTGCAACAAATTAAAAGAATTTTAATTTTAGTTTCCGGGAAATAAAGTTTTTATGATATTGTAGTGTCGGGGTATTCAACCTAATCAGAGACTCTGTCGGAAACAATTCTAACCATTAATGGCATTAAAAAAAACCTAACAAGCTTTACTCAAAACTAAGATATTGGTAACGGTTTCGAGACTACAGACATGATGATTTGAGGTCGTCCAAATCTAAGGACAAATATTTTTGTTTGGAAGAGAGTTCGTTATCATTCGTAGTAGAAAATTTCCTCGGATATGCACTGATACGGTAGCCACGTTTATCGGAAAACTTTTTGTGAAAAATATTTTTGCAATTAAATTATAGAATTTTGGGGAATATATGTACACTTTAGGACTAGCGGTTTTTCTCGATATGGACAGAATAAAGCAATTTAAAAAAGGCAATTTGTTATATTATTGAGTTTTTGAGTTCTCTTGGTCCGTATTCTATTGTATTTTAGGTCTTTTCGGATTAAGTTTTCTAAATTCTCGATTTTAGGAATTTTATTCATTCATTTGTTTGGATTTTTTGAAATGGAGGTTTCTGAAGTTTAAATTTCAGGAGTTTTTGGTTAGGTAATCTTTATTAAATTATTCTTGTTTTCCCGGATTCAAATAAGTTTAACTTCCCATAATAAGAATCGGTCCGATTTGTCAAATTGAAAATGTTGACATTTTTCGACGTTTCAAGGCCTTTAAATAAAAGTTTTTTAGAGAGACTTCTGTTAGTACGTTTGGGGTACCTTTTTTCGTCGGCCATATTGCAAGAACTGTCAGAGGTATAGAACTGAAATACATTTTGTTTTACAGATAATAACATCAAAAGATGCAGAAAGGATTTTTAAAAAAAATTAGTTGTTTGCGGGAACAAGGGAGAAGTTATCCACGCGGGTCACATCCCATCCCCTTTTTCAATTTTGAATTTTTCTGGTTTCTATTTTTTTCGGATACTATGATTCTTGATTTGACAGCCAAATTTTTCGGTACAATTTTGGGATTTCTTCAGAAAATCAATATTTTTGTAATATAGTTAAGGGATTTTGGCTATTCGGGATTTTCAGTTTTTGGGATTGTTTTATGACGTCTGGATTTTAAGAATTTTTTTATTTTAGGGTTTTTCTGTGTTTAGGTTTTTGTCTTTCCGGGTTTTTAGTTTAAGGAATTAAAGGATTTTCATTTTAAATGTTAATCATTTAGGAATATGAATTCTTAGGACTTAGGAAAATTTGATTTAAAGTTCTTTTGATATGGCAAACAAAGTTCTCAAAAGTTTTTTTAAACGATCGTCTATATTGTCTCCATAAAGTTAAGAAATTTTGGTTATTCGGGTTATTAAGTTATTGGGATTTCATATTCTGGATTCTGTTTTTTTCCAGATTTTAGTTTTCCTAGATTTTAATTTTTGTGGATTCTGGACTTCTTAGGTTTTTCTTGGTTTTGGGTAGGTATTTTAGAGTGTGGATTTTGATGATTTTCAACTTTTGAGATGTTGTGTTTTAAGAATTATAAAATTTTGGGTATTCTGTTTTTAAAATGTCAGGATTTTATACATTTCAGTTGTTATTTTAAATTGTTAAAATGTTTTCATAAAACAGCCCAATTTATCAAGGGAGTTGTTGCATTATGTTTAAAGGGTGATTCTGGGGTGTTAATGTTAAGTTTTCTTAATTTTCGGTTATTCATGCAGATTTTGATTTTCCTGAATTCTGATATCCGTTTGATTTCAAGACTAAGTATTAAATTTTTCGGAATTGTTTTATTGAATTCCAAAGAAACTTAGAACAAAATGTTTTATTAAAATGATGACCCCAAAAAATAACCATTCCCTTTTTTTTTTTGTTAATATGCTATTTTGAACTTTCAAACCATGAACAATTTTCAAAGCTTGAATCTCTTCACGGTTAAGGAATTTAGGTAAGTTTCCATTAAATTCATCTTTAAGACCATCAATTTTTTGAACAAAAATTCGCATATGAAATATTTAAAATAACCTTCATTCTATGCCAAACACCATAATCATAAACGATAAACTCCTTCTTAATTTCGTCTTTTTTGAAACATGCACACATTCTCTATACTCGACATTCAGTGTATAGAGAGCCATCAAAAATGCATTATTTCGTCTGAAAGGCTGTTATAAAAGTTTATTCTTATTCACCCACTCTTGGTGGTGGTGGTAGTTGGTCATATGTGTTCTATATCCGGATAGCAAACACAATTCCTTTCAAGGACCATAAAGATATCAATCTTGGACATGATTTCAAAAAATTTTCAAATAAACATATAGCAAAAAAAAAAAAATAAAAATATAAAGCGAGAAGAACCAAACAAACTTTATCCATAAAAATTCCTTTGCACACTCTGAAAACTGATATGTGGGTCTTTTTGGCATAGGGGTTGCCCAAATCTGCCCAAGTACACAACCAGCGTCGGTCGTCGTCGGCCGGTGAGGCACGGTTTGTGCCGGGTGGTAGCGGCGGCGTAGAGGGTGTATCAAAAATTATCTCTCAATAAACTTTTTTCGGAAAAAACCCCGTGTCGTGCCGCAATCGCCCCGACCAAAAACCCAATCGAAAATCCTTTCGCGTAGTTTCAAATTTTGGTATGCATTCAAAGTGGGCGGTTAGTTTTAGAATCCCCTTTTTTACCGTGTTGGGTTCTACTGAATTTTGTATAGCTTTTGTAATTTTGAGGCTTATTGCAAAAATGGAGGGAGCTGCGGCTTGCAGGGTGGTTTCGTATGTAACCACCGTACACGAAATAAAATAAAGTACAAAATATCGAAATATCGCACCTGGAGATGGGCCAACTCTCCTCCGCATATAAATGGGGGAGTGGGAGAGGGACAATGAAGATGTAAAGGAGTGTTTCTGTGTTCAGCAACGAAAGGACTTTTTATTGCATTGCATTCATATCGCCTTTTGAATTCCTGTCCATAGCCGAATATTTTTCGAAAAAATACCAAAGGTAGGTGGCGTTTTGGTGGGTGGGTGTTGCGGTGTATAGTTCGGTGTGGTATGGAATGGTGCTGCGCTAGTGGAAGGGAGTAATAAGGTGTATTGGATGGGTTTCTCGATAGTTTTTTGGGGTTGTTGGGTGGTTGGTGGTGGGTTGGATGGCATATAACGATAGGTTGCTGGTAACCATGTGTATCGGGATTTGTGGCATTAAATTCAAGAACTTAACTGCAGTTTTTCGCTTTTTATAAGTTTTTTTTTCTTCCCTTAGTGTGTGGGTGCCTATACCTTTTATTTTTGTTTTGAAAAGAGTGGCATAACATTTGACGTCTCCAGTGCGATGTTTTGCCAAAAAATATTTTCGAGATGTGATGTTACGTGACTGCAAAGACGACGACGACGACTACAATGTTGGCGATATGGTTTTGAGAAGAGGTGTATTGCCAATGACATTGTGTGAAGGAGGAGGCAGGGGAGTATATGTTTTGGGCTCTTTTTATTTTTCTTATTTAGCTGAATCATAAGTGCACTTTAGCTTTTTTCTTCAAAATGCAACTTGGAGAAATTTATTGAAGCATACATTTGTTGTTCGCATGTTTTGAAGAAAATTGGCACTCGAGAAAAGGTACACATGTACTTACATATAAGAAAGTTAAAAAAAGGGAAAAATTGGATAAAGACCGCAATAGAGTCTTATTTCAAAACCAATTATGCACCAATTTTCTCAATCTGTGTAATTTATACATATAGAAATTTGTTTAATATTTTCAATTTAATTATTGTATTTCTTGAAAAGACTGAAATTAATTACAATCAAATGAATGCATAAAGTCTCAATTGATATATTATATATTATTAAATTATGGGATTAAGAAATTATTGCAATATTTTAAAAAATCCAATGATTGGCAAATCACGATCTCAATTTCAGATTTAATTCATTAAATGTAATCTTTGAGTTAAATATAATTAAAGACTTTAAGAGATTACATTCTTTTACAAGGGTTGGGTTCGATATCCCGGTTTTTATATTCCCGTTTCTTAAAATCCCATTTTTAAAATCCCGTCTTTTATAATCCTGCTTTTTATAATCCCGATTTTTTATAATCCCGCTTTTTGTAATCCCGTTTCTTATAATCCCGTTTCTTATTATACCGATTTTGCAATCAAAAATAGTTGTTTAATTTTTAAAAAATCGCAAAAGGTATTTTTCTTGATTCATTTTATTGTAACTTTTAACAAATATAACATATCAAAAAATAAAAGTAATAAGTAAAGTAGTATTCTTTTAAAACAAAACAACAAACTCAAATTAAAAATTAACAAAGTCAACGATAGTGGTTAGACCGTTATCGAGAGGTAGATTTGCTGTAGGATGCATTTTGTTTGTGCAAGAATTAATTTTGTAAACAAAAATTATTGTTTATGTAGAGTAAAAACAAAACAAATTACGATATTATTATATATTAGTTTTATTTGTAATTATTATATATTTTCAAGTAATTTAAAATTCAAACCTTTGACTCCTATTGCTATTCAGTTTAATGCACGTATTTTGTAAAAAAAACGGGATTGTCGGGATTTGACGGGATTTTAAAAAGCGGGATTGTAATTGATCGGGATTTTGAATAAGCGAGATTTTAAAAAAAGGGATTTCAAAAAATCGGTATTTTAGAAGACTTTTTTTTCGGGATTTTAAAAAGCGGGATTCCGATACGCTCCCAGAATTCAGGCATCAATTGAAATTTGAAATTTGTAACTTGATAAAAAAATTATAAAATATCCTGATTTATAAAAAAACATACTGAACTATTTTCGGAAACATAAATATTACACATACGCCATCGCTTACCATCAGTATAGAAGAATTATTACCAATATGCTCATGAATTTTCCAGAAACATAGATTTAAAAAATATTTTTGTTTGCACTGAAAAATTTAGTTTGCAAATAATGTGATTTTTAAGATGAATTATTTTTTTAACTTCGATTGTCCACCGGGTTTTAAAAAATTTCTTTGACAGTGTTTTTCAAGATGATTTAATTTTAATAACGCATCCGAGAAAATACTACACAGGATCAGAACTAAACTCAAAACATCTTTTATGATTGCAGCCGAATCGAATCGATTGGATTTTCAACAATTCAGAAAATCAAAAAATCTTAAAATGACTCGATAAAGTCCAAACATAGTTGTTCAAAGCCATTAATTTTGCTCCAAGAGACTTCAAATTGGTCTATATAATCTATCTTGAAAATCTGAAAACGAGGGCATTACTCGTAAAAAAGGGGCAGGAGAAGTGAAAATGTAATGAGTAGTTTTCGCTTATCAATATTTCAAGAACATTTATTACAGAATTTTGCATTTTATTTTATGCAAAACTGCACGCGCACCTTAACAGTAATATAATTAAATAATAGGATCCAACAGAACAGAATTAAAGATAAAATAGAAAAATGCAACATGAACTAAACCTTTTATCTTTTTGGGTTTTTAAATTTCACAACGTTCATTTTTGGAAATACCTCACTTTAAAATACATCAACTTTCTATTCATCTTTTCGAGTTTACATTGTAAGTAAATGAGAAACCTAGTTTTTTGGCCAAAACGAATCTTATGCACTTCCTTAAAAAACTAAGGGAGCAATGATAAATTCTTGCAGATAATTATTCAAGGTTTTCGGAATGAACTATTAATTTTCTATGCAATGATTAGTTGAGGCATTGAGAGCAGAAGTGGATTAACCCCAAATTGCAATAATTGAGAAAATCACGGTTAAAGAAAATAAAGAAAAACGTTTTTTATTATTGGTTAAAATAATGGCTAATAAACTTCAGCTATGTGTTATCTGGTGGAATATCTTCTATGTATTTTAGATCTTAATGTAAATGTGTGATTTACTGGATTTTATGTGGCTTACACCACTTCTGCTTTCTGGATACAGAAATAATTTAAAAAAAGTAAGTTGGTTACACCAATACTTACAAATACAAGTTATTAAATTTTTTTCTATTATGACTTTCTAAGTACAAAGTAGTTGCAAGTTATGAGTTAAGACTGCTATGAAACTATCACTCTTCATCTTCATCTACGTATTCAACTAAGCCAACGTCTCTGTCTGTAGAAACACTTGTCAAGTTCTAATAAAAGTCCTGGTAACTCGGGGGAATAAAATTTAGTAAGTCGAGTAAATCTTTCTTTTTCGCTTCACTTACGGCATTTCCTTTTGGAAACAGTGAATCGAGATCTGTGATTGATCTTTTTTTTAATATCACAGTTTCAAAAAGCACATTCTTCGTTATTGCTGTACTTCTAAGAAATATTGAAGGGGGTCTCTTTCAAAAATTGAAGCCATTGAATCTTAAGCCATGCCACTTTCCCTTTATTAACATTAATCTTTGGATTTGTTATATTTTTTTCCAACTTTTTCGTCGAAAACATCACAGATCCATCCATAATTTTGAATGGATCCTTCTTTTTTGCCGCTGCTATAACCCTATACCAGTCCATAGGGCCAAAAGTGTCTTTTAAATACTTCTTTTGTTTTTCGATAAGACCAAAGTCTTGATCACAAGGTAAGTAAGAGTAGCCACTCAATAGAAATTTATTTACAAGATAGTCACTATGCGAAACAATATATTGGCATAAAACGGACATCTTAATATTCCTAATTTGCCCACCACACTGGTCAGTGTACATAATTAAATTTGAGGTACTCAAATCTTGAGGACCTCTTGATCCAACCGACTCATCCCAAATATACAAGTAAGCTTTGTTCTTTATCATGTCATGGATACCTAGACAATTTGTCCAATTTGCCTCTTATGCATTATCAAATGCAATTACGGAAGTGTCATTAGATTCCTTTGCTTTTGCCGAATCATATCTAATGCCATTTCTAGCCGACTCCGGCTAGATTTAGCTTACTGTACAATTTTGGTGCAGAAATGGCGTATGTGTTTGGAATTGATTAATTAAAAAAAAAATGCATAATGCAAAAGTGGCGGAAGCGGGTTACGACATTTCTGTCCTACGAAAAATTGCGTGCCGAAACAATGTTTTAACAATTTTGTGTAGGTTTATGAACAAATATGAGCTACGCTAATTCTGCATAGAAAGAAAATTTAATTTTGGTCATGTTAGTGTTATAAACTCAAAATTGAAAAAATGAGGGTTACGCCACTACTGCTCTCAATGCCTCAGTTGATGAAATATTAATATTGATCGTATTGAATATCTCAACGAGAAATGCTCGTATTGAGGCTTTAAAACAAAATTTAAGCTGACTAAACAAGTTATCTATTTTAAAAAGAGGTTAAGTCAAACAAATTTTTAAAATTCTATAAACAAAAATGGGCAATTCAATAGAATTTCTAAAGTGCATTTTCTCAACTATATTATTTTGAAAGTGAAATGATTAAGGTTTAATTAAGTAATTTCTGTATAGAAAAGATACTTCATAATAGGTAAGTAGACATCTTTCTTTATTCCAAACAAAACTATGATTGTGCATTAAGTAAGTAAGCTAAGTTAAGCTAAGCTTAATAAATATACCGACATTAACACCAATAACTTCAAAAACAAAATCTTTAATTTTCCTCCTCTTTCCCAAAATCTCTTAAAAATGCTTCCAACATTTTATCAATCTCATTATATTGTCTACATCGCTTTATATACACTAGAAATAACTTTACACCAACAAGCGTAAACGATTAACCATCTCAACTTTCATCAAGGATCCGCTGATGCACATTCAAAACCAAGAAGACAAAGTTTTTCCACAAAACACAAGTAGGTATTAAAATGAAAATGAAAAAAGAAAAAAAAAGAAAATAATAATAATAAAATAAAAATAACAAAAACAAAAACAAAAAAGAAAAACGCTGATGCAACGACCTTGGGAACTTTACAAGGTTATAACGAGAAAAGCGAGTCGAGTCGAGTCGAGTCCCGAGTCTTGAATCCTTTGTAGGTAGGATACACAAAGAAAAACGAGAATCGCATCGTCATTTTCTCACATACCTACAAACATAAACCTTGTACCATAGAAACTTGGAATATAAAGCACATAACTTCCTCCCATCACACCTCAAATATGCATTGCAGCAGCAGCAGCAGAAGCAGCAAAAGGATTCCCTATACTTTGGCAAAACACTTTGGCTCGGTTGGGTTTTAGGTGTCATCAGTAGGAAGGTATGAGGTAGTTATAGAGTGCAGGGTGAGGTGATTAACATAAAACTCCATTCTCAATGACAACCCAAAGTCATTTCGAATGCAAATGATGCTGCTATTCCTCCAAGCTCCAAGCTATAGATGCAGTTGCGCTCACTACCCCGTGCACTAAGCAAACAGCAAACACCAAAGCAGCGACATCGGAGTCATACCAAAAAAAGGATTCACCTTCATTTCGCCGTCGGACAATCAAATTCCATGGCGCATTTTACCGTCGGTTCAGGAATTTCCGTAAGCTGGATCCATGAAATTGGAAAAAAAAGAAAATAGAAAAACCTAGAAAATATTCCTCAAGAAAACATAATTTGCTCCTCATGTTGCGAGGGAATGTTATTGCCCTCTTTGAACACACAGCCATAGCACAGTCAGGACGAGGACGAGGACGATGACGAGGACGATGACGAAAAAAGGTTAAAGGACCAAAATAACTAGGGACTCAAAATCAAAAAAATAAAAGGAAAGGAAAGGAAAAACCAGAAACATGACTCTCTGTGCTGAAGTAAACATGCAGCTTTTTCATACCTACACACAGCAAGGACGATGCAGAGCGGTATAAAAGGGACATGCAGAGAGGATAGGGGGAACTCTGGCTAAAAAGGCCACACCCTTGCACTGGCTTCTGATTGGTTCCTGGTGTGCGGAAAACTTTCGCTAGAGTCCTAAACAAGGAGCACATTTTTGTTGCTTATTCTCAAAGCTGTTGTTTTAATTTTGTTTATTGTTTTCGATTTTGTTTTTATTTTTGTTTTCGGGGGCAGAGAGTTTTTTGTGGGGTGCAATACGACTACAAGCCCGACCCGGCCACCCGCCTTTCCGAAACATCATCAGCAAAAAAAAGGATACCTACTCCATTGATTGCATTTGTGTGTAGGCTAAGTTGTGTAGTTTTGCTTTTAGGGAAGAGCATCAGGAGCAAGAGCACAGCCATTACATCGTTTTTTAGGACGCACTCAGGACACACATAAACACCCGCACCACGTATAGCGAGTATACATAGCATAAAAGCAAGCTGAGAGTTAGGATAGACCATCAGCATCAGGCCAGGGCATAGCGCATAGGTATAGAAGGATCCATTGGAAGTCTGGTCTTGGTTCTCGGATAACAACACTACCTATACTACTTTCTATACATGTAGGTAGGTAGCTTCCTTTATAGTTTGGGTCTTCTATGATGATGGTGCATGCATCTATCCATCGCCATTGCCTTAGCCATCAACATCACCATCGCCATAGCCATCGCCATCGCATCGGTTTCGTGCCTTTTGACATTACTCGAGCATTTATCCTTACAAAATGATGTTTTTGCAAGGAATTGAAGGAGCATGCTGGCACTGCTGATTCTGATGCTGATGCTGATGCTGATGTTGAAGTATGATGGTGGGTATATAAGAAGAAAGTAAAACGGCTAAATTGTTCGAAGAAAATGTTTATAACAATATCGATATAGCTTCCTACATAACATACCCACCTAAAGGACAGAAATGATTGTGCTGAAGAAGTGTGGGGTTCGTGTTTTCTATGAAAATCGAAGAAGGTACTTCGACAAGGACGACGAGGAGGACGATGACTACGACGACGACCCACGACGGTGGCGACCATGCTCCCAGATGAAGTTCCTTCGAAGTAAACAACGCACACAATTCTTCGTTTTATTTTTTGTACCTATTTATATGCTTTGTTAGGGCATTTCCAAGGAGATCTCTCTAGTCGGGTGGAAGAAAGTCCCCCATCAGTCGATGAGGTTTGCAAAACAAATATTTCGAGGATATAGTGTTGCCAATGCGGGATGAGACTTTTATGGAAATTTTGTCTTAACTGTGGGGATAGCAAAAGGCAACAATAAAAAGATATTTGCGGTGTTAAAAATTCTATAAATATAAATAAGAAAACTGATCAAAATAGAACTGTCAAAAATAAATGTGAAAACCACGCCATTCAAATGTCAAAAGTCCAACTTCAGTTGGCAGGTAATAAACATATGAGATGAACAAAATAAATCAATCACCATTAGTTTTGTTTATGTAAAATAGGGAAACTAAAACCAACAAAAGAAAGACATAAGTTAGCTAGGTACTGATAAAAGAAGACCCTCTAAACTGCACCAACTATATTATGACATACAAAATCTTCACTGCCGTAATAGAGAGAAGAACGTTTAAGGCCCACCGTCAACAGCATGATAGGTCTTTATCAGTGTTGTCTTAGACCAGAAAATTGCATAGCCGATCGAATATTAACATTACGACAGATCCTGAAAAAATCCGAACAACATGAAATCGAAAAACACCATCTTTTTATCGATTTTAAGGCGCCAGTTATAGCTATCATTGGTTTTCATCATTGAAAACAAACATTGGAATTTTTTATCATTAAAAATTTCTGTCATTGACAAAAATTTCCTGATTGAAATCCACCGAAAAATTTTTACTGACAGAAATCTGTCATTGAAGTTATGTGAAATTGGATCACAAATCAGTGGAACGATTCGTTTCACTTTTGAACATAAAAGTATCAGCTGTTCAGGAAAATGAATTTCCGTCCGGAAAATAGAAAAATACATTTTTAGAAAAAAAGTAAATGTGCAATTACACTTTTTTTCATCAAAAAAAATTCTTTGTGTGATTTCCCATCAATCAGTTTATAATTTTCATTTCTAATCAAAGGGAAACACCGTCAAATATCGATTCAAAAATTTTTCCGAATCGATTTCAATAATAGCTATAACTGGCGCATGAGGCCGCATCTACAGGGAAGAACTGTATAAAACTATGTATAGTCTTAGCATCCCTGCCAAATTCGTCCATTTTCGCATGGAGAATTCGAGCTATAAAGGTTGAAAATAACTATAAACCGAACCTTTCGATATCAAAAAAGGCTTTATATGATTTCTTTAACATCGTCCTTGAAAGAATAGTGCAGAGCTGCCACGTCAACACTTGAGGCATCTTTCCAAAGTCTGTTCAGGTACTGAAATATGCTGATGACTTAGACATACTTGGAAGAACTCAGCTTGATGTCAATGAGGTTTTTGTGAGTATTGAGACAGAGGTAGCTAAAATGGGCTTATTGGTTAGTGAGGGCAAACAAAGTAACTACATGCTGCCATTATGAAAAGACCTATTATACCGAATGTCTCGGGCAAAACATTACCATCGACAGACGTAACTTTTAGGTAGTTAAGAACATTGTCTACCTGGGCTCCGCTGTGAATGCAGAAAACGGCACCAGAGCTGAGATCAAACGAAGAATTATTTTGTTAACTGCTGTTTTTTTAAGCTTACCAAAAAAATTGAGTAGTAAAGCCCTCTCTTGAGCAACCAAAGTGTCGCATACGAGTATGTTAAAAGCGGATAAATTCACCTTGGGTCGTTTCGAGAGAAAAGCTCTTCGCGTGATCTACGGTCCCGTATGCATAAAAGTTGAGTGGAGAAGAAGATGGAACTAAGTGCTGTACGGGCTGTACAACGATGCTTATCCTTATAGACTGAAGGATAAAAGTAAAACAATTAATATGGCTGGGATACTTGGAGAGCATGAAAACCAATGTTCCGACCCTTAAAATCTTCGAACCCACGCGACGCTGACATCACTGTGCGTAAAGGAAGGCCGCGGATCAGCTGGAGCGCACACGTTGAAAATGACCTCCTCCAACTTGAGGTAGAGACATCTAGCTTGAGACCGACCTTGAAAATATGATTCAAAATATATCGTTTCATTTTGAGTAATTTTCATTGTCAAATGACAAAAGATAATTGCTCCAAAATTGACAGCTGACCAAAGAGCGGTCTATTCAAAATGAGACCTAGGGTGTTTTTTCTTAGCTTTTGCAGCCCTTATTAAATTCTGCTTTCACAAGAGTACCGTATTTTAAATTTACTGAATACGAATATAGCTTATAATGGGTGATTTTTTTGAGGTTAGGATTTTCATGCATTAGTATTTGACAGATCACGCGGGATTTCAGACATGGTGTCAAAGAGAAAGATGCTCAGTATGCTTTGACATTTCATCATGAATAGACTTACTAACGAGCAACGCTTGCAAATCATTGAATTTTATTACCAAAATCAGTGTTCGGTTCGAAATGTGTTTCGCGCTTTATTTTTTTCAGTGATGAGGCTCATTTCTGGTTGAATGGCTACGTAAATAAGCAAAATTGCCGCATTTGGAGTGAAGAGCAACCAGAAGCCGTTCAAGAACTGCCCATGCATCCCGAAAAATGCACTGTTTGGTGTGGTTTGTACGCTGGTGGAATCATTGGACCGTATTTATTCAAAGATGCTGTTGGACGCAACGTTACGGTGAATGGCGATCGCTATCGTTCAATGCTAACAAACTTTTTGTTGCCAAAAATGGAAGAACTGAACTTGGTTGACATGTGGTTTCAACAAGATTGCGCTACATGCCACACAGCTCGCGATTCTATGGCCATTTTGAGGGAAAACTTCGGAGAACAATTCATCTCAAGGAATGGACCGGTAAGTTGGCCACCAAGATCATGCGATTTGACGCCTTTAGACTATTTTTTGTGGGGCTACGTCAAGTCTAAAGTCTACACAAATAAGCCAGCAACTATTCCAGCTTTGGAAGACAACATTTCCGAAGAAATTCGGGCTATTCCGGCCGAAATGCTCGAAAAAGTTACCCAAAATTGGACTTTCCGAATGGACCACCTAAGACGCAGCCGCGGTCAACATTTAAATGAAATTATCTTCAAAAAGTAAATGTCATGGACCAATCTAACGTTTCAAATAAAGAATCGATGAAATTTTGCAAATTGTATGCGTTTTTTTTTTTAAAAAAAGTTCTCAAGCTCTTAAAAAATCACCCGTTAGTAAAATAATTCATTGATTAAATGTTTCTGAAATATGTTTTTTTGGTCTGGATGCTTCTGAAATGTTTCTCTTTTTCCAATTCCGAATGGATAACTTTAAAAACTGTCCGAAATGTCAAAAATTGTAATTAAATTTACCACACTAAAGTAAGATGGCTAAGTTGTGGCTATGCATTTGAAACGCATCTGGAATTTCAAAGAAGAAATACAAGATTTCTTAAAGAATTAAAGAGACAAATGGTCTGATTTCTAAATCTTCGAAGACAAAGATTGGCGTATCGATTTTTCATTTTTTACCGATTTGCTCGAACACTACAACAAATTAAATAAAAAATTGCAAGGAAAGAAACAATTTATAGATGAGACTTGGGGTTATCTAAAATCATTTAAAAACTAGCTTTTTCTGTTTTACAATTGTATGACTAAGAAAAATTTGACTCACTTTCCACGTTTAAAATCCATGTCACCAGTAAGTGAGAACAAACTGTAAAAATTTGGTCAGGCATTGAAAAAAATTAACATATAATTTGAAACTAGGTTTTAAGATTTTAAGAACATTCAGTCGTCGCTGGATGTTTTTTCGATGCCGTTTAATATAGATCCGGAAAATGTCTCTGCGGAATTGCAGTTGGAAATTATTGAAATGCAGTGCAGCACCCATTTAAAGCAACTGATTTTTATAGAACACTGCCAAAAGCTGAATTCCCGAAGATGATTTCTAACGCTCAGAAAATGATGGCGATGTTTGCGTCGTCGTCGTACGTGTGCGAACATTCTTTTTTGACCATGAAATTGCGGAAAAACTCAATCAGAAACCGACTTACTGATGAACACCTTTTTTCGCTGCTAAAAGTTACTTCGTCACAGCTTGAACCTGCATTCTAAAATATTATGACGAATCAAAAGCAATTTCATACATCTCACACGCCTACCATGGCAGGGCCTTCAAATAAAAGTTAAATTGTATTTTTGAACATTTCTGAAAGATTTGTAATGCTGTACCTAATGTTTTTATATGAATAAAAGATTCAACACAAAACGCCCTTTTTCACATAATTCTGGCTCTCCCCTGCTATTTCTTGAATTTTCTGGCCCACCACTGCTCTAGACGAAATTCACGTTGCGCTTTTAACAATGCACCAAAATTTGGATAATATTTTAAAAATATTTCCAAACTTTTGACAAAGCTTAAAGCTTATATAAAATAATATTAGGTGTTTAAAATTTTGAATAAGTATTTAGCATCTGGATGTCTTTGGTAACACACAAAACATGTTTTCTTTACTTTCACGGTCTTTTTAGCATGACATGAAATTTTTGTAAAATTTTCGCCATTTGGGTCTTAACTTTGCAAATTTTAAAAGTTGACATCTTTAAATGAGGCAACTGCCCAACTAGCAAACTATTTTTATTTTAAATAAAACCTTTTACTGGAAAACCCTGTAAACAGAATAAAATCTATTTTAAGGAAGTAACGCTCCTCCACATATTGCAACACTACACATTTGTTCAAACTTTATAAGCGATTTAAGTGGAAAAAATAAGTTAAGATTTGAGAATTTTTGAAAATCTTTAGAATCATGTAAAGATTGGATTTTGAATATAAACCTCTAATTTGTCCACAAGCATTATACTTTTTTCTTTAAAAAGAAAATAAACAAGATCAACTTAACATTTTTCAAACGAAACATTAGCAACGCTGGCTGGCACTAGTAATGCATTATATATGTATGTATGTAAGTACGGCAGGTATTAGTACACTACTCTACCTCTACTCATCTCAATCAACATCCTTAACCTTTTCATTCCTCTTTTTTAAGTAGATAAATTCTATCGCACAAGGTTTTTCGTATCCTCTATGGACGGCTGAATGATTATAAATGCGATAATACTCCGAAGAGTTGAGGTTTGAGGAATTACTTTTTTTTTATTTTTTGTGTTTTACTTGTTCGAATCCTTAATATATACCGCAGTAACTATACCGGTGGAAATAGCGGTGGCACAGTCATTACTAATAGACGTAAAAATTAGAATCTATGTGTACCTGTCCTGAGTATATGGGAGGAGGTGAGAGTGAAACGAACATTTTTGCTAGCAATACAGAGTAAAATAAAAAAAAACTAACCTTTTACGACACGGACGGATAAAGGTAGGTACACAAATTCGACGTGAGACTCCATAATGCCTAAAGGGTGATTCTGCACGTTCCAAACGAAACCCCTTCTTCCATCTCAGACCCATAACAGCTCGAACACCCACACCTGAATGAACCAACGCTGAAGCTAAAGCTGAACCTGAACCTTTCGGAACGGATCCAAAAAGTCTCATGCTTTTCGTCGGTCTTACTCATTTTCCCCATCTATCACAGAAGCGCAGCGTGGAGACGTAGGGTAACGTAACGAATGAATTTAGTATATCGGTTGATGAATCTTTCCCATCTACCGTTATTTTCGTTTCGTATAGGTTAGGTTGAAGTAGAAGTAGAGCGGTATACCTAGTTATATTATGTTTTGCCTTTGTTTTCGACCATTTTGGTCTTTCTGATGCTCCACTGTGCGATGTTCTCTGGCTCTGGTTCTGGTTCTGATTCGGGTTATGGTTTGGGCTCAGCTTGTTTCCTGTTTGCAATGGATTTTGTGAAACCAGTGGGTGGCGGGTTTGTCAGTTCGGCGTCGTTCTCATTCTCATTCTTGTCTTCGTCCTTATTCTCGTCACTCGGTCCACACAGTTGTTATATCCTTGTGCATTTGAGTTAATCCTATTACATAAATAAAAAGCCTTGGTGCCATTGCTACCCTGCTGCTGGCTTGCCCACACATCACACACCCGACACGACCCAACGCACTACATCATCAACTCCTTTCTCTACTAAGATATCCTTGAATGGGATACCGTAGGGTGGGGTTGGGTGGACTATATTTTTTGATGACTGTCGAATGCATTCGTCTAGAAGGCTGAAGTAGCAGAGCAGAGAAATGTAGAGGCGGACTAACACACTGCTCTTGTGTTTGCTTTTGCCTTTGCCTTCTACCGCTCCCTCTGCTTCTCCGTGTGCCTGTTTCGGATCGGAGAACATTCGAATGTGCGTGTGTCCGTGAGTATTGATTTTCCCGGCAACAGAGCTCCAAAGAGGAGGCTCTAGAGAAGAGCCTGGAGGCAGCTTATCTCTCTATGTGTTTGGTAGATCTGCGTGTGCTGCATAGTAAGCTGTGCATATTCTGCACTGCTTTTGCTACCCACCACCGCAAACTATAGGTACAATGTACATAGGTAGCTATGTTACGAGTAGGTATATGTCTGAAACAAAAAACACATTGAAAATGGTAGCTTAACATTTTGACAGGAAAAAAAGGATACTGCGGGAGGACATTGCCAACCCTGTGGTGATTTCGCACGTACCAAGCCGTACCGTAGCGTACCATCAGACCCAGAGCTAGAGCCAGAGCCAGAACTCAGAGCCCACGTAGACGATGCGATATCAATTAATGAATAGTGGTTGGCTAAGGCTGATGGTGGGCTGGGATGGTGGATGGGAAAGTAGGTAGATATCCTTGTGGATACATCTCTAGTTCGAGTTCGAGTGAGTGTATATTGCACATGCATTGCATATGGCTAACTGCAGCAGTATACGAGTATATGCATTATAAGCCTGGCATGTTAAAAAAGGGTTCGTATAGGATAGGGGATGTTTGCCGTTTCGCAAGAGTGTGTTATCCTTCGAACGTTTTGGTACTTTACTTATTTTCCGTGTTTTTTTTTTTTTTGGTTCGTTCGTTCGTCCTGGCTTTGTACCTAAGGTATACTCTGGCAACTGACATTTCATCGTTTTAGTCCTTGGGAATTTTCCGAATGTGTCGGCCTTTGGCTTGGTTTTATTATTGTTTTTTTTTTCTGTTGCTATTCCTTTACCTATTTCAAGCTAGTTGATGGAAGAAGAGGGTTGTATAGTATTTGTGATGTGGTGTATACTATAGCGAGGATATAAACTGACGTTAGAGGGCAAAAACTTTCAAAATGGCTGCAGATATGTATTTTTCGTATTTTTTCTGCGTTTCTTGTTTTGCATCGGCAGCAATATAGCAACAACAACAACAACAACACTAACAGCATAGCAGCATAACATCAGCAGGATTCGCACATCAGGATGCTTTTTCTTTTGTAAAATGTTTGTGCACATGCACATATGATGATGATGATGATATGCGAGGGTGAAACAATCATGTTTTTGCACAGGCCTTGTGTTATTTGGAAAACAGGGGACCAATGCCCAATAGTCATTTAGTGAAAAAGTTCCTTTGATGGTTAATATATGGGTATAGTACGAGTAAACGGTATACGTGGTGCAGTGCATGTACTAAATGTATATGAAGTTGGCATATGTGCTCTGTAGTGTACCTCCCTCCTGAAACTGAAGTAAAATTTTGATTTTTTTGTTTGTATCTACAATGATAAGCCGATTTTGTGTACGCCATTTTGTAGGGCTTCTCGAAATTGGGATGTTATACTTTTCAAAACTTTCATCATATTCTAGCATTCAAGGATTTGTTGTTCGTATGGGTAAGATTTTTGATTTAGAGGTTTTTCCTTATAACTGAAGTTAATAACAAGTTAAAATGTGGGTATTGATATAATTTTAAAAGCTCAAACCTGAGAGTAATTCAGTTTACTGTATGTTTTTATATTTTATATAATACCAACATTTATAAAAGTTAAGGAAATACATAGGAATAGCACAGTAGTTTAACATTTTCAGAAATAATTTGAAATAGAAAGTCACAGAAAATAGTGGATATGGAGTGCTGCAGGAGTAGGAGGAGGAGTGCTCCATAGGATTTGAAATGCTGTAAGACCTAAGTCGATTGTTTTTATGCTGTCCAAAATATTTCCTGTTTTTGAGTGTAAAGATTTAATATTAATTTGTTCTTAGACCTGCTTAATGTTATTACACGTAGAACATTAAAATTCATTCTTATACTAAAAACTGAAACGGCCCAAATAGAAAACACCTCAAAACGTGTTGATTAAAAATTTATATTTAGCTTTATGACAACTCATATTACATTTTTCAATGAGTTTTTGGAAAGTTGACAGATTTTGGATGAATAACTGCTAAAGATATAGAACATGGGAAGGATACCTACTATTTCTGGAGGTTTGAACATTTTTAACTTCTCATAGGAAGTTATTGTAATCGGTCCGATTTGTAGAATTGAAAAATTTGACATTTATCGACATTTTCGCTATAGCAATTTTAAAAAAAGTTGAAAATTTTGGTTAACTCAAAATATCTCACGAACCAATAACGCTATATACTTGAATTAAATTTTATATTATATATTGTAACGTGATAACAAACATGTATAGTTTTGGAAAAGTGTCGTTTTTTTTTTTATAAATAAAAAAAAAAAACTGAAAAAAAATGTTTGTCGAATATTTTAAAAACAAAAAATGAGTTTTGACTCAAATATCTTTTCAAAAAATTTTAGATTTTGGCTTCAAATTAATTGTGTCTTATAAGAAATATTAGTTTCAATATTCGGTAAAATTTTAAGAAAAATCGAATTGACAATTTTTTTACAAAAAATAAAAACCTTAACAAAAATTACTAAAAGTTCGTAAAAATTGATTTTCGACTGAAATATCTTTTCAAAAATTTGAGATATTGGCTTCAAATTAATTTTATTTAAAAAAAAATATTTTCAACAGTCAGTAAAATCTTGCGAAAAATCAAATTGACAGTTTTTTTTACAAAAAATTAAAAACCTAAAAAAAAATTACTAAAAGTTGGTAAAAATTGATTCTCGACTTAAATATCCTTTCAAAAATTTGAGATTATGGCTTTAAACTAATTTTATATTGTTGTTTTCGACATTCGGTAAAATTTTGAGAAAAATCGAATTGACAGTTTTTTTATAAAAAAATAAAAACCTAAAAAAAAAACAATACTAAAACATGGTAAAAATCTTTTTAAATTTCAACTCAAATATCTTTTCAATAATTAAAAGTATTGGCTTAAAACTAATCATATCTCACAAAAAATATTGTTTTCGACGTTCAGTAAATTTTTTCTAAAAATCCAAAACTCAGTTTTTTTTATAAAAAATAAAATCTACAAAAAAATAGTATAGTACTTTTAAGAAATGCTACTAAAATTGGTAACAATTGGTTTTCGACTAAAAATTTAGTAAAAATTGATGTAAAAATAAAAACTTTTAAGAAATGCTACTAAAATTGGTAACAATTGGTTTTCGACTAAAAATTTCGTTAACAAAAATTGATTTTGAAATCAATCTACCTATTTCATTATATGCAAAATATTGTTGGTAATTTTAATTTTTTTAAGAATAATTTAACTGACAACTTTTTTAACAAAACACGATAACCTACAAACTTTTAAGCAATACAAATCGACAGCCGGGAGGGGAAGTTACCAGTGTGGGTCGCATCCCAGCCTCTTTTTAATTAGAGTTTTAAATGGCTTTGAGTGATGCTAATAACATGTTTTGGAAATCATACAATATAATAGGTAACTATCATTTCTTAAGACTACTTATGTAGTTATCTAGTTTTGTATAATATTTGCAATCTTTTCCATAAATTAAGAGGTCTTGAAATTCTTAGGCGTTTTAATGATAGTCAAATTAAGGTCACATTAAAAAGAGCAATTTTTTGAGGTCATGATTACAAGTTTGTTAAATGTCTGTTTGTTCAAATAAAAAAGCTTTGTTTATACAGGTTGTCCCTTACTGGATGGTCCAAACTGAATATGATTAAAGATCAGGCTATGAAGTTTGTGTGTCCTTACGTTCGTGGTACCATTTTTTCGTCATCCATATCTCAAGAACTGGTAGAGATACCGACTCCAAATAAATTTTGTCTTACAGATCATAACATCAAAACATGCAGATAGGACTTTCGAAAAAAATGTAGTGGGTGTTTTCTTTTACTATAAAAATACCAAAATAAAATTAAATAAAGTGCACGACTGGGTCGCACGAACTTAGCTCCTGTATGCAAAGAGTCTGTTTAAAAAAGTATCTAGGTATATAATATTTGAAAATATACCTGTAAAATAAGTTTGTATTTAAAGATATAAATGCCATTTGATTTGTCGAAAAAACCTCCATTTTTCAATTTTTTGGGAGGGGTTTACATTTAATACAGTTAAAATAATTTAAAAAAAACTAATTTAAGATTCAAAATTTTACCTGAAAAATAAGTTTGTCTTCAAAAATTTAAATGCCATTTTATAAATCAAAAAACCCTTGATTTTTCAAATTTTTTTTTTGAAAATCGTTAAATTAAATTTTTATATATAAAATTTTTCAATTTTACTCTAAAAATATTTTTGGTATGCAGTTGTTTAGTGATTGTAAATATACGCTCTATATTTTAATTTCGTAAAAAAATGTTCACCCGTTTTTGAGATATAGAATTTTGAAAAAAAAAAATTTCAATATTTTTTTAAAAATCCAAACAATAAAAAATTGCACTTTTGATAATCAAATATTGTTAAGGCAATATAAGAGCTCGTTCAGAAAAAAAATTATTTAAATCGGTTTAAAAGTGGATGAGAAAATTAAAAAAACAAAAAAACGGTTCTATGAGCGGTACCTTTCCTGAGCAATACAAAAATATGTTTTTCTTATTAAAAGAAACCAAGTTAAAAAATTAAATTTTAGAGAAAATTTAAAAAAAATCTATCGGTTTGTTTTTGAGAAAATTCGAATTTTCGTTTTTTGACCAAACAAATTTTATGGGGGCCACTGTTAGTTTTGATCTTAAAAAAAAAATGAAAAAAACGCCTAACGCAAATCTGCTCAAAACCTTAACTTCCAAGTTTGAACTCAATCGACCCAATGGTTTAGGCTGTAGGAGCGTGGACAGACAGACAAAATTGACCGGACGGAATCGCGGGACCCACTTTTTTCGACTTCTCTACCATCGTAATATCATGTTTGATTAAAATCTCGAGTTCGAAATTTTGCACGAATGCAAAACTTGCCATATAGTTCCTATATGTCGCAAGTAAAAATGTTGGCTGCCCCAAATATCTCACGAACTAATAACGCTAGTATGACATCAATTAAATTTCAATTATATGATATGACGTGATACCAAATTAATATAATTTTAAAAACAAATTTAATTAACGGTTTTATTTCATAAATCAAAAAAAATAAAAAATATTAGTCACCGCGAATATTTGACGATATTTACTCCAGAATAATTGCATGCAACGAATAATAACGTTTTTGAAATCTTGTTATTTTTTAAGAAAAATCGAAGTAATGGTTTTCTTACATAAAAATATAAACCTAAAAAAACACTAATAAAAGCAAAAATTGATTTTCGACTCGAATATTTTGCGTGTAATTCAAGATGTCACCTTCAAACTAATTTAATTTTTTGTACATTTATTAAAATTTTGGGAAAAGACCCACAGTCAAAAACTTATAAAAAATGTGTACCTACAAAAATTGCTACGCAAAATTGGTTAAAACTTGTATTCGGTTCGAATATTTGGAGATAAGGTTAAGGTATGGACTTGAAAATTATTATATTCTATGCAAAATTTTGTTGTTAACTTAAGATTATTTGTTTAGAAAAATCCAATTGGTATTTTTTTTTTAAGAAATAAAAACTTTCAAATATTGCTGCTAAAATTGTGAAAAATTCGACTAAAAATGTTGGGAACAAAAACAGTAATTGAAATCAAACTTATTTTATTATTTGCAAAATATTGTAGGAAACTTTAAGTTAATTTTTTAGAAGAATCCAATTGACAACTTTTTTTTACAAAACCCGAACACCTACAAAAACAACACAAAACCGAAAAGAATGGTTTTCGACTCAGGTATTATGAGAACAAAGAAATACAGTTCAAGTTTTTGTATCTCACACAAAACATTGTTATCAATATTTTGTCAAGGATTTAGAAAAATCAACAAATGGGCACGGATATATTCGACTTGATATGTTTACTCCATATTTTAGTTGTTCTAACAAGATTTCCATAAGTAAAGCTATCTCATTTTTTGCCCATTTTAGCAGATCTGAAATCTTATCAGATTTTTCGGAGGAACAAACACATTTGAAAAAAAAAATTATCTTCGCTCAAAGAAGAAGTTGACCAAAGTGTCAGTGTCACATTTGCCACAATTAATTTTGTTCAGAATTTGATGATTAAAATAAAAAGTTTAAAAGTGCGTTAGATAAGAAATAAATTGCGCCGATAATCAATAATCTATATGTGAATCAAATTTCTGCCGGCATTTTTTTCTTATCAAATAAATTTGGAAAACTAATCATTTTCTACAGTACTTTATTGTTTAAGAATCTGACAGGCTACTAACTCGATAGTATCGATACCTTTCACATTTCTTATTTTTGAATATTCATAATAGCTCATTTTGCTTTTACTTACCTATGTTAAAAAATATTGTATTTCTAAGGTCGTTTACACCATATCCATTATAACAGAGCCTTTTCGTCATAACATTGATGCAATAACCAATAAACAAATGAATCTTTCAGTGACCCCCATCATGACGATAAATCCATATATAAATTCTTTATTAAAATTTCCTTTAAATTTGTCATATGAAACGCTTGAGATTATATTCCTATCAAACAATAATAAAAAAAATACGTCAAACGCCAACAACATTATAATAATTCTTCAAATTGCGATTAACAATAATTCTTAGTAAAAACCTTTCAGCGCACTCAATCATACGAAAAGCCTTAGTAAAAACAATTCTACGTATACAGTTATTTCCAACGTAGGTTCCTACATATACCTACAATCTACATATAAGTTGCAATATTTCTAATTCTAACGCCTCATAAAGAGGCCATTGAACAGAACGTATTGCACTGCAAGCCGTTCGCAGACCCGTAGCCCGTTTGTCCGTCATTCAGCGAAGTTGTGTCGCATAGATCTAGAATTACTTACTGGTTAATAGGTATGCTTCCCATTGCATTGACGACCCTCGCATATTCCAACATACATATGTACATATATTCACACCATACTTGGTCAAATATGTGACGTTGTTCCTCATTATAATTGCATATATATGTATGTATGTATGAAGATTACCGGGCGGTCTTTGACTGTTTGACTGGTACTGTTACTGGAGTTGTTTGCAGTAAGTAGTTGAAGTTGCTACCCAATTACCCGGAATTGAATATGAATCTCCCACATGCACTTCTTGATGATTCAAAATGCAAGTGCGGACACCACTTGGACGGTCTTGAGAGCTATGGGAAAACAAATAGCGTCGTACATGAATATTTATTATTTGTTGTTGCTTAATAATAAGTTGGAGGTACCTTTGGGTATATCGTCTCTTTTACAGCTCTCAAGTGCGATTGCAAGACGAGATGTTTTCATTGGAAGTTTTGTATATGTGCACCTATTAAAGTTGAAGAAATATGATTTAGTAATAAGGAAGGTGCTTTGCCCTTTGACATGATGAAAGAATAAACCAGTTTTATTTTATATTGTTGGTTTTAATGTTGAAATTTGTTTTAGCCAACAATGGATACACAATTATAGAATGCAAATAATATTAAAATTATAGAGAATAAAAATGAAAAACAATTCCGCAATAGTATCTGTCTATTTACCTTTAAAAACATGTAAGGCATACATACGTTGATATCATGAATGAATATAAAGTAGGTCAAAAGTTAAAAGTTCCTAAAATTAACCTATGTAGTTACACATTTTTGCTAGACTTGGATGAAGTATCATCTAAAAATGTTAAATTGCAGTAATACTTCTGGAAGATACAGTATAAACTGCACTTAAGAGCGGCGCATATTTTTACATGTGGGAACTTAAAAAAGTGTCAACGTTCTCTAAAAGTAGTTGAATTCCAAAACTGGTCCGACTGGTTTTTGGTATTGGAGAAAAAATATTCTATACCGAATAAATATTTTAGATCTAAGTTTTCTATGTTTTGTTTTTGGTGCTTTACTATTTTTTTATGACAACTTAGCAGAACACTGCTTAGAAAATTGTCTAAAAAGCCATTTCTGGAATTATTTGGTATTACTTAAATAAATTTTCGTAGAATGCGTGTTCCGTGGAATGTGCCATACTGCCATTTTTTCTATAATTTTTGGGTCTTTTTGTTAACTTGGTATCAACTAAAATAATCAACCGCTCGAAGAAGGTTAAGGGCTTCTTTAACTTCAGTTATAGTCTTAGTTTTATCTTCGACTTTAGAAGATAATAAAGGGTAGTTACATTTTAAGGGCCGATGTTAAATGTGACCACACCTAAACGTCAAGTTTTTTGTTTCCATTTCATTTGACATTTCTAACTTTAAGACTCAACTCAATTAAACGATAGAAAGATACACAATTGAGCAACGAGTTAAACTTATTTGGGCTTATTATGAAAATGGGCGTTTGAATTGAATTGAATTTATTCGTCCAAATGTGCGGAAAAATCGTGCAAAAATTTGAGCAAACCGGGTCTGTAGGAGATGTTCACTTCAACTTAAGCTCGTCGTTGATGAACATTATGCATAAAGACTAACACGCTTACAAAGTGCAATTGATTCAAGAACTAAGCTTCTTGACCATTTCAAGCGTCGCCAATGCATGGTCAGAATGGTGACAAGAAATGGTAATAGGGATGATCAATTTTCAAAGAAAATAATATTTAGTGAAGAGGCACATTTTCACGTCCGTGAATTCGTCAATATGCAGCAATTCTACTGCTGCATTTGGGCTAATGATAATCCAAGAGTGATTGTCAAAAAACCAATGAAAACTCCTTATATTTTTCATGTTTTCTAACTTCTGTTGAAATAACAGCTGTAATGAAATTTAATTTCATAGGCAGTATTATTTAGGGCCGCTTACCTTTACATGTATTTGTTAACTATTTTAAAGTTACAGTTGGAATTTGGAAAGTAACTTTTTTACTGCTATTGCAGAAAAGAAACTTATTCCGCCTAGCAGACCCCCGCTTGAGTACGCTATAGCATATTTTGGGTAGTTGCGAAGTTGGTTGCATGTTAACTTTTCTTTTGCAAATAAACTTTGCATGCATTCTTTAAAAGAATGTTATTCTACAAATAATACCCGTAGCATGATGTGAAATGCGTAGAACTGTCATTGAAGAGGTGCTGACAAATCTTCTAAGAGTAATTAGAAACAAAGGAAAAAGCTGTATGTATTTTGTATCGATTTTAAAGCAGATTTTGATACAATCGATTGAGGTGCAATATTCTATAAGCTGTATAGTCTTGGGATATCTTTGAAGTTTAGTCGCGTTCTTGAGCACCTATGTAGAGGAACTAGGGCGGCTGTATGGACAGGTGAAGAACTCTCAGACTGATTTGAAACTTCATCGCGAGTGAGACAAGGTTGTTCATTTAGCCCTACTTTGTTTACAGTATTCATAGACGACCTTTAGATTACCTGTCGGGTGGATTTCGCAGGAATGCAAATCAAGGCACTTCTGTTCCCAGACGATATGTCATGTTTGTGAATTCTCCGGAAACTCTGCGGCTCATGATTAACAGGGTTTATCAGTATTGTCAGCTATGGAATTTAATAGTAAATATCGATAAATCGAAGGTTATGGTTTTTAAAAGTAGTGGTGGACGTAATTCATCAAATGAAAAATGGAGCTATAATAGCGAAAATATTGAATGTGTGCGAGACTACAAATACCTTGGCATCACTGTAACAAATAATTTAACTATGGATAAACACTTGAAGGAGAAATTGGTAAAGGCGAAAACTGCTATTAATATGACATGGAAACAATGCTTCATCAATAAGTGTATAGCGCATAGTAGCAAGTTCAAAGTCTTTCAACCAATAGCTAAAGTGCCTTGCACATGAGCAACGAACTACGAACTGCGAATGGACGAACAAACGTATTTTTTATATGCCATCTTCAAATGAACAGATGGAGTTCTTAACTCAAAATATTCAACTACTGTATGACACTCACGTACCATTAAAAACTAAAATTTAAAAACCAAATAATAAGCCATGGTTTACGAGTAACATACGAGTCTTAATGCAATAACGGGATGATGCGTACAACAATTGGAAGCGTTATCGGTTGATTGAGTTGCGACGTACGTATTGTTTGCTTCGTAACAAAGTTGTTGCTGAGATACGATTAGTCAAATCACAAACTTTCTCTCATCAGCTTAGTACTTCATTGAACGGGCGACAATTGTGGAAGAACTTACGCAATATTGGTATTGGAAAGTCAAGAAACGTGGCAGCTGAGGTTGTAGATGTTAATACACTCAACCAAACCTTTGCCTCTTTGCCATTGACACTGGTGTCTTCGTCGAGTACATCAGAAATTTTACCATTTACGGATCAGTCAGATAATCTTGGTTTTGGTTTTTGCTCTGTAGATACTGCTGATGTTGTTGAAGGTCTGATGTCTGTTAAGTCAAACGCTGTTGGACTGGATTCTATTCACCCTAAATTTTTGTATATGATTTTGCCTATCGTGTTGCCATATCTTACGTTCGCTTTCAATACGATTTTAATGTCGGGAGTGTATCCTGACCTGTGGAAGGTAGCCAAAATCATACCACTCCCAAAAAACGCAAAAGGCGTTGAATTCAGGCCTATCTCAGTCCTTTCCTACTTGTCGAAAGTCTTTGAGAAAATTTTGCAGAAACAAATCAATATTTATCTTACGGCGAGTTCTATGCTTACACCTAAACAGTCTGGTTTTCGTAAAAAGCACAGCTGCATCACAGCACTTTTGAACGTCACTGAAGACATAAGGCAAGCGTTGGATAAGGATGAGGTAACATTTTTGGTTCTGCTTGATTTCTCAAAGGCTTTCGACACAGTTAACCATCTCAATTTATGTAAAAAGCTTATCCAGAAGTTTGATTTTTCACCATGTGCTACGAAGCTTATTTATTCTTATTTGACTAATAGAACACAAGCAGTTCAAGTTGGTGACACCTTGTCTAATTTTTTGCCGCTTGCTTCTGGTGTTCCTCAGGGGTCCATATTGGGTCCTCTATTGTTCTCTATTTACGTCAATGAACTTCCATCCTTGGTTGATAATTGTTCTTGTCAAATGTATGCTGATGACGTTCAGCTGTACCTAAGCTGCCCACTTGGACTCATTGAGCATGGAGCTTTCAGTGTCAATGAAGACCTTGAAAAAATTTTAAATTGGTCCCAATTAAATGGTCTTATTTTGAACCCAAAAAAATCAAAATGTGTAGTTATATCTAGAAAGAGTCTAGATCTTGATTATTTTCCGCCGATTATGTTGAGCAATGCTCCAATCGAATATGTTGAAACTGCCAAAAATCTCGGAGTGACTTTTAACCGCTTTTTGACTTGGGACAATCATATAAATGGACTTGTCGGCAAAGTATATGGTGTTCTACGTGCATTATGGGTTACCCAGTCTTTTACGCCGGTAAAAACACGTTTACTTCTTGCCAAAACTTTAATATTACCGATTTTGACATATGGCTGCGAAATATACTGCAACTGCAATTACGTAAGCAAACGTAAACTCAATGTTGCCTTTAATAGTACTGTTCGTTACGTCTTTGGCCTACGAAGATACGATAGAATATCTGATTTTGCTACGCTGCTGCTGGATATGCCGTTTGAAAATTATCTTGAACTTCGCAGTTTGATCTTGCTCTCTGACATACTGCTTACACGCCAACCACAATACTGTTTTGACAAAATTAGTTTTGCTACCTCGCATAGATCTCGTCAACTGATTCATCCTCGCTATTCGTTTTAAACATCCGAGCGCCAATTTTTTGTAAATTCAGTCCGTCTTTGGAATTCCTTACCACGCAATATTAAAGAAATTCAAAACACAACAAGAATTAAAAAGGTTTTAAAAAGTCATTTTTCAGTAAATACTTAAATGAAATTTAAAAATTGTATTATACATAAATATATATTCTTTTCTCTCTCTCATTATCGTTTAATTATATTTGATTCAATTTTAATATTAATTTAACTAATTGCTTGCTCAACTCTGTAAAATTAGCTTATAACTATCTTATAAGATATTGTATCTTACAGTTATTTAGCAATCACGAAATAAAATAAATAAATAAATAAAATAAATAAATAAACGTGATTTTACACATTTCAAAAATTCAATTAAACACAAAAACACATTTAAATTATAAGAAACCAATTGACACTAATATTAGGATAATAAAATTTGCATTTTGTTCTCTAAAACAAGAGAATTTTGTAAAAACAATTTGGTAGTAACGAACTCTATTCGCGTTCCACATACCATCCACACTGCAACGAATATTGTTCGCGCTCAACTTAACCTCAAAATTATACCACTCTTGTTTTGTTTTTGTGTGAAAGATGATGGCTGAGGAAAATATGGAGAAAAGGGTTGACAATTCGTCGCTACCTGCGAATAGAAATAAAAGCTCATGTGAAAGAAAAGTCAAAATATGCGAACATCCACAGTTCGCAGTTCGCAGTTCGTTGCTCATGTGCAAGATGCTTAAGAGCATACTTTTATATGGATCGCAGGTATGGGGATGTAAAAAGTACAATTCGGTTGAAAAACTCGTTACGCACTTTGTAAAAAGAATATTTCATTTTCCGAAAAATACGCCAAACTACGTTATAATACTGGAAACAGGTCTCTTTCCTTTGTTTATAAAAACATTGAAGTTACAAGGATCAAGGATCTAACAACCGCTAAAAACATCTTGTATGAAGTCATTTTAAAGGTTGATGAAAAATATAGAGCCGATTATATTACTGAAGCGTCTAATTCCTTGTACAGAACAACTTACAGCAGATTTCAAGGATTCCAATAATGTCCGTGTGATTTCTATGATGGTCAGACTACGTAGTGAACTATTAGATTTAAATTACATTCCACACAGACCTGACTTACTCCTAGAGTGTAATATGTGCAACCTATCAGAAAGAGAGGATACTGTCCAAGTGTCCACTTCTTGGTAAAATGACCTATTCTCAGAGAAATCAGGAGGAATGTTTTCAGAAAAGACTTTTAATCGGAAGAAGTTTATTGAATGAAATGAATGCTGTCAAACTTTACGAATTTTGCAAAACTGCGCTTAGATATAGAACTGCTATAATGAACGAATATTTCTGATTGTGCTTCTATTCACTGTTTTTAAATAAATTTCAATCTATCATGAACTTTATATTGTTACACAATTTTAAATACCTTTTTTAATATTGAAAAGTAATTATATCGAGTGCTTTTTACATTCATTGTGTTTTGGTGTCAATCTGGCAGACGTCAATCGCCATGCTATAATGATTTTTGTAAACATTTTTGTTGTAATTTACTAGGCCCTCGAGCTGTTGCGCCACCTTATTTATTTATTTAGTATTTCACAAATTTGAATACAAACTTCGACTTTTAACAAAAAAATCAATTTGGAATTTTGTACAGGAAGTCTATTTTTTTTTTTTTTAAATTAAGAACTTGGAGCATTAAGCCTGAAAAAAAAGTCAATTCAGCGATTAGGACTAAAAATATGAAGCTTATAAAAAAGATTCGTTGTTGGATAGAGAGTAACCACTTTTATTATTGATGTGTCATATTAAAATCTTAATATTCTTTCAATCTAGAGCAAGTATAAAGTCATAAACTTTTATTTTCCAGAATAATGAACGCAAAAATCGGCTTTGCTGCATTTATTTATGCACTTTATTTTTCCCATTTAAATTGAAATTAATTTAAATGATTTCTTTCTCAGGGGTTTTGACATAAATTTAAACTAAATTCCAAACAAGCTTAATCTCACTTATGTACGTTTAAGAACTTAATTTTCAAAAGATATCCCAGTTTCGAAATTTCAATTGAAAAATAAACATGTGAGAGCATTCCTGCGATTTTATTGAACTAATCTAAGTATAAAACGTAAAAGTTCTAATAAGTCGCATAAAATTGCTTTAAAATTTCAAATCATACTGTTGTACCAGCTACGGATAGTTTTATAGCTATTGCAGTACAATTTTCTTCAGAACAAAAATAAGGTAAATGAAGCTTGGTGAAACGTGAAGTTTCATGACATTAATCTGGATATTATTTACGTGATACCAATAAACTTACCCTAAAGTGCATAGAAATAAAGCGCAACACAAATAAACGACCTCAATTCTATGCGGCTTACACGTGTTCTTTTATATCAAAACCGATAAAGTGCAGTCTGCGGCAATTATTTCATCAGGAATGAATAGAAGACCCATACAAATCTACATACCAACTAAACAATGTACCCATCTGTTATGTCTAACTTACCCACTTATAGCCTTAACTTACTTTGATGT
Source organism: Eupeodes luniger (assembly GCA_951509635.1). NCBI lineage: Eukaryota > Metazoa > Arthropoda > Insecta > Diptera > Syrphidae > Eupeodes > Eupeodes luniger. The sequence goes on from OX608074.1 coordinate 127,029,328, forward strand.
CAAAAGGATTATCTCGTTCTTTGGTTAAACGAATTCATTAGGTATGTGATGTAAACTTTTTGATGATGAATAAGTAGACATACCTAATGTTTTAAGTTTAAGTTCATTTGTTAATGTTTGCGGTGAAAGTTTTTTCTTTCAATGTTTCATCGACACTTTTTCTTAGAAAAATCAATATAAAATACATAAATCAATGTAAATAAATCAATTTAAAATAATAATTTTTACATATAGACATGAAATGCATCCCTTTCATGTGGTTTAAGAACATATTTCTTAAAATATTCAGAATTAAAAATTGAAACCAATTTGTACTGTCGTCATGGTAGGAAGAAGGATATTAATGCAAACACATATTTATTTTTGTAATAAAATTAAATAAAAAAGTACGTATACGCCCGAGTGAACATTTGTATTTTCTTGTTGACAAAATTTTTTATCAACGATATTTTAAAGCATTTTTTTTTTAGAATGTAGAAACAACGACTAGAATAGTAAAGAGTGACAACTTATCGATAAGCCGAGTATTTCAAAATTTGAATGTTTAAAAAAAAACTTTTACACAATGTCTTGAGTATTTTTTAACTTCCCATAGGAAGTTATTGTAATCGGTCCGATTTGTCGAATTCAAAATTTTGACATTTCTCGACGTTTCAAGGTCTCTAGAGTCGAAATAAAAGATTTTTTAGAGAGAGATCTGTGCGTGCGTGTGTACGTACGTTTGTACATCCGTATACGCCCGTACGTTCGTGACGTTTTTTTCGTCGTCCATAGCTCAAGACCCAGTAGAGATATCGACTTCAAATAAATTTTGTTATACAGATAATAAGGCAGAAAGATGCAGAAAGGACTCTCAGGAAAATTGCGTGGTTTTTTTTTTTTTTATCAAAGCAGTTTAAAAAAAGGTGAAAATTTTGGTTAACCCTAAATATCTCACGAACCAATAACGCTAGATACTTGAATAAGATTCTATATTATATATTGTAACGTAATTACAAAACAAGTATATTTTTGGAAAAAAAAATCCAAATAACGGTTTTTTTATAAATCAAAGAAACTGAACAAAAATATTTGTCACCTCGAAAATTTTAAGAACAAAAAGTGATTTTATCTCCAAAAAAATTTTGTGCAACGAAAAATAACGTTTTAATTATCTGGTAAAATTTTGAGCAAAATCGAATTTACAGTTTTTTTACAAAAAATAAAAACCTTAAAAAAAAATAATAAAAGTTGGTAAAAATTGATTTTCGACTCAAATATCTTTTCAATAATTTGAGATATTGGCTTCAAATTAACTTTATTTTATAAAAAAATATTTTTTTCACCGGTCGATATAGTTTTGAGAAAATCGAATTGACAATTTTCTTAAAAAAAATAAAATCTAAAAAGAGCATTACTAAAAGTTCATAAAAATTATTTTTTCGACTTAAATATCTTTTGAAGAATTTGAGATATTGGCATCAAAATAATTTTATTTTATAAAATACATTGTTTTCAACATTTAGTAAAATTTTGAGCAAAATTGAATCGAGAGTTTTTTTTCATATAAAATAAAAACCTAAAAAAAACATTACTCAAAGTAGGAAAAAATTGAATTTCGACTCAAATATCTTTTCAATAATTTGAGATTATGGCTTCAAACTTATTTTATCTTGTAACAAATATTGTTTTCAACATTCAGTAACATTTTGAGAAAAATCAAATTGACAGTTCTTTACAAAAACTTAAAAACCTAAAAATTAAAAATTAATAAAAGTTGGTAAAAATTGATTTTCGACTCAAATATCATTTCAAAAATTTGAGATATTGGCTTCAAATTAATTCTATTTTATAAAAAAAAAATTTTTTCACCGGTCGATACAGTTTTGAGAAAAATCGAATTGACAATTTTCTTAAAAAAAATAAAAACCTAAAAAGAGCATTACTAAAAGTTCGTAAAAATTATTTTTTCGACTCAAATATCTTTTCAAAAATTTGAGATGTTGTGTTAAAAATAAAAATAATAAAAATAATTTTATTTTATAAAAATATATTTTTTTCAATATTTGGTAAAATTTTGAGAAAAATTGAATCGACTGAAAAACCTAAACAAAACATTACTAAAAGTTGGTAAAAATTTACTTTCAAAAATTAAAAATATTGTCTTCAAACTTATTTTATCTCACAGAAAATATTGCTCTCGATATTCAGTACAATAATACAATAATATATAAATTAATAATAAAATTGATGTTCGGTTCTCGATATCTCGTGAACAATAGAAGATATTGACTTGAAATTAATTTCATTCATCCAATTTGTATTTGTTTAGATAAGAAGTAAACACTTTTAAAAATGCTACTAAAATCGGTTTTCGACTAAAAACCTCTTTAACAAAAAGTGAGTTTGAAATCAAGTTATACGCAAAATATTGTTGGTAATTTTTATTTTTTAGAATAATTCAACTAAGAACTTTTTTAACAAAACACAAAAACCTACAAACCTTTTAAGCAAGACAAATCGGCAGACGAAATGGAAAGTTTTCAGTGTTTTTCACATCCTCTTTTTTAAAATGTATTCCAATTTTGTGTAAATTAATTCTAAAAAAAGAACAATGAAATTTAACTAAGATCGATGACTTAATTGTTCGTCAACTAGAAGAAAACTAACACAAATTTTATTTTGTTGAAAGTCCATTTTGCACTTCCTGATATACATATATAAACTAAGTATTTCTTCTAGATATTGACATAATGTAGAACTATAAAAGGCATCTTTGTACGATAGATCCAGTTTAAGGTTAGCTTTTTCTTTTCAAAATATCAAAGTTTTGTCTAAGAAATCTTCCGATTTGGCAATCATTATATGGTTTTGATAAAAGACTTTGTGTATGTATACCACCATAATAGGTACAAAATGTATAAAAACTTAAAACATTAAAAATACTCTTACCACATCAATTTATCCAAGGTACTATTTATTTTACCTACTCTCATACATTTTTGGTTTTTTCAAAAATATAATCTGAAAATTTTCTTTATTTCACCATAGAGGCATTTGAATCTTTTTGTATACTCACAAACAGAGGTAAACAAAAAAATAACTCCCAATAGTATTTTTGATAACCTTAAAAGTTTTGTTGGCTTGAAGGTATCTGATACACGGTTTATTTAGGTGCTATAGTCAAAGACCGATTTTTAATCAAGTTCGATTTAAAAGCTGACAAATTAAACACAAGAAATACTTTTAACCTCAAAATAAGCATCTAAATAAGAATTTTTAGTTATCTTGACACTTTTTAAATTTGTATGTCCCTAAGTACAATGATTGAAGTTCAATCTTTAAATTATGATGTAACAGCTCTGACTTTTTCCTTACAACTTTTTCTTGACATTATCACTAACGAGGAATTCGCTTATGAGCAGATTATTCCTTGGCCTGGAAAAGTATTTCTCAATTAAGTCACCCAGGTTTGACATAAAATCGTGGGTCCGCTTTATTTATGCCACGAACTATTTCTCCACAAAATTGGTACTACATATTTACAAATTTCAAAACTTTGACTGCAACTCGGACTTAACCTATACAAATGTTTCCTCAGGGACAAAAATGCATAGATAAAAATAAAAAGAACGAAAATAGTAAAAAAAAGAAAATAGGAAATAGATTATTGGTATACAAAAATGCCTATAGTCCTAGACAAAGGGTTATTTATGCGATGAGGTAATAAATGTGCAACACATTTTCGATTCCAACTTCCAATTCCATTGTCCTATCTTGGAAAAGATATGTATTATTATTATATGGGTTTGGCGCTCAGTGTTTTATTGGAAGTTGGAAGCCCCCAAAGTATAATATCTATTCAAACAACACTTCATATAATAGGAAATAGGGTAACCCTTAAAGTTTTTTTTTTTGTTGCAGGTAGTTGAGATATCTTATGGCAAAGAAATGGGGGAATGAAAAATTATTTATGAGTATTTCCTCCCGCTATTGTTTGTGAGCGAGATTTAAACAATTTTTAATGAGGCTCCTAGCGCCGCCGTTATATGATTTATTGTGGTTAGGTGGTTTGTTTGATTTGGATGAAAGGTGTCTTTAAACGGAAATAAAAATAGGAAGGAATGCGATTTTGTGGAACTCATAATTGGATAGAAAAATCTGCCTTTAAGTAACAGAAAATATGAAATTTATAGAGACCATAATAATAATGACATCAATACACAATCCATACTTTATGATACAGCTGTAAAAAGATGCAAAGGCATATAATGCCCTATGGCTGGGATATTTAAATCAGGCTATTGTAACTCACCGCTATTCGGATAATTTTGGGTATCCGGATAATTCGAAATATCCTGATTATGCATTGGATAGCCGATGAGTTAAATTATACAATTCAGATTCACTATTTTCTAAGTAACGTTGAATATCCGGATAATGGTAGATAACAAGGGACATGAATTCAACCACTATCCGGATGCTGTTGGATCATTCAGATGTGAATATCTGAATGGTGAATACTTGAATGAGTCAATTAGAATTTATCACAATCCAAATTATATCGGATGACCGAATAGTTAATTGAGACGATATCAAGATTCCCTAATATGTGTTTAGTGTTGGATATCCGAATTGTGTGGCATAATCTCAGAGTTAAATTGGGGCAATTAAGATTAAATTGGGGTATAATGTGGATAGTGTCGGATAACAGTACAATCAAATAATATATTTGAGATTATCCGATACCGGATAGTGATGGATAATATGTGTTTGGTCAAATATCTGAATAGTGTCGAATAAGTCAATAGATCAATAAGCAAATATAGATGCATCAAAATCCAGTTGACTGATTAGTTTAATAAGACAACTATTAGATTGCTTACTATGAGGATGGTGTTGAATATCCAAGTTACGCAGTATAACCTGAGATGGGATTTATCGCTTTACGGATAGTGTTGGTAAGACAGATTATAAAATAAAATAAATGAATTAGATGGCGCAACAATCCGTTGAGAGCTAGGGCCTAGTGACTAACAACTCTCAACCATTCCTGTGTGCGAGTACTTTTGTCAAGGATGGAGGAGACCTACAGTTTTAAGCCGATTCCGAACGGCTAATTTGAGAAACACTTTTCATGACAAGAATTACTCTTGGAGGATTTGTCAATTCCTCGCAAAAGGCAGTACCCATTAAAAAAAATCTTAGATGGCATAGGCAGGGATTTAACTCAGGACCTCTGGCATGACAGTCTAACGTACTAACCACCATGCCACGGGTACAGACAGGTTATATCTAATGTTAATATCAGATACAACTCAACTATCCGGATAGTGTCGGATAACCAAAAAACTTAATGCGACAGTAGGATTTCACCATATTCTGGATAGAGTCAGATATACGATTATGTCAGATGTGTGGATAGTGATGGATAACACGAAAATCACATGAGGAATATAGTCAGTTATTTGATAATAAACAATATCCGGAATGTATCAGATACCTGGACATTGATAATGATCAATATCCGGATAGGGAAAAGTTAATGACAGTTCATATTCGCTGCTATCCGGATAGTGTCCGATATCTGGATAGTCTTGGATATTCGAATAGTATATTGAATATCTAAAAAGTGTTATATAAAAGGATAGTATTGGATATCTGGATAGTGGATTAGCATTTTATTAAATATTCGGATAAAATCAAATATCCAAATAGTTAGTATTCGTTATTTGCGTAAGTATCGAAAATATAGATTATGTCGGAAAACCGGACTATAAAATGAAGCAACTGTTATCAATAACTATCCGGATTCTGACTAGAACACCAAAACTATTTGGATAGTTGTGATTATCCTTTTATTCAATTACTTTGATGATTCGAATAATATTTGAATACCTTTATTTTTGATTATTGTATTTGTAAGTATTAAAACAAAATAATTCAAACAAAAATTAATTACAACTGTTTTATGAACCGTTTTTCAGTTGTGGTTAGCACCGAGACAAATAATATCCTATTTTCTTCCTTCAGCTCTAAAATCCTTCAAAGTAATCATCAACAATAATTAATCGTCGTACCACTTCTACTCTCTCCTTCTTAATTTAATTTGATATGCCAACATTATATAATATATGTAAGAAGTATGCATGATGGCATTAAAATAAATGACAAAACTCAAGAATCTCTATAAATGAGCCAAAAGGATGAAAAAACAATATGCACGTGCTTATTAAATTCCCTAGAGAGGCTTTGCGTTTGTATAATGTGTATATGAAACATTATAGGAAGAGTGTAGATATTCTTATAGAAATGTCAGTCTAACACCACCTATACTGGTGAAGTTCCCCCTCTCCAACACTCCAAACCATCCCTATTATTTCATGTTACCCCAGAGCAGCTTTTCTCAAAAAATAAGCAGGATACCTAAAAAACATTCCACGAGGAAAGAAAACCAGTAGCAGCTCAAAAACTTAAAAATTAAGACGCAACCTCCACTTGGAATGGAAAAAAGAAGCCCAATGCCACCAACCCGTGCCTTCAAGGCATTAGGCACCAGTTTCATTTTAACCACCACCATCACCATCATCAGCCAAAGTGACACACGTCAGACAAGAAAATGCAACCGTGGCATGGAAGGATATACGAAACAGGATGGTTCTGCGCATCGCGCCCGCCACCAAAGATAAATGAGCAGTGAAATGAGTTTGGCAGCGCTATGAGCCTGCAATTAATGATGCGTGGTGTAAGGATGTTTTTTTTTTTGTTGTTGTTGGGTTTTTGGTTTTTCGTTGTGTTGTGCGATGTTGCTCCTTTGGATATCCTGTTTATTTATACCAAATACTTGCGCCAAGAGATAAGGATAACAATACCATGCCTCTTGCCAAAATTCTATAATTTGTCATTGTGCAGTGGCATTGGGATGGATACGCCGCGTCAGGCGCGCCGCCTGCCGTGCAATTTTCTACATTTGACATTTTAAGCATGGTGCACAGCATAGAGACCAAGGATTTGCGATGCGGTTTTCTTTGTTTATTTAAACCTACGTACCTAAGTCCTTATTTATATATATGTATTTTATAGTATATGCAGGAAGAATTTTTGTTATATGTATGTATGTATTTTGGCAGCGAAAAGCATCTATCAAGGATAATCGCACGCCTGCCAGGTGAGTACAAAATTTGCGGTATTTTGATGAATGATAGGCACTTGTGCATTTTTGTGCAGCAACAAAGTATGTAAAGGTACTTATGGATGATGATGGAAGAAAGTGTTTTTAGGTAATTGGATGCCAGGTTTTTATATGCTCTTACATGTATTGTACGTACATACATATAGTACCTAGGATTTATAGGATATCCTGCCTATGTGTTGTTATTTTTGAATTTTTGAAGGGAAACATATTTTAAGAAGGTTGGCTGGGCTGGAATTTGAACTGCTCCAATATAACCATGCATATTAACATCAGGATTACACTTAAGAAATAATTTAAATATTTAAATGGGCACTTAATTATGGGATATGGTAAATGGTGAATCTCATTACTGGAAGAAAGGGTACTAAGACTGACTTTTAGGCATTTTTAATAATTGTTTTTACTTCATTTTATAAAAATAAAAGTTTTTTTCCAATAAGAAGTTTCATTTTGAATAGTCCCCATTTGCGAAGCTTCCACATCTGAAGCTGTTATCTTTTGAAATTTAAAAAATGAAACTACGTTATCATTAAAAATAACAAACTGGAAGGATACACTCTTCAACATAATATTGAAATTGTTATTAAACACACAAGCATCATTCTGAAAGGACGTTCACGGACCGAGTTATTTCTCAAAGAGATGATCTTAATTCGCCAAAGAGATTTTGTGAATTAACACCTTATTTGTTCAGTGCGACGTTAAAGATAACCGATAAAAAACATTGAAGGCGGAACTGGTCAATTTATCGAGGACAAAAATCCGAAATGTGTTAAGGGGAGCAATACATGTAACCCTGTGATTTTGAACGTTTGTTTTGGTGTTATTTTTTTTGGTTTTAACTTTAAAGGAATAAATAAATCTTTTTGAAATTGTATGGAACCATTTTTTGTATATTGAAATCCAAGAAAATTTTTTTTGTGGCCAAGATAGCTGCCGTAAAAATTATAATGCCGAGACCCTCCCGGAATAAGGCATTAATTGGCAGACTTTTTCACTTCTAATCATGTGTTCGTGTTTATAGAACAATTACCTTCTTGTTAAACTAATAAATAATCAAAAAAGTCAAAAAATCGTAAATTGACAAACCTCAGAATAAAAAGTTCGATTTTTTGCCCCTTGCGATATATAGAAACATACACTCCGTGTCACATGAATAGGGACATGTTTTTTTTTCGTTTTTTATTTTTTATATTTTGCAAACAAACATTTTGGATTAAGTTAATACAATACAAGTTTTTTGGCGGTTTTTCCGAAGAAGGTCATACAAAGTACCTGTTTTTTTTTGTATCACATGAATAGTTACAAGATCTAAATTTACCTATTAGCGTGTTTGAAATCAGATAAAATGATACTGTGATTGTGATTTAGAGCTTATTTTTACGGGTATTAATTTAATAGAATAAAGAAATATGAGTAGATGTAAGGGTCTAACCAAGGAGAAAATAGGACAAATTGGAGCTTACCGGGAACTCGGCAAAACCATTCGTTTCATTGCCAGCAAAATTAGAAGAAGTTAACAGCTACCTCAAGGACCCAGAGATATATGGAAAAAACCACAAAGAAAGAGTAAAGAAAGCCCCATCATTTCATTTCAAATTCAAGCTTTCCATTAGTAAAATCAAGGCAGAAGCTGAGCTAAATGCTATAGTAGATCGACTGTTGCTCGGGTGATACAGAAGGCAGACTATATACGACAGCAAAAAATGGAGAAAAAAGACACTATAGAATGCTGCGCGCAAGAACCAACGCTTTAATTTTGCAAAAATCACATTAGGCGGATTCGAGCTTGAAATATGTACCGTCGTCTTTTATGACGAAAACAAAATTAACTTGGACGGACCTAATAGATATAGCTGCGATTTCCATGATTTAAGAAAGAAAGAAATCTATTTTGAAAAACGGCACAGCAAAGGAGGTGGTGCAATAGTATGGGGAGCAATCACCTATTACGGTACCGTGAAGCTGGATTTTCAAAGCTCTAAAATGACGGTAATCACTTACAAATCGATTCTGGAACGAGTTTTTCCGCAGTTTTCTGAATTATTTGGTGGAAAACGATGGACTTTCCAACAGGATAATGCACTATACATACCGCACGGACAACAAAAGCCTAGATTTAGGAACAAAATGTAAACCTATTACCATGGCCTGCATATTATTCTGACCTGAACGTCATGGAAAACGTGTGGGAATGGCTTACAAGAAAAGTCTACAAAGGAGGACGGCAATACCAAAAAACCGAAGAGATTATTGAAGCCATAAAACAGTCCTGGGCCCAAATTTCGCTCAATTATCTAACAGCGCTCTATGAATCCATACACCACAGGTTACTTGAAGTAATTCAGAAATCAGGAGTCAGCACACATTACTAAAAATTATTTTAATCCATTCAATAAAACCAGCATTTACCTAAACTATAAGATTTTTTGTTATTTTCTATACTTTAAAGGGTCTTACAGGTAAATTTTGATCTTGTCCCTATTTCTGTGACACAAAAAAACAGGTACTTTTTATAACCTTCATCAGAAAAACCGCCATAAAACTTGTATTTATCAACATAATCCAAACATTTTTGTTTGCAATATAAACTTAATACATAATGTACCTCATTCACTCTACATTTGTGTTTTTCCAAAAAACCTAGGGGTTTAAGAACTATCGTCAAATAAAAAACGAAAAAACTTGTCCCTATTCGTGTGACACGAAGTGTATGTATATGGCAAGTTTTGAATTTGTAAAAAGTTCGCACTCGAGATTTTAATCAAACATGACCTTACGATGGTAGAGAAGTCGATAAAAGTGGGTCCCCGATTCCATCCGCCTGTCTGTCTGTCCCCGCTACTGAAGCCCAAACCATTCGATTGAGTTCAAACTTGGTAGTTGAAGATTCTTGCTTTTTTTTTTAATTTTTTTAAGATCAAAAATAACAGTAGACCCCATACAAATATTTTGGTCAAAATTCGAAAATTCGAATTTTCTCAAAAACTAATAGATTGATTTTTATTAAATTTTCTCACAGATTTGTTTTCTTACCTTCTTAAAATTCAATTTAAGCAACCGCTCTAACGATTTTCAAACAAATTTTGAAAAATTAAAGTTTTTGGGAATTCAAGTGACATTTAAATTTTTGAAGACAAACTTATTTTGCAGCCATATTTTTAAATCTGAAATTATATTTATTATTTTTAAACAGACTCTTTGGATACAGAAGTAAGTTCGTGCGATCCAGCCGTGCATTTTATTTTCAATGGTTTTTCGGTAAAGTGAATGCAAAAACCTTAAAATAAGGCAAAGACTTCAAGGGAATGCAAAGGATTAAAGCGAATGCAAAGTTTTCACGTGAGTAAATTCAAAGAATGCCTGAAGTCTCAAATGATTGCAATCAATTGATTGTATTGCCAAATCAGAGAAACAAATGATTGGAGATTGCAAAATTTGAATGAATTCAAATTGAATCCATGGCAACTCCTTTTTTATAGTTTCCAGTTAAAGGTCGATTTAAATAAAGCTCATTACATGAAAGAACAACGTGGCCTAAAAACTTTCCTTTTTCAGTCTATAAGTTCTTTGTTTCAATAAGAAAGCCATTGTGTCTTCTAAGGTTTGCCAACACTTTACAAATAAGCATTAATGACTTAAAACTGAAGACGTTTTGTATTTTATGTCTTGAAATAACTCAATAACTTTATAAATAGATTTTAAAGGACTAGCAAAGACCTTGTGTTTCCCTAGCTACAAAGAAAAACCCCTGAAGATGTTTAATCGCAAAATCTAAGCAGTCAATTTGTCGAATCAATATCTTCCAATTCCGGCTTTAAAAACCGTAACAGATGCGCGCCCTCATTTTAGAAAAAGTAATGTAAAAGCACACCACAAGTCCTAAAAATCACTTCAAACAATGACACTTTGAGGATGGAGAGTCTTGTTAAAAATCATTATTGGATTATCGCCTTATTCTGCAAAATGCATATTGTTCGAATTTTAATAATTTCAAAGAGTTTTTGAAGGTCGTATCGTTCGTATCAGTTTCCAAGAAAGGCGTAGGTACTTTTTACTTGTCAAATGTCAAAAAGATGTCAGCTGCCCAAATAGCGGGCTATTCAAGATGAAACATTTTATTGGAAAACCCTTTACAAATGGGAAGATTTTATTTACAGATAAAAAGGTAGTTTACAATTTGGTTGTATCAACAGTTTTTAATATACATAATTAGTTTTTGGTATAAATTCCATACAAACAAAAAACACGTTACCATGTTCAGTTTGATTAAAGTTTATTTGATTCAATGTATAAACGTGAGAACCTCAAAAACCATTAAAATTGTAACTATAGATATCCACTTAACATGTTCATGTCCATAGGCGTCAATTGTAGTGTAAATAAACTTTTTACAGATTGAGATCACTCAATTTCCTCGTGTTGCTATCCAAACAAAATTCTAAATCAAGAAAGTAGAGTGCGCTTAGCAAAGTTTTTTCAAAAAACAAACTAAAAAATAAACCTAAAAGAAAAATTAACTTATGCTTCACTCATGCATTACATCCAATCAACTCTTCATCCTTCATAATCCATTATGTTTCCAACCCTCTCTATACACAAAAGGGTTGTTCCAACAAATGAAAAACGAAAAAATAAACTTTAAATTCACCCTCGCTGGTAGTTTGAAGCAAATTCTAATTAAAACACGAATCCTGATCGCTTATCTTTTGATTTTTCATCTCCTAAGGTTTTCTAAAAGACTTCCACGTTTTTTTTTTTTAAATACACATATCCTCTTCTTATACCTGACGCGGTCCAGGTGCAAAAATCTATATGTTTGCTCATATAGAGTATCTATAAGAAAAATGCACCATCATAAACGTGTGAGCATCATACGTTGTCGTCATCGTCATCGTCATATATCGTGGAAGAGAAGACGAGAAAAGTGTGAGAAATCACCATCATGGCAATCACCGCATCATCATCGTCATCGCTATCATCACTGTCAACATCAGCAATCAACCCTAATGATGAATGACAACCGCTTGCTGAAGCTGAAGCTGTAGCAGGAGCACCGAGCTCCTATAGAGCACCATATACAGCAGCAGCAGTATCCATAAATCGGAGAGGACATGTTTAAAGACGACGAAAAAGACAGAAGCTTCGGGATAGAAAAAAAGAAGAAAAATTAAAATTAAGGCTTTATGAACACCACGTCAAAAGGATACATTAACTCTTGAGCCACGCAGTTTAAAAAAGAAGAGGAATAAATATACATAATTCTTAGAGACGAAGGATGGCTAGAATCGTGAACTATGACTATAAACTTCGTTCCTTATCTTCTTACGATATAAACTTCGTTCCTTATCTTCTTACGATGCAATGGGGAAATAAAGCTTTGACCATGACAACATTTTCTATAGACAACTCATTTTAACAACCACTTTTTAAAATATAACAGTTTCTCCTTTTTTGTTTTCTTTTTGTCAAAATCTTAAGTTCAAAAACATAATAACTTGTCAAAAAGTAAAAGGTTTTTCAATAATATGTTTCATCTTAAGGAACCCTCTTTTTGGGTAGTTGTCACTTTTGAAGCTGTCATCTTTTCACATTTAACAAGTTGAAACTAGTCATTACTAAAAATCGAAACATACCGCTTTAACATTGTATTGGAATTCTTAAAATTAACTACAAAAACGGTGCAACTACAAAGATACTTCGCAGAAATTGAAGCACAATTGAACGGATCGTCGTGAAGCACCTTTACGGGCGCCACGGAGTTAGTGAAACTGTTAGTGAAGAATTGAATCCGTGAGAGTCGATCTAAGAAGAACTAAGAACAATGATACTGTAGCGCGTAAAGTGTTCTTTAGCAACAGTTTAAAGTTAGTCAATATAATAATGGTCGAGAGAAATAAAAGCTTAGATCCACTGAAATTTATTATGATAAATATGAATACTCACATCTTTTTGATTGAAATAAACCATTTATATTTAATTCCTCTTTTAACGTTTATTATCGTACCAAAGTACCATTTGAAAAATCATAACTCAATTCAGTTAGAGAAACAAATCCTGGGGCGCGCGGTGAGGTGAAAAGTGAAAAACACACACTGTCTTTATACATATGTACATTTATTTCGAAAACTTTTGAGTAACAAAAATAACTTTATTCAGAAGACGGCCCTGGTTTTTTATACATTGACGCAAACGTCAAACTAAATTTTCGTAGACTTTTCTTAACATAAAAGTTTAAATGTTGGCAGAATGTTGCCGAATTTAAGCTTTAAGCTGTTCCAAGTCCCACGGTTTAGTTTCAGACCAAAAATGCTCCATTTACCAAGATGGAAATCTTTCGTACGTTTCACTCTCCAAAACCCGTTTGTTTACATTGTTGTATTTGTAGTTTTGACAATTAGTAAATGAATAGATGTGAAAACAAACAAAAAAAAAAAACGATGCCGTGGGCTAGCGGAACTTTGCAAAGCAAAAACAAAATGGGGAGGTTAATAAGTTTTTTTTCAGGTTTTTCTTTTTACATTTTCGATAAAAAAAAGTCAGTTTTAAGCTTTGCTTTTGTTGATAGCAAACCAATGTACATTTTTGTCTTGAAAAAAGCATGTTTAACATCAGTTTATTATAATTAATTCACTAATTTAGAGTAATCACTACGAAATTCTTTAAATTTCATAATTAACCTTGAATTATTGTATCAAAGATGCGTTCGAAGAACCATCAAGTTAAGGGTGCGAACGCAATTTATTGAATTCTAATAAATTTTCGTTAATGAACGGCCCAAATATTTTTTTTGCAAGTAATTAAAATCAATCAATTTAATAAATCCAAGTATATTTATAGTTTATTTTTAATGATTTAAGCTTGGAACTATTTTTCAATTCCATTTTGATTAATAAATATTAAATTTAAAAAAAGAGTTAAAATCGAAAAATACCTTATCCATAACATTCTTGATTGATGGAAGCATACATATATTTGCTATCAAAAAAAAAACTATGCGTCAAAGAAACACCAATGTTTTAAAAAAAATAATCAGAACAATTATAGCGAACCTGTTAAAAAAATGCGGAGCTAATAAAATGAAAATTTTGACATTATATCACAAAATGAAAACGTCTTAAAATCGTTCTGAATTCTCAGGAATATTTCTTCAACAAACACAACTAAAATTTGGTCTTGCAATTATCGAACTGCTTAAATGATGAAAATACTAATCTAATTGAGTAATCTGAACTAGCTAAAGTTGGCAATGGAACTTCACAAGTATTCTTTTTGTAGCATTGTCTGTACAAAAAAAAAAATACGGAGACACCCGCCTATTGTTTCCCCATGAACTTCTAACGTGCGTCGCCAAAAAAATGCTCTAAGCAAACTACACCTGAAAAAATTTTCTGTTTTTTATCCATTTCCAATTATACTTAACCAGTTGCAGCGCATATTGCGTTCGCAAATAATTTAAGTAAACAAAATACAGCCCTAATAAATCATTAAATATGTATTTGGTCAATTTTATTTTATTTTATATACATTTAGGGAAACGCCAGTAGAGATATCGACTTCAGATAAATTTTGTTTTACAGATAATAACATCAAAAAATGCAGAAAGGACTTTAAAAAAAATTGAGCTAGTGGATTTTTTATACTTTTGAAAAAAATTCAATTAACGTTTATTTTTAAACATAAATAAAACAAGCTTAAACAAAATATTTGCCACTCTAACATTTTATGAAAAAATACGAAATATTACCTCCAGAATAATTTTATGCAAAGAAAAATAGCGTTTTTGATATCTGATATAATTTTTAGAAAATTCGAAAAAACTGTTTTTTACAAAAAATAAAAATCTTGAAGACACTATTAAAAGTTGGTATAGATTGATTTTTGACTCGAATATCGTGGCAAAAATTAAGGACATTGCTTTTAAAAATAATTTGATCGTATTAATACACTTGTACATTTATCCAAATTATTAGAAAAATCTTACAGTCAGTTTTTTAATAGAAATAAAAACTACAATTAATGCTACGTAAAATTGATACAAACTTCAAGATTATTTCATTCTATGTTATTAATCTAAGATGAAGTTTTTAGAAAAATCCTAAATGCTACTAAAATTGATAAAAATTGGGTTATGACTAAAAATGTCTCAATGAAAATGGTATTTAAATCAAACTTATTTTATCATACGCAAAATATTGTTGTTAACTTTAAGTTAATTTATCTGAAAAATTCAACTGACAACTTTTTTAGGCAAAACGCGAAAACGTACAATAAACTAATAGAACATGGTTTTCGACTCAAGTACATATTATGAAAAAAGAGACTGGGATGCGACCCACACTGATAACTTCTCATCCCGTCTGTCGATTTGTCTTGCTTAAAATTTTTGTTTGTAAAAAAAGTTATATCAGTTAAATTATTCTAAAAAATTAAAAATAATTAGCAATATTTTGCATTTGATGAAATAGTTTGATTTTAAAATCTATTTTAGTTAACGAGATTTTTAGTCGAAAAACAATTTTTACCAATTTTAGTAGCATTTCTTAAAAAAACAAATACAAATTGGATGAATAAAATTAATTTGAAGTCAATGTCTTCATTTGTTCATGAGATATCGAGAACCGAACATCAATTTTTATCAATTTTGCGTACTATTTTTTTGTAGATTTTAATTTTTTATGAAAAATCTGACTATTAGATTTAAAAAACAAAATAATGAATGTTGAAAACAATGTTTTTTATATAATAAAACTAGCTTTTTACCCGCGGCTTCGCCCGCAGTGGAGAAATTAAATAAGTATGAGAGATAAAGGGTATAAGGGTATAATAATAGAAATGAGTCAATATAATAACTAAATTTTATTGCTTGGCTGAGATCAACAATTTTTAAAAATTACTACAGACAATGAAGTTTCAACACCTTAATATATGCTTATTGAAATGCAACAACAAATGTTAAAAAATATTTCACCGTAACAAAAATAAATAATTCTGAATTCAACAATTTAAAAAAATAAAATACAAAGTATTAATTTAAGATATTTTTATAGACAATGTTATAAGTTTTCCCGTCGAGTGCAAATATGTGTAAATTCCGGGCATTAGATACACGTGAAGAGGCTACATAAAGTTGACCATGAGAGAAGCATGGGTTTTCTAAATGCACTCCTGCTACCTGTAATGTTTGTCCTTGTGCCTTGTTTATAGTAACAGCAAAGCTACGCTTGACGGGAAACTGAACCCTTTTAAATTGGAATGGAAGGTCAGTGGGAATAATTGGTATCCGTGGTATTATAACACTATTTCCCTTACCGACACCTGTTAAAATAGTAGCACCAAGTATGTTCTGTCCCAATTTTGTTATCCGAAGCTTTGTTCCATTACATAGCCGAGGAGCATCTAGATTTCGCATAAGCATTACTGGTACATTTAGTTTCAATTGAAGTTTATATGACGGTACACCCGATAGTTCAAGTGAATTTAAATTTTCAACAACATTTCTGCGTAAAGTCCTGAATCCACGTCATTATGAAGATGCACTCTCATATTCGTTTTCAGGCGGAGTTTTTCAACTGTCGGCCATAAGCTTGATGATTTAATGCACGCTTGAATTTCATCTGCTGGTGTCCCCCTTTGAATCACTGGGAGGGTTTGACGGAAATCACCAGCCAATAAAACTACCATGCCTCCCATTATATCTGTACTATCTCGCAAGTCCTGGAGGGTCCGGTTTAAAGCTTCTATAGCCTTCTTGTGAGACATTGTACTTTCATCCCACACTAAAAGCTTGCATTCTCGCAGCATCCTACCTCGTGAACTATTTTTACTAAAATTACAGATGGGCGAATCTTCTTGTGCCAAATTCAATGGTAATTTTAAAACGGAATGTGCCGTACGACCGCCCTTTAATAGCGTCGAGGCAATACCTGACGAAGCTACAGCAACTGCTATTTTTTGGTCTTTTCTGACGGACATTAATAATAAGTTAAGCAAAAACGTTTACTTTGCACATACACTCTTGAAGGTATTAGAAGTAACATAGGATACTTTTTATTAAAAAAAAATAAAAAAATTTTACGAAAAATAAGAAAATTGTTTGTCAAAATATCGTCAAATTTAGCTACAAAC
Source organism: Eupeodes luniger (assembly GCA_951509635.1). NCBI lineage: Eukaryota > Metazoa > Arthropoda > Insecta > Diptera > Syrphidae > Eupeodes > Eupeodes luniger. The sequence continues at coordinate 127,046,630 of OX608074.1, forward strand.
AATTTTCTTATTTTTCGTAAAAATTTTTTATTTTTTTTTAATAAAAAGTATCCTATGTTACTTCTAATACCTTCAAGAGTGTATGTGCAAAGTTTCATGATGATCGGTTAAGTAGTTTTTGCGTGAAAGCGTAACAAACAAACTTACATTCGCATTTATAATATTAAGTATAGTATAGATTAATTTGAAGCCAATATATCAAATTTTTGAAAGGATATTTAAGTTGAAAATCAATTTTTACCAACTTTTGTTAATTTTTTTTTAGGTTTTTGATTTTTTGTAAGAAAACTGTCAATTCGATTTTTCAAAAAATTTTACCGAACGTTGAAAACAATATTTCTTATAAGATAAAATAAGTTTGAAACCATAATCTCAAATTCTAGAAAAGATATTTGAGTCAAAATCAATTTTTACCAACTTTTGTTAATTTTTTTAAAGCTTTTTAATAATTTTTTATGAGAAAACTTTCAATTCGATTTTTCTCAAAATTTTATCAGATGTTAAAAACGTTATTTTTCGTTGCACAAAATTGTTTTAGAGATAAAATCATTTTTATTCGGAAAATTTTCGAGCTGACAAATATTTTTTTTTTCAGTTTTTTGATTTATAAAAAACAGTTATTTGGATTTTTTTCGGACGTACAGACGTACGGACGTACGAACGTACGTACACACGCACGCACAGACATCTTTCTCAAAATATTTTTTCGACTCTAGGGTCCTTAAAACGTCCAGAAATGACAAAATTTTCAATTCGATAAATCGAACCCATTACAATAACTTAATATGGGAAGTTAATAAAAAAGGATATTGACTTGAAATTTTTGGATCCCACACAAAATATTGTTATTAATATTTTGGTTAAGTTTTAGAAAAATCGACAGAGGGGTAAGGATTTGAAGTTATCATTTTGAGTTGTATCACAGCCTCTTGTTTTTATTTTTTATTTAAATTTCATAATTAAATTTGTTTCATATCACTCGATAAAGAAACTTTTTGACTTTATTAAGAAGAAAAACATCTTGTTTTTTCTTCTCCTCAGGTAGGTGAGAAATTATGTTGAAGAAGCGAGGCAAAAATGTTTCCAAGCAATTACCAAACCGTAGATTTTTCTATTCCTGAAAGATTTTTACTAAATTGCACTGAATCATGCTGTCATAATTGAATAAAACTACATTGTTTGGTTAATAAGGCTGCAGCAAAAAGAAGAAGTCAGTGACCCATCCTTGCCACAAAAAAAAAACAATCTAATTTTTATTAAAATAAAACATGCACTATTCGTGGATTTAAATAATAACACAAGTAGTATAATAGCATTTCTTAAATCCACTAATAGTTTTTCTTCTACATAACTGAACATCAAGAACTTAATTTGCCTTTGGGAAATGAATTAAAAAAAAACATTCTAAAATCACTTTAAACCAAGATCTAAAATATTTACAAAAACAATTTGTTAAGTTAAATGAGCATATCGCAGACACTTTTTTTTCCAGTATGTGAATCATAATCTCAGAAAATGGATTTACCAAGACCGAGATTAGTCTTTATTAATTAAAAAAGAAACAAAAAATTCCCCATCACACCCAAATCCATTGTTTCAAAAATCTATCGACACATAAAAGAAAAACTACATACTTCTATAGTTAAAGCTTATTAATAAAAAGAAATTAATTTTCTGAGGTGTTTAAAAGTAATTTGCTTACAAATTGACTGATTATCTGGGGCCTTAAGTCTATCAAAACTGAGCTAAAACATCACTCATCCCATTATTTTAGTATGTTGAGTTGAGCTTAGTGTATAGGTGTATCTTATATACCTGTACTCAAAACAGACTTAAGTTGCCAGGCTTCATGACAATTAATCCAACGCCAGTAAGATATTTCGCGTGATCTTATCTACTATTAATCCCTGTAGTTTGGTGTCTGTCGCACCCCAAATCCGTCAAATCGCTTCGCCTTCGTCGGGTGTGTGAACTAATTTTATAATGCCAACTTATATTCATACGATGATAGTATAGGTATAGTGCATCCATCTTTTGACTTTCGCATCCGGTTCTGCATTCGACTAAATGTGTAGTCAACGTCATCGTCGTCATCGTTCTCGACCGGACCGACACCGACTGAAAATGACGACGCGACTACGACGTGTATGCAAATTAGGATTTTCACCAAAACACGAATGTTAATCAAAAGTAATTGCAACTGATGTGCAGCACCATCTTTCTTATAAAAGTGGGTGCAAGGTGGGAGGCGTGGCAGGCAATGGCAATCATTGCGAATATAGTTTTCTTATCCATACAAAAGACTGTGTGCTTTTCCCGATGAAATTTTCGATTTATGGCCTCAAAATGGAGAAAAATTAAATCCAATTCGCCCGAGAGCGTGTGTACGAGTATAACCATCAGAACAGAAGCAAAGATACCTTACCCCAACTCATATATCCAACCCCCTTCGCCTATATATCCACCGCGCCATGCCGCGCTGCGCCGCACTGTTTCGATTTATAGTAACTTAATAAAGTGATCCCCTTTCCCTGTCAAGTTGGTTGCACATTGTTTGTCCATTTTGTTGTGCCACCAAACGGAACCATGATATATAGGAGTAGGAGGAGTGTGCAATGCAAATAATATGCAGACTCTACTCACTTGGTGGCGTATAAAGGGTGGCTTTGATGGTTGTGCTCTGTTTTCTCCCTGTCAGAAAAATAGTGCAAGGGAACGGGAGTGGAGAGGGGGAATGAAGACGATACGTACTATTCGTACATATGCTCTGTTGCTGTTGATAGTGACGACGACGACGGTGTTAGTGGATGGTGCATGGTGGTTGATGGATACGCGGTACCTACTCGTAGAAACAATTCGCCTTTTTGCGCCCTTATTAGCATATTACCTTGTAATTAGTTGCAATTAATTTTAATTGTATAGTGCTGGATTCGAAATGAGATCTTTTGTGTTGCATCAGGGTGGCTGTTAATGGGATTCCCCCCGCCCGGCCCTTGCGTCGTTGTCGTTTTCGTCGTCATCATAGTCGTCTGATGTTTCTTTTGTTGTTAAGAGTTGTATTAAAGTTCTAAGTTGCATAATACTGGTTTTACGAATCTTACTTTTATGATCTTTGGAGTCGACATGTTGTGCGAAGAGCAAATGTTAAATAAATATTACCTACAGATGATTTTTATTTGTCAAAAACAATTATATCAAATGTCTTTGAAAAAGACGCAGGTAAAAGTATAAGAAAAAAATAAATTTCACTAAGGGGAAATTGGTAAACGAAGATTATTATTTGTCCTTAAGAAACTTTATTTAAACTTTCAAAATGGCAACAGTATTGCATATTAAAAAAAATTGATTTTTTTTGTGTGATAAAGTAAATATATACAAATATAATAATAATATAAATACGTTAATGCATCGTTGTTGTTTTTTTGTAATCTAAGCGGACACTCAAATAAATTTTCGAAAATCCTTACCAAGATACAGTGCGAGGGGAGAGGGTTTGAAAGGAGGTGTCGGTGCACATTGGTTTTGAATTCGTAAATATTCCAACGACTGGAAAAGACAAGTATGGTAAAGCATTCCACATTCGCGTATTACGGCAAAAGAACGCATCTGTGTACTTGACAGTACGACCGAAGTTGGGCTCCAGACCTCCAGTGTATACTGATGAGCCCGAGTATTTCGGTTAATTTCAGGAATGTAATTGGCTATTTCTCAGCCTCCTTGGTACAAGAAACTAGATAGTGACAAAGGTACTTAATTTTGTTTTAAGGACAGTAAGCACTATTGAGTGTTAAATAAAATAAAAATTATCATACATTGCCGTTGAAAATGCACATCCGAAGAGCAGGGTTTTTAACCTTAAACAAAATACGGAAAGCTAAGGGTACCATCGTCAGCAAAACAGTGTTCGAAGTTTCAGACAAGAGATCATTAATAAAAATGAGAAAGAGTGTCGGAAACAGAACAGAGTCCTGGGGCACACCAGCATTTATTTTGTGTTTCTAATCTAATATTACTTGTATTGAACGCTCCGGAAGATTATTTTATTTCTAATCAAATTAAGGAGGAATTCATTAAAACCGAAGGCATGTATTTCGATAAGAGAGTCTGATGACAATGCTTTCGAAATAACAACTGGTTTTTTGTTTGTTTTTGTGTTTTTTTTTAGGTAACAAAATTATAAGTAAATTTTCTTCTTTTTTAATATTTTTTTCGAAATGAAGTCATATATATCAAGCCTGGGGTATCATTTTAAAAAACAAAAAGAGGCTGAAATGTAACCCACACTGATAACTTCCCATCCCGTCTGTCGGTTTATCTTGCTTAAAAGTTTGTAGGGTTTCGTGTTTAGTTTCTTAAAAATTACCAACAATATTTTGCATATAATGAAATATGTAGTTTGATTTCAAAATCATTTTTTGTTTACGAGATTTTTAGTCGAAAACCAATTTTTACCAATTTTAGTAGTCTTAAAAAATTGTATTTCTTAAATAAACAAATAAAAATTGGATGAATGAAATTAATTTAAAGTCAATACCTTCTATTTTCTACGAGATTTCGAGAACCGAGCATCATTGTTAACAAAATTTGCGTACTATTTTTTGTAGATTTTATTTTTTTATGAAAAAACTGACTGTTGGATTTTAATAAAAAATTTACTGAATATCGAAAATTATATTTTCTGTGACTAAATTAGTTTGAAGTCAATATTTTTAATTTTAAAAAAGATATTTGAGTCGAAAATAACTTTTTACGAACTTTTAGTAATGCTTTTTTAAGGTATGTATTTATTTTTTGTTAAAAAAACTGTAAGTTTCATTTTTCTCAAAATTTTACTGAATGTTCAAAACAATATTTCTTATAAGATAAAATTAGTTTGACGATAACATTTTGAATTTTAAAAAAGATATTTAAGTCAAAAATCAATTTTTAAAAACTTTTGTTAATTTTTTTTAGGTTTTTAATTTTTTGTAAAAAAAAAACTGTCAATTCGATTTCTCTCAAAATGTTACTGAATGTTGAAAACAATATTAAAAAAAAAAATAAAATTAGTTTAAGGCCAATGTCTCAAATTTTTGAAAAGTTATTTGAGTCGAAAATCAATTTTTACTAACTTTTATTAATTTTTTGTTTTAAGTTTTTATTTTTTGTAAAAAAACTGTCAAGTCGATTTTTCTCAAAATTTTACCAGATGTTGAAAATGTTATTTTTCATTGCACAAAATTGTTTTGGAGATAAATAAAATCAGTTTTTATTCGTAAAATTTTCGAGGTGACAAATATTTTGTTTTCAGTTTTTTTGATTTATAAAAAAACCGTTATTTGGATTTTTTCTAAAAATACACTTGTTTGGTATCACGTTACAGTATATAAAATAACATTTAATTGAAGTCTCTAGCATTATTGGTTCGTGAGATATTTAGGGTTAACCAAAATGAGAGCCCTTTGTGCATCTTTCTGCATTATTATCTGTATAACAAAATTTCTTTGAAGTCGATATCTCTTCTGGTTTTTGAGCTATGGACGACGAAAAAACGTCACGAACGTACGAACGTTCGAACGTTGTACGTACACACGCACGCACAGGCATCTTTCTAAAAATCTCTTATTTTGACTCTAGGGGCCTTGAAACTTCGATAAATGTCAAAATTTTCAATTTGACAAATCGGACCCATTCCAATAACTTCTTATGGGAAGTTAAAAATATTAAAAATTTTACTTCCTCTAGTTAAAAGAAGTTTTTCAGATTTATTTTGTGATTCAAAAAAGGGAAATTTAAGAATTTTGTGGCAACATTTAAAACAAAATATACAAATTGAGAAAAAATAGAAACATTTTTTTTTAATTGAAATTCCATTTTTACAGTTAAACGCATTTTAAAATTAATCTTAAATACGTAGAAGGAGCTTCATCTGTTATTTAATAATAACCAATATTTTATGCGCTTACGATGCATAGCTTCATAACTCAACAAATTTAAGGTTAATTTTTAAGCAAACTCCTATTTTTAAGATTAACTTGAAACAAAATGTCTAAAGATTTCTGATTATGTCAAAAAGTGTTTGTAAAAATAAAGAACTAACCCCCAAAGGTTCTTTTGCTCAGTATATTTATATTGTTTGTGTCTATGATTTTTTTTTGTCGCCGTTGAATTGACAAATGAAAATTGGACTAAAATCTGACTTGTATTATTAGAAGTACCAACGTGAATATCAAAAATTGATAAACATTGTCTAATAAACGTGATCCTAAATCTGAATCTAAATTACTGAATTTATCAACGAATTTGATGATTAATGAAAATTAACGATTTTTGTTGTTACTATTTTAAAACATACCTGAATGTTTCCAATCGTATGTAGTTAAATTTGACTAAAACTAAACTTTTTTTTTTGTTTAATTATGTAAAAATTTGTTTTGCTTTTAAAAGCGACTTAAATCAGAAAATAACATTGATTTAAGAGATTTGTGATAAAAAACTGAATTAAGTAGGTACTGTAAATTTTATCCACAAACCACAAATCTACTTACAAACATTTGCTTCAGTTGGTACTAAAAACTTTTCTTAATCGGAGAATAAAAAAATCACGACGATTTCACCAAGTTCAAGATCCTTTAAATCATTTTAACATTTACTGCATAAACCATACGAATGATAAAAACATTTTTCGCTATACCTATAACCTACAACCACCCACAACTAACCCACAGCCAACCCGTAACCGACCCACATCCACCCACTCCTGATTTCTTCGTTATATCCCAAATCTGCAGGACTTTTTCTTAGGCTAGGTCATGTACTCCTCGTTATAAGAAAAGGTACCTAAACCTACCAAAATATCATATTCTCTTCTTTAGCCGATCGATAAATTTCGTCTGAGAATTTTATTGCTGTGCGTGTGCAACGACGACGAGGGACGCGGCTGACGTATCTAACGTACTCAAGAACTGTTGTTGGTGTTTTGGGCTTAAATGGTTTTGTTTGGTAGGTATACAGTAATGTGTGTGACTTTGGGTATATTATATATATTTTGCTACTGGTGATGATGGTGAACAAACAGTTACATAGTAGGTATAATAAAAAAGGCCAATAAATACGTAAACTTTTCCTAAGTTCTTGCGGGGTTCTCGAAAATGTTGTTGTCCTTTTTCTCGTTTTTCGTGCGCTCAAAATAGGGATGAGTTTATATTTAAGGTTGATGACTTTGTATTATTATTTCGGGGCGTAGAGCGGCATGGTAAACAAGAATATTTTCGGCAAGTGGGCCTTTGTTGTGTCTGGCTCTGAGCTATGAAGTGTCTCCCTTGAGTGCGTACACATTCATTGCGACGAGCGTCGACAACGAACGATAGTTCGTTGAACTTTTTTCTGTTTTTGGGGAGGTAGACGATTTTTTATGACTTTAATAAAAATAAAAATATATCTGGTAGGTTGGTAGGTATGTATATATAGATATAAAGATATTTTGAAACAAAATGTTGATAGACAGAAAATGCTGTTGCCATATTTGTTGTGTTTTGATATAATTGTTGCGAGAGAGTTTTTTGAAAAGGAAGATTTATAGGGGTGAATTGCTAGACGAAAATTGAGTGACATGAAATTTCTCTTCAAAAAACACAACACAACTTTTTAATGAAAAAATGTATTTTTACATCGAATATAAAATCAGAAGAAATACTTTAGGTTTAAATTTCGTAAATAATTTTTAGTTTCGACAACAAAGAAATTTTGTTGACCATCTTCAAAAAATGTTTGGAATCATGAAAGAACCTTGTGCCATGTAGAATCTTAGTAAACCCTATTACATCATCCCGGTCGAGCCCCCAATTATGTAGGCAAATAAAATAGTTATCTACAATAATAATAATAATTAATAATAATAATAATAATAATATTATAAAGAGGAAAGATTTGTATATTTGTATGTAACGAACAAACTCAAAAAGTACTGGACCGATTTTAATAATTCTTTTTTTCATTAGAAAGCTACATTATCACTGAATAACATAGGCTATATTTAGTACTAGATTACTATAGAAATCTTTAGAAATTCCTATTAAAACCAACCGAAGGTGTTAAAAAATTAGCCATAAAATGGGTTTCATCGCATACGCTGCGAAAGGTTTTAATGATAGGACAAACAAATGTTTTCTAATTTAGTGATTCATGGTCGTTTTAATTAGCATGCTTATAACTTAAATATGCCTTAGAAACATTTTGCATTTTATTTAAGAATAGACTTCAAGTGAACAGATGCCCATACGATATATGTTTTTCAACACAAAAAAAAGTAAAGGAGACTTAACCTGGGATAACCCATGATAGTTTAGAAAACCTATAATAAGTCATTTAAAATTTCCTTACAAGGGCATAGTCTATTCTTACTTCAAGTATTTTTATCAACTTCTTCAACAACAGAGATACGACCAAAAAAAAACATATTTAGACGTACCATCAGACACTATAGATATTGCCTTAAAACCACTATTGTGAATATAGCCTGAAATAATTTATAAGGTTTTTAAAATTACTTTCCAGGCGTGACAACCACTTCATACACTTACATATAAAATTGATTATGATCCGTTGACTTGCACAACACAATATTCCCCCATTCGACTTTTCTGTGCATATATGTATATACGTATTTATTAAAAGGCATTGTTGTTCAGGGTATATCCTTATATAATCTAAGCCTTGTATTTTTTTTCTGAACAACATACTCCACTATCCACTTTTTGTTGAAAATTTTTCACACCAAAAAATCATCACATCATCACACCCTTTCTTCTTGGGGTTTTGGACAATTTTTCATCCTCAATGAAAAGTCCTCCACAAATCCTTTCCACGCTCCATATAATTATCATCATCACTATCATCATTATTTTGATCATCATCATCACCATCACCCATTCATGCCATTCATCTTGCAAGATTAATATTTCTCACGATATTGCTCTCTTCTGCGTCATCCGTCAACACTGCATACCTCCCCTCGCCTCCCCCCACCGCTTTTTATTTTTACTGGATGAGCGTATACTCGTATATGACAATTTTTAATTAATAACGGACAATAGCGATACAACAATGTCACTTATAAATCCATGTACCTACTTATAATTATAGGTATATAAGTCTAGTATATACCTAGGATATTGAAGAAAAATAGTAAAATGAAAAATGTCCTTACAGATAATGCAGAAAAGTGCACTCATCATCTTGTAATCCCCGCAAGGATATTCTCATCTTCTTCATCATCATCATCAGCATCACAATCGGTTGAAGCTATATTCACCGAAAAATGCTAAATTTACAAAAAAGGGATACACAAAAAATATTTGTGCGGTATTGTAGCTATAAGGATACACCATACCTAGGTACAGTTATATGCAACACTCCCCAATGTCCTATATATAAAATAAATACAAAATACGAACAAAAGTGTATCTGTTATACGTACCAACATATTTTTCGACATTTCTTATCTAGTCCGTTCAAATTTTTGTCGCCATTTTTAGTTTTTTTTTTTGTTGTTGCAATCATTTTCTTCATTCTGCACCTCACGGCCCCCATAGTCCGCCAAAATCAACTGTCATTATGTCCCATCAGAGAGAGAAACAGCGAGTGAGTAGGAGTGAGAAGGTGGTGTAAAGGGTTTTAAAGGACCCCCTCGCATCATCGTTATAAACGAAGGAAAATGTGCATTTCCTTCCTGGGCTCATGTAGTTTTTTGGGGAAGAGAAAAGAAAAACAAGAACTATAGAGCTTTGCAGAAAATGAAACAAGGATGCTGAGGGTATAATGAAAAGCATGACAAGAAAAGAAACACCCGCAAGAAAATTACTTGCTGTCGATGTCTATAAAAGTTGTCGTTGTCATCCTCATCGTCATCGTTCGTCGTCCTAGTCGTCGTCGTCATTGTCGTATATAGTAAGTAAATGTCGTGTTCTGGTTATTTGGTCTTCTTGTAGTTAAAGTTGGCAGTAGGGACCTCTCCTACTCCCAGCTGCGGGCTACATCCAGCAGTAGCATCAGCAACTCATCGCCATATTACAAAATCCTGATGATTTTTGGCCGGATGTGTCATATCGACCAAAAGAACTTTGTTTTTTTTTTTTTTTTTTTTTGTGGAATGCTTTTCATCATCATTGAGAGCAAAAGGACTCAAAGAAGATGCAGTTTCATTATAACTGCATTAGCCTTTATTCGTCGAAAAATTATATTTAAAAAAAAAATCAAATACTTCAAAACAAATTGGTTCAATTTTATAAAAGGTTTGTTTAAGAAGGGACAAAAATTCATTATACCAGTTTATACCAGTCACAATTTGTTCAAATCATTTTTGCGCAAGTGTAAAATAGATCATATGTCAAGATAAATATAATTTCAATTTTAGACCAATTGGAATAGTTGATTTCGAAGTTTACAGTTAGTAAATAATTTATTTCACATGACTGGTATAAAAACTGTATAAAAGTCAAATAGTTCCTTTTCTGTTTGTAACATAAATGTTTATATGGAAACCAAATAATAATTGCTATATTTCAACATCTTAAATAAGGAAAATAAAAGCTTTGAATTAAGTAAAGGCGCCAATGTTTAGATGGTATAAAAAAACAAATTAGAAAACTAGAAAAATAGGAAAAAATAGGATATTTTCTTATGTCTAACCATAATCAGATAATTGGGGAGCATAACTTATATTTATCTTCTTATATCATCTAATTGGTATAAACTATTCTAAATTTTTCAATAACACGATATTCATATGACTTCCATTAATGGTATAAACTTTTATTATATTGACAAATAATATTTCTAATTGTTTGTATATTCATTCCATACAAAACTTAATCAAAAATGAATTGAACATCCTTGGCTTAGGTAGTGAAACAAAACTATTAACAACTGCAACTCGTATAAAGCAAAACAAACTACTACAACTTAAACTGGTATTAAGCAAAACAAACTACTTTATGTTTTACAAGCTTTGAAACTATTCGGTTTGTTTTTGCTGTTATTTTTGGAAAGCAGGACATGTTTTTTATCATATACCTACATTGGTATAAACTGGTCTAATAATGAAGTTTGAATAATTAATTTCTTCAACATTAATTAATTTAAGGACTGATGGCAAATGCCTTGAATTATTGTTCTCACACATATACTATTGTTCATTACAAACTTAAACTTGTAAGTACTACAAGAGCACCTGCAGCTGGTATTGAAAATACAACCAATAAAGTATTAAAAATAAATAAATTAGGTGGCGCAACAGTCCGTTGAGAACTAGGGCCTAGTGACTTACGACTCTCAACCATTTCTGTGTGCGAGTAATGTTGTCAGGAATGGAGGGGACCCAGAGTTTTAAGCCGAATCCGAACTGCTAATTTGAGAAAGCACTTTTCATGATAAGAATTACTCTTGGAGAACTTGTCAATTCCTCGCAAGAGGCAGTATTACCCGTTAAAAAAACTTTAGATGGCACAGTCAGTGATCAAATCCAAGACCTCTAGCATGACAGTGCAACGTACTTTTTTTTTTTTAATTCATTTTTTTTTTAATTCATTCTTAAAACTATCTTAAACCTAGACAAAAATTCATAAAACTAGCCTAATTAACCATAACTTACAACAGTTTAACGCACTAACCATCATGCCACGGGTACTACACCAATAAAGTATTATTTTCATTCGGCAAAGTACCTATATTTACAATAAAAACATTGTATGTTCTTCTATCTTCTAATTGGTATAAGTCTGGTCTTATTTAACATTAGATTACTTTTTATACGAGTTTTTAATCAAAGAATGTCGTATTTAAGTTTTTATCATAATTGCAGTTTTATTATTTTTTTTAGGATAAGGCAGAATATATCTTCTTATTGGTATAAAATGTCGTTTCATTTAAGTAACGCTAAGTGTTTATATGTGAATTTTAAAATTATTAAAATTTCACTAATTAAAAGATTTTGTATTAAAATATTTATCACAAATGTGATTGTGTTGAAATTTATTCAGACTAAGCTAAAATGTAAAGACTTCTATTTTCTGATTGGTATAAAAACTAGTCTAATTTTGTTATATAACGTTTTCTATTAATTGCAATTATAAGATGCGTTTTTTTTTTTAATTTTTAAAACTTAGTAAAAATTTAACAAGTGCATAAAACCCTTATTTAATAGTCCCAATGGTTCTTCAGTTATTACTGCGAGTCCTAAAGTTTAAAATAAAAAAAGTGCTTAGTTACTATTTTTTTTTAAATTTAATATGTTAAGGTACTCTAGCGGCCATTTTTGTATAGAATATTACGATTAAATAACGAAAATATGTACAACCATTACATTGTGTACTTAATAAAGATGTCACCCTCATTTATATAGCCTTGTAACTTGATCTTAAGGGCCACCATCAATGTTAACTAGAAAACTGAAGTGACATTTTCAAATACATACAAAAACATATACACGTTTACTAAAACATCACAAAACAAAAACTAGAAAAAAAAAACGAAAACAGTACTTAAGAAAGTAGAAAAGTAAAGAAAAGTCGTAAAATCCTTTTGCACACACATCTTCTAAAATATAAGGTTCCATATGGATGTAGACGAATTTTCTTATAATATTCCATCTTAATGTTTTTCTTTTCCCAGTTTCATCTTCATATCCTTGTATATCTTCTGTTCCTTAGTGCCATTGCACTGTAAAATCATTCCCAAGAGAAATCCTTTTTCCTTTTTTCTTCATATATGAACCTACCTTCGTATGTATTTTGAAGAGAATCTCTGATGCTAGCACTGCACAACCAGGAGGTTCATTGGGTCGTTTTGGTCCGTCTCGAGTTGGAAAATGACAGTAAGATTCTAGGCTACCAAATATTTCGTTCGAGTCTCATTTTCGATTCTATACCATTTTTCTATTTTATATTTTTCTATACTATATCGATATATAGTCGTATGTAGGTACATAAGGATATGTGAAATATACCTGTCTATGTCTATATTTGAGTAGCGGAGATGAAAATGTCTGTATAAATCTATACGTAGTGAATATAGGAACAATTTCCCAAAGGCTGCATCATGACATAAGATGAATTGACGATAAGAAACACGAATGAAGTTTGGAGTTGGATTTGCCCAAAAGTCCACAGGATATACAAAACACATGCATTTTATACGTCTTAAAGGAAAGATGTATGGTTTAAGAATATAATGTCAAAAGAGAAGTGAAAAAAAAGTTGTTTCATCAACGCTTCTCGCATAAATTTTGAACTAACCTTATATCCGCTGTATCCTGTATAACTAGACGTGATGTCCTTTTTTCGGTTTTTCGCTTTCTTCATCATCAACATCATCAGGTAAAGATGAATATTTTGTTTATTTTTTCGCATTGAAGATTTTCCTGCGAAAAAAAAAACAACTATCAAGATGCCTAGAGTGTCTTAGACTTTGATGGTGCTGATGATGATGATGATGGAGCTGAGATGATGATAATTCCTGACGGGTTGAAAAATCTTAAGTATTGAAATATAGGGTGAGGAAAATACGAACTGGAAGCTTTGTATGCTCTTCTACTATACATGTTGATGGTCCTTCCATCATTTACACTGCTCGTATGCTAGAATGGTGCAATGATGCAGACGCAAACACGTGAAGTGAAAGCGAAATTGAAAAAATAGTGGCGAACAAATTTCGGGGAAAATGGACCTCTGTATATTTGTAGATAGCTACTCATTGAAAAATCCTGATATTAATTCATTTGGGGATAAACATTGCGGAAAAAGTGTTCGATACTTGTAAAGATAACGATTAGGAAGAATAATCAAATTTTTGGAAGAAAATAATAAACGAAAAAGAAATACCATAGATAGAAAATTCTTTGATACATAGGAACCAAACATGAACGAATGTATACGTTAAAATCAATCAAAACTGAAATTGTAGTTTTAAGCTGGGTCTTAATAAATAAATAAATAAAAGTCAAGGTCAAATTTTTTGTTGACTCCAAATATCTCACGAGCCAAAAACTATTGCTGAGTTTTACCAAATTTAAATAATTTAAAAAAAAATTAATTAACGGTTGTTTATAAATCAAAAAAACTGAAAATACAAATTTGGAAAATCAAATATTTACTAACAAGAAATGTTATTACCTTCAGAATAAATTCACGCAACGAAGAATAACGATTTTGACATGTGGTACAATTTTGAGAAAAATCAAACTATCGGTTTATTACAAAAAAAGAGGCTGGGGTGCGACCCACACTTATAACTTCCCATCCCTTCTGTCGATTTGTCTTGTTTAAAAGTTTGTCTATATGTATCAATTTTTACCAAATTTGCGTACTATTTTTTGTAGATGTTATTTTTTTATGAAAAAACGGACTGTGGGATTTTTATCAAAAAATTACTGAATATCGAAAACAATATTTTCTGTAAAATAAAATAAGTTTGAAGCCAATATTTTTAATTTTTGAAAAGCTGTTTGAGTCGAAAGTAAATGTTTACCAAATTTTAGGTTTGTTTTTTTTTTAGGTTTTTATTTTTTGTAAAAAACAGTCAATTCGATTATATTATTTGTATATTTTATATTATTATAATATTTCTTATTAGTTAAAATTAGTTAGAAGCCATTATCTCAAATTTTTGAAAAGATATTTGAGTCAAAAATCAATTTTTACCAACTTTTGTTAATTTTTTTTTAGGTTTTAAATTTTTGTACAAAAACTGCCTATTTGATTTTTTTCAAAATTTTACTTAATGTTAACAACAATATTTTTTGAAAGATAAAAGTAGTTTGAAGTCAATATCTAAAAGTTTGGAAAAGATATTTGAGTCGAAAATCAATTTTTACCAACTTTTATACATTTTTTTTAAGTTTTTATTTTTTTGTAAAAAAACTGTCAATTCGATTTTTCTCAAAATTTTTCCTAATGTTGAAAACCATATTTTTTATAAGTTAAAATTAGTAAGAAGCCATTATCTCAATTTTTTGAAAAGATTATTGAGTCGAAAATCAATTTTTACCAACTTTTGTTAAATTTTTTTTTTCGGTTTTTAATTTTTTGTAAAAAAACAGTTAATTCGATTTTTTTTTTAATTTTACTGAATAGTGACAACAACATTTTTTGAAAGATAAAAGTAGTTTTAAGCCAATATCTCAAAGTTTTGAAAAGATATTTGTACCGAAAATGAATTTTTACCAACTTTTGTTAAATTTTTTTTTCGGTTTTTAATTTTTTGTAAAAAAACTGTCAATTCGATTTTTCTCAAAATTGTTCCTACTATTGAAAACAATATTTCTTATCAGATAAAATTAGTTAAAAGCAATTATCTCAAATTTTTGAAAAGATGTTTGAGTCGAAAATCAATTTTTACCAACTTTTGTTAATTTTTTTTTTCGGTTTTTAATTTTTTGTACAAAAACTGTCAATTCGATTTTTACAAAATTTTACTGAATGTTGAAAACTTTATCTTTTGAAAGATAAAAGTAGTTTTAAGGCAATATCTCAAATTTTTGAAAAGATATTTGAGTCGAAAATCAATTTTTACCAACTTTTGTTAAATTTTTTTTTCGGGTTTTAATTTTTTGTTAAAAAACTGACAATAAATTTTTTTTCAAAATTTTACTGAATGTTGACAACAATATGTTTTGAAAGATAAAAGTAGTTTAAGGCCAATATCTCAAAGTTTTTAAAAGATATTTGAGTCGAAAATCAATTTTTACCAACTTTTATTAATTGTTTTAGGTTTTTATTTTTTGTAAAAAAACTATCAGTTCGATTTTTCTCAAAATTGTAACGAATGTTGAAAATAATATTTCCAATAATATAAAATAAGTTTGAAGCCATAATATCAAATTTTTGAAAAGATATTTGCGTCCAAATTTAATTTTTACCAACTTTGAGTAATGTTTTTTTAGGTTATTATTTTTTGTAAAAAAAACTGTAAATTAGATTTTTCTCAAAATTTTATCAGATGTCAAAAACATTATTCTTCGTTGCACCAAATTGTTTTGGAGATGAAATCATATTTTAGTCGTAAAATTATCGAGGTGACAAATTTTTTTTTCACTTTTTTTGATTTATAAAAAAAAACCGTTAATTGGATTTTTTCCAAAAATATATTTGTTTGGTATCACGTTACAATATATAATATAAAATTTAATTCAAGTCTCTAGCGTTATTGGTTCGTGAGATACTTAGGGTTAACCAAAAAACCACCCACGCAATTTTCTTGAGAGCCCTTTCTGAATCCTTCTGCATTATTATCTGTATAACAAAATTTATTTGAATCGATATCTCTTCTGGTTCTTGATCTCTGGACGACGAAAAAAACGTCACGAACGTACGGACGTACCAACGTACGTACACACTCACGCACAGACATCTTTCTAAAAATCTTTTATTTCGACTCTAGAGACCTAGGGACGAGAAATGTCAAAATTTTCAATTCGACAAATCAGACCCATTACAATAACTTCCTATGGGAAGTTAAAAATAAAAACCCGAAAAAAGCTAATAAAAGTTGGTAAAAATTGATTTTCGGCACGATTAGCCTTTCAAAACTTAAACATATCGCCTTAAAAATTATTTTATCTTATTTAAGTTTGGCGTTAAGTCTTTTTGTCCAAATTAAAAATGTTAAAGTCCTCAAAACAACTTTATTAACATTTTATTGTTCTACAATTTGGGTAATATTACCGAACGTTTGGACGTTAAACCTTTTTTGGATTTTATAAAATTTCAAATAAAAAAACGCGTTCGGTATTATTATCCAATAAAATAACGCCAAGATATTGAAAATATCTTATCGCCCAAAAATGGCTCTTTCGCCAAAAAACTTTTTACAGAAAAAAATCAATGTCATATAGTGCCCAAATCAAGTTTAAAACACTATAACGCCCAAAATACTTATTGACATATCACCCAAAAACGATGTCATCTGTTCTAACATTTGGGCATTCTGACAAAATTTTTGTTTATTTTGGGTATACAATAAAGTTTGGGTTAAAAACTTTCAGAAAGCGAAAGCGAAATACGCGTCTCACCCAAAATCTCTTGGGCGCTATGACATTTATAAACTTTACTATACGTTTCTCTTTTTGGGCTATATGTCATTTTATGATTTGGGTTTTATGTCGTTGGGTGATAAGAAATAAGAAACGATAGAAATCATAATTGTCTTAATGCCTTAAATAAATGTCACGAAGCCCAAATCCTACGTCATGGAACCCAAATTCAAAATGTATTTGAGCAAAATGACAACTAACAATTTGCTAGTTCTTTTATTTAAAATTTTTCCGGGCATTACTACATTCCCTTTGGTTTACTTTTTGAGCTATGTGATCAATTTTGGGTTTTTGGCGATATGTTTTTGGGTGAAAAAACCCTTAAGTTTAGAATCTACAAAAAATACTACTCAAAATTCGAAAAAAACTGATGTTCCATTCGAATATTTTGATAACAGAGGAATGTATTGACTGCAAAACTTCCAATTTTTATATTTTTATAAGAAATAAAAGCTTTCAAAAACTAACACTAAGCTTGATAAAAATTGGGTTTCGACTAAAAATGTAGGGAACAAAAACAGATATTGAAATCAAATTCATTTGTTTTTAAATGCAAAACATTGTTGATAGGTTAGGTTAGGTTAAAGAGGCTGTTGTGATGGAATAGGACCATTGTGATACCACATGAATCTTGAAGCTTTCTCCTTAGCTCAATGAAACCAGTTTGAGTCCTTTACGAAATGTGAGAGCTGATTATGCTAAATATGATTTAGATCGTTAAAGAAGAATTCTCCTAGGTAATT
Source organism: Eupeodes luniger (assembly GCA_951509635.1). Taxonomy (NCBI): domain Eukaryota; kingdom Metazoa; phylum Arthropoda; class Insecta; order Diptera; family Syrphidae; genus Eupeodes; species Eupeodes luniger. Next base: position 127,064,438 of record OX608074.1, read on the forward strand.
CTTGCGTTTTTGAGCAAGCGCAGGGCATGTACAGAGAAGGTGAAGAACTGTTTCCTCCTCTTCCTCATTCATACAGCTTATGCAAAAGTCATTTGAGAATACACCTAGCCGCGTGGCGTGCTTTCCCGGCTATAACACCTGTTCCACCTGGTGTTTGGCTTCTTTATAGCGTCCTGCATTAGCTATAGTTTACAAGTAGCAATTGGTATGCCAGCATTTGCCAAACGTGGTAGAATGGGTTGTATCATTGCTAACTTTAACTTAATTTTTTAGAAAAATTCAATTGAAAACTTTTTATTACAAAACATGAAAACTTAAAAACACTGATAAGAAATAGTTTTCGAAAAAAATATTATGAGAATAAAAAATGATATTGACTTCACATTTTTTATCTCAAACAAAATATTGCCATCAATATTTTGTTTATGTTTTAGAAAAATAGATAAAAATAAACGTAAGTATGTCATTCACAAAGTCAACAATTTATCGTCAATTAGAATTAGAAGCCTTTGAATATTTTGTAATACTTGCATAATAAAATTCCAGTATAACCCACAAGGCCGTTTAGCTCGGCTGACATATCTTTTGGCTAACTTAATTTTGAAAGAATGTAAAAAGTATATAAAAACTAAACTTTTAAATTTTTAAAGTTATCAGCTGTTAGGTATTTTCCAAAAAATGGGTACTGCTTGTTTTGATATATTCTTTCTTAAAGTCCAACTATTCATACAAAAGATGTTTTTATTGTGAACTTATGTAAGTTATTTCTAAATAATAAATTTCAGAAAATTCTACATTTCAATTCATATTTTTGACAATTTACTATACGTCTATTTACAATATTGTTGCTCTTGGTGAAAACGTTTAACTTTAACTTCCGAAAATATGTGAACAGCGTCAATTTTACGCAAAAACGTGTTCATTGACCCCTTAAATTGAAAAAAGTTTAACCTATCAATTTTTTTCTATATATCTAAACACACACCATGAGTTTAATGGTTTTACTTTTATTAGATTGGCTACTTCGAGAGTCTGATATCTAAGGTATAGTCTCTCTCTGAAACTCAAGACCTTGAATGCTAATTTTCTTCTAGTAGATAGAGATCTTATATATACTCGGCTCTTACCATGTAAAGTGTGTGCGCGTAAATATAAGTAGAAACATAATGAAATTTATTTTACAGATGATACGATGACGAGGCTTGGATTAACTTGGCTATACAGAAAGTGGTTAAGAACTCAGATCTGATGCTCATTGAGATAGATAGCTTGCCTATAATAAGATTTTGTTGGCCTATTTAAGGCTATTGACTCGCTCTTTATATAGAAAACCTTTTACACATAATTCATTGAGATACTTAATTTTGTTTTTGTTTTTTTTTTTTGGGTGGAAATTAAATTTAAATTGAAAAACCATTCCAATGAATCGCGCTTTAAGACAATCATAAGCGACTAAAAAGGTTTAGAGTAATTTATGACCTGATGCTTTTTGGCTTAAAACAATGCGAACAAATTTGTTTCTTCTTCTTAATACGATCGTGTTAATTCATGAAGAAAGAAAAACTATATTATAACCAGGTACGAGGTATAAAAGGTTCTAACTTTCTTGACAATGGATTTATGATCTTCACGAGTAGTTAACTTTGCAACATAATATCAGTGAAGTTATATTGTAGAAACATATATGTATCTATAAAGTTGTTATGGATATATGTAGGTGTATGCCCTATTTGTTAAGAAGTTAAGAATTCTAGAAACAAAAAGATGTCTTTTCTGCTTCGTTTACGCAGCGATAAACACACGGATTAAGATCTAGGCCTGGGTTTTCTGGATTTCATGGATCATTTCCTCTAGAAACCCTATCAATATGACATGCAGTACATATGAGAGTCTATAGTGTTGTGGTATGAAGTTCTAATTGTTTTATACTTAGAATCCAATTAATCAGCCTCAGTATTTCTGAAATGGTGAGGAATACAAATTGGATGCAGCCAAGTGGTACAAGAAAATAATATTACAGTCAAGTTTTGTTTTAAACCTACCGATATCATAGGGCGATTACGTTTAATCGCATTTAAGCCGATAAATGGAAATGCAAATATATCCAATCAACTTATCTTATTTGAATAATTATTTATTCTAGAATTTAATTTTTGTGTAAGAAAAAGGTCCATTCGAAAATTTTTCAAAACTACAAAAAGTGCTGCGGAGCGTGTGAGTAAGTATAAATTTAATGAACTAAATTTTACTTTCTTTCCATCATACTGGGTTTTCAAGACATTGTGCAACACTGACTATTATTAACTTTAGATACATTTTTTCAACCAATAAGCCTTAAGAACATTATAATTCTGAAAGTAAGCAATTTTTAAAGATTTTTTAACAAAACTAAGACCTGCTTAAGTATTAACAAAAATGGAGGAAGTAAACTATTCGTGAATTTTTCATCAAAACCAGTATAAGTCTAAGACTTTTTTTCTCTAAAAATTTCTTGGAAACATAAGATTGTTGACATTTTTACTTAGAGTAGAATATACCCTAAATGGATCATTGGAATTGTGTAAACAGAATGTAGAAGACATTGATAGACCGAGAAATAAGGTTCTCCAAGATGACGCAGTTCCTCTATTCCAAATATCTGGAAATTACAATAAAAGTAAGGATTTTCAGGGTTCTACTAGTGTTGTTGAGAAATGAACGAAAAGTCTGATAAATTATACAAAATCTTTTGTTTTTAAATAAATATTCAAAAATCTTATATATAAAAATGAATCGCAAAATGTGTTGGTAAGCGCATAACTCAACAACGCCTAGACCAATTTGGCCAATTCTTTTTTTAAAATGTCCGTTGAAGTTCAAGGATGGTTTTTACGGCGAAAAAAAGTCGAATAGTTGCCGGAAAAACCATGAAAACAGCCCTTTTCTTATTCCCATACAAATGTTTTCTAACTAAAACGTAGTTCATATTAAATTACAAGCACTCACTGTTGTCTAAGCAATGTAGGTGTTTTCCTAACGTCAAAGATCATATCTTTCAAACAGTGTGCGTGTGTGCGTTGGAGCACAGAATACATTAGGCCTGACCGTGACCCAATCGTCCAATGCATGATGCTTTAAACCAAGAGTTGCATCGATAAAAACTGTATGATATCAACACTTTGAAAGAATTAATTCAAACAAATCTTCCACTGTTGAATGAACAACAGAAATATGTATTTGATACTCTTATGAAAGTAACAAATGATGAAACTGGAGGGATTTACTTCTTAGATGCACCATTAGCAACAATTCGCTCACAAAATAAAATTGCACTTGCACTCGCTTCGTCGGGAATCACAGCAACTTTGCTTGAAGGTGGTCGAACAGCCTATTCAGCACTAAAATTGCCATTAAATATGCAAAGCAATGAAACTCCAACCTGCAAAAATTCGAAGAACTCTGCAATGGCAAAGGTTTTGCAGCAATGTATTGATTGTTTGGGATGAATGTATACGATGGCACATACAAAATTTTTGGAGGCTATAGACAGACACATAGACAATATACAAATCATGAGTGGCCGTCAGAAAGAACAATTTTAGCAGAAAAAAATGTGGATGTCAACGAATTAAATCTCAAGATACAACATTTGTTCCCAGGAGACTTGGGATCATGCAAATCTATTGATACAGTTTGTGATGCTACCGAAGCTCTAAATTATCTAGCCGAGTTTTTGAACTCATTAGATTTACCAGGCACCTTAAAATTTACAACTGAAGGTTGGATCTCCGGTAATTTTTTTTCGTCATTTGAACCCACCACGGTTGTGCAACGGCACGCGATTACTAATTAAAAATGTTATCCAAGCCATAATTCTAAATGGCAAATTCCGAGGTGAAAATATATTATTACCGCGAATGTCCACAGATGTGCCAATTCAATTCAAACGCCTTCAATTTCCTATTATTGGCATTTGCAATAACTATCAATAAGTCTCTAGGCCGAACGATGATTGTCTGCTGCTTACATTTGAGCACTTCATGTTTTCACACGGACAATTATACGTGGCGTGCTCTCAAGTGGGCAAACCATCCAGTTTATTTGTATTGGCGAAAGATGGGACACAAAATATTGTTCACTCTTTTGCATTAAGAGATTGATATTGTTCTTTTGTAGTACAGTCATAATTAGAGATATGTATACAATTTTAAAGAATTAATTTCAATAAATTAAAAAAATTTGTTAAGTGACTTTTTATTTTAATATTTTATCACCTTTTACAGTGCTCTATACCTCTCCCACTTATATACCACATCCTTACACACTTACAATAAGTTATTTATTTCTAGCAAAATATTCTCTAGAAATTATTTATATGACAACACAACGTTTGTCGGGTCAGCTAGTAACAATATATTAAAAACGGGTTTTTGAAAATCACAATCAAAATTTTTTTAAATTTGGTAAAAAGGTGAAGGTGGAAACTAACTTTTTTCCAATGTTACCACTTTGGTTTTTACATTTAAATTAGTACTTTAAAAAAAAAAAACACTAAAATTAGGTTACTGTACGGAGACTTTTTGGACTAAGTGTATATGTTTCATTTAATAATTTTTTATTCACAACGCCCTATCACCGGGGTGACGGTTCTGTTCAGGAGAATTGTCAGCCACGACTATAAAATACGGAGGAAGAAAAAACTGCTACATTAATCTTTCAATCCTTATGACAGGACGAAGTCTGTCGGGTCCGCTAGTTCAAAAATAAAAACAAGTTCAATAAACATTTTGAATAAATATTTCCCCATTTTGAATTTAAAAAAATACTAGAAATTATGACAGAAGTCCAGACTTATGTAGTAAAGTCTTATAGAATAAACATTGTTATCCATCTTTTCTGAACAAATCTGACATCTGCATCTGAGTCTTTGAAAGTCCTGATGCCGACTCATTTACTGGGCTGCGGATATTGCAGACCCGAAACGCTTATAACTCTAAATATCTATCTTGTTGATGTGGAGCAAATTAACATTAAATGTTATTACACACCTCCTACCAGTAGACTTTAAATATTTAGTATCGTGCAGCGTTCTAAGATTTAAAAAATCAAACTTTTGGTTAAGCAGACCCTATAGGCAGGGAAATATTATGGAACTAATTCTATCGAATGTTTTTTCGATAGACACCAACACCTGAACCCCTGCCTTGAACCTCTACTTTACTTACTTAAGATGGCGCTACAGTCCTGTGTGAACTAGGGCTTACCCAACAAACTTCTCCCGTACAGCTCGTCATTCCATCTTCTCCTCCACTCCCTTTCTACGTCTATGCATCCGGCACCGTAGATCACACGAAAAACTTTTCGCTCGAAATGACCCAAGATGTTTTCATCCGCTTTTGTCATAGTCCATGCTTCTGCACCGTATAGCAGGACGGGGATGATGAGGGTCTTATATAGCGACACTTTGGTCCCTCGAGAGAGGGCTTTGCTACTCGATTGCTTTCTTAGCCCAAAGAAGCAGCGGTTAGCAAGAGTTATTCTTCGTTTGATCTCAGCGCTGGTGTTGTTTACTGCGTTCATAGATGAGTCAAGGTAGACGAAGTCCTTAACTACCTCAAAGTTACGTCTGTCGATGGTGACGTTTTGACCGAGACGCCAGTGTTGCAAGCCCTTTCTTGATGACAGCATGCACTTCGTTTTGCCCTCATTAACCGTTAAACCCATTTTTCCGCCTCTGCCTCAATACTCACAAAAGCCCCATTGACATCACGCTGAGTTCTTTCAATTATGTCAATTTCATCAGCATATGCTAGTAATTGGACAGACTTTTGAAAGATAGTGCCTCTAGTGTTGACGTGGGAGCTCTGCACTATTCTTTCAAGTACGATGTTAAAAAAATCGCATGACAGCGCATCACCTTGTCTAAAGCCTTTTTCGACATCGAAAGGTTCTGTTAAGTGTTGTTTCCAACTTTTATGGAGCAGTTCAAATTCTCCATGTATACCTGCACAAACGGACGAGTTTGGAAGGGATCCCAAAACTAGACATGGCTCTATACAGCTCGTCCCTGTAGATGCTGTCATATGCGGCCTTGAAATCGATGAAAAGATGGTGGGTGTCGATTTGATGATCTTGATTTTTTTTTTCAGGATCTGCCGTAATGTGAATATTTGATCGACTGTGGACTTTCCTGGTCTAAAACCACAATGATTAGGACCTATGAGGTTGTTGACGATGGGCTTTAGACGTTCAAATATTACGGCAGAGAAGATTTTGTAAGCGATGTAAAGTAGACGACTGATGCTTCTATAGTTTAGGTTCAGTTGCCTTGAACCTCAGTAAGGATTTTAAAGACAATTTTCCTAGAAGAAAGGTTTCTGAGGTTGACTTGGTTACGATACCACTACCTTTACTGATGGCTTAAAGATGGAGTGCCGAGTGCGGAGTTGGGTTGAAAAGAAACCGAAATAGAAACACGTCTATCTGTTCCAACAATGTCGGGATGAACTATCCAGCCTAAACATCAAGCTCCATGTCACTCTTATTTGGGTCCAGGAAGATATGGCCTACTTGTAACAAAACTCGTTTTATCGAACTTTTATGCAGACCCAGGCATGATAAAGACAGGGTCAATGTGTACTGGACACTGGCCCATAGAAAAACTTGCAGCAAAGTTGGACATCCTTCACAATGCTCATTGCCGTAGTCATGGGGACCGACTTGAAAGGGAAACTGTGATTCACTTTCTCTGTAAATGCCTGCTTTGGAAAGTTCTTGAATTTCAACATTCGGAAAGGCATTCCTTAACAATCTGGATAAACTTTCCGTGACGAAATGGTTCTAGCGTCACTAAGTTGTCATTACATTAAATATTCCTTCTCAAAACATAGGTCTTACGAGTTTATGGTATCAAAATGGCGCTTTAAAGCGCAAATTAAGTCGCTATCTACCAACTTACCTAAAGTAGAAGACATTTTTTTTAACCTTCATATTGAACCGAAAGATGGAAAATCAAAACTTCTTTAAACTTAAAGAATCTTAAAAATATTTAAAGCAGACTCTCTCTCGTCGATGTGCACCAGTTTCTTTCGGGTTTATTAAATCAGAAGAAGTTTTCTATATCCGACATATATAAAATAGAGGTATTAGGTTTAGGTAAGGAATAACTTTTTGTATCTATTTCAATTCTTTAACAAACAAGGATAATGCGCAGAAAATGAAACCCATGCAAAGTATAAGTTCATATACGAACGACGACGACGAGGAGTGTGCTGTATATGAAAAGTTCTCTACTATAGCTCCCCTATACTATAGCTGCGTCGCACTTAGTTTAGGTCGTAGGTATAGGTGGTATAGGTACCTACATATATATTCAGCTAGTATGGTCTCCATGGAAGAAAAGTTCTTTGTGCTCCCAAAAATAACTCAACCAAGTTCAAGGATCTTACCACCTTTCTCAAACTAAAACCGTTTAGCTCCCGTGTCGTCGTCCTTCGTCCTTGATTGTCGTCGTTCTTGTCGTCGAAGCTAGGTGTATGTATAATGTACATACATACGTATGCAAGTTGAGAAAATCAATTTTGTGTGTTATGTCCTTTTTTTGTGTACTGACTCTAAGTGAAGGTGTATGTGAATCTGGAATTATTTTTTGTATCAGCTGAATGTCCTACCGTTCGTCGTCGTAGTTATAGTCATCGTATCGTTGTTGGCGTTGTCGTCCTACGATTGCATATGCCACCGCAAATAATCTTTCGATTAGTGAAACCACGATGGCAAGGTGGAACGCGTAGGCAGACGGAGGAGTTTCTGGCTGACGAGTACGCTCAGAGCTACGGTGGTGGTGAAGGTGATGTGGTCCGTGTAGAGATGATGTATTGAAGACTTGACTCGCAAAATGCCAGTGGCTCCCTTTTCGATATATTTTTCTTTTGCTCCTTTTTTTGGGTTTTCAACCATCCAAGTCAATCTGATTATCCTTTTTCGCCCAGAAATGTACGCGCTCGTTTTGCTGCATGTGTCCTTATAGTGGGTGTGTAGATAAGGTATAGATGGAGATAGAGAACCAGCAGTCAACGACATCGACTTGGTCTTCATTCACCATCATCATCGTCGTCGTCGTCGTTCAACGTTCAACGTTCGTCGTCATCGTCATCGTCATAGTCGTCATTGACTTGACTGACTCCTGGGTTAATTTGAGTTTAAGGACCTTTCGTAGGGATGATGACTGTGGGAGCTTCTTATGATACGCACCAGTCGACTCTAAGAGCTATAGTACGTCGAAGTCATAGCGTGGGCTTGTTATGTAGCATTCCTATATCTAAGGTTATAGAATAAGAAACAAGAATGGGAATGAGAGATATGCCATCAGAGAGGGAGGAATTGACATGTCCTGCTGTTGAAGTATTACCTTAGATGAGTAGGAAAATTTATTCGAACGTTGAACTTGACAAATGTTTCTCTTTTTATTTATTTTTTTCCCATTTTTGTAAGTTTTGTTTCGTCAAAATTTGTTTTGTTGGTCGAGTGTGTGTATTTAAGGTTGATGTTGTTTCATTTTCGTCCTTTTTTTATACATATATCTCTGTATATTATCTGCATGTTGGCGTTTGGGCCTTTGTTATATGCTTTTGCAATACAAACTCGTATATTATTCTCTATACTCAAGATCCAGAGGGACATGTTTAACATTTTCGCAAAGCACTTTTCGGGGTTCCTCGCTTGTAGTGGCAATAGTCCTTTCTCTTTATTGTGTGTCTGCAACCAGGTTGAATGACCGATTTCGTGCAATAGCACGTGGCTTTGAATAAAATATGTTGGAAGGTATATAGGATTTTTTATTGTGAAAAAATAAGAAATAAAGAAAAACAGCGTGAGGTTAGTGTATTATCCGTGCGATGATGGTTGGTAAAAGGCGAATGTACCTATCTACCTACCTACCTACCTTTCTACTCACAAATATCTGTCTGTTTGTGAAATCAATAAGGATTAAAGAAAGTATACGAATGGGAGCATTGCCCTTTTCGTTTTTTTTTTTTAAAGCCAGAGGTAGGTTGAAGACATACTTTTATTTTGTTTAAGGTAGATATAACATACGTTCTATGAGTTGGCAGAACAAAAAATTTCAAGTCTTACGAAAGTTATGAGATAAGTTTAAGTAAAGGTGAATGTTCCTTATTTTTATGACAATAAACATACGTAATGAGATCAAATTAAATAATAACACGTTACATTTGGGTTGAGTTTTTGAATACCTATGTATTAGATTTTACGTAACGTTAGATAAGTTCTCTTAAAAAGAGGAATACACAGCGATTTATAACGCAGTTTACAATTATTATCATGTTGAATTAACATGATTTATTGATTGATACTGTCAGAAATATTTTTAATTTAATTTTTAAATACGAGTTTCTTAAAAAAACAAAACGTTTACGTAATGTATCTTACCAGACGCCAGACATAGAAATTAGCAATCGTCTTGGTCTGAAATGAAAATATATTTTACTTAACATGACAAGTGGTAGTTTTAACTATACAAAACTGAAAACATTGTTGATTATATTGAAAATTTACTCTTGTTATATGATTGTTACGAGAATTTCACCAAAGTTTTCTATCACTGTAAGCTGGCTATTTTGTTTCTAAGTTGTCTAAGTAACTCAAGGGTAATTTCTAGCTATTATCTTTTTGGCAACACTGGTTTAAACAGCTGACGCACGTTTCGTGTTTTGTTTCACTGTCAAACATCTTCAGTTTGGTCTATAATTTATCCATGAATTGTCTTACAAACAAACAACGCTTGCAAATTATTGAATTTTAGTATCAAAATGCGTGCTCTGTTAAAAAAGTTCATCGCGCGCTTTTTGTGTTCACGACGAAGCTCAGTTTTGGCTCAATGGGTACGTAAATAAGCTGAGTTGTCGATTTTGGAGTGAATATCATCCAGAAGCATTGCAAGAGCTACCAATGCATCCAGAAAAAGTCACAGTTTGGTGCGGTTTATGGGCTGGTGGCATCATTGAACCGTACTTCTTCAAATATGATGCGAAACGTAACGTAACTGTGATTGGTGAGCGCTACCGCGAGATGATATCCAACTTTTTTTTGCCCAAAATGCAAGAGCTTTACTTGCATGACATGTGGTTTCAACAAGACGGTGCCGCATGCCACTCAGCACGCGCAACAATGGACTTATTGAGAGGCGAGTTCGGTGAACATTTTATTTCACATTCGGGACAGGTCAATTGGCCACCTAGATCGTGCGATTTAACGCCTTTAGAGCATTTTTTGTGAGGGTATGTTAAAGCTCATGTCTATACAGACAAGCCCGCTTCAATTGACGTATTGGAATACAACATTGAAGTATTTATTCCGGAAATGCTGGAAAGAGTATGCCAAAATTGGATTAAGCGGATGGACCATTTGAGGCGCAGTCTAGGTCAACATTTTCATGAAGTAATCTTCAAACATTAAATAATATATACCGTACTATTGATTGAAATAAAGATTTCATGCATTTTTCTGAATTGTATGTGTTTTTTGTTTGAAAAACTTTTCTATAGCTTTTAAAAAATCACCCTTTATTAACTTCTCATAGGAAGTAATTGTAATCGGTCTGACTTGTCAAATTAAAAGTTTTGTCATTTATCGACGTTTCAAGGTCCTTAGAACCTTAAAAAAAGGTTTTTGGAGAGATGCCAAAGTTCGTTCGTTTGGGATACCATTTTTCTTCTCAAAAACCAGTAAAGATATCGACTTTAAATACATTTTGTTTTACAGATAATATAACTAAAAGATGCGAAAATGACTTTCAAAAATTTGAGGGTTGCTTTCTTTAGTAGAATTTTATGTTATACCTACGTAACGTAGAGAGGTGATACCAAATTGGTATAAATAAAAATTCCAAATTCAAATCAAAAATACTGCAAACATATTTATCACCTTGAATATTTTGCGAACAGAAAATTATATTGACTTCAAAATAATTGTATACGTCAAATAGTTACGTTTTTGACGTCTGGTAAAATTTTAAGAAAAATTGAAAAATTGAAAAATAAAAATTTTCAAAAAATGAATATTGAAACTGTTAAAAATTGGATTTAGACTAAAATTGTTTTTAGCAACAAACAATAAGTTTTTGACTCATGTCTTTTTGAGAACAAAGAAAGATAATGACTTAAAATTGTGCTATCTCACACAAAATATTGTTTTTGATATTAACCTCCCATAGGAAGTTATTGTAAATGGTCCGATTTGTCGAATTGAATTTTTTTTACAGTTCTTGTCGTTTCAAGGCCCCTAGAGTCAAAATAAAAGATTTTTAGAGAGATGTCTGTGCGTGCTAATTGTAAAAATTGATTTTTGGCTCAAATATCCTTTAAAAAATTTCAGATAATGGCTTTCAACTAATTTTATCTTATAAGAAATATTGTTTTCAACAGTTGGTAAAATTTTGAGAAAAATCGAATTGTAAGTTTTTTTTTTACAAAAAATACAAAAAAAAAACAATACTACAACTCAGTACAAATTTACTTACGACTCAAATATCTTTTTAAAAATTAAAAACATTGGCTTCAAACTATTTTTATCTCACACAATATATTGTTTTCGGCATTCTGTAAATATTTTTATAAACATTCAACGGTCAGTTTTTCCATAAAAAACATAAAATCTACAAAAAATAGTACGCAAATTTCGTAAAAATTGATGTTCGGTTCTCGATATCTCGTGAACAATAGAAGATATTGACTTCAAATTAATTTCAATTATCCAAATCGTATTTGTTTACATAAGAAATAAAAACTTTTAAGAAATGCTACTAAAATTTTTAAAAATTGTTTTTCGACTAAAAATCTCTTTTACAAATTTGTTTTGTCAAAGTTTTAGAAAACCCACAGATGTTCTTTTCAAAACATCACATCTCCTTTTTTTTTTAAAAATCTTTCGAGTTTAAAATATTGTTCCAATATTAAGTTTTTTGGTTTTTAGATTTTTCAAAATGACTAATGAAGGTGGTCAAAAATATTTTCCATACCATCACTATTAACAGTTTACGTACAAAATAACTATTTTTTAAGTTTTCTTTTACATTTAAATAATGATCTTTAACTAGATTTAGTTCATATTTTTATAACATTTAAATATTTTTTAAAAATGAATCAGTCTACGAAATATTCATTTCTCTATTTTATCAATTTCTCGATTTTTATTTATTCATTTATTTCATTGAATCAAATCGAAATACTTACCTTCTTTTTTTGTTTTTATTTTAAAATTTTCTAATAAGAATCTATTCATAAGATCTACCGCCTTAAATAATTTGTAACATATTCACACTATAATGGCGATGGGAATCAAAACCAACAACAACAAAAATAATAAAAGTCCCAGATTCCGTCAATAAGCTTACGCACACGTGTTAATTATTTTCTACGCCCAATCTTTTATTTGTGCGAATTTAGAATATTCGCAGCGGATTACGAATTCAAACAAAGTCATTGAACTCTATTGATTTAAATCGTTTGCGAATTTTTCGTATGGATTTCACTTTTTTGTCGTTAGTTGTTGTTGTGGTTAGGTTAGGGTTATAATTTGATACCTAACCTATAGTCTCTGATTCTCTTTATGTGAAGAAGGGAATCATCTTCTATACGTCGTCGTCGGTCGTCGCGTCATCAACCTAATGTAAATCGGTATCAAGCTTTGTAAAGCTAAATTTTTAGCTGTCAATATAAGATTCCGAATTCTATTTTCTATTATTCAAAGAGGTCGGATCTTGGCTTGACCATTATTTTTATTTATGTTGAATTTGAAATTTGTTTTTGGATTCAGGTTAATGTTTCCATTTTTTATTTTGTTGTTTTTGTTTTTGTTTCATTTCTTCTCTCGAATAAAGTTTAATTAGAATTCTTATCGTCATTGGTTTGGTGTTGAGATTTAGTTTTGAAATTTAATTTTTTTGTTTCTTATTCAAGTATCGGAAGTTTATGACAGATCAAATCAGTGGTGCTAAGAAGATGATGATTGAAGAGCGAATACAAAATTATGAAGACGAGATAAGTCTGTCGGATAGAAAAAAAGAAGACAATCTTTGGGTCTTCTTAGGCTTGACTCTAGGGCTGGGGTATAATATAAAATGCTAATTTGTGTTTATTGTCGAGTGTAGACTAGGGTCAGTGATCTATAGATTTTATTTTTGACAATAGAATCGATTTGTTTAGTAGAGTTTTCGTTGATCACATTTCATGAGCATAACTTTATGAAAAATAACAAACAAAAATTTTAAGATTGTGAATCATTAAGTTTAAGAGATTTTTCATTAAAAAATAATTCATGTATGTCTCTCTAATTTTAACTTTTTTTTAACAATTATACTTTTTATAAAATAAAAAAAGTTAGAAGTCAATATTTTTGATTGAGTTCCAAAACAATTATTACTGATTTTTTTTTTTTAATTTCCGTTCAATATGGTTCATCATGATTCTGTTCGCGAAGTACAAAGAACACTTCGTCCGAAGAATTGGGTTTAGTGATGAAGATCATTTGTTGTTAATTGTCTTTGTCAATAAATAAAACTATATATAATATTTACAATTCTAACCAATAACAATAACAATGGGATATTCAAAATATTGTCAACTGCCATCTCTTGAACTGCAATACAGTGTATTCGTTTGATACAGTTTACAAAAATGTTAATATGCTATAGTAAACTGCTTTATCAATGTCAATAGTCTTGACATATTGCAAAACATCGCGCCAGTGTCAATGTCATGATCAAAACTGAATTATTTAATCTCCATCTGCGAGGAATCTAGAAGAACGAAGATCGATTAACCGAACCATATATTCCGATATATTCCCATCCCAAAACCCCATCTTCGATCTTGCATTCAATTTCAAAAGTCTTATGCATTTTAAGTCTTTTTTTTCTCTTGTTTTTCTACAAATGCAATGTAATAAATGTCAGAATTAATTGGATTTTAATTGTCCATTCGATTGCGAACTGAAGCCACACACATTTTAACTACGAGTTTATAAAAGGGACATGGCGATCTAGTATTATGTTATGTTGCTCGTATGTTGCCCATCGAAAGTCTATCGATAGTGTGCGGCGTGTATAAGGCCCGCCGCGCCTTCCTGAAACCTTTTTGCCCATGATGATGGTAACTTCTACGAGAAGTTCGTATTTTTATTTTTTATAAAAGGAACCCGCTTTTCCATCGTTGGGTTCCTTCAAATCCCATGGCGGTGATCGAAATGAAATTTATTGTCGGACACGGTGTCCATAAATATGCGGCTTCAGCATCGGCCTAGGTCTCGGTGTTCAGTTGTCAGGGCAGTTGTTGTCGGACACGGAATCCCTCGTGACTTCTTCGGGGGATATTCTAATAGGAAATTAAACTGCATGTATGCGCAATGTGATTAAATGTTGAATTGATGTAAGGACTCCAATATAAAACCTATCTTTAAGAAGAGCAAAAACAAAAAGAAGAAGAATGCTTTGAATATACGAGTTTATATTATTGTTTTTAGTATTTGATGAATTGCTTTGCGTGCAACGATGACCAGCGACGACGATGTGAAAACATGCACATTGCACATCCAACATCCAAAGTATTTCAATTCAAATTGAGATGATGATGATAATTCAATAATAATAATAATAATAATAATCAGCTGTAGGATTAACAACTTCTTGTAGATGGGACCCACAATGAGATATATTTTAATAAAGTTGTGAGTGCTGAATTAAGTATCAATAAAAAAAAATTTAATTTTGACCCATTTAAATCCCATAAATATAAACAAGTCTACTATTCATCCTCAAGTTTCAATAATACCATCAAAATACCAATAAAAACAATTTGTACTGAAAAATGCATTGATCGAAATGTATGTATGATGTGACTCTTAACTTAACAAGCGTTTGAAAAATTAGACAGTACCAATCATATATAGGGTGATGTAATTCGGTATATTGAAAACTTCTACTAACCCATTTGTTTAGCAATGCCATAATAATCAACCTTATTATGAAGATCAACTAAAGGGTTTTTAAATTGACGCGGGTAGATTTTGGCTCACCGTGGCGGCCATTTTGTTTTGGTGACATCTGTCAAATCTTTTGTTTATTATTCAGTTGTTTATGCCAAATCATCATTGCAAGTTAAACGATTGAACAGCACGTTCAAATGATGAAAACTTTATTATCAAAATTAGTGTTCGTTAACGCAAACGTTGCGCGCATTGCGCCCATTTTACGGTAGACGTGGTGGCCCTTCACAGTTGACTCTTCAACGTTTGGTTACCAAATTAGAGACGACCGGTTCAGTTAACAATCAGACAACACCCGTACGTTCAAGGAAAACAAGATCGGCCCAGAACATCACCGAACAAGATCCAACTGACCCAGGAGCTCAAAGTTCATGACCATAGACAACGTAGTTTGTTCGCTGACTGGGCTTCGAATTGTTTGGAAAAAGACCCCAATTTTAGCCGAAAAATCATCTTAAGTGACGAGGCGGATTTTTGAATGAATTGCTATGTTGACAAGCAAAATTGCAGTATATCGAGTATAACATCGAGGTTGGTAATAATCCATTCTCAAAAAGTTACCGTTTGGTGTGAATTTTGGGCCGGCGGCGTAATTGGTCCGTACTTTTTTGAAAACGACGCACGTCAGTAAGGCGGTCAACAGCGAGCGCTACATAACGATGATAACTAATTTCTTATGGCTCAAATTAAACCATATGGACCTAGACGTCATGTGGTTTCAGCAGAATGGCCGGCGCTACGTGCAACACAGCAAAGGCCACGATTGGCATTTTGCATGAACCATTTGTTGGTTAAGGTTATCTCTCGCAGGGGTGATGTGAATTGGCCACCAAGTTCATGCGATTTGACCCCGCTAGACTTTTTTCTGTGAGGTTTCTTGAAGTCGCAGGTCTATGCAAATAAACCCAATTGACCGATGCCCTAAAGGTGAACATAACACAGGCCATCGCTCAAATTCAGCCGGATCTATGCGGAAGAGTCATTAAAAATTGGACCACTCAGATCCGTGGCACCGTAAGAAGCTGAGGCGGGAATTTAAATGATGTCATATTCCACACTTAATGGCATGTGTACATGCGCTTTCCAAATAAAAAAATAATTTTGTTAATACCTCACACACAGCTTGTTTTATTCAATTTCAACATCTACCCGCCCTTAGTGAAAAACCCTTTATGAACCAATTGACCATTGATAGAATTCATCAATAAAAATAAAAGTCGGTGTTGTGAAAGTGAATTGATAAAATATTATATTGTGAATGTGCGTCTAACGTAACTCTTCTTGCGACAACCGTCAAAGGGATAGCAGAGAACGGCATCGTCAGAAGTTTGTGCTTCACGTATGTAGTACTAATGCTCTCGTGTTGTCTTTGTTCTTGCTGAATTATATTGAGAGATGCTGAATAAACAAACCTGTTTGATAAATTAAAATTTTCATCGAGTTTTACGAAATTCTTTTGTTTTATATGAGCCTTGGCAGCAAATTGTGAATAATATCAAAAATTTCAAGTTATAAAACAGACCTCAAATTGTACTGCTATAATGCGTATTTTTATTTCTGACATTTATGTACATCGTTATAAATTTTATTGTTGTTATAATTCGTTCTTTGGTTCTGCCGAAAATGTAAGTAAATAGAATATAAAATACATATATATGTACGTACATATGTATATTATATATACAGTTGTTGTTTATCCTTACGTGAAGCATAGCTATCGATGACGATATCGACAGCCGTACGTGATGAGAGCCCTGAACTTATTTTTAAAGACGATGTTAGTTTTGGGACCATCAGTAGTCGATGTTAAATGTATTTCTAGTTTGTTTTCCGTTTCCGTTTTAACTTCCCATAACAAGTTATAGCAATCGGTCCGATTTGCCAAATTTAAACTTTTGACATTTCTCGACGTTTCACGTTTACTTTCTCGACGTTCGTTACGTTACATTGTATGTTCGTACGTTCGTGCGTTACAACGTTCGGATACCATTTTTCGCCGTACATGTTATATTATTCAACGAATAACGTTTCTGGTAAAATGTTGAGAAAAATTGGACTCGCGTCTTTTTCTTGCAAAAAAAAACGAAAACGTAAAAAATCACTACTAAAAATTGCTTAAAATTATTTTTCCACTAGAATATCTTGACGAAAATAAATGATATTGCCTTCAAAACAATTTTACCTGAACAAATTTTATTTAAATTCCACTGAAAACTTTTTGTTCCGAGAAACGTAAACCTACAAAAAAAACAAATTATTAATAAAAATAGTTTTCGTCCAAGCATCTTCTTATCTTACACAAAATATTGTTATTAATATTTTATAAAACTTTTAGAAATATGGACAGATGGGTACGAATGCGAAGTTATTAGAGTGGGTCTTTTTTGAATTTTAGAACAATTCATACTTTCTAAAGCTCTTTCTGTAGGACCCATGCTATATTAAGCTCTACACCAATATAATAATTACTAATTTAAGATTCTTTTAAAAACTAAATAATTAACAATTTTATACATTAATAAATTAAAAACTAGCATTTTTTAATTAATTTTTGAGATTGAAAGAAAAATTGACAGATATCTTAAAAATAGAGGATAGTTGTTGTTCGCAATACCTATATTTTTATTCACAACAGATATTTAAAATATATTCACAATGGTTCAACAATATTGGAAATTGACAGTAAAAATATCAATTATATTAATTGATAGTTGATCTTTGCGATAAGAGTGAATTTAATAGAAAAATATACCAAGTTTCCTACTTTTATGGGGAAAATTGTTTCCAAAAACCATTTTGAAAATTCGTAATTTGGCAATAACGGAAATGGAGACAAATTGTACTGATCTTTACATATGTCACTATTCCACATAAGTTGTAGTTTTAGCTTAAATTGTTTACCGTGCTCCACTCCGACTAAATCTCCAACACTCAATCCTAAATTTCTTGTCTTCCTCTTTCTAATTAAATGACAGTGACATACAAAAATGAGAAAAAAAAGTTAAATCGAACAGGTCTGCCTCTGAATACACAAATAATCCACATCAAAAAAGTAGTTAAGCTGCCGGCCGCCACAAGAAGCGCCGCGCAGTGCTGTAGCCGATGATACAAACATGACCCTATATGAACGGTACAAATATACTATCCCGGACGTCCTTGGGGCCTGTTTGCCACCGCCGCCGACCGGCGCTATAGTTCGCTATATTACTCCGTTAAATTAAAAATGCGCACCAATTCAAAGTACCTGTAGTTAACGCAGACTCTTTTACTACTCTATACACAAAGCTGTCATGTTTGGTATTTGCGCGCGAGCAGCACTCCGAAGACCCCGGATTCCATTGCGGCTTTGGGATGTTTTTTGTTTTTTGCTAAAGCCTCTGATGGGTGCAGCATCAGTTTGCAGTTTGCATCAGCAGGACAGTGTCGAGAAACGGGCTGATGTTTTGTACAAAGGTTCCGCGCAATCGGCACCCATTTCGGGACGTAACAATGAAGAGTAGTAAAGTAGCTTTTTTTGACTTCGGCTCCGCAACTATACTAGCCAAGTTTCTACTATAAGCGACTAGACTAAGCGACAGGTAAACAAGATGCGAACTTTCCGTCACACAGGAGGAGGTATGTTTGAATCTCATACCCCCTTCATGCCCTTCTGTATATAACATTGTGATGGGATGGTATACCTAAACAGACAATTAACAATTGTTGTAAAACATTCAAATGACACTAATTAGTGGCGGCGGCGGCATAGCGCCACAGAGACACAGGGCGCTCCAATCTGGGAAATTAATTTGTACACGAGTATTAATTGGAATTTTTGCCATCAAGCCATCAGTTACAACAACAGCAACAGGTAGAGGCTTAGCTACTGTTTCAAAGATTGAAACTTAAGATAATAGATGGATGCAGATGTACATAGAGATGAAGATGATGCACGTCTTGGAGGTCTTTTCAGTCTTATTCTTACAATGGTTTTTGACTTTGGAGCTTGCTCTGACTCGTAGACTTTTTAAATTGTAAACAAATCGGGCAATACCTTGTATAAGCATAAGTCAACTATTGGATGAAGCTGAAAGAAGCTGGAACGTTGATGCTCGAAAAAGACATGATGGAATATGTAAATACAAAGCTATAGAAAGTATCGATCTTACACAGACAGACGTCAGGTTGTATTATGTCGTCGAATTGAAGGCTTCAGCTTCAATTATAAAGAAGTTTTTAAAGCTTGCTTGACGTTTCTTAGTTGTCATGTTTAGCCAAAAATTGCAGTTGACGGTCTTAAAGTTGATGTAGGAATTTCACTTAATTTTTTCACACTGACAGTTTTGTCATAACTATTAGGCAGTATTCACATTAAATATTTAAATTTTGAAGAAGTCCGAATAAGAAAACCATTTACATATTTTTGGTTCTTGGTTCTTAAACACACGGTTTAAAACAGAGAATGATATAAGACGCTAGTTATAGTTTTTTAATTGATTTAATGTTTTAAATTACAAAAATTAAGCTTGAAAAATTAAGCAGGGGTGGAATCGGCTAAGGTGATAGTTGACTATCATTTTTTTGATAATCAAATTGACTATCAATTTTATTCCGTCTGTGTAAGATGATTCAACTCAATTCAATTCGATTGAACAATTTCAGATTCAAATTGTCAAAATTCGTTGTTGCCTTGGTGAAATTTTAAATTGATTCTTATAAATTATCTAAATAAAAGTATCAAATTGGCTGATTTTGAATAAAATTATTACTTTTCTTGCTTTTTTCGAATGTCGTAAGCTTTGTAGGTCACAGGAATGTGTTTTTTTTAAGGAAACAAAGTAAACTAAGAAAAATTTCCAGTCGTTTGTGTAAGCGTCTGGTAGCTCTATTCGGAATAAACATATTTGTTTGAAATTGACTATCACATTTTTTTGTGACAGCTTTTTAGGTATCAATTTGACTATATCCTAACGTAGATCAAATTCGATCATTTTGATTGTCAATTATCAACAATCACCTTAGCCGATTCCACCCCATGTAAAATGTGATTGAAATTTAGTAATTTCAAACTAGAATATTGTCTGAAACTCATTCAAACTTCGGTTTGAGCAATTTAATACCATAATTATATCATTTTAAAACTTAAACCAAATGGTTTCTGGAAAATAACCCATAAACAAAGGTTCAGTAAGTGAAAATAGCCAATTCAATACTTTGATCCGGGTTGAGCCTTCATAATTCCGATATAAATTATTTGATATCTCAAATCGTTTTGGTTACCAAAGACCACATACCAGAGTCAGTCTTAATTTTTAACTCCACGATATAATTTTAACTTAACAATTTCAAACACGGTTGAGAAAACGATTTGTTCTTTTCTAGAAATAAACCTAACTTTGGAGTTCAAACGGATAAAAATTGCAGATTAAATACTAGCAATTTTAGTGAATTCAAATACTAATCCACGAATGAAAAACTGCGTTTCAGTTGTCAAATACTCATTTTTAAACTTTTGGAACACGATATTAGATATTAGTTTACACTCTTAATCAGTGGACCTAATTGATGGCCTCTTTGATTGTCAAGGCAGCGTGATTTATTTAGCCTTGTGACCAGAGATCACTAAGTTTTACTTGGATAAATCCTAATTATGAGTTTGGTGCAATTCGATTGTCCGCTTATTAAATTAGTTTACCTTAATCAATAATTAAGTAATTATTAACAAATGACTAATACATTAAGCCAGAATTTCACATTCACTTTATAAAACAAAGAAATTAATGTTCTTTGAATACGATTTGCATATTTACTCTGAGTATATGAAACTTCACTAACTAACTAATTAACTAACTGACCTTTAACCACCTTTGTAAGTCATTTAGTTTCAATTAAATCAAACAAGGTGAGAACAAATTAACCATTTAACTACTTTCAACTACGCGACTAACTTACTCTCATCAGCATAAAAATAAGGAAACTGCAAATGAAATTAAGAAAACTCCATATGAAACCAAATTAACCTCTTAAAACCTCTAAAAAACACGCCATATCATCAAACGACCCTATATCAGTAAAGTACAGCAAAGAACAGCACAGGCAGCGCTGAGGTTCGAAGTCTTAGTGCAACGGCAGCGAATTAACATCACTGAAAGGCAAATGCGGTCTTGAAGTTGTTCCTTTTGATTTGATGAATTTTTATTCCAAGTTTTTTTTTTTTATTCCAACTCAAGACCGAAACCCAGAGAGTCGAAAGTGTGATCAAAAGTACTCAAACTTATTCCAAGAAATTAGTTGTCACTAATCTCTTCCTTCCATTTTTGAAATGAGCCAATGTTAGTGCCGTGGCGTGGCGATGGCGTGGCGTGGTTGACTCTATGGAATAATATAAAAGAATTATTCCATATAGCAGTCTCTTAAGGGCTGCAGAAGTTAGAGTATAGAGAGCTCAGGAAGCTTATAGCGCGCCCAGAATAGACTCTTTCACCGGTAGGTTGGTTAGGTAGGATAGGATACCTCGTCGGTAGGGTAGTTAGGTATATGGGTTTTGATTTAATTTGACGCCTGCCTTTCTTGACTGTTTCGCGTGTTGCAATCCAATAATCGTCGTATAATCCAGCTATACGCTGCTGGCTGTCCGTTTCTTACAAAATGCATGCGAAGTTTTCTTTAGCTTATTTTTATGCTCCGCTCTATTTCTTAGGGTTAACATTATAATCCGGCACCCAACTTCTTCTATCCGTTGTTTGCTGTTTTTTTTTTTCGTTTGTTTATTTTGTTGGTCTTGAGGTAATAAAGGAAATAAAAGCTCGACAAGTTAACATTTATGGGCAAAGCAACGACAAAGAATCGATGGAGGAACCACACAGCACCCTTACTCTAACTGTATAAAGCGGACTGTAAAATTATAGGAAAAATAAAACACGGCACTTTAGAGTCGGGAAAAGTGGTTAAAAAACCCGACTATTGATTATCTTTATTAATAATGGTTTCTTTGTACTGTCAGTTTCACTATACAATATTAATTTCTTTACAACAATTATATTCTATCCGAGGCCGGCCTGTACGGTACGAGAGTTAAGAGGCAACTGACTCAACAAAGTAAAAATGAGTGAACTTATTTTATTTCTCCAAGTTGCACTCGCATACAATGACAAGAATAAATATATAACTCTACTAATACAAAGGAATAAGACAATTGACTTGAATGTGTTTAGCGCGTTCGATACAGTGCCAGCAAAAATTAACAATTTTTTAATATATATATTCAATTGGGCTCAACATAGCCGTATCTTATTCACTTGAATCTTTTCATGCAATTTTTCGACCTCTACGGGTATAATACAAATCTTCTGCACTGGTCGCTTCAATCTTCCTGTCTCTGTCTGCACAATTACGGATCTGACGACGCCATCTCTGCTGGTGATGAGTTCGCATATTCTGCCCAACGCCCAGGATGCTGGAGGGAAGTTTTCGCTCGCAATCGTAACTAGCTGTCCTATTCGGTGCTCGGTTGGCTGCTGATATCTAACGGGACTGGAAGTATGGCTGGCTCGCCCACTAGGAAATGTGCTGGAGTCAATGCCTGTACATCGGACAGATCGTCACTTAGCGGATGGATTGGCCTTGAATTGAGGATGGCTTCTGTTTGTGCTAGAAGCGTCAGGGTCATACCAACTATCCTCTTTAGCTGATACTTCATCAATTTCACGGCTGCTTCGTAAATGCCACCTTGATGTGGTGCGGCCGGTATCATGAACTGCCATTCTGTGCTCTTATTGTTTAGATGAGATATAGTTTGCTCTTCTGACCATTTTTGTATGGCTCTCTCTAACTCTTTATCAGCGCCGACGAAAGTCGTGCCGTTGTCACTGTACATTCGCTCGCATCGCCCTCTTGGGGCTATAAAACGCTCATAACATGCGATGAACGCCACGGAGGCCAAATCTGTGACCAAGTCAATGTGTACGGCTCGTGTCTTCAGGCATACAAATATTGCCACCCAACATTTGCTTCTGGTTATTTGATCGCCTTGCTTGTCTATCATCTTTACTTGTAATGGACCCGCATAATCTACTCCGCAATGCAGGAACGGTTTCCCGATCTGTACTCTATCTGCTGGTAACTCTGACATTAGTTGGTGTTCCAACTTTGCGCTGTATCTGGCACATATTACACATTTGTGCAGGTAGCCTCTAAGCTCACTACGCAGCTTCGGGATCCAATATTTTTGCCTGATGAACTGCATAATAATCTGCACGGCACCATGTTTGGTGCTACGATGTGCATGATCTATCACTAGCCACGCCAATCTAGAACCATTCGGTATTATCACGGGATGATTCATCTCATACGAATTACTGCTTCTGTCCAGTCTGCCTCCTACTCTCAGAAGTCCCTTGGCATCTAGGATTGGCTTGAGCGGCTCTAATTTGCTTTTATCGGGAAGGTTATTGTGCTTTTTTATTGCTTTCAATTCTGTACCATAGTAATGTCTTTGCGAATCTCGTAAGAGGTAGGCCATTGCTCTGGCTCTCTCTTCTATAGTTGGCTGCTGAATTTCAGGCTTACGCCTTTTGGCTCTTATTTTGAAAGTCGGATTGGCTGACCATCTTTCTATGAAACGCATTGTATGGCTTAAAATATTAATTAATCTTTCAATTTTATTAGAATACTCTAATAGAAGAACATTATCCCCTTTTCTCTTTAAACCTATACATAACGCTGGCTTTACTTGTGTAAGCGCAACTATTTTTAGTTCATCTTGTACCTGTACCAAATCGTCTGTACCAAGACCGGATTCCGGCCAACATGTACGTGGTCGTTGCAACCCTGCTGGGCCTTCTAACCATATCCTGTTGTCTACTAATGCGGACGCCTGCACGCCCCTGCTCAATAAGTCAGCATGGTTGTCTTTAGTGTTGACGTAGTGCCAGCATTTTATCTCTGTGTTCGTCTGGATGGATGAAACACGATTCGCCACATATGTTTTTAGGTTGTATGGCAGCTTATTTAGCCAGTGACGTACTACTGTGGAGTCTGACCACAAGAAGTAGGGCGTGTCGAGATATTCCATGGAGTTCTTTGCTTCTACGAGCAGCCTCGCCAGTTATTCGGCTGCAGCTAGCTCTAGCCTCGCAATCGTTATTGTCTTCAACGGAGCCACCCTTGACTTTGACATCAATAACTTGCATGTGTCTGTACCATCTGAGTTTTCTATACGAACATATATTACTGCACCATATGCTGCGCTGGATGCATCTGACAACCCATGGATCTGAACATTTGCTGAACTGATGGTGACTAGCCATCTGTCTATACGGAATTTTTCAAGAGACGTAATATCGTCCCAATAAACTCGCCATCTTTCTTCTACTTTTGCATTAATTTTCTCATCCCAATCTGTACTTAGCCTCCAAATGTCTTGGATCATTATTTTGCCTATGACCGTGACTGGAGATATGTAACCATTTGGGTCATATAGCTGTGCTATACAGCTTACTACTTTCCTCTTAGAGTGTGCCAGCTAACTTTGGTGTTTTTACTTCGTATGTAAACTGATCTGTCGCTATCAGCCATTTCAGACCTAGAATGGATGATTTCTCCTCCCCCGAAAACACCAAGGAGGCATCCACTGAACTAGGATTCATTGCTTTCATGAACTTGTTGGAGTTTGATTTCCATTGGCATAATTCAAAACCGGCGCCTTTTAATATTCTGTACATGTCTTTGGCTAATTCGATGGCTTTCGTTTCATTGTTTTCGCCTGTTACTCAGTCGTCCATATAGAAGTCATTTCTGATTGCCGTTGCTGCTCTTGGCAGACTATCTTGTGCTTCTATTGCGGCTTGCACTACTGACCTCACCTCTAAATGAGCTGATGACGTTAGCCCAAAGGTGACGACTGTGAGCCAATACTCGCAAAGCGGATCGCTTCTGTTCTCTCTCCAGAGTATGCGCTGAAGGTCCCATTGCTCTTCATTTAGACGGAATTGATTAAACATTTTCTTAATATCGGCGCATATCGCTATGCGATGTCTTTTAAATCGCATTACCGTCTTATGTAGGTCTCTCTGGAGCTTTTCGCCTAGCATTTGGATGTCGTTCAACGAAATACCCATGTCTGTACAACAGCTTGCATCGTATACGATGCGAAATTTCTTTTCTATACAATGATGAGGTATGTAATATACTAGCTTATCTGTACTAGGATTTCTCTTTACTATCTGTATATGCCCTAGTTCAATGCTCTCACGCATCTTTTCTACATAGGCCATTCTCATCTGTTCGTTCTTTTCTAGCTTCTTCTCTAGGCACAAAAAGCGTCGCAACGCCGTTTCACGCGAGCTACCTATATTTGTATAATTTGGCTTTAGCGCCATTTTGACAACAAAAAGACGTCATTGTCACGATAGTGGGAGGACACAAAATGCTGCTCCACAAGTTCTTCTTCTTCTGACCTCTTTGAGCACGAACCGATCTGGTCCATTTGCCAAAGCCTACTAAGAAGCTTGTCTAATTGCTCTCCAGCAGTATAGATTATCGCTGGTCGATCATTGCTTGTCTCTGGGTCAATCGTACGATTCGATCCCATTACTAATACACCCAACGAGGATTCAAGTAGTGTCGTGCCAGACAGTGTTTTGCCAATCACTGATTTAATTGATTTTGCAAAGAGGCTTATGCCTAGTAGTATTTCCACCTCCCCCGGTTTGTAAGACTCAGGATCGGCTT